>JAJIZJ010000861.1:0-600000 GCA_022606455.1 Callitettix versicolor
ATTCCGAATTTTATGGGACACTTTTGCCGGGCTGACTGCCTTGTGTGGGAGCATGGCGACTCAGATACTCATAGTGTGCGTGTTGAAAAACACTTTGGGCCTTCCTCGGCCGGATTTCTTGGACCGGTGTCAACCATCAATAGAATTTGGCATGGGAACAATCGCAGATTGCACGAGTACAGACGATCGGCTTCTATCAGAAGGGTTCCGAACGTTTCCCAGTGGTCACAGCTCGACAGCATTTACGGCCATGACAATGGTAAGTCTATTTTCCGCTGGCAAATTACAAGTTTTTGACAATCGTGGTGTTTCAATCAAGATAGCGTTGGTTGTAGCGCCGATAATTCTAGCGAGTACAATTGCAAGTTCACGGATTGCCGATAATCGACACTTTTTGTCGGACACGTTAGCAGGAGCAGCCATAGGAATTTTTTGTGCGTATTGGTTTTATCGTCAATACTTTCCCAGCGTGCTCTTATTGACAAATAAAGGACGAGCTTATCCACCACGACGAATTGGGGTATCAAATCTCTTTGGGAACGTGGGTGGGTTCTGGTTTATCGAGAAACAAGACAACGGACAGTATTGCCAACGGTGTCTAAATCGGCCTTCAACGTGCAAAAAGTTGGTTCAACTTGGTATCGTTGATCACGACACTCACGCTGTGAGCGTAGGATCTAGCCTTGAAGCTGCGAGCAAAGCAAAAACGCAACTAGGACAAACGGTAGATTTGGACATTCCACTATAAGATTTTGCGAGCCCGCAGACGGGCACTTTTCACCTTTGCAGCAGCATTTTCAACTTCATGTTCGAAGCCATCGAGCAACTCATTGTGCTCTTCAACCTCGGTATTAATCAACTCTCCCAACTCACGTTGTCTTTGAATCAGTTTTCGTAGCTCGAACAATTCTTGATCTTGGTTCTTGTGGATCTGGATTTGTTGCTGCAATAGTTCCTGGTTGTTCAACGGCAATGTGTCGTTGGTCTCAGAAGCCTTGCCGAACGAGCTGTGCCCACCGTTTTGCTCTCTTCTATCGGCTGACCATGCCCCAATCAGCAGAATCAGCAGCTTAAGATTGCACACCGCTGCCTCTTTTTTCAGTTTATCCTTGGCAGAAATCTTGAGCTTGCTGATGGTGGCACGGAGCTCATCTAGGTGCCTCTGTAAATCCTTTGACTCCTTCTGAATGGCAATTTTTCCTTTAAAGTTTGGCTCTCTTTGTAGGCTATTTCAAACTCGTGCGCACGCTGCTTGTAGCGACGGTAAAGTTCCAGCCATTGCTGGTCATCCAAACTAGGTGGAATACTGAGGTCCGACACTACGTTCAGGCCCCTTTTGAAGATGGAAGATAGCTCAAAGTCGGCGGGAAGTTTTAAAAATTCAAGAAATATTCGGTTGTTCTGAATTTCCCTTATCTGTGACTGCCTGGTTCAAAAAAGTGGCGAGTTGATCTCGTCTTTCCGCCACGACTTTAGCTGAAGAAGAAAACATGAACGACTTCGGAGGAATCTTGTACGGGAAATCGCTGGGATTTATACCCAAGTCATCGGATAAATCTTGAACAAGTCGGAAGAATTCGGAGTACCTTCTTGGAATCGTCATCGAGCGTAGCGGAAGTTTGAGCAGAATATTGTAGTAGACAGCATTGTTGGCACTCGTGGTCGAGGGGATGGAAACGACGGGACGCTCCGAATCTGTTTTTTCAAACGACATGTACAACTAGTAACGTAGCCGAAATAAAATATGGTGACACTTGCTGCTGGGATGGCGCGCCCAAACACCGGTTACCCGAATGTGGAGACGACAAGCATTTCGCGATTCAGGTCGCATTCTTGCTATCGATATGATTTCCATTTTGGGCGAAGAAGTTTAAAAAGAATTTCAAAATGAGGTTTATGGAAGGGGAGCACATTTCTTGAGGATTGGAACAAGTTGGTTTCTTTTAGAGTGATTGCTATAATTGGGTTGTTTGGTTTATTCAGTTTTTGCAGCAATTGCCAAGAATGGAAATTGAGCTATTTATGCAATTGAAGTAAAAATTATACTTGTTGAAACTACGAAATGTCTTGAAATTCGAGAAAATTATTGAAAGTGAAAACAGAAATGAAAATTGGAGCAAGAATCAGAATACTGACAAACTCCCCAAAATCAAATTTTCTAATTTTCGAAAATAGCATTCAAAAACTATTCATCCTTCGACTCATCCAAATGCCAATAAGCTCAAAACAGCCTCTCATCACCATTTAGCTGGTACATTATAATTATCCTTGGTTTACGATCAAACCTTATCGGTTAGCGCACCCGTACACCAGCAGAATATCGTGACATAAATTGAAGGTTGCTAACTATTTCAGCTATAACCATTATTTCACCACACATTCTTTCAGTTTGAAATTGGGAACTTTTTTTCACATTCTACACCTGTGAGCACCCCCAGAAATGAGCTACAGTGCCACAGACAACCATGGGACCGATACTGGTCCGAAACCCGGTTCTCAACCGGTTCCAGAATCAGGTTCCGAGGTCCATACCGAGCCAGAAACGGCTCTGCCAGTGCCTGAGCGTAGCCATGGCGCTGAAGAACGCCACGGTCGCGATTCCGACCTTGAAAGAGAACCATTGGTGAGACGCAACTTTTTGGACCCGGATGACCCTCGGGTATCGCCGATGAATTTGTACCGTATAAGAGCTTTACGATTCACAATTGCGTGTATGTTGTGGGTGAATGTGGTTCTCTTTTTCATTTTTTTGATTTCAGACTTTGTAGCCATTCCTGGCTTGAACAATCGAGGAAAGTCGTTTTTGCAGCTCGACTTGTTGATACTCAATTTTTTGACCAACTTGATCACATTATGGAGCTTCACTGTGCCAGCTTACTACGAGCGGATTTTGGGCTACGTGAGTGCCGCTTTGCTTTTTGTTGACTTTATTGTGGTAATTAGTGTCCCTTACCTTCGCGACCAATTTGGGCTTACGGGAAACTTGCTCATGATATGGACTTTGTTGACGGTGGCTGTGAATTGCTGGGCAGACTACTCGGTGGAAAAGAGTAAAAAAAACCAGGAAATTGAACTTACTGGAAGAATAGAAACGAGACATTCCATCTATGAACTTTTCGTGATGTTGATCAAGATAATCATCAAGTTGTTTCTCCTCTTGGTTATCTGGAACGTGAGCTTGGGAATCTGGCTTCAGGCGTTCGATTCTCATGAACAGCCATGGGGAAAGATGGTGGCAGTGGACAATAACCAATTCAAAGTTCACTTGGCATGTTTTGGTGACGTTGGAAGCAGCTATAACGGTACGCAGCCAATAGTCATGGTTGAAGGAGGACAATTGACTTCTGCTGAAGAATTCCAGGAATGGGTAGAAGAGCTTTTCCATTTGAACAGATTGGACCGGTATTGCGTTTGGGATAGACCAGGCTACGGATTTTCCGATAGCGCTCCCCTGCCGATTTCCATCAACATCATCACGGAATATCTCATTGAAGCGTTGGAAAAAGAGAAGATTGAAGGACCTTTCAGTGTGGTTGGATTCGATATTGGTGGCTTGTATGCTCGGGCATTTGCGCTGAGAAACTCCCACAATATTCATTCCGTGATGCTTGTGGATAGCTGGCACGAAGATCTTCTCAAGTTGAACCCATTTAGTGGACCAGGACGCAAAAACGAAAAGAGTAAGGTGTTCCGCAACATTTTGGAATTCATGAATACTCGTACAGGGTTCAAGCTTTGGCTTAAAGGGTTGGTGGCTCCTCTTGGATTGGTCACTAACACCCATTGGTTCTTCCATCCGAAACGATACTCTTCCAACAGCCGTATATTTGGCTCGGATATGGTCCGTCTGTCCAAGTATTTGAGGGCTCGTTTGCAGGAACAAATCACAGCCTCTATACTCTCCCACAACGAAATGGCAGGCAGCGATATCCACAGCGTTCCGCTCAGCGTGGTTTCGTCCGATTACATGATCAAAAAGTCGCTCAACTGGGGTAAATGGCAGCGGGAATTGACCAAGTTGAGCAGCAAGGCGTTGGAATGGGTGGTGGCAGAGAAAAGCGGACACAAGATTTGGGAGAGTCCGCGGGGCAGAGAAGAGCTACAAAAGGTGCTTTTGAGGTTACTAGGCGATAGCGAGATATAGAAAAGGTGATTTTGGTAATTTTTGGGAGTTTTTAGTTGTTCTGATTTTAACTTACTTTGTCTCGTGGTTTCCCGATGCGGGCATTACTGCATATAGTCCGGGGTGAGGAGTCCGAGGCGCGCACGTGACGCATTCCAGATTTGTAGCGAAATGTGAGGCTGGCTTCTGACGAGATAGGCCAGTGGTATTGCACCTTTCGTGTAAAAACGAGTTTTTGAGCTTTTTCGGTTGTTGAAAGCAGTTTTTCTGGGTGTTGTGGAGCATATCAACTTAGTTGTACACTTGAAAGTGTTTCTTAACCCAAAAAAAATCGAATAGGAGTGTTTGTGTTCGATTACTTTGCTGTTTCTGGCGACTATTTTCCATAAAAAACCCGACTTTTTTGGCAATACGGCGCCTCCTATAGTTCATCACACACCTCTGTATCGATGGAGACCGCAGAAGTCCCGGAAACGATGAATACCATCTCGAAACTGACGAGATCTTCTCCTATCAGCTCGCCATCAAGTTTTCCTTCGCTGCCTGGAGCGCCAGATCTCAACCGAAGTGGCAGCCAAGCGAGCAGCGGAGCGGCAAATACTGGAGTGTCCACTGGACCTGGAAATTGGCCGGCTAATGTGCTGCCCCAATCGTCAACTGGCGCTGATCGCAACGGACGGTTGAGTCCTCTGCCTCAAATTGCCCCTGGGCCTCCTGGGTCGTTTGAACCCCATAATCCAGATCATTCACAAGCACAGGCAAACCAGACAAATTTGCAGGCAAACATACAAGCAAATTCACCAGGAAACTCACAGACACAGTCACAGACACAGTCTCAATCTCAGTCTCAACTACAGTCTCAGACTCAATCACAATCACAATCACAGTCTCAATCACAGACTCACCCTCAGGCTCAGTCTCACGTTAAAGCGAATCAAGTCACCAATAATCCCGGCCAGCCAGAATCCGCACCGGCTGGTCCCGTACGTAGATCATCTTTTGGTCTCGGATTCTTGAGTCTGTTTGCCAATTCTATCCGGTCACAAGGCACCGCTCCCACCGGAGGCTCCACCGAAGCATTCATGTCCAACAGTCCCACTATTGCCAATCTCAACCACCATCTTAATAGCGACAGCCAGTCGGAATTCGAGGACGCCGTTCGGGGCCCTGAGCAATTGAACGAGGAAAATGAGGAAAATGCATTGAATGGTGCTACTGCTGGTGCTGCTGGTGCTACAGCTACAGCTACTGGTGGTGGTGGTGGTGATGTCTCTTCTGCTGCCGCTCATTCTTCGGGTGGTCCTGCTGGCATGGATAAAGATGGATGCTACTCTATCCGGTTGACACCTCTTATTGACCATTCTTCGTCAGCTTCTGGGCTTTATTTTGCTCCAGTGATTCGCAAATTAAACCAGAAAAGTCGATTTCCATTGGTCGCTACACAGACAAGAACAGGGCCGCAGCCCACGCTCCACAAGGATCATCTTCTCCTATAGTATTCAAGTCCAAGGTGGTGTCGAGAACCCACGCTCTCTTCCAGTGCAACGAAGAAGGCCAGTGGTTCATCAAGGACTGCAAATCGTCATCGGGAACTTTTTTAAACCACATTCGGTTATCTCCAGCATCGCAAGAACTGGCATTGACTCCGCTCGTGGATGGAGATATAGTTCAGCTTGGAATGGACTACCGAGGCGGCACCGAAGAGGTGTATCGCTGTGTCAAAATGAGATGTGAATTCAACAAAAGTTGGCAGCGTAAGGTCAATTCGTTCAACTTGGAGATTCATTCGAAACTCAAAAATTTGGCACTTGACAATGGAAATCTGATACCCGAGCCGCTAATCACCAACAATTTCTCCGAGTGTGCTATATGCTTGTTGACACTCGACCCGTGCCAGGCTCTCTTTATAAGTCCGTGCTCGCATGCTTGGCATTACAAGTGTATTCGACCCATCATCATCAAGAGCTATCCGCAATTTTACTGTCCCAATTGTCGATCGATGTGCGATTTGGAGTCTGATATAGAGGACGATGACGATTAATGACGAGGCCATATATTCTTTAAATCTATTTGATGTACGTTCTAGCTTCGTAGGGCGCCAAATGAGAGTCGGAGTTTTCGTCAAAGTTGGTGAGCACCAAGTTGTAACCTTCTTCCGCAACGTATGGAACCGAATCTTCGGAGAAGTTCAACACGACAAGAGCCTTTTTGTTGCCGTTCTCCTTGGTGAAAATAAAGAGTTTTTCGTGGCCGTTATCAACAATCTTTAAGTCTCCAAAAATGAGAGTTTCAGAATGCGATTTTCTCACCTTTAAACATTTTTGCCAGAAACTGAAAACCGACGAAGGATCGTTAACTTGCGAAGCAACGTTGATCTCGGGGTAGTTATCGTTGACACGCATCCATGGCTCGCCTGTGGTGAATCCTCCGTGCTTGGAATTGTCCCATTGCACTGGAGACCTGGCATGGTCTCTGGCCATGATTTGAACAACGTCCATTAATTTTTCCAATTTTTCTTTATCGTCGCCAATACGCTGCTTAAAGTCCTCGTAGTAGTTCAACGTCTCGATATCCTTGTACTCAGTAATAGGCCATGACCGTGGAAGATTTGTCATTCCAATTTCCTGACCTTGGTAGATGTACAAGGTTCCAGAAAGCGAGCTTAACATTTGCGCCAAGAGTTTAGCGGACTTATTGTGGCCTTTAGGGTTCTTGTCGGTACCAAACCGAGAAACTGAACGAGGTTGGTCGTGGTTTTCAGAGAAAGCAGTGGCCCAAGCATCGGTTCCTTCTGCGAAACCACTCATATTTTTCACGGCTTTTCTCATGTCGTCCAAATTCCACCCGGCAAAATCGTACCTACCAAGTCCCTTGACGCCCACTTCGACCAAGTCAAAGAGAAAAATTGAGTTCATTTCGTTGGCTGAAGCGGAAACATACTTGAGTGCTTCTTCACGGCTGCAATGGCCCACCTCTCCAACCGTCATAACGTCGTAATGGCTGGTGACTTTCTTGTACATTTCCTTGTGGAACTCGTGGATACGAGGACCATTCAGACACAAGCTTCCGAAAGGCTGCCACTTTTGTGTGTGGTCCACAATTGGTGCATCTTCAAAAGTTTGAACTTTGGAGTATAAAGCTGCGACATCGATTCTGAACCCGTCCACACCTTTTTCGTACCAAAACTTCATAGCGTACTCATAAACGGCCTCCCTGGTCTCCTCACACTCCCAATTGAGGTCTGGTTGAGTGGCTGCAAATAACCGAAGATAATATTCTTGGGTATGTTCATCCCATTCCCATGCGGAACCGGAAAAACAAGATTTCCAGTTGTTGGGAGGCTGTCTGTTTCCTTGCTCGTCATACTTGGGAGGCTTCCAGATGTACCAGTTTCTCTTGGGATTGTCCTTGGAAGATCTTGATTCTTTGAACCATTCATGCTCACTACTGGTGTGGTTCACCACAAGGTCAAGAACGAGCTTCATGCCCCGACTATGGACCTGGTCAATTAATTGATCCATGTCCTTCATAGTACCGTACTTGGGGTAAATGGCATTGTAGTTGGAAATATCGTATCCCATATCGTCTTGGGGTGAATCGTACATTGGACTAAGCCAAATCACATCGACTCCGAGAGACTTCACATAGTCAAGTTCAGAAATAATACCTTGAAGATCTCCAAAACCGTCTCCATTGGAATCTTTGTACGAAGCGGGCCAGATCTGGTATACGGTGGCAGTTTTCCACCAAGGTTCAGCGTTAATTGTCATGATTGCAAATTAATGTCCCTCATTCGGGTGGCTTTTATTCCTGCGCGCGCAAAGAATATTTATTCCGCTGCATAATGTGGAGTGCATTACGCACATCGTTTTTCCGCGGCGAATGCGGGGATCCACTCGCGAGAGACCTGTGTTACCAGGAAAAGTCCATCCGAGTAAATGCCGTAAATCAGCGTTAAGATTATCGGGAGTTGGCTGGTGGGGGACCTGTCAATGTAGAGTGGGGCGAGCGTGGGGTTCCTGCCAAGTAGAGTATTATTACTAATTGAAATTGTCAAGGTGAAGAAATGTAGAAAATTAGTTTAGTACGACTATCTCCTTAAACCTACTCAACTGTGCTCCCAGTTCTACTCTTCAATATCACTATTCCACTGTTATATCTACACTTCATAGTAATTACTTTTTGTAATTTTGTCATTTTACTTCATTCTCCAATTTTGAATTTCCTCATCAATGCTGCGTCGTTCTTCAAGATTGTCTGAAATTCAAACTTACAAAACAACTACTAGTGAAAACGAATGAGAGTGATCGTTTCCTCCATCGTTTGAATCGGGAGACGAATTTACGAGTTTGGTACTATTCAGAGAATGGCTGCAAATTGGCGAAAACTCGAATTTGCAAAGAAAAAGCAACCAGCCTAGAAATAGACATCAGAGTACTGAAAGAGCTCCAGAGGGAAAGAGACATGTTAAAGAGTTCCAATGATTCAATTGGAAGCTGTCGCAATCGACGCTTAAATTCGAGCACAGGAATTAGAGAGTCAAATTCGACCAACTTTAATACTGAGAGTCAAATTCTGACCAAGTTTAATACTGAAAGTCGAAATTTTGTTGAAAGTGCTCAAAACTGAAATGGAAAGCTTTCCGTTTTTATACTCGATTTCACAACTTTTTTGCGGGGAAGCATTAGTGCAGTCTTCATGTTGTTTTCTTGGTGTGTTGAATAATGTCCTGTTTCTCCACATCACCTTCATAACCTTGTAGCAATCACGCCAGAATCAGAATGACACAATTATGCATAAACAGTACTGATTCCGAGATCGAAGTTGTTCCGATTTCTGAAGTGAGTTTTTCCGATGAGATTTTTGATCAGTCATTCAACCGTAGTAAACTTTCAGAATCATGTAATCCACATACAGCCAAACTCGGTGGCTTATATAGATCACGCCACGACTTGATTGAGCCCCGTAGCTTATTTCAAGGGCCCTTGAGAGCCACTTGATGTCTCGCAAAAATTTCGCATCCATAATGGAAGTACCCCACAAACGCCCCGCGTAAATTTTCATTTTGCGAACATAAAGAGAGCTCCGCCGACGAACTCAGGCACAGATTGTGCTGGAGATGAGTGGTTTCTTTGAAGATGACGCTGCGTCCAATAAAAATGTAAAACATACTCAAAAGCAATCCATGGATACTTCCGTCCATGATGAAGTTGATGACTTTTTGGCTAAATTTTTGGACTTGTCTAATGAAGCCAAAGATAATGATTCCAAAGAAAGGAGCATGTCCTTGTCTGAATGTATTAAGACGTTTCCCAAGGCAGCATTTTGGTCGGTAGTATTGTCGTCGGCGTTGATAATGGAAGGATTCGACACCAATCTCATCAACTCATTTTTCACGTTTCCAGCGTTTCAGAAGAAATTTGGAACTTATTACCCTGAAAGCGACAGCTGGGGCCTCGAGGCAAAATGGCAAACCACCTTGAGTTTGAGTGTATACGTGGGAGAATTTATTGGTTTGTTCATCGCAGGTATAATAGCAGATCGCATTGGGTATCGAAAGACATTAATTGGAGCCTTGGCAATGGTTATTGGGTTCATTTTCATTGTGTTCTTTGCTCAGAATGTGCAAATGTTGGTTGCTGGCGAGTTACTCTTGGGAATTCCTTGGGAGCGTTTCAGACATTGTCGATTTCATATGCCTCAGAAGTTTGTCCAATGGTTCTCCGAGTCTACTTGACAACTTATGTCAATGTTTGCTGGGTCTTCGGACAGCTTATATCTGCTGGAATATTGCGGGCGCTTGTGAACTCAAAGTCTGAATGGTCTTTTCGAATTCCGTTTGCTCTTCAATGGGCATGGCCAATTCCTATCATGATTGGAATTTTTTTGGCACCCGAATCTCCATGGTGGTTGGTGAAAAAAGGTCGGCTTGAAAGCGCCAAACAGTCGGTCAACAGGCTTCTCACAGAAAATAGTCATCTCCCCGATAAGTCAGTAATGACAGTTGCAATGGTGAACAAAATGCAATTGACTGTGGAAAGTGAAAGAACCTCCAAAAACGAAGCCACTTATTGGGAATGCTTCAAAGGACCTGATTTCCGAAGAACAAGAATAGCGGTTGGAGTTTGGGTGTTTCAGAACATTACAGGCTCAGCATTGATGGGCTACTCAGCATACTTTTATACGCAAGCAGGACTTGCACCAAGTATGGCTTTCACCTTCACGATTATCCAGTATGTTCTTGGGATTGTCGGGTGCATTCAATCGTGGTTTTTGGCGAAAAATGCTGGAAGATTTACCATTTTTTTTTCTGGCTTGTGCACCCAATTTGTAATCTTGGTCATAGTTGGAGCTCTTGGATGTTCCAGTGACAAAAACGCTTCATGGGGAATTGGCAGTATGCTTCTAGTTTTCACACTTGTCTATAATTCCAGCGTGGGTCCTTTATGTTACTGTATCGTTGCCGAAATGCCATCAGTGAAATTGAGAACAAAAACTTTGATTATTGCAAGAAATGCCTACAATGTTGCCGGCATTGTAATTGCAGTAATAACCCCACAAATGCTCAATCCAGAAGCATGGAATTGGAAGGCTAAAACTGGATTTTTCTGGGCCGGATTTGCATTGGCTGGACTTATCTGGTGCTGGTTTGATTTGCCCGAAACGAAAAACAAGACTTTTGCTGACTTGGATGCCTTGTTTGAGAACAGAATTGCTAGCAGAAAGTTCAAAAGTACCGAATTGGCAACTTTTGACGTTGGAAGAATGATGGAAAATCTTGGAGAGGAAGGTATCAAGGCGGTGGTGAAGCACCATGAAAACCCGGAAACTGAAAAAGTGTAATCCTGAAATTGGATTTTAGCCAAAATCGTCACTGGAAAGTACGAAGCGGGCGTTCGGTTTGGCTTGACACTCGAGCCCCGGAACGAGCCGTCACGGACATGAAAAACCGCAGCGGTTTGCAGCCAAAAGGTGTGGGGCAGCAACTAAACCAAGATCGCCGCTCGATACGGACTCGCCTAAAATTCGGGATTCAGCAAATGGTCCGCCTCGAAAGTGGATCAGCCGCACCGTAATCAGATTAAAGTTTGAGCCTCCGCATGCATCTGCCCCAAAATGCTCGCCAATATGTAGTAGATGCGGACGGAGCGCCGCACGTAAAAATAATGTGGGGAGGGTGCTTCTGGAAGACCTATTTTCGGCGAGATTTACAGCGATAATCAAGATACACTTTTCCGTGATTGCCGTAGTAGAGGTTCTCGTAGGTCTAGCCAATCTTTAGTATGTTGCGTCAATGTCGCCGAGGAAATGACACTATGCGGCCAATGCAGCCTCGACAACAGATCTGCATTACACGATAGTTCCTGCGAGATGATAACGAGTTTCACGTGCGCCAATCTTTGCGTCGCAGGCGTGCTGATGATCTGAACATAGGTTACTCCGAAGCCGAAACCGGTTTTCAAGTCACGTTTCGTTACGGAGGAACTCGTGCAAGTAGGTTCCAATATGTCACGAATAACTTGAGCCATGTAGAAGCTGGACGCTTCTACACATTGCAGGACCGAGAAATGTTGCTTGATAACATAATAGTGCGTCAATTAATCCGCACTTCCCATAGTTTTAGTAGTTTAGCCAATTGTTTTCTGCCGTTCGTTCCGGTCATTTTCCAGATCAATTGTCCACTCAATTGCAGCGGGGACCCCCAGTTCGTAACATTTACCGTTGAAGGCGAACCTAACCGGAATTCCATCGTACTCGACCCAACGGGAACAATCTGCAATGCAAGGCAGAAACGTGCATAAAAATAAGAATGAGGTACCCTGTCAGTAAATGGCTGCAACATTTATCCGGTAGAGTGTTTTCGAGTAGCATATTTTTTGGACAAAATAGCACGGTTGATTCACCACACACCGACCACCATGCTGCAATTCACTACTTCCAGGTGGCACCATTTTTCTTGGACTTCTGGGTTTTCGATCGCTAGTGAATTTGGTTCGTCATGCAAGTGGACGCAAGTCCCCGCATCACCTCCGCAGGGCCCTAATATGTACCCCACAAACAGCCCCACGCATGGTAAACGGTATACGACTAACAAGAGTTCATGGGAAACATAAATAGCTCCAGACTTTCTTCTTGTTGTAGTATCTTCAGTCATGTCTAGGTACGTCGAAGATGTTAACAAGAAAGACAAAGCGATCGGAATCGAGGAAGAGGTGACTCGCAAGGACACCGAGGACTCGCTCCAGGTGGAGATGAATGATTACTTGGCAAAATTCTTGGACTTGTCTAACGAAGCCAAGGAAAATGAATCCAAGGAAAAAACCATGCCTTTGGGCGAGGGGCTCAAAACGTTTCCCAAAGCTGCTGCTTGGTCGGTTGTGTTGTCGTCGGCTTTGATTATGGAAGGTTACGATCTTAATCTTATTCAGTCGTTCTATGCCTTTCCTTCTTTTAACAAAAAGTACGGCCATTACGATGAGGTTTCCGACAGTTACCAGCTCTCCACGAAATGGCAAACCACCTTGAGCATGTGTGCCAATGTGGGAGAGATTATTGGGTTGTTTTTAGCCGGTATAATTGCCGACCAGATTGGTTACAGATGGACATTAATTGGGTCTTTGATTTTGGTTATTGGGTTGATTTTCATCGTGTTCTTTGCCCTGAGTATTGGAATGTTGGTTGCTGGAGAATTATTATTGGGTCTTCCATGGGGTGTATTTCAAACCTTGACGGTTTCGTACGCTTGTGAGGTTTGTCCCTTGGTTCTTCGTGTCTACTTGACAACTTATGTCAATGTGTGTTGGGTTTTCGGCCAGTTGATTTCGGCTGGAGTATTGAAGGCCTTTGTCGATTCCACTGCTAACGATTCTTACCGGATTCCATTTGCTATCCAGTGGGTATGGCCCGTTCCCATCATGATCGGTATCTTTTTGGCTCCAGAATCCCCATGGTGGCTTGTCAAAAAAGGTCGTCTTGACCGGGCAAAGCACTCTCTTCGCAGACTTATCAGTGCTAACGAACATCTTCCAGACACAGATATCTTGGCCGAGGCCATGGTGAACAAAATGCAATTGACCGTCGAAAAAGAATATGCCATCAGTGCCAGTGCTTCATACTGGGAATGTTTCAGAGGAAGAGATTTCCGGAGAACAAGAGTTGCTGCGCTCACCTGGGTGATCCAAAATATCACCGGTTCAACTTTGATGGGTTACTCAACGTACTTTTACACGCAAGCAGGTCTTGCAACCAACATGGCGTTCACGTTCACCATCATCCAGTCTGTCTTTGGAGTCATTGGAACTTTTGGCTCGTGGTTCTTGGCTCGTGCCTTTGGCAGATTCACCATTTACTTTTACGGCTTGTGCCTCCAATGTGTGGTTTTGATCATTGTGGGTGGTCTTGGATGCTCCAGCTCGTCGTCAGCGTCGTGGGGAGTCGGTGTCATGTTGTGGGTTCTCACATTCGTCTATGATTTGGGTGTGGGTCCTCTTTGTTACTGTATCGTTGCTGAGCTTCCATCGGTGAGATTGAGAACCAAAACCGTCATTATTGCTAGAAACGCATACAACATCGCTGGTATTATCGTTGCCATTATTACTCCACACATGTTGAACCCCGAGTCGTGGAACTGGAAAGCTAAAACTGGATTTTTCTGGGCTGGCTTTGCATTTTGTTCGGCTGTATGGTGTTGGTTTGAGTTACCCGAAACCAAGGGTAAGACTTTTGCTGATTTGGACGCTTTGTTCGAGCACAAGATTGGTGCTCGTAAGTTCAAGTCCACAGAAATGGAAACTTTCAATGTTGGAACTATGATGGAAGCACTTGGAGACGAAGGTATTAAGGCAGCCGTTCAACACCACGAGGTTATGGTGGGCAGCAACAACACCACCACTCACCACGAGAAGGTTTAGTTATGTTTGAGCTTGATGCTCGTAATAGGAATGTAATGATTTGCAGCAATTGCACTTTTGTAGAATTTGCAGCCGCAATAAAATGAAAAAGTAGCTGAGGGAAAAACCTCTTCAATACCTGAAGTTGAGGCGCGGGCAGGTTTAAAGGTAAATGCTTGAAACTGCCTGGAAGCCGCCAAGAAGATGAATGCAAAATAAATTTTTGTCTGAAATAGCCAGCTCCGTAATTATGCCAAGACTCTTCAAGATAACAATTTTTTCCGTCGCAAATATTTTCGTAGTGAAGCCAATCTGCCCGATCAGCCACTTCCGCTCGTGCGGAGTACTCTGCATTTCGAAATTGTTTCCAGATTTGCATCTCGATAAGATCGCGGAACAATAAATTGCGAAATGTGGGGTGCGTCGTAAATTGCAGTTCCGCGGGAGGGCTCATAACGAGAAGGTCATCTAAGAGATTAAGCTCAGGAACCCACCGTGAAATCAAAAAAGGTACCAGAAACCAGCTACGAGCCCAAATAGCAGCGTGCATATCTGACCCAAAATTGCTCTTTTAGCACATTGTGCAGTTGGTTCTAGAAATCGGGGCGGAATAATTCCGCCATGGAAACATCTGCGGCTAAATGTCTTGGTCACTTAAGCCACCCAGTCACCCACCATGGCTGCAAATAACGACTGAAGTGGGGTGATAACTCAAAACTGACGTTTCGTTGCCAAGCCCAAAGCGTCTGACAGCCATACGCAAGGCTTGCATACACGACGTGCCGCACCTCTGTAATCAGGAATGACCAAATTCCAACAACTGATCACCATTACGGGATCTGGCAATTTCACGTCATCCTTGGCATACAGGCTTTCGAAGGTAAACCTTATACTCAAAATTGTGTTGGTTTTGCAACTAAACTCGATTTTGAAGACTCGCATGCTGCACTCGTATTACCCAAGCGCGGACGCTCTCCGCTCATGCAAGGCATGATTGCGCACTTTGGAACTTTTCCGAATGTTTTTTCCGAAGTCGGGCCGTGAGCAGAAGTTGAATTTAAAATTTGAAGAAGCGGTGTTTGACGATCTCGCCAAGACAGACCACTATACTACCCCGCGCCGACAACGCCCAACTTCTCCGAAGGTTTTACGATCGCCGTGCGCCCAAAAATATTTTTCCGCCGTTCGCCTGTTTCAGGAATCTCGCAAATTGCCAAGCTGCCTCGCAGGTCGGGAAACGCACCCCACAAAAATATTGCTTCCGAGTATGCCCAAAGATAAAAAGGCATTAGAAAGTCGTCGAACACAATACACGGCACAATGACTCTGTTTGTTGAGAATGTTAATGAGCCAGAGAAAAAAGTTAATATCGACGAGGATATCGTTCGGAAGAACACCGACGATTCTCTCCAGGTGGAGATGAACGACTACTTGGCCAAGTTCTTGGACATGTCCAACGACGCCAAGGAGAACGAAGCCAAAGAGAAAACGATGCCGTTGGCGGAGGGAATCAGGACATTTCCCAAAGCTGCTGCTTGGTCGATTGTGTTGTCAACAGCGTTGGTGATGGAAGGTTACGACACCAATCTTATCAACTCTTTTTACGCTTTTCCATCTTTCAATGAAAAATACGGAAAGTATGTTGAAGAATTGGACGCTTACCTGATCGATACCAAGTGGCAGACCACCTTGAGTATGTGTGTGAATGTTGGTGAGATCATCGGGTTATTTGCAGCCGGTATTATTGCCGATAAAATTGGTTACAGATGGACGTTAATCGGGTCGTTGGTATTGACCACTGCGTTTATCTTCATTGTGTTTTTTGCCAAGGACATTGGTATGTTGGTTGCTGGAGAATTGTTGTTGGGTCTTCCTTGGGGAGCGTTCCAAACATTAACGGTGACATATGCTTCGGAAGTTTGTCCTTTGGTTCTTCGTGTGTATTTGACCACTTATGTTAATGTGTGTTGGGTTTTCGGTCAATTGATTTCTTCTGGAGTTTTAAGAGCATTTGTCGATTCCAAGGCCCACGACTCTTACCGAATTCCATTTGCTATCCAGTGGATCTGGCCGCTTCCAATTATGGTTGGAATCTTTTTGGCTCCGGAATCTCCATGGTGGTGTGTCAAGAAGGGACGTCTTGACCAGGCCAAACGGTCGCTTAAAAGACTCATTAGTGCCAACGAACATCTTCCAGACACCGAGGTTTTGGCCAATGCCATGGTGAACAAAATGCAATTGACCGTCGAGAAAGAATATGCCATCAGTGCCAGTGCTTCATACTGGGAATGTTTCAAGGGCTCTGATTGGAGAAGGACAAGAATTGCTGCCGGAGTATGGATTGTTCAGAACATTACTGGGTCGGCCTTGATGGGTTACTCGACGTATTTCTACCAGCAAGCTGGTCTTGCAACAAGTATGGCGTTTACCTTTTCCATCATCCAGTATATCTTTGGAATTATCGGAACATTTGGCTCGTGGTTCTTATCGAGGTGGGCTGGAAGATTCACCATCTATTTCTGTGGATTGTGTTTCCAGATTGTGGTGTTGTTAATTGTGGGAGGTCTTGGATGTTCCAGTGACAAAAATGCTTCGTGGGGAGTTGGGGCATTACTTTGGGTTTTCACATTCGTTTATGATTTGACTGTTGGTCCGCTCTGTTACTGTATTGTAGCAGAAATTCCTTCGGTAAGATTGAGAACAAAGACAGTTGTCATTGCCAGAAACGCTTACAACATTGCTGGTATCGTCGTTGCCGTGATTACTCCTCATATGTTGAACCCTGAGTCGTGGAACTGGAAGGCTAAAACTGGATTTTTCTGGGCTGGTTTTGCGGTGATGTCGGCCATCTGGGTGTACTTTGAGTTGCCCGAAACCAAGGGTAAAACGTTTGCTGATTTGGACGCCTTGTTTGAGCACAAGATCAACGCTCGCAAGTTCAAGTCCACCGAGTTGGAAACGTTTAATGTTGGAACTATGATGGAGGCTCTTGGAGAGGATGGTATCAAGGCTGCCGTCCAACATAATGAGAACCGGGCAGATCGTACCGAGAAGGTTTGAATAGTAATGTAATAAGAAGCGGAAGCGTTCTGTAATTGCAATCGAAACCGAATTCGAATCTAGACCAAAATCTTTGTCAGCTGATCATCTGAAGCTCTATAGCTTGTTCTGGAACACGGTTTGGAACGTCAATAACGGTTTGGATGTAATCAAAATCTCACAGCGAAAAGTCGTCATCAAACTCTGGTAGGAACTACCTTGTAATGAGTCTTCTGGTCCTACTGAAGGAATCCTGAAATTCACAGATTTCAGCCAAATAGTATACCAAAGAGTGGTTGCAAAACCGACAATGAAAAGTAGTAGGAGTAACTCAGATTCATTTGAAAGTGGATTATCGATTCAATTCGTCACTTAGCTGAAGGAGCAGACCTTTTTCAGAGCTCAAACACAGCAATAACCCAATAAACCACCGAAGACTGCCGAATATAATCCCAAGCAAACACGTATTTGTAAGCTTGATGCCAATTACTAACAACTTTCAAAAGAAATGACGACCAAACCTTTTTCAAAAAACTGATATGTGTTTCTGTCCATAGCAATAGTCACTGCCATATCCTCCAGCCATAAGTGAAATAATTAATCTTCTCCATGACAAGTGAAGGACCCCTTTGAATCAAGTTGTTATCTGTTTGGGAATAATTTCAATATTTTGCTGAAACTTTCCTAGAATATTCTGATCATTCCCGTGACGAAAAGGCTCAGCTTAAAGTGGATCTCACATAGCATTTATAGAAAATCAAAAGTATCTTGGCACATCGGTTCAATTCTCTCAATTATTTTCGCAATTCATTGCAAATTGCGACATTGGCTGCAAAATAATTGGGTGCGCACTCAGTTCTCGCGATAAAATGATTGCGAAACATGAAATTGAGAAATTGAGCTAACGGAATGTTGCTCTATTCAAAAGAAGGAAAATATATGAAGAAGTACAACGCTTAAAAGATATTCTAAGAACCAATAAAGAACTTTAATTCGGGCACGACTACATTACTTCTACTGAGTAAGATTTGGAATCATGACCGACGCCATAGCACAAGAAGATTTTGAAGTCAGGATCCATTGATTCTGTCTTTAGGACAGATTGTAACTATATTTGAAAATTGCAATCCACATATAACATTTGAACTACTAAACAAGAGTTCGAATGGTGATCATGATACTGTTCATTAATTCTATTTACAAACCTCACATAAAAACATCAGTTTCAAAGTTGGGAAGCGAAGGACTGGATTCATGAGAAGTATGCATGGGTTCAACAGGAATTGAAAACGCAAGCGTCATTTGGGTAAAAGGCGAAGGACAGGTGGAATCAAACCCTTCCATGGGGATTCCATTGACTCCATTCGTCTCTCCATTAGTTTGGATTCCATTAGACTGGATTTCATTAGTTTGGATTCCACTAGACTGATATTCAGACTGGATTCCACTCTCTCCATTTCTCTCGACTCCGTTGAGCACCTCGCTGATACGCCGTTCTACAGCGTCGCCACGAGACGAGTCGTCGTCTTCACTGACTTCGGTGATGAAGGCTCCGCTGGTCACCACCATGGACCGGTTGCAAAGAAGCTGGTACAACCTATCGTACTCGGCTTTGGGCATGGTGAGGTCGTTTTTCAAAAAACTGATAAATTTGAATATTCGGTCAAGAGCTCCATATGCTTGGTTGGTGTCGAAACGGTACACCAGAGCTTCTGCAATGGCATCGGCAAGAGCAGTGCCAATTTCTAACAACTTAATGGAAACTCCAGGCCCGTTGGACTCATAGGCAACGATAGGAAGATCTTCAGATTGAGCCAAGAAATCATGGGCAATTTTCACAGGAAAAAGAGGACTCAAATAGTCGTTGGAATTGCCTATTTTGAGCAAAAGTCCATTGTTGCGAGAGATATGCCACGCTAAAGACCTCATCCAGTGTTGAGAAAGCAGAAGATTCAACTTGGACGAGTCTGGAATTGACGATGCAATTTCAATTTTCTCTAATTGTGTCTGAACATTTTCTATCCATCGCCGAAGCACCGATTGCGACCGAGTATCGAACAGACCGGCTCCACCAGTGGTTTCGGATCTTGACGATAACTCGATGAACTTGTCGAAAAATCGTCGGTCGGGAATTGCAAATATTTTGACGAGTTCGGTGAATCCACTGAGCAATCCAGCATATTCTTCGTCTCCAAGAGATGGATAAGGAACTGCCGCATCCAAGATTACCGGTAATTTGTCCTCTATGCACATAAATCTTTCTGTAACCACCAACATGTAGTAAATTTTCCGACAATGATGCACTTCTGCCGGAGTTTTATCTGCATATGTGAGAGTATCATGATATCCGAGAATTTGGGCCACAGAAATTGCTTCTCTGAGGTACAAAATTGATGCTGAAACTCCACCCTTGACATTGACATAATACACATACAAGAAAAAAGCTGTCAAAAGCGAATCTTTTGTTACTTGTAAGCGATAATCAAAAGTTTTTCGGGCTCGGAGCGCCTCGGCGACAAATTGTTCCGGACTGATCTCATTTGGAAGATTTATATGCGAGTTTGTCGTAAGAAATGTAACTTGACGTGCAATCGCCGCAGCCACTGCGCATGCCAATCCGTATGCAGATGTACTCTCAAAATCGAGTCCCCTTCCCGGATCGTACACTATTCGTGATACCAAATGTGCGACCGAGAGAACCGGCCATACGCCATAGAACCAGGTTTGATATACTTGAAGATACGGCAAAAGTTTATCGATGGAAATTGAGTGGCCGGTGGTTACAGATGTCAGATTCGAGGGTTGAACCGACTCGCTCGAGGGATTTGTCGACCCCGGTTCTTGCGATCCATATGTGGTGTCGGTCCTATTGGTGTTAACGATCGGAATCGACGCGCCCTCGGGCACAGAATCAGGATCTAGCCCTGCAGCTGCAGTCACCCCTCGGTAGGCAGAGCTGGAAATATGCTGTCGTGTCTTATTTTGGATCTTTTTAGGACCGGTTTTCCTGCGGAGTCGGATATCGGTGCAGGCAATACTGTGATTCGTGCATCTGGTGCATGGCCGTTTCCCGTCACACCGGATCTTACGTAGAGCACATGCGTCACACGGCCGCGTGTATTTGGCTCTTTTCTTCTCTTTGCCGGTCATGGCGTTAATACGAGATGTTGCAAGGTCAAATATGACCGAAGCGGGGCGCACGACCAAATGATGGGTGCGTGCTCCGCAGAGCGCGCCGCTCGCTGCGGCGCACGCGGCGCAAAGGTGCGGCGCAGATCGGTCGATTTAAGACGTGCTGCTGCAACATATAAATAGTAGGGGTGGAGTACGCTGCCGAAAGCTGCATCTGAAATATTTGTCTTTAAATTTGATTCTTCTTTCCAGAAATTAGTGTTACTCACAGGGAAACCGGATATCCTGCACACAACGACCCCAGGTCTAGCAACAATGTTGGATCTTTGCAGCTAAAAATATTTTCAACAAAACATTTCGAGAAAATATAACCATTTTTTCGTAACTTTAGTCCAGTAGGATGCAGGATTCCAATTTTGAAAGCTTTTGTAGAATTAATAATTAATTGGGTTACGGTAACTGAAAATTATTTACGAAGTCTCCGGTTTTTGTCCTGCATAAACGGCACATTGGCATTAATGTAAAAACGCTTTTGCATTTTCGTAACTTTTTGATTCAGCCTTTCATTCATTTTGTATCGTTTGCCATTTTTATGCATTTCTACTTTTTAATTCTTAAGATTTTCTTGCCAAATCCTCCTTTCTCTTTTCTCTCTTCTTGGCAATTGTAAGCGACACCCGTGCACCACAAAGTTTAATCTATCTTCGCGACTCCGATGCTGCATGTTTCTTACATTGAACACTCTTTTAGATCCCGTTCAGCAAATTTCTGATGAAACAAGCCTTAAAGATCACATGGTAGCAACGTCCCCAATGCTGCCTCCGACAATCAGCCCGGTAACTTCAAATCGGGTTTCAAAACCCGCCGATTCAAAATCGAAATCAAAACCGGTTTCCAAACCGATGCATAATAATATCATTCTTGGGTCACGATACCGGTCCAAAACGGGGTGTGCTGGCTGTAGAAAGCGAAAGAAGAAGTGTGACGAAGTCCATCCGATTTGTGGTTCATGTAGACACCGAGGAGAGCTGTGCGAGTGGGGTGTGGTCAAGCGATATAAACCAGTGTCGCCTAATTCTGAGGAAAATACGCCAAAAATACTGGAACTAACAAAACTGAATGAAGCGGAACTGCCAGGAACTACCCCAAAACCTGCTGAAAAGAACTCAAAACTTACTGAAATAACTCCGAAACCAACTGAATTGTTGCCAAAACTGACCGAAATGTTCCCAAAATTGGTCCAGATATCAGACGATACAAAAATCGTGGTCCAGTCGCCAAAATCTCCCCCCTTCAGCCTGACGCCCTCGGACCTTCTCCAGCTTTTTTCCCCGTCCGATTTTCTCGATTTTGACATGCCGTTACTATCGTCGCCGTCTTCTACTTTCAGTCTATACTTGGACGAAGCTGGTCTTCGTTTGCTCAATTTCTACGAAAATAGAGTGGCCAAGATTCTCAGTGTGTCGCCAGAATCAAGCAACTACTTTCTAAAAACGTTTTTCACGGCGGCTCTGACCGAAGAATCACTTATGCATGCCCTAGCGGCATGGGGTGGAGTATTTCTGGATGGTCACGACAGTCCAGCGGTCAAATTCCACTTGGAAAAGGCCCGTCAGCTCATAAGATGCACCTACTTGAACCGACAAGATCTCGATACCCATGGGACTTACGTAGCTATTTGCTATTATTTGATTCTGATGGGTATCGATATATGCTCTGGAGATGTTTCCAACTGGTACTATCTTTTCAATGAGTGTACAAACCTTCTCAAACGACGAGGAGGCATTGTCAAATTCTGCCAAGAAAACCATTTTTCCAACGACTCCAAATGGTTGATTTCCAACTTTCAATTCCACGACGTACTCTCGTCAGCAACCCTCAAAAGAGGCACATCTTGCGATATCGAGGAGTACAGCCGTCTTTTCAACAACTGCTTTGATATGGGGTCGTATGGCGTGGATCCCTACCAAGGATGTATCCAGCCCATTTTCCTCTTATTGGGGTCCATCATGAACACCAACGTTGAGCTCAAAGAAGAGCGAGATAAGATCGACCAGGAAATGCTAGAAGCCAACAAAAAAGGTTTGAACCTCGACAATTCGGCCCACCGCCAATTGACGTTGCGGCGTATACGACAATGCCATGAAGTCGAAGCCCGCTACAACAAACTCCTTCTGGATATTCATTATTGTACTCCCAACCAAAGCCAGATCTCCCATATTAGCCACGACAAATGTGAAGTGGATTTGCACTTGACATTATTCGAGCTTTATCGACTCACTTGTCAAATATATCTCTTGCTTTACATCAAGCAAACCCAACCACTGTCTTCCGAAGTACAGCTTCATTTCATGAACTCGTTGGCTTACATCGAGAGCTTGATGTCTTCCAAATTGGTGCCTTCTCTTCCCATGCTGTTGTTGATTTGCGGTATGTGCTGCTGCAATGAGTACGATAGAGCTCAAGTTCGCTCCATTTTCGACAAGCTTCTGGCCACTTATACAGTTGGAAATGTGGGCAGAATATGGGAGATTGTCCAAGAAGCGTGGAAACGCAATCCGCACGGCGATGTGTGTATCGACTGGACAGATATCTGCGATGAGTTTGGATGGAAGTTGAGTGTTTGTTGAGAAGTGTGGATGGTAATTGATTTATCACTGATTCGGCGGAATATTTGATATTTCATTCACTTCAATCTTGAAGAAATGCAAACTGCATTCTAATTCTATTATACCTCAAGAATTGAAACGAATGGCAATCAAGTCAAATCACAAAAATTGGACAACAATTTCAAATGTGCAGCGAATCTATTCGTTAAAAGTGAGAGGGAAATTTGATTTATCTGCTAGATTCTAAAGCAAGTCTACTTCAGACCAATTCATGCCAACCTAGCTTGAAGTCTTGTATTATAAGACCCATTCACTCCATTCAAAAATAACCTATTCAGTCATTCTTCATCTGTTTTGAGCTAGTACACATTTGATGATAAACTCAGCACTAAGCTGAAAACTCTCTAACCATCTTAGTGGTGGTAGAAACTAGAACCTGTTTGGGTCAACTTTTTTCAGGTTCAAGTGTAAGTTGTAATGGAATCAGCACCATATAAACTTGCTCAATAGTTCTTGTGTTATTGAATAAATTTAGCATATTTCAACTATCTTGTATTTGCACATTGTAAGTTACTTGATTATTTCAACAATAAATTATGAGGACTTTGTCAAGAGACCGATGAATGAAGTTCTTTCTTAATTCAGTATGCGAAAATATTGTATATTTCAAAAATTAGGCAATTATTGTCAATTTAAACTATGAAAAAAGCTGGTTTTTCAAAAGTTTCAGAAAAAGAATTAGTTTCAGGTCATATAACTTATTATTCTTCTTCTATTTTTGTATTCTTCTTTGAATGTGCCTCTATACATTTCTACTCTTCCATCCTTTTCTTCGGTACTTGTATAATTTAGGTACTAAAGCTAATAAATATGCTTTCTTATATCAGTTACAACTCATCCGAGTCTTGAATCATTTCATCCATCATTAAAAGATTCTTTCTCATTTTAGTCTATGAGCTCGAAATTTGCAGCCATACGGCCGATAACAATTACGACACTAAAATGGTCCAGAGTCATTGCCAAGCAAAAGCAAGATCCAAGCGAGTCTTCTAATCATACTGGGCCCACAATCCACCAAAAAAATTGAATTTGACTCTACTCTTCACTGACTCATTTGTGAGCCATCTTCGTATCGTTCGAGCGATTGCGAATTTCCCTTTTTGGCAAGTCGATGCGTAGATTAGATTTAGCAAAGATATAAATCAGTCTCAGGACCCTAAAACCCCAAAAATGTCAGTGACAATCAGACCAATTACAAAAGACGACAAGGAAGCGTGGTTAGAATTGTGGAGAGGAGAAGACTCTTATTTGGTATTTTACAAGGCCATGGACAAGGTTTCCAAAGAAGTGTCGGAGGTTACATTCTCGAGATTTTTGGACGAAAATGAGCCTGTGTACTCAATTGTTGCCGTGGACGATTCCACCGGAGAATTGATTGGTTTTCTCAATTATTTGACTCACAGGAATACTTGGACAGTGGAAAATGCCCTCTATCTAAATGACTTATTTGTGTCTTCCAAGTGCAGGCTCAAGGGAACTGGGCGCAAATTGATGGAATACGGCTTTAGCGAGGCCGATAGACTCAATTGCAAAAAGTGTTACTGGAGCACACAATTTGAGAATCATCGTGCTCAATTGTTGTACACGAAAATTGGAGTGAAATCCGGTTTTCTTCTTTACCAGCGGCCGCCACAATAAACCGAATACTAGAATATTTGAAGGCTATAATATATCTATGAACCTAAGGCTGTATTTAAGTGAATCTGCTTTTCTGTATGTTGCACCGGAACGTGCGCCGTTTGTGGCAACTTTTCCGCTGCAATTTTTGCGCATATGCATGCACAAACTAATCATCTCACCGCAGTCGCACCGCAATGCAACGTACGATGGTGCACCATTACTGCGCACACTGCGCACCACTACTGCACATCATCACTGCAGTTGCCAACCTGCCTCTTCACAACACAGAAACACCATCTTCTTCGTGACCGCAGTGGTTCTTGGCGCCACATCCCCACACCCTTCCCCACCTCTACACCACCCCGCAGCGCACGGCACGACATTGCACCGATGCTGCAAATGTCGCAGAATCGCCAACAAAAAAACCACAATTTCACCAAATTTCACAGATTTTCAACGAGTATAATACTACCCACTCTTACCTCAAATCTTCCACAGAATCATCCCACATCTTTTAGTCGTTTTACCGCCGCTCAGCCCACCGTCTGCCACACACCCAGACACCAGCCGATCTGACACCCGCACGCTTATCTAATGCAGCTGCGGGTTTTTCCCGACAAGTTTCCATCTGATTGTATAGCTCATTTTCACCGACATTTGTCAGAGCAACCACCGGTTCATTTTGTGGTATCTTCTTTTGTGAGGGCCCAATTTACTCCCAAAATTAGTTGTGTAACCCTAAAGCTTATCAGAAACACAAATTGGGGCGAATAGCGTCGATTGGCTATTTTTGATAGTGTGTTGGTGTTTGAATTTGGAGTTTTTCCGAGCGAAATTTCGAACTTTTGGTGAGCTAGGAGCAATCACTAGCCCCGGAAGTATACTTTTGCTTCATCAAACGAGTTTATCGGTGTTTGTCACCCTAAAATCTCACCTTTTTGCTTATCTCTGCCACAGTAGCCGGTCTCGGCATTGATAAGTTTGGTTAATTTTGCCACCCAAATCGCGGCAGCTGAAGTGTCCGAGTCCTTTGCACGCTTCCGCATTCAGGAGCAGGTTTCTTTATCCGGAACAACCAGTTTCAAATCCGTGGCACTCACTTGCCTACCACAACGTGGTACCACTGAAGTGCGGCCATACGTGGGTAACTCACGAACTGCGGCGTAATTCTCAGTCCGTGCACGGTATTTCCTATCATCTTGCGTAACTCAGTACGCGCGCCCAGCCTTATCACCGTCTATAATGGCGCAACAATCTCTGGTGTTCGACACCTACCTCACAAACTACACCTCCGGGCTTGGAACTCCCACAGATCCGCCCACGGACATGTCCGCGCAGTACCACGATCCCACCCAGCTCCGGTCCAGCTCATCTGCCACCGCCGCAGCAATGGCTGCAACTGGCTATGGTTTCGAGCGACTCCATGAATTACCGGAGTTTCCCTCTATGGAGGTTCCCGATCTCAATTCCCAGCTTGAATTGCACAACGAGGTGTTTTTTGGCCCGCCAGCCGACGAATATTCCCATATAAGAGCGCTGATGTCGTCATCTTCGTCGTCTTTGCCGCAACCAAAAACCACTGCCAATACCACCCCGGAGTTCGTTTCTCCGCCCAAACATCACCGACTGTCTTCCACGTCGAGTCTTCCCATAGACCAACTCAACTTGTTGAGCATCAAGCCTCCACCTCCCTTATCTTCGACACTGACTCCGTCTCCCCGAAACGGCATTTTCCCCAGATCCCAGGACCAAAACGACCTGGAAAATCCCACCATTAATCCGCTTCAATTGCTCAATATGCAACCCAACCAAGCGTCTGCTTCCACCCAACCAAACAACAACGGAACCGCAAAGTACATTCTTCCATCTTCATCGTCTTCTCCAGCTCTCTCCACACTTTTCCTCGAGAGCCAAAATGGCTCAAATCCACCAGCACCCAAACGGCTGCACTCCATCAGCTCCCCCAACGCATTTGACTTCAATATGAACGACGAATGCTTCAATGCCATCTCGTACTGGCTCAACAATACCCTCAAGAATGCCGACGAGCGCGACCTTCGAGCAGCGGAAATTGTCGTCAATCCCACCGGAATCATCAAGCCTCCTCATTACCGCCGGCGCAATTCGATCCAGGTTGTCAGTAGGCCCGCCGACAGAAGAATGGAAACCAGACGAAGACGCCGTAGTTCCATGATGGAAACCGACGAAAATGTCGACGAAAATGTGGAAGAAGATATGGAAACCAGTACAGGAAACGAAGCACACGCCCCACATTCATTACCTTCTGCCTCGTCAGCAGCAACTACTCCAATGACGCCGGTCCATAAAGTGTCTCCAAGCTCTACAGCCGACGATGATGATGATGGAAAACCATTTCCATGTCCCGATTGTTCGAAACAATTCAAGCGGTCCGAGCACCTCAAGCGGCATATCCGGTCGGTTCATTCTAACATCAGACCGTTCCATTGCAAGTATTGCGACAAGAAATTCAGTAGATCTGACAATCTTGCCCAGCACTTGAAGACGCACTACAAGGTCAATGCCAACGGATCTACATCGATTATCTACGGCAACCCCAACGTGCACAACAGAGGAGGAAGAAGGGCCAGTAAGTAGCAAATAGGACCAAATAGGACCAGTATACTTTAGTATGACTTAATCATGTGTAGAAGCCTTGTGGAACCTGTGTAGAAGCCGTGCTCCGCAGAATGTTCCTGCACCACGCGAGCGAATGCGCCGCCCTTCCACATGCGGATAAAAGTAAACTCAAGTGGTCATTTTTCCTGCACCTACCTCCCAGGAGACGGTCCCTCGGAAATGGGAACACACCCATACACCCGCTTCGGGGGAACCCAATTTCATCACGAAACCAGCAACCAATTTGTATCAACTTCAATGTCGGTTTATCTGAACCAAAAGTTATCGCCTCAGGCGATATATCAGCAGAAGTTAAAGCAGGGTGTATACCATTCGCCTGGATTGCCAACTGTAGGTGTCAATTCTTCTGCGTCCGATGCAGCTGCATTACTCGCAGCAAGTACTGACCTTACTGTGAAGCCATCTTATGAACGCACGGTGGCTGCAGAGGCGCATACCGCTGCAGTAGCCGCGAAGAGCCAGAAACCACAACCGGAAGTCAAGAATTCGTCATCGTCCGGAATTGGTCTTGGTGTCCCCTCGTTTACAGGGTCGGGAATTTATGCAGCAGCATCCCGGAACTCAACCATGTCAATGTCGACGAGAACTGAGCCGGAAAAAGACTACAGAAGTGGACTTGCACCCAAGGCGGCAGATGCATCGTTGAATATCCACAAGATTTCCGAATTGGCCACGAAAAACTCGTCCAAATCTCTTAACCTGAGATTTAACCCGGAACTCGATTACCGGTCCGGTTTGAAGCAAAAACCCGCGGAGTACTTGAACCAGGATGAGGAGGATCTTGCAGCTGAAGGTGCAGCTGCATCGCTTAAGCACGGCGCGGGTGC
Organism: Callitettix versicolor; assembly: GCA_022606455.1. Lineage (NCBI taxonomy): Eukaryota > Metazoa > Arthropoda > Insecta > Hemiptera > Cercopidae > Callitettix > Callitettix versicolor. The sequence goes on from JAJIZJ010000861.1 coordinate 27,959, forward strand.
TAGTGATGCAGCATCTCTCAAGACGAGAAGTACCTCATTCAAGGCCTCAGATGTCGTAGGAAGTACCTTGTTGGGAGCTGCCAATGCTCGTGCCCAAGAGCGCTTGCAAACGTTGTCTCTGCAGCCAGGAGATTTCAAAGCTCAAGCTCAAGCGTATGCCAATGCATTGGCTATTGCGCAAAAAAATAGCAATGAGAGATTGAAACGCAACGCTGAAGGTCATATAGATCTCGGTGGAGGTTTGACGATGACCCAGAAGGAGTTGGATGCCATGGCAGCATTGGTGGTTCAACCTGTGTTGAGTGATATTTCCACTAAAGCTTCAGCTCAGCGGGATGCGGATGCTTCTGCGAAGAAAAAGCAGGAAGAACTTGTCAAGAAACACGACAAGGCCAAGCAAGAGGAAATCGAGCGGAAACTCAAGGAGAAGGCCGAGTTGGAGAAGGCAAAGAAGGAGCGCTTGGACGCTAATGAGGCTCGGAAAGAAGAAGAAAGAACCAAGTATGCAGATTACCAGGCTGAAAGAGAAGAAGAACTCAAGCAAAAGGTAGCTGAATTGAAGGAGAAAGAAGCCCAGTACGCCGAGGAAAAGGAGACTTTGTTGGCGGAGAAGCTGGAGAACCAGGCGAAAATAGATGAAGAAGAACAAGCCAAGATTAACGAGCGCAAGAAAGAATTGGAGGAAATGCAGGCAGAAAAAGATGAAGTATTGAAGCCTGTTTTGGAGGAGTTGGAGGTTGAAACCACCAAGCTTAAGGAAGTTACTGATGCTCGCGACCAGCTTCGTGAAGAAGTTAAGACCGGCGAAACCCACCAGGACGAGTATGAGAAGAAGGTTGTTGAACTCAACGAAAAGTTGGAAACGGTCAAGGCAGACATTGAGAAGTATACTGGGGACCTTGAGGAGTCCACCAGGACCGCAGAGGACACCAGCAAGGAAGTGGATGAGCTTCATCAGCAGCTGGCCGACGAGTTGAAGTTGGCCGAGGACTCGCACAAAGAATTGGATGCGAAAATTCTGGACTTGGAAAACCAGGAGAAGGACCATTTGGTCACCAAGAAGGAACAGAAGCAGTTGATTCTCAAAAACTTGGACGAGAGGGTTAAGGAAGAACATGCTATCAACGCCGAGTTGCCTGAGCACATGAGAAAAGAGGTCAACGAGAAGAAATTGAGAGACGTAGGAGACTTGTTTGGAGACGACGAGGTTCCAGAACAGAAATTGGCTGCAAAAAAAGAACCAAAAGAGACAAAAGCTCCGGTTTCCAAAGTTGCACCCACCTCCAAACCGGTGGTGTCTAGTGCCAAAAACGAGAAAAAGAGCGGGCTCAAGCGTTTCACCAAGTACTTTTCCTCGAAGCCTCCCAAGGCTGCCGAGCCAGTTCCCAGAGCCAAACCGGTGAAAAAGGAGCAGCTGATTTCCGAGGCAAGCAACGCTGATTTCGATGACATTTCGTCCAGCAACGAGAAAAACAAGGGCGGTTTGTTCAAGGAGGAAATATAATGCGAGCATGAGCCGGCATCAGTTCGTGTATCAGGCTGTGTAGTCTATAGAGGATAATTGTACTATGTTTAGTTTTGTCGTATGCAGTAGAAGCTGCGCGATCGATTTCATGTCCGCATCTCGCGTTATCGGCCAGAGGACGATGAGCTACGTTGAATTGGACGACTTGGGCGACCGCCACAAGCTGACTGAGCTTGGTCGACTGTTCCTCGGCGAGCAAGTTGAGCTTAGTGAGCAGCCCGAGTCTGGGACAAAATCGCTTACTCCACACCAACTTCACTTGATTCTCTTGAAACTTGGAGTAATTTCTGACTCGGTTATCGAGGTTCCTGTTGAGGAAACATTGGAGTTTCTTCTGCCTGACACACTCTATATGATGGAACGGATCACAAACATGACCATTGACGAGTCTTTGGGAATTTTGCGAGAAGCTCTAGTTGAACACAATGGTGATGTCAATTTTTCAAAAGAAGACTACAATTTTATACACCAATTGGTAGCGATGATTCCTCAAGACTCCACTGAAGAAAGTGTCCTGGACTGGCGTTTACAAGTACGCATTGAAGCCGCTCTCATAAAGTACCATTCACCATACCCCGAAATTCGAGCCATTACCGACCCCACAGACGACCCCCATATTCCTGTTGCAACGATCCGTGCGTACTCAATTGGGCTTTTTTGGACGTTTATTGGGTCCATCATCAACAATTTTTTCGTCCACAGACTTCCTTCTATATCGCTTGGACCCCATACGGTGCAATTACTTCTTCTTCCCACCGGTAGACTTTGGGAAAATTATATGCCTGAGCAGATCAAAGTGAAAAATTGGACCCTAGAACTTAATCCTGGACCCTTCACTGCCAAGGAAATGATGTTGAGCACCATAATGTACTCCTGCTCTGCTGGGACTCCATACCTGATATACAATATTTTTGTGATGAAACTTGAAAGGTTTTACAATCTCAAATGGGTAACACCATTATTCCAAATTTTGCTCATAGTTTCAACCCAATTTTAGGATTTGGGTTTGCTGGAATCATGAGAAAAGTGTGTATCTATCCCAAAATTGCAATCTGGCCCACCATACTTCCAACAATAGCTCTCAACAGAGCACTCATTACCCCAGAATTACCCCACAGTCCTCCCATCAATGGGTGGAAAATTTCAAGGTACCGGTTTTTTTTCGTCGTTTTCGTGGCCAGTTTTCTCTACAACTGGATCCCCTCATACTTGTTCACGGCTCTTTCTTACTTCAACTGGCCCACTTGGTTTAGTCCTAATCTGGTTCATTTGAACAATATTGCCGGATTCAAGCATGGTTTGGGTCTCAATCCCATACCGTCTTTTGACTGGAACATGCTCAATTCTGGTCTTTGTCTCACCTTGCCGTACTATACGTATATCAACGGCTATGCTGGAGCTTTCATGGGCTTTTTTGTGATTTTGGGAGTTTACTACACCAACAATTATTGGAGTGGATATTTTCCCATAAATTCCAACCAACTTTTCAACAACAAGGGTCAAGTTTACAATGTTCATGACATTCTAGACAGTAAGAATGCCTTTGATAGTGCCAAGTACAACAAGGTAGGACCTCCGTACTTCAGCGCTGCGAATTTGGTACTTTATGGAGCCCATTTCTGCCTCTATCCTTTTGCAATTTTGTACCATTTTATCACAGAATGGGACTCGATGAAGACCAGTTTCATAAACGTTTGGAATCTGGTGACGGACTTTCGTTCCACTGATACTTTTGGAAAGTACAGAGAAGATGCTCATTGCAAAATGATGTCCAAATATGAAGAGGTACCCAACTGGTGGTTTTTGTCCATTTTATGTGTGAGCGTTGTGTGTGCCATATTATGTGTTTCGCTCTATCCAACCGAAACACCGGTATGGGGAGTTTTCCTCACCATTGGCGTCAATTTTTTGTTCCTAATTCCCATCACAGCAATTGCGTCGGTTACTGGGTTCACTTTTGGGCTCAATGTTCTCGTGGAACTTTTGGTAGGATACTGTATTCCCAACTCAGGCATAGCCCTCATCACCCTCAAGAGCTACGGCTACAATATAGACAGCCAGGCCAGCAATTACATCACCGACCAAAAGATAGCTCATTATGCCAAGATTCCTCCACGGGCCATTTTCAAAGGTCAAATGCTAGCCACCGGTTTGAGTGTGGTGATAGCGTTAATTATAGCCAATTGGCAAATCGATAATGTTGCGGATATATGTGACATTGACCAAAAAGACCGGTTCAGTTGTCCAGGTGCAAACACATATTTTTACTCCAGTATCCAGTATGGAGAAATTGGTCCAGCAAAAGTTTTCAGCGGCCTTTATCCCCAGCTCAAATGGTGCTTTTGCTAGGCGCCGTGTTGGTATTTCCTGTGCTTGGCTCAAGAAGAATCTTCCCACAAAATTTTCCAGATATTTTCACCCAACTATCATCATCGGAGGGTTCCTTTTGTATGCCCCATACAACCTCCTGTACTTCACCGGCGGGCTATATCTCTCTTATTACTTCATGTACCATATCAAGGGAAGGTACTTGCAATGGTGGGAGAAGTATAACTATTTGTTAACCAGTGCTCTTTCGGCCGGAGTTGCGTTCAGTGCACTAATGATTTTTTTCACTGTCCAGTATAACGGCGACGAACTCAATTGGTGGGGAAACAACGTGTCCAGTCAAGGCATTGAGGGCGGTAAGGGACAGGCAACCTGGCTCAAGCCGGAAAATGCTCCTGATGGGTATATTGGATTAAGAAAGGGCCATTTTCCGTGACTGCATACAACCAATTTGCGGCCAACGAAATGAGTCACAGTGACTCAAAGTATTTCGCCAAATCCATGACTAGAATCTGACTGAATGCTGAATTCGACTGAATAAACAATTCAGCCTCATAGTCAATAAATTAGTCATATCCGATACCACCGAGATGGCCGAATGCGCGGCTGAAGCATTGACGTATATGCAAGATCTGCACCGAAAACCGAATTATGAGTCTAAAACACACGAGGGGTAAATTTCAGCGGAAACTCCAACTATATAAGCGGGCCTGGCGCCTCAATTCATCATGAAGCTTCGACATACTCTTGAAATATGCGCTTTGTGCGCGGCTGCAAATGCCATTTCTGTTCCCAATTTTCTCCGTCGGCGACTTGTTTCCTCGGCTACCGACGACTACGGAAGACCCAAACCCCACCAGAACCCACAACAACTGGATCCCTATGTTGAGGCGTCTGAAATTGCTGCAAAACCATCGGTATCTGCAGGACCAGAATCGTCAAAGTCCACGTCGTCCACCCAAAAAGGCAGTGCTGCTGGACTACCGTCGCTCCCGTTGGCCCTAGTGGCACTTGCTCTTATTTAATATTACCTATATAATTGCAATACATCCAATTGGCACTTAGATCTGTAAATTCGCAACTTTGTCCCGGTCCTGCACCCAACCCACCACCCCGCTGGCCCGAGCATCGTGAAAAATAAAAGCTGGAGAACCTCAACTAGTCACCATGTTTCTCAAATCGTCACCATTTTTGAGGACGGTGCGGTGCAAGTCGTCGAGCCTGACGTCTGCTCTTGCGTACAAGCAGCTCCACCGTAACCAAAAAAGACCTCCACTTCCAACTTTTGAAACCCCAAATTGGTCGGCCGATTCAGCGGTTCTGTCCATCTTGTATGAGACTCCTTTACCCTCCAAAGCGCCCCGGAAACAACATGTTTTGAACTGTTTGGTGCAAAACGAGCCCGGTGTGTTGAGTAGTGTTTCCGGAACTCTTGCAGGACGTGGATTTAATATTGATTCGTTGGTGGTTTGCAACACCGAAGTGAAAGATTTGTCACGGATGACGATTGTTTTGGCCGGACAGGACGCCGTGGTGGAACAGGCACGTAGACAGATCGAAGACTTGGTCCCTGTGTACGCGGTGTTGGATTATACCAACTCGGAGATCATCAAGAGAGAACTTCTCTTGGCCCGGGTTTCCTTATTGGGACCAGAATATTTCCAGGAATTGATTGCCACCCACAAACTGCAAACAGATGACATTCCCGACTTGTCCGCCAGCGAACTGCAGTTCCACCCTACAAACTTGGCGCCATCCGAGGCATTGAGACAGAAACACTCGCATTTGAGTAGCATTCTGACCATCACCGAAAAATTCGGAGGACGCATTGTAGACATCAGCGACCGCAATGTGATTGTGGAATTGAGTGCCAAGCCTTCGCGGGTGTCGTCATTTATCCAATTGTTGCATCCATTTGGTATTTTGGAGATTGCCCGTTCGGGTATGATGGCACTTCCAAGAACGCCGTTAGAAGCGTTTGAACAAGATGAAGATTTGGAAGCTTCGGACATTGTGGATGTGTCGCAGTTGCCACCGGGTTAAGAAACAAAGAGTGCACTGTGATTTAAAAAGTGTATTTGCAACCATTTGAAAATTGCAGCCATTTGAAAAACTCAGTTGCCGAAAATTGCAGCCTTATGTGATTACTAGACTATTCATAATTCGTAGCACTTATAAAGATTATGGACTATGTCACTAGTAAACCCCAAATGTAATTTATTGGTAAGTTTTTTATACTTCAATGTTGCATCTCGATTTCGTGCGAATAATTTAAAGTAGACACTCGCAAATCAAGGTGGATAATGTGAAAAAATGTCGACTCTTGAATGAAATTTGGATTCGTTAACCTCTATTTCTGGCTCAACTTGCCTCAGCTTTCTCTCTACTTGATAATGTCTCAGTAGAACTCAGTAGAAAGTTAGCAACCTATGGTCTGCATAAGCCTCTATCGGAGCAATCGGAGGTGAACCGGTTCATTTGCTATAAAGCTTCCTTGTGCTGAATATTCCGAAAATATGACAATCAAGAAAATTCACGCCCGATCCGTATACGACTCCAGAGGAAATCCAACAGTAGAAGTGGAATTGACCACCAACAAGGGCTTGTTCAGATCAATTGTTCCATCTGGTGCCTCCACCGGGAGCCATGAAGCAATTGAGTTGAGAGACGGCGACAAGTCCAAATGGTTAGGTAAAGGAGTTACCAAGGCTGTACACAACGTCAATACTGTCATTGCTCCTGCGATAATCAAAGAAAACTTGGATATCAAGAACCAACAATCCGTGGATGATTTTCTTAACTCTTTGGACGGCACAGACAACAAATCCAAGTTGGGAGCCAACGCAATTCTTGGTGTTTCTCTTAGTATAGCGAGAGCAGCCGCTTCTGAAAAAGGGATCCCGCTCTACAGGCACTTGGCTGAGCTTAGTGGCACCAACAGTGACAAATTTGTTATGCCTGTTCCATTTTTGAATGTGCTTAATGGCGGTTCTCACGCTGGAGGAGCGTTGGCTTTTCAAGAATTCATGATTGCTCCAACCGGCGCACCGTCTTTTTTCCGAGGGTCTTAGGTATGCCTCAGAGGTTTACCACACATTGAAGTCGATGGCGAAGCAAAAGTATGGGACTTCGGCTGGAAATGTAGGTGACGAGGGCGGTATAGCTCCAAAAGTAGAAACTCCAAGAGAAGCGCTAGACTTGATCGTGGGTGCAATTGATAAGGCTGGTTACTCAGGAAAAGTCCACATTGCTCTCGATCCGGCATCTTCAGAATTTTTCAAAGATGGTAGATATGACTTGGACTTCAAGAACCCCAATTCCGATAAGTCCAAGTGGTTGACTGGTGAACAGTTGGCTTCCTTGTATCTGGAATTGATTGATGAGTATCCGATTATCTCGTTGGAAGATCCATTTGCAGAGGATGACTGGGACTCCTGGGTTCATTTCTTTCCCAAGATTGCTGGACGTATCCCCATCGTGGCCGACGATTTGACTGTCACAAACACTCACAGAATCAAAGAGGCTATTGAAAAAAAGGCTGCAAACTCTCTATTGTTGAAAGTCAATCAAATTGGTACACTTTCCGAATCTTTTGAAGCAGCCGCTACAGCATTCGATGCCAAGTGGGGTGTAATGGTTTCACACAGGTCAGGTGAAACTGAAGATACTTTTATTGCTGATTTGACTGTTGGCTTGCGGACAGGCCAACTTAAAACAGGAGCTCCAGCTCGCTCTGAAAGGTTGGCAAAGTTGAACCAACTCCTCAGAATCGAGGAAGAGCTCGGCGATAAAGCCATTTATGCTGGAGAGAAATTCCACAGTGGCCATTTGTTATGAGATGTTCAATCAGTTTTAGTTGCGAGTCTGGTTCAGTTAAGAATCCGATTCATTTTAATCTGATTCATTTTAACAATCTGGTTCATTCAAGAATCTGGTTCATTCAAGAATCTGTTTCATTTTAATCTGTTTCATTTCAACAAACTGATTCATTTTAATCTGGTTAATTCAAGAATCTGATTCATTTTAATCTGGTTCATTCAAGAATCTGTTTCATTTTAACAATTTGTTTCATTTCAACAAACTGATTCATTTTAATCTGTTTCATTCCAAAAATCTGGTTCATTTCAACAATCTTCTTCAATCTCAACAATCTGCTTCTTTCAACACTTAGCTTTACTCTGTTTGAACCCGTCGTAGTAACCTGTTCAATAATTTCACTTACAAGCCATAGGTCATGATGAAAGTGCTTTAGGAAAAGAGAATATAATTGCAGCGGAAACCAATAAATTGACCAATAAGTTCAAGAACCAATCTCTGGTGAAGAAATCATATTTTTCATGCTGATCTCTCAACCAATATTCTTGTTCATTCAAGCGCTACAATACATCTCACGGGTATGAGTCTCTTGGATTCATCAGTAACAAAATCCTCCTCGAATAGTATACAATTCTTGTCTGCCTGAATATTATTTATTCAGTAAGACTTGTTTTTGAATTCGTGGGTGGACAATTTTGGAAGCAATTTGTATGAAAAACCTTATCAACTTTTTAGGTGATATCAGTGTCAAAAAAGGAGGTACTTCTAGATTGCAATTAGACACATGCATCTTGATGCGCTCACATTTCGAAACTTCTTCTTCTTCTTCTTGGAGTATTTATCGTTTTCGCGTACTTCAATCTCAATCTTTCGTACTTGGCACTCACGTGACTTCAATGAACATTCGCGCTGCAAAATTCAATCAACAAGCGGCGCAGTCTGTGCAACTGCTTTATTTATTCAAAAACCACTTCTTGCCAAAACCTATAATTTCACCCCCAAACTCACCACACCCGCAGCTCTCCATAACCATTGCTTTCATACGTTTTCGTTGCATTTCTGTCTTTTTCTATGCATACTTTTTTTCATGAACAACAACCATCCCACACGAAACCCAAATCAGGGTCCACCAGCACCACTTCCAGCCACAAACCAGGGTCCTCCCCAGCCACCTCCGCCCCTGAATTTGCCCCTTCCTCAAGCTCCCGGCTCAAATCCTGAAAATTATATGATGCCTCTTGGTTATGTCATGGGTACTCCAATGTACCCTTCCAACAATATGAACTATGTACACCCGCAACTAGACCAACCGCCGTGGCCCCAGACCTACTCGCGTGGCACAGATCCCCGTTACTTTCACCAGTCGCAAGTTCAATCCTCGCCGTTGCCTCAGCAAGTTGAGCAGCCTTTCCATAAATCTCAACCACGTCCAAACTCCGGGCTGCCAGCTTATACGCCACGTGAACCCCCTCAGCAGGAGAGCATTCAGGAAGAAAGGCTGGCACCTGGTCCGAAAACCGTAGCGAATTATCCGCGAAAAAGAGCGCTTACTGCTTGTGATGCCTGTCGAATAAAGAAAGTCAAATGCGATAATGTGCGTCCGAAATGCGGTTCTTGTGTAAAAAACAAGATTCCCGAATGCCACTACAAGTCGGACGACCCATACAAAGATTACTCGAATTTGGACGCGGCATCACTGGCAATCATGATGAAGTTGGATGCTATCATTCGAGACGTCAAACAAATCAAAGGCGAACGGGCTCCAGATTCGGTCTCCGTCACACATACTGTTCGTTCTGCCATCTGGGACATGTCCGTGAGCTCCATTCTTCGATGGAACTACTTCCAGCAGTGCTCGGGAATGTCCCAAGAGACGGTCGATCTGAAGATTACAAGTATAAATAGCCGACTTTTGCGGCCTCTGCCGGATCCCATAGGCAAGAAATGGCGCCAGGTGAGTTCTCCGCAATTCCACCGTGATATCGAGAACTTTATTGCTGCCAATGTCACCAGCTTGTACAACTCATTTTTCCTCAACTGTCACACAAAAATTCCAATATTGGACATCCAGCAGATCTTGGGAATGTTTGAAATCTTCATTCTCGTGAAGAGAGCCCATCCGTCGGTAACGCTTCCCAAAATCTTGGATGATTTCACTGACCAAGGCGATGGTCCATCGTCATTTTATTCATCTTCGTTAAAATCCTGTGGTGCCAAAGACCTCCTCTACAGGAGAGAAGCCTACAAGAGGCTCTGCGAATCCACCCCGTTTTTTCTCATGGTTGTTTCCTTGGGACTTTTGAGCACGGAGATTCAGTTGAACAACATCACCGAGTTTGTCAATTCGATCTCGGAAAGAGACTCACTTTCTTTCAGTTGCCTCGATTCCAATGCAACTATTCCAGAAAATCTTCCTGCCAGCAGAATGGAGTTATCTCGCTTAATAGCAGAGTACGCCAGATACGTTTCCATCTTATACCCTGCCACTGCAGAGGAGCATTCCCCTTCCAAGATCTTGTACCATCTTTTGTTGAGTCAATTTGAGCTCCTTGCTTTGCGTCCCTTGGCGGCCTATAAAGAAGTGGTGATTTCGTGCCAGCAAATGGTGTATCACTTGCAAGAGGCCAAGTACAAGCAGTTGGACGAATCGGCTCAGGAACGCACTAATCTATTATTTTGGGGCTGTCTCAAACTTGAAAATGAACTTCGTACGGAGTTATCTCCTTCAGTTCCTTCCAGTGGAATCAACGATATTGTTCCACCCATTGCATTTCCCAAAGTTCCAAGATCTGCCATTTCACAAGACGACAACGAAAGCGATGTTCCTGGAGAATTGAAGGCTTTGTCGTATAATTACGTCGACAGGCAATCGTGGTATTTTTTCTTGACGGAAATTGCGTTTCGAAAAGTAGACAACCTTATGTACGAAGACTTTTTTCTTCAAGATCATGTCATAGCACAAACGTGGGATACTCCTGATTTCAGCAGCTACTATGTGTGGCACAATGTGGTCAAATACTTGAACCAGTATAATGGCATTATCAACTCACTCAATCCAAAGGTTCGAGATTTCGTGTTGCAAGAGGTGAACAACGAACAGATATACAAAAACATCAAAAAGAAATGGACGAAACTCAAGAGCCCTACTTCGAAGGAACCAGATGTGCTCGATCAGTTGGACGAGTTTCTCATGGACGATGATTTGTTAATCAAGATGCAATCTGAATCCATCATATTCATCAAAAGTCGAATCATTTCCTCCAAGTTACTTCTTTTTCGTCCTTTGGTGTACTTGATTCTTGAGGACAAAATTGGGCCCTCTGAGCTTTTCGAAGCTGTACTCTCGGTTCTTCACACGGAAATGTCACGACAAAACGCAAAGCAGTATTTGAGCAGCGATGATGTGTCTTCAACTCACGAGTCTTCTGGAGGTTTTTCCAACTGGGATGATGTCGAACTCAACTATCAGAACTTGATGCAAGCTCCAAACGTGTACCAACAGCTGTATCCCGATGAAGATTTCTCGCTGCTCATTGAGTACGACGAACCTTCAAAGGCTGATCCGCTAAAGTTTAAGCTTACTAGCGTCGACGAAGCACGAGCAAAGGTTTTGAGAGCATTTGTTCAGCATCTAATTTCCATTCCAAAGCTATCGATGCCCAAAATCTTGTCGCACAGACACCCAGGTACATGGTATGTTATCCGCAATACCGTGATTGGAGTCATCTATATGTTTTTGCTTTATCTGAAAATTACTGGGTTGTTGATGGAATGTGCTCGAAATCCAGTATTCCAAAAACTCCTCAGTGGCCAGCCTGATGTGCTGAGTCCAGAAGATATGGCCAAGATGGTTGACTCGGTGATTCTGAAGCAATCGGTGATGTCTAACCTCGAACATACAAGTTTTGTTCTTGAGTATTTGAAAGACGAATGTCCTGATTGCGAGGTATACCTCGAAATTATTAACGGTATAATGGAAAAGCTACAGTAAGAAAGCATAGACGAAGCATAGAAGACGAATTGCAATATTATCAGAAAAAGCCATTACATTTTACAGAGAAACACTGAACCAAATCAGTGAAAATGGACCAAACTCAAATGTCAAGCATGGGATCCAAACTGCATCTAAGCAGACCAACAACCAGTAAACTTCCCGGTGGGGTTTGCTCATTAGCCTATTGTTCAATTTGCAGCCGCGAGAAGTGCGCCGCATCAAGTGGAAACTCCGACATCGCAATTGCTGCGAAATATCTTCATGAGTCAACAACACACCCATTATGATTTTGAAATCAAGGAACAAGACAGGTTTCTTCCAATTGCCAATGGTACGTACTACAATTCAGCAAGTTAGAATCGTTCTAACCCAGTTGCACGAGTGATGAAACTGGCGCTTCCGCCGCATGCCAAACTTTCCAAAGAATCCAAAACTTGCATTCAAGAATGTGTTTCCGAGTTCATATCGTTCATAACGAGTCAAGCATCCGACAATGTGTTGCACGAGAAGCGGAAAAGTATCAATGGCGAAGATGTGTTGTGGGCCATGTATACACTTGGGTTTGAGAGCTATGCGGAAATTCTCAAAATATACTTGGCCAAGTATCGGCACCACGAGCAGCTTGAGGCGTCCAAAAGAACTCCAAGAAGACGAAAAAGAACGCAGGAAGAGGATGCCGAAAGTTTGGAGAGCACTGGATCGGATTCCGAGTTTTCGCAGCTGTACTCGCCCAGCATGGAGCCGGGATATTTCGAGTACCCTGAGCGAATTGACGAGGTATTGGGTCAATTTATGTGAGAGAAAACAACAGCAAAGAAGAAAAGGAAAGAAAACGAAAGAGAACGCATTTCTTGGCATTGAGAGGCCTCATCGTGAACTTTTTTCATCAACGAGAACTTTTTCATCTGAAAAACGGCTTTTTCGTTTATTTTTGGCTTGTTCCAGAACCTCCACTTGTAATTCTTTGCCCAGTCGCCCAGCCGTCCATTACAATTCTCCACTGAAACCTTCGACTGCGGCGGCTATTCGTATACTACGAGCAGCCACAGACCAAAACGATCGCCAGTCGACCGCAAAATAAATTATTCTAATATACTGCTACACCTATTTCACCCTTTCTTGTATCAACACAAACACTCCATTTTCCTTTTTCCCTTTATTTTTCATCGCCAATTTGTTCGTCGCTTTCCACCTTCCTTCTCCTGCAAGAAATATTACCCTATTGGGACCCAACGCCGCGGCCGCGGCCGCGACCATCGCGATGCAGGTTGGCTGCAACCACTGTAAAATACACCTCGGTCAATTAGCACGAAAAAAGCTCAATTCGGCCCCAAACTTTACACGCTTATCCTATCGCACCCGCTGTATACGAATCCGTTACAAAAATTAATTTTCCTCAACCCCTTCCCTCCCTTTATCTTCCTCTTCGTCCCTATTCCACACTCCCCTGCGACCCCTGCTCCTGCAGACAACCCCAGGCATCAAAATCAAAATCTCAAACTTTCCCTCCACTTCATGATCAAATCGTTCAGGAAGGGGAAACGCCTGTCTGACCTGTCAGACAAGCTGAAAAGGTCAATTTCGCGTGTCACCTCAGGCAGCTCAGCATATGGTTTTCATGCCACAGGTTTACATGACACGAATAACGTGGATGTTCTGCTTTCTTCGCCACAAAAAGTTATTAAAGCTTTGTATAAATACGAGGTCCAGGGTCCTGGAGAACTCGGTTTCGACAAGGGCGACTTCTTCCACGTGGTGGCAGAAGAGGAAAATGGCTGGTACCAGGCCAGCAACCCAATGACTCATGCCAAAGGAATGGTGCCCGCATCTTACTTTGAGGTGTTTAATCGGTCTCGTCCAATCACCACGGAAAACCCAGCGGTCACCAGTCCACGCCGACAACGCTCTGCTGGGTCGGGCCAAAATTTGGCTTACGCAAATGGCACAAATAGTCCGGGGTCTGGTCCTGCGGGGCAGGCCCATCGCAACTCCAACCAAACGTTGTATGCCACCACACTTTTCGACTTTAAGGCGGAGAGAGACGACGAGTTAGACATCGCTAAGGACGAGAACCTTATTATATGTGCGCACCATGGATTTGAGTGGTTCATTGCCAAGCCAATCAATCGTCTTGGTGGCCCTGGTCTCGTGCCGGCTCTGTATGTGAAAATTCGTGATCTTCTTAATCCTAATAACACAGCGCCCTCGGACGACACTGTCAAGGTAGTGGAGACATTTCACATTCCCACCGTCGAAGAATGGAAACAACAAACTGCTCGCTACCAGGCTTCCACCATTCCCCTTGGTTCGATATCGAACCAAACACCCGTGGTACTGTCCAATACGCAATTCTTCCAGAAAGATAGTTCCGCGCAATCTAACAGACTGTCGCTCAGCTCGCTCAATGCGTCCGTTTTAGAAGCAAGCGTCGACTCGTACCAGTTGGACAATGGCCGCTACCAATATCTTGTTATAGCTCGTCTCAGCAACGGCAAAGTGCGTCATCTCTACCGTTTCTACCAAGACTTCTACGATCTCCAGGTGAAGCTACTCGAGCTCTTCCCGTATGAGGCTGGCAAGATTGAAAACCTGAAGCGAATCATTCCTTCGATTCCAGGCCCTCTCATCAACGTCAACGACAGCATATCAAAGCTACGCCGAGAAAAATTGGACTACTATCTTCGGAACTTAATTGCGCTACCACCACATATTTCTCGTTGTGAAGAGGTTTTAAAGATTTTTGATGTTCTTGATAACGGGTTCGACCGTGAGTTCATCGATAAGAAAGAAAACCGTCTGCTGAAGCCAATATCACAGAAGTCGATGTACCATCAAGACCGTCTTTCTCAATACTCGAACATGCTCAATAACTCCGGTGCCACAAGAGTGCTGTCAACTCCTACGTCTTCCGACTCGTTGAACCGCTCGATTTCTTCATCATCTGCAAACCTCATCAACTCCACCTCCACCTCGGTACCATCTGACCGCCCTACCAAAATCAAGGTAAAGTTTTACTACGAGGATGATATCTTTGTGCTTTTACTTCCCACAAACCTCCGTTTGCACGACCTTAAATCAAAACTTTATAAACGGTTGAGTTTGGATAACTTAGCAAATGGACGTCCAGTGGACGACATCATCAGGATTTACCTCAAAAATGACTTTGACGCTGTTTTGGAAGAAACTGGTTCGGTACTGGGTCTTGAAGACTCCGCGCAAATCAAGTTGTCTACAATTGAAATCGCTACTGACGATCAATTCCACCACAACATGTACGACAAGTGTAAATTAGCTATCTTAGCAATTACGTGAGTTATGATAATCATGTACGAAACTTCACCTGTTGAATTGTAATTTATAAATTTGCTAACCTAAAAAAGATTCAAACACTTTAACCAATTCATTTGGTTCGGTTCCGCTAGAAACGGAGTCGGCTATAATACCATTGACGCTCACAGTAGGAGTGACATGAACACCTACATTTCTCAAGTATTTCGTGAAATACTTCAAGTCAGTTGTGGCTCCATTTCCAGGGTTCAGTTCAATCTGATTGACCGGTTCTTGCTTGAATGTAAGTTGGTCCAAAACATCGTTTTCACTGAATGGTAGTTTGACTTTGCTAAAGGCGATTTTAGCAATCTGCTTGTAGATCTCGTTTCTGTTCAATTCCACATTGGCTTGATCGTAGAAATGCTCCTTGTGGTCGTAAATAGCGCGGGAAACGTCCCAGAAAAGCTTATTGGTGTTTTCTCCTCCTTTTCTCTCAACAACTTTCCCACCACAAGTGAAAATTCATTCAACAATACGGAATTGGGGTGCCATGGCTGAACAACGTTGACGTAGACAAACTGGAACTTGTCTGCATGTTTTTCCTGCAACTGTGGAATCACTGTGTCTTGAAGCTTGATGTACAATCTGGCGCTAAAGGGACAATTGTAATCAAAATAAAGATTTACCACATTGGGAGGTGTCTTCGACGCAAGGCTAGGGTAAAAGTAATTGGTTAGGGAGTATTTGGGCGAAATCATGATGACTGTGGCTTGTCAATATCACAGTAACTACTTTGAAGTTGCGGAGTGCGGCGCGAAAACATCAATGCACCACATATACCCGTCGGTCTGGGTAGAGTAGTGCTAACTAAGCTGGCTGTTCACATTAGTGTTGTCTGTGTGAGAGTAGCGATCTCGCATCACGTCAGCAATCTGCCTGGTGTTCAGTTTGATAGGAGGAACTCGTGGTCGCTCAAATTGAACCGGGGTGGTTTGTACGGATTGGGAACTGGCATATGAATTTTGCAGCGAGGAACTTTGCGAGTAACGAGCAGCTATTGGAGACAGTCTTGGACCCACCAGGTTGGATTGTAGAGTAGGTTCGACATTCTGTGGCTTAGGTTGTGGTGACAGTTGAAATTTTGTGTTGAGGTTTCGTATGGGAGGAAGAACTACTTGATTTGGAGTTGATTGTTGAAGTTGGGCAATTGGGGTAAAGTGACCAAGTTTTTGTTTGGTGTGTTTTGCGTAATGACGGCTACCTGAGACGTTGAAGAGGGTTTTTGTCTTTTAGCGACAGGAGTATCGTCACTTTGGTGGATGCTCACTTCTTCGACTTCTTCGTCTTCAGAGTCCGAATAAACGAACAATCGTTTTTCCTTTTTATCGACCTTGCTGGGTTTTGTCCCAGTGGGTGATGGAGACCTGGACCCATCAGATGACGAAGGATTAATCCGTATAGCTTTCACTTTCTTTGTATGAGGCACGTTGTCTCGCGGCGTGCCGTTGACCCACGAGTGGTAAAATTCTTCTCCGAAACTAGTGTTTTCTTCCGCCTCTTTCGACTGACTTGAGTCCACATCTTTTGTCTGAGGTGGGCCAGTATTATTGGTGCGTACGATACTCTGGATCGAGATTGTGGGACGAGACATTCTCATTCGGTCCGCTATTTCTTTTTCCCTTTTGTTGGAGACGAGCTTATCAAACCCAGTGAGCACTATTCGAGGCTTTGGACTAGGTTGTGGTACAGAGCTCGAAGGAAGCGATGGACGGGAGCTGGAAGGTGCAGCAAAAGGTAGGGCAGAAGGTGAAGCCGATGATGAAGCGGGAGGTATGGCAGAAGATGAGGCAGGAGATATGGCATCGCTTGGTCTTGGAGTAGTGTTCTGAGCAGAGCTCTGAGCAGGTAGAGGACTTGTAGTGACCTTGTCTTTGACCTTGGGTCCACGACCCATTGTAGGCACAGTTGGTCGTGGAATCGAAATGGATGGCAGACCCGGTTTCGTGATTTTTGATTTCTGCGGTAAGCCGCGTTGTTTAGCTATTGCTGCAGCAGACGCATTTTGCAAGTCACGAATAAGGAGTTCTTGAGCCCTTTTGTTCAATGTATTCGTAAAGACATTGGGTCTTGGTTTTGCACGGGTAAAACACGAGAGCAGAAGAAATTACTGGACCTGAGCCAGTTGGACCTGGGACTGCTTGCTTTGAGCCTGTTGAATCTGGGACTGCTTGTTTTGATCCTGTTTGATTTGTGAGTGTTTGGCTTGAACCCGTTGATAGTGTGTTTCTTGCAGCTGACGATTGCAATTCATTGACTAATTTTTTCGAGTTCGGCTAATTTTCTCGATCGTTTAAGCTCTACCAGCTCGTTTTGTTGCCTTTCTTGTCCGACTGAAGCCTTGTTTATCCTCTTAAAGGCTGTTTCCAGTTGATTTTTGTCTTCTTTTTTTTCGTGAACCAAGGCAACCGGAGCACCAATTGTGGGTAAATTGTTGCCCTTGTACTTTTCTTCGTTGTCAGAAACTATAGGACGTCTCCCTGGCCTCCCTAATCGCCAGATACGTCGCAGGGCCCACTGGAACCAACCACTGCGTGGTTTGGAGGGATCTGAATCAGCCATTGATGTAAATAAGAAACGATATCAAACCGCGCGGCGCGAGATATTAGCCGGGACTGCATATCAAATTAGTATAGAGGTAGGATGGTTGATATTAGTGCCTATTCTATCACATTCTAATTACATTCTATAGCTCTATCAATTATAGCCGGAAGTACCACTTCCGTTTAATTTAATTGTGACTTCATCTCATTTCACCAAATCACTCAATAAAGAAACTCATCGCTACTGAAAACGGAGCCCTTTTTCTCCAAAAACTCCAAATACTCTCTCCAGAGCTCATCCCCCTTCAAGCACGATACATCTCCAATCAAGATCAACCCATACTTGGCACGAGTGAGTGCCACATTCAATCTTCTCTTATCATTCAAGAACCCAATCTTGCGCTCTTCATTAGACCGCACACAAGACATCACCAAAAAGTTCTTTTCTCTTCCTTGAAAAGCATCGATAGACGCTATCATGATGCCAGAAACGAGGTGGACAGTCACCGGTTTCGATTCGTTGTAAATATCATCTCTATCCACTTCCACTTGCACTTCTTCCTTTTCAGGATTGATAAGATCATTTTTCACAAGCTGGTTTGAAATGAGATCTCTTTGGCCACGATAGGGAGTTATCACACCTATGTCTGATTTCGATACTTGCTTGTCATAAATGAGCTTCATTAACACTTTCGTGACATATTCGATCTCATTCAAGTTGCTATAAGTGTATCCTCTATCTTCGCGGAATCCATATCGAACTCTGTCCTCTCTAGCTTTTCCCTTTGTGTCCCAGAAATACACTGGATTTTCCGGAATGTTGTCCATGGCACGATCATCAGCGGTAATTCCATCCTTTAAAAGCTCATCGTAAAATTTGACTCGAGGAAACTCACTAATGGCAGGATGCATTCGGTACTGAGTATCGAGCATGTGTGGGTTTCGGTAGGAATTATTCAACAAAACTCTTTCAAATAATGACAACGAGAGGTTAGGCACCATCGAGAAACTACTCAACTGTCTTTGGTCTCCCACAAAAACGAATTTGTCAACTCCAGGCATAGACAAGGGAATGAGTGTAGTTGGCTCCGACGACTGAGTGGCTTCATCCATGATAACTACTGGCAATTTTTTCACCAGCTTCAATTGGTTTCCACCAGCTACAACTGTGGTTGTAAAGATGACTTTGGCTTGTGCCGTGAACATATCGGAGAGTTTGATTTGTTGTGTAAGAAGTTTCTTATACAGATTCTGGCTCACATTCGAAAATGGACGACGGAGTTCGTCAAGCGTCTGCTTCATTTGCTGTGGAAGAGCATCGTAGACCTTATGGTGCAAGCAAATTGATGCGAGAGGATGGTCTCTTGAGTATTCCTTTTCTTTCTCATTGGAGACAATTCTCAAAATTTCACGTCCATGGGTTTTGATCAACTTTTCAGCGATATTATCAATGGCAATATTGGACGCAGCGACAACAAGAATGGGAAAAGTTTTGAGTTCCAGTAACTGCAAGATGATCTCGTGGATGGTGGAAGTTTTACCTGTTCCTGGTGGACCCTGGAGCACAGTGATAGCATTGTTAAGTACAGACTGAACTGCCACTTTTTGAGACTCGTTGACTCGATTCTTGAAAGTCAAGAAATTCTTGAACACTATCTGCTTTATAGGTTCATTTCCTAGAAGCATCTTGATAAATTTCGGGTTGTCAATGCGGGACATTGCTAGAAAGACTCGGCTGACAGGAACTGAAACAGGAAGAATTCGAAGATGTTTGACATTGACAGACAATGGTAACGGCAAGTTGTTCCAGCTGTAAAGTTCAGCCACCATTTCAAGAACCATGGGACTATTGCGACCGCCTTTTTTGGCTTTAACGCTGTCTGAAGTCATCACTTGAGCATACCAGGCAATGTCGTCTCCAAGCATCAAAATGATTGCCAGGTTTAAACCAAATGGTGTTTTTCTTCAATTGCTGCATTTTTTTGGAGAGAAACTTGTCAAGAATGTGGTCGGTCAATGGTACTGTAACCTTGAATTGCTTATGCTTTTTGTTTTGCTCTTGGTACCATTCAAGAAACATATCTTGAGGTTCCAAGTAAGACATATTACTTGCGCCCATGCTTAGTTTTTCCTCCATGAAAAGAAGATAGCTGATTTCCCGGAAATACTCGTCCATCGACGGATAAGTGAGTGGAGGCTCTGGACTTGGGTTGTATTTCGTTATACCTGGTGGTAGTTCAAGTGGTATTTCTTTGACTTCAGGTGCTTGCTTCGATGGAGTAGATTCAGTTTTTGGGTTGCTGTTTTCTTTCCCTGGCTTTCTTGCATCTTTCTTGTTGTCTTCAGATTTTTTTGAGTTTCGTTTGTTAGATGACAGATTTCCCTTGCTTGGTTTCTCGTTTCGACTTTGGGAAGACAATACTTTATTTTTATTATGTGCACCCAGAGGTTTCTGGTCCTTTTTGTTGCTTGTACCAGAACTTTTATTGGAATTTCCAGCCGAAGCTTTTTGACTATTACGCTCTTTTCCAAGCGAATCGTGATTATGAGAATTGGAACCAGACTTAGGAACCGAATTGGATCCTGATTTAGGTTCTGATTTAGCTCCATTTTTAGCTCCATTTTTAGCTCCATTTTTAGCTCCATTCTTAACTTCATTTTTAGTTCCATTCCTTTCTCCATTTTTAACTCCACTTTTTGCTCCAGGCTTATCGTTACGTTTATCATTACCTTTACCCTTTCCCTTGTTCGGTTGAGGGGTGCTGGTGCGAGAAGGTATGCGGGAAGACGCTCCAGAGCCAGGTGCACTCAGCTCATTGGAGCCCACGGCACGCACAGTAGCACCCGATTTTATCGCCTTAGCGGTGGCTATTTTGTTCTGATAATGAGCTCTTCTTTCCTCTGCTTCGGGCAGAACAACCTTGGGTCGCAGTTTCTTGTCATTTCTGCCACCCTTTCTGCCGACTTTTCGGCTTCTTCGCTTACCTCCAGGTGCAACATGCTCTTTAATTCCCAATAATTCCGTCAAAAAATGATCATCTCGTTCACTTACAAACGAGATACGTTGGTTCTCTTCTGTTGCTTTGGGCAAACAATTTCTACAAACAATCATTTGTGGCTTTCCTTGAGGATTGGCGACAAATAGGTGACTGACGGAACCGCAATATTGGCACTCCATGTCGACTAGCTTGTAATATTGGCCTAGTTTTTGAAAGAATGAACCATTGGAAAGCGTATACAGAGCCGATGGCGAGTCCTCTTTGGCGGAACATTGGTTACACAATAATGTCATATCGGAGAGACCAAATCGGAGAATCTGAAGCTGATGAATATTGGAATCTTCACATTCCTCACATACTATATCATAACTCCCTGACTTCGCAGACTTGTGTCGTGTGGAAGAAAGGTGCTTGGTGATCTCAGAAGCATCCCCCGTATAGTGGCACGTTACACAACTAAACATAACGATGCTCATCGAATCTCGATTGTGTTATCGCACCCAGTGCACCGGCTTCTCCATCCGCATTCGCCTAATTGCACCCTTGCACCTCATTCTCTTCTGACGCGGCGGTCGCGCGTCTGCGGCGATTTAACCAAAACTCGGAGCACATTCGGTTTTTTTTTTAAAGTACATTCCTGCTAGGAAATCGTGCCAGAATTACTTGCGAGTCCTTTAGTGCTGTACACTTCTAGGATCCTTACTTTTTTACACAAATTCATTCCTTTTTCACTCCTTTTTTACCCCAATTTACCCTTGAATCAGCCGTTTTTTACAACGAATCTTCCCTTTTTCAAGTCCTGATTTGATTTATTGTTAACGATGCCTGTCCACTATAGCACCTCCTCGAGCGTCTACTCCCCAGTCGAGTCGAATTTTGCTTTTCGTCCTAACGAACTCGAACAACTTAACGAAGATGCTGATGAAGAATACACCAACGAACAACGACAAATGAACACTGAACCCAGCACTCTGACATTTCAGACTTATGTCACGGCTCACAGTGGCAGCGAGCAGAGCGAAAACTCTCTTACAGTGCCTGGTGCTTCTGCTGGAGTGTACGATACTACTCCAAAACTTGATAACGTTCCCGATTTTGTCAACGACGAAACCCCTATAATAGGCAACGACGGGTTTTTCCAAAATGGCACCGGTCCTTCCAGGTCGTCGCTTTTGCCACATCAAGAACTCCACTCGAGATTTAAACGTCTTTCGGTGACGCTTCAGCTGTCGTCTAACGGCACCTCTGGAGACTCGTACCTCTTTAAAAACTCATTTCAGCAAAACGTCGATCGTGTGAACAAAGACAATAATCAATTGCCATACGACAACCGCACTAGTGCTTACTACAAGCGTATTGACGAACCCTATGGTCCAGATAGCTCCCTTGATGATGATACTCACATACAGAACGATGCAGAGTCGTCTGTCGCCCGTGATCGCTTGTCCGTGATAAGCACTTCCTCTTTCAGCCGCTCAAGCGCCAGCAGTAGCAGAGCATCGCTGATCCGGGACTATATCACCAATAAGGAACGTGCCCGTTTGGCGCAGGACACAGAAACTGTCACTAGTGGTACCGATAAGACCATCTCAAACAGCTCACTGACAAACTTCAATTTCAACCAAGATGCATCGTTTGTCAATTTCCGTGGTCTGCGTGTTTCTCCCATCAAACCAAAAGCTGGCTCAACGTTGGAGGATGTTCCTATTCGCCGTGACTTGGTTTACAAGTTTGATCAGGAAAATGGGTCAAAGAACGAGCTCAGTGAAAAGGAAAAGAACGACTTGGCCATACACAGTGCAGCACCTTCTCTTGTAGGCGATTCTTATGGCGATTCGTCTCTTGATCCTCGATCTGCAGATGCTTCCCATTTGGATGAGTCTTCTACAGCTGAAACCACGGTGGATAGCATACCAAACTCTACGTCATCAAAGATCCAAGTGGATGAGGAGAATCTCGCTTCTTTGTTCATACGAGCAATTCATCCGTTTGACTCTTCGACCCTTCAATCAGAATCAGATGCTTCCATTTGTCTCTCTTTTGATAAAGGAGACTTGGCATTTGTCCATACTATTGATGAATCAGGCTGGGGAGAAGTCACGCTCGTTGAGTCATTGCAGCGCGGGTGGATTCCTATGAACTATTTTACGATCGGGGTTGAAGAAGACCTTGATGGAGCAGAACCTTTCGACGACGACGATATTGGAGCCATTCCGAATAGTATCTACCTCAAGCCGTTATTTCACTCATGTGGCAAGTTTTTGACAAACCCACTTTCACACAAGAACCGTCACGGAAAGTACACGTTTTCGATTCGAGTAATCAACATGATTCGGGACGGTGTCAGATTGCTTCTTCAAGAGACTGATTGCTTATCAAGAGCCAACGAAATTGTCACCAAACGGCCAGTGGTGCGTAAGACCAGAAAGTCTTTGCTCGCCGACTGGTATAATCTCATGTTGAAGGCGAACGATTTCAAAGGCACTTCAAATTTCAACAAGATCGAGATATTAACTTTGATGGTGTATCAAGTGATACGTAAGGCTACAGCATTTCTTCAAGTCTGGTCCATTGAAAGCAGACAAATCGTAAAGAGAGACACGGAGCGGGCACTTCAAAGCGATATGAACAATCATCCTTTACTTCCTTCGCCTCCCCAAGCGAAGCAAAGAGTTACCGAAATTAATGGTCTCTTGTATTCTTACTTGGGTTTGATTATCGGACGTCTTGACTTGGTGGAGCACAACCCTGTTGGTTGTGACATGCTTGAGATTTTGACCCATCAAATCATCTTACTTCTCAGGGAACTTCTCTTCATATCAAAAACAGGCTCAGACTTTTCAGCTGAGAAACCAGCTGAACTAGATGACTCTTTGGACTCGCTATTGTCGTTAGTGAGTGATCTTGTCACGGATGTCAAAGCGCTTGTCCTGAAGACGCTCAATGAAACCGAGGAAGACAAGAATGTTTATCTCTCTAAGAGGGCAAATAAGAGTGCGGGACCAAAAGACTACCACTACACTGCCGAGGGAGGAGCATTAATTCAGATTGCTGCCAAAATGATAAAGTCCATTTCTGGTACAGTTTCTGCAATTCGTAAACTTTTTGAAGTCACTGGCGATTTCAAATTAAACGCCGAGCGTTCTTACCCTGATTACGCTAAAATGAAGATAGACCCAGAAGAATTTGTCAAGAAATGCACTATTGGAATGGTTCAATATCAAGACTTGACGAAAAAACAGATGAAAGAATACATGCCTGCCAAGAAGCAGGTATCTAATAGGTTCTCTATGATGCGTAGAGGGCAAACTGGAGCATTGGATATAACACCTGGTGGTCTCAGTATGTTACACGATGTTATGCCCAATGAAAATGGAAAGTTTGGAGATGATGATGCTTTCAAACCATTCACCAATCAATCAGATGCTGTTAAGCATAACATCAATGATGAGCTTCTTGTTGATAGCAACGGCAATTTATTGGGTGCCTCATTCAAAGGATTAGTTTACACGTTGACGAACGAAGACTCGCCCCCAGAATACTTTTTCGTGTCTACCTTTTTCATCTGCTTCCGAACATTTACAAATGGTATCGATTTGATTGAAGAGTTAATTACTAGATTTGAGCTTGGTAACAACTCTCAGAATGTGGACATCAACTATGAAATAAAACTCAAGAATCGGAGGCGGTTGATTGTCAAGATGTTTCAATTGTGGTTGGAATCCTATTGGAATCACGAAGCTGATTCTCCATTGTTGACTACATTCATCAACTTTTTCAACGAAGGTGTCGCCAACTACTTGCCTCTTGACGCTATGAAATTGTTAGAGGTAGCAGCAAAGTTATCTTCCAAGCCGCTAATCGAGAACCAAGGTAAGTCTCGCAAGCCGAAGCCTGCAAAGCAGTTGATCACTCGTAGTATCACTGTTACAAGATTGAACAGGAAAAATGCCACTGAAAGAACTTTTGTTGACAGCACCTTGAGCTCACGGTATTCAATGGTAGATGGGTATGAGTTGAGTAAAATCAACACCAACTCGTCCACTTCAAGCTCTTTGAAATCAATGACCCTTCCTATGCCACTTGGTGTTGGAAACCAGACCTCCTCGGCTAATTCGCTCCTCACAAAAAATCAGTTGATTACGATTGAAAATGTCAATTTGACGTACCGTGCAATCTTGGGAGAAAGCTGGTGTAGTGAAAAGTTCATCAGTACGAAGGAGTTTATACCATTGCCATTGGGTATCATGTTGGACAATTGGTACAAGATATGCGATCAAAGTTGGGTGTTATCTAATTACCGACCCAATTTACTTGACTTCAATGGTTTAGAAATCGCCAAGCAATTGACTCTCGTGGAATCGTATATCTTTTGCAGCATCAAGCCGGAGGAATTGTTAAACGAAAACTACACATCGAAGCGGGCGCATCTTAATTTGGCGCCGAACGTCAGAAAATCTGTTTTGTTCACAAACAGTTTGTCGTCATATGTATTGGAGTCGATCTTGCAGCCCAAGATCAATACCAAGATGAGGGTGAATATGGTGAAGACATGGCTCAAAGTTGCAATTTCATGCTTGTACTTACGGAACTTCAACTCGCTTGCGGCAATCATCACAGCTTTGCAATCTCATTTAGTCACGAGATTGGATCGCATATGGGTGGAACTTTCCGACAAGTACACAGAATTGTATGAGTACTTGTCTGGTATAGTGCACCCCAACAAGAACTATAACGTTTACCGTACGAAGTTGCGGAACTTCTTGGTGGCCAATGACTACAACATCCCCATTGTGCCCTACTTTCAATTGTTTTTGCAAGATTTGACGTTTGTCATGGATGGAAATCCAAATTTCAGAAAGGCTAACACTTTCCTCAATCAAAAGTTGATCAACATTGACAAGTATTTGAAGATTACTCGTATCATTGCAGACATTGAAAGCTTGCAAACACCATATGGATCACAAGCAATATCAAAGAAGTTTCTCGCAACAGTTTCTTTGGCGGTAATGGTAAACCCCAGGAATTGGAGGACTACAATATTGTCGCTTCACCTCACTTGCAAGAGTTGTTATTACTCGAAATATGGAAGGTGTGTCAGCTCAACAGGAAAGAAGACGATCGCGCATGGAAACTTAGTTGTTTGATACAACCCCGTGAAGGACAAACAGTAAATAATGTATTATAATAGGACAAGATTGCAACATTCTGTAAGATTGCAAAATGAGAAAATAAGAAAATTATTACTTTGAAACTTTTTGCTACTAAGCTTATATCGCAGACCAGCTCATCATCTTCTGAACCGTACTTACTACACTACACATTCCCTATATTCACTACACGCCATTTCTCATTCACTTCCATCCACCCACTTAACCTTATGTCGTTATCGCATCGCCCGCTTACGTCAGCATGACTCATCCGCATTCTCAAATCATTTTATTGGCACACTACAGCATGTTGAGGGCCAGGTCTATTTCGTCCAGAACGCTAGCCACAGCGGCGAGAAGCCTCGAGGTGCCGCAGGAGTATGCCAGTCGCACTCCTCCCTACTCAAAATTGGTGGGAAAACTTCAACAAGTTCGTAGAATTGTTGGCGATGAGCCCTTGACTTTGGCTGAAAAGATCCTTTATTCGCATCTTGTGGATCCCGAAGAGAGTTTACAGGGTCGTCTTAGTGATATCCGGGGCCAGCAGTACCTCAAGTTGAATCCTGACCGAGTAGCCATGCAAGATGCTTCGGCACAAATGGCACTTTACAGTTCATGACATGTGGAATGTCTTCTACAGTTGTTCCTGCTTCCATTCATTGTGACCATTTGATTGTAGGCAAGGATGGAGAGAAGGACGACTTGGTTTCGTCGATTTCAACCAACAAGGAAGTTTTTGACTTTTTGCAAAGTTGTGGTGAAAAATATGGTATTCAATTTTGGGGTCCTGGATCCGGAATTATTCACCAAATTGTGTTGGAAAATTTTTCGGTTCCAGGTTTGATGATGTTGGGAACCGACTCACATACCCCCAATGCTGGAGGATTAGGTGCAATTGCCATTGGTGTGGGTGGTGCTGACGCTGTCGATGCATTGACCGGTACACCATGGGAGTTGAAGGCACCAAAAATTCTCGGTGTAAAGCTCACAGGACACTTATCGAAGTGGTCGACTCCCAAGGACGTTATCACCTACTTGGCGGGTATCTTGACCGTTCGTGGAGGAGCTGGGTTACATTGTCGAGTATTTTGGAGAAGGAGTTGAATCTCTCTCGTGCACTGGAATGGCTACTATCTGTAATATGGGAGCTGAAATAGGTGCTACCACCTCCACATTCCCTTACCAAGACGCCCACCGTCGTTATTTAATTCAAACCAACAGAGAGCCTATTTCTCGTGCCGCTGATGCTGTCAACAAGGAATATGGCTTTTGCAAGCAGACAAAGGAGCTCAGTACGATAAAGTTATCGAGATAAATCTTCTGGAGTTGGAGCCCCATGTCAATGGTCCATTTACACCAGACTTGTCGACACCCATCTCTTCTTTCGGAGAAGTTGCAGCCAAGGAAAAATGGCCATCTACGGTCAGTGCCGGTTTAATTGGCTCTTGTACCAACTCTTCGTACCAAGATATGTCGAGAGCCGTTTCCATTATTCGTCAAGCTGAAAAAGCTGGCTTGAAGCCCAAAATTCCCTTCTTTGTGACACCGGGTTCTGAGCAAATTAGAGCCACTATTGAAAGAGATGGGTTACTCGAGACGTTCGAGAACAACGGTGCTGTTGTTTTGGCAAATGCCTGTGGTCCATGTATCGGTCAATGGGATCGTGGTGATGTGAGCAAAGACTCGACTGATTTCAACGCAATTTTCACATCTTTCAACAGAAACTTCAAGGCAAGAAACGATGGTAACAGAAACACCATGAACTTCTTGACTTCCCCCGATATGGTTACTGCCATGATCTATTCGGGTGACATGTCGTTCAACCCTATTACCGACTCTATCAAGTTGGAAGATGGTCTGGAATTCCGATTTGAACCTCCATCAGGAGCAGAGTTACCTTCGAGTGGATTCGAAAAAGGAAGAGCAGAATTTTACCCAGAAGCAGATCCAAAACCCAAGCCAGAAGTGCAAGTCAATGTTTCTCCTGAGTCAGACAGATTACAGCTTTTGGACCCATTCAAGCCATGGAATGGTGAAGAGTTACTGACCCATGTTCTTCTCAAAGTTGAAGGTAAGTGTACCACCGACCACATTTCAGCGGCTGGTGCCTGGCTCAAGTACAAAGGTCACCTCGAGAACATCTCTTACAACACATTAATTGGAGCTGTTAACAAGGAAACTGGTGAAGTTAATAAGGCTTACGATTTGGATGGATCTCAATATGGAATTCCTGAACTTATGATCAAGTGGAAAGAAGAACATCGTCCATGGGTTGTTGTTGCTGAACACAATTATGGTGAAGGTTCTGCTAGAGAGCACGCTGCTTTATCGCCAAGATTTTTAGGAGGATCTATCATTCTCGTCAAGTCCTTTGCGAGAATCCACGAAACAAACTTGAAGAAACAAGGTATGTTGCCATTGACTTTTGCCAACGAACAAGACTACGATCGCATCTCGGGCGGAGATGTCTTGACCACAGTCAATTTGAGAGAAATGATATCTAAAGGAGGTGACAATGGCGGAACTTTGACGGTTCATGTCACCAAGAAGGACGGCAGCGAATTTGACATTGAGTGCAAGCACACCATGTCGAAGGATCAAGTCGAGTTCTTCAAGGCCGGTTCAGCCATCAACTACATCGGGAACCAAAAAAAGTAGCATGTATTTAGATTTCGAATTTAAGCATCGATCAATTTGTCCTTATCATCTTTATCGTGCGATTGATCAGGATCTTCTTCTGACTCTTGTTCTTGTTGTCTCAGTCTCTCGTAGAACTCGTCCAAAATCTTGGGGCTGATTCTGTTCAACAACTCCTTGGGGTAGATCCGTAAGAAAGACCAAGCTTGATCCAATGATTCAAAGATGGTACGGTTTTCGTACTGACCTTGAGTAATGAAGTTCTTTTCGAACTTTTCCAAGAATTCCAACGACAACTTGTCCTCGGTACTCAATGCTTCTTCACCCACAACTGCCTTCATAGCAGCGGCATCTCTACCAATGGCATACTTGGCGTACAATTGATTGGACACATCGCCATGATCTTTTCTCGTCATTCCTTCACCAATAGCCGACTTCATCAACCGGGACAACGAAGGCAAGACATTGATGGGAGGGTAGATACCTCTGTTAGATAATTGTCTGTCCACGAAAATTTGACCCTCAGTGATATAACCTGTCAAATCGGGAATAGGATGGGTAATATCATCGTTAGGCATGGTCAAAATTGGAATTTGAGTAATGGAACCATTACGACCCTCCACACGGCCTGCTCTTTCGTAGATGGTGGACAAATCTGTGTACATGTAACCAGGGTAACCTCTTCTACCAGGAACCTCTTCTCTGGCAGCCGACACTTCTCTCAAAGCATCAGCATAGGAAGACATATCAGTCAAGATGGTCAAGACATGTCTCTCGGTTTGGTAAGCCAAGTACTCGGCGGTGGTCAAAGCCAAACGAGGAGTGATAATACGTTCAATAGTTGGATCGTTGGCCAAGTTGAGGAACAAGGAAGTTCTTTCCAATGAGCCATTTTCTTCAAAGTCCTGCTTAAAGAACCGCGAGGTTTCTAAATTGACACCCATGGCAGCGAACACAATGGAGAAGTTCTCCTCGTGACCATCGTGGACGTCCTTTGTTGGACGAACCAAGCCAGCTTGACGACAAATTTGGGCAGCAATCTCATTGTGCGGCAAGCCAGATGCCGAGAAAATCGGGATCTTTTGGCCTCTAGCAATCGAGTTCATGGTATCAATGGCACTGATACCGGTAGAGATCATTTCCTCTGGGTAAATACGAGCATAAGGTTGATGGGTGAACCATTAATGTCCAAATAATCTTCAGCAAAGATCTTTGGACCCTTATCAATTGGTCTTCCTGAACCGTCAAAAATACGTCCCAACATGTCTTCCGACACAGCCAATCGCATATTTTCACCGGTAAATTCAACTCTCGTCTTCTTAACATCAACTCCGGTAGTTCCCTCGAAAACTTGCACAATTGCCTTGCTTCCACGGACCTCCAAAACCTGACCAGCTCTTAACGAACCATCAGGCAAAGTGAGATTGACAATTTCATTATAACGGGGAAATTTCACATTGTCCAAAATCACCAATGGCCCATTGACTCCACCCACAGTGTTGTAGTTAATCCGGGGTTTAATTTTGAAGCCTTCTGTCACGGCCTTTTTGTTGATTTCGTACAATTCCTTGTCCAGTAACATTGTAGGTGATGGAATTATAGCGTGTTAGCCGCAGTCAAATACAGATGGGAAACTAAGCGACGGTGAGCTGAAATGAATGTTCAACGATAAGGGGTGGGAGGTGAAGTTCGCGCGTGCGGAGATATACGCAGGCACGGTGACGAGGTGAGAGCAAGACAACCGTAAGAGATATTATGTACATTGAGAAGTAGTGGCGAGCAGCTACAAAGGGAGCAGCTCAAGAGCGGATCCAGTGACTGGCAGAATGCCTGAAACTTGTTTTTCGTAGAAATTGGCGAAGAAATACCAGAGTTTGCCTTGGCCATTGTGCAGGAATACTGACCCAACTTCATATCCAACCAAGGGCCCCATTTTCCATTCTCCATTCTCCTTTTCTTCTCTCTCGTCTAATGTAGTTTGCTCACAACGTCCCAGTCATCGAGCTGCTCCTTGGACTCGGCCATCATGGAGAACGTGGTGCTGGTAAACTGATGAGTTCTAGCTGAAGCACCGCTCACCATCAACTTGTAAACCGCTTGCATTATCACTTTGAGCTCGGGAACATTTGTTTCTGGGCTTGGTTTCGACGAGTCTGTGGTCTTGGTCAGGCTGGACTCACTGACACCACCATAAATTTCTCCTTCCATATCATTTAGCTTAGAATCTGCGTCGCCGAAAAAGCGCTCAAGAAGACCTCTTTTCTTTTGCTTAACGTAAGATTGCAGGGGAAGCACACTGGAGTTGGTGGTGCTCACGTTGCTGACTGTAGATACCAACGATTGAAAACCGGTCATTTCCACTTGATTTTCGTTTTTGAGTTGGGTGAGTTTGAAGTCAAAGTATTGTGCCATATTGAGCAGTTTGGTGAGGATTGAAGTCAAGTTAAATTCGTCAACTTCTCCCATACGAACATTGCTAAGAGAAGTTGAACGTGTGGTTGGTATTCGGTTAATTGTTACCTCAAAAAAATAGAGAAAGTTTGCAATAATTTTTGCAACTATCAAAAGAAACCTTAAAAATTCCTGGGGGAAAAATTTGGTAAACGGTTTCGAAAGAATTTTGTGTGGCACAATCACCACAGTTTTCCCGTACAAAGACTTTCCTGATTCCTTCTTTACAGACGGTCTTTTGGTAGTTTCTACCTTGGGTTCCAGCTCTGGTTCCGCTGAATGTTCGGTGCGAGCCCGGCGCTGCAAATTGAGTGTTTTGGAAGAAAGAGGAAGCTTGAATGCCTCTCCCAATTTAATCACCTGATCGGGCTCCTTTTGGGGACTAGGAGAGGTTTCTGGGCTGGCAGATCGTTGCAATTTTGGTTCTTTAATCCCAGAATACATAAAATCTTCTTGGTCCTGGATCGATGCGAAAAGCTGTTCGTCGGGAAGAAGTTTCAAAAGTTCAGGTAAAAAAGGCAATTCCACACCATCCACCTTGAACAAGTCAGCAAGGTGCAGTTGGTACTTGATGAGATTCTCGAAAAACTCGTTAATTTGAAGCACTTTACTGTTGTGGTTGAAAAGCAGTTCCAAATTGAGCACTGGTTGGTTGTAGAATAGCAACGACTTTGAACTCCTTTGCGAGCTGATGCCAGCACCAGATCGTCCCGGGGAACCCAGAAATGCTAAAGAAATCAAAGTGAAGTATTGTTGCTTTTGGAGCAGAACTGCCTGCCGCTCTACTTGGATCACCTTTTCGTCTCGAAAATGTCGTAGTTGACTATCGAGTTCATTAATTTGTTGAGTGAACCAGGTATCGATCCTGGCAGTGGACGAGGGCTTTATATTATCTTTTGCTGCTTTGGACTCGCCTTTTATCAATTCTATGGATGATCGAAGTGACTCAGTTGTGCGATTAATGTTGCGTACTTTTGCCTTTGTATTTAGTGCTTGGAGCTTTACTAGTCGATAAGCGAGGTTTTTTATCAGCTTCACGGATGGATTTGGAGTAGATGGGTCATCAGGAAGTGCCAGGATGGTTTCGCCATTTTGTAATTTGTTGCAAAGGTCAAATATTTGGTTGATTTTATCTCGAGCTGCTTCGATTTGGCGACCGGATTCAATACACGAATTGCGTACTAGGGTGCACTCCTGGCCCACACAATCACCACAGAGAAGACTATGGTGCAAATTCTGTTGCGGTGATAGACAGAAAGGACATTGTCCTTCAGGCATGGGGCAGATAAGATGAGACAGAAAGTGGTGTTGGGTCGCGGATGCGCGAAGGCTGCAAATTGTGGGGAAAGAGCTAAGAGAGTTGAGAGAGTATGTATTTCCACGAAGACGGATAAGTATTCAATTGGTTAGAGCCAATGCAGTCCATGTCTGGTTGATAAATTTTGAATTGACAACTCAAATGATCATCAATGTTCATCAATTCACATTACTTATATCGATCAGTTCAGTCACTCTTACGAAGTCAATTACTGAATATCGAGTAACCAATGAGCGTTAGTCGTTTCAGTTTTCGTAACCAACGTATTTCGATCCACTTCAAATAATCAATACTCAACTCGAGTACTCAGTTCGAGTACTCAATTCTAGTAACCAATTCGTCTATCTTCTTTTTTTTTCGTCTATCTTCTTCTTTTTCGCAACTTTTTTCTCTCCACAATTTCTCGGATCATGAGTGCCAATGCAGCATCGACTTCTTCCTCGCAGTCAATTGCTGCGAATCCACACTTCCAATCTCGAGCGAGTTTCTTACCCTCGTCAATGAGCTTAGGAGATGCCAATGGGCTATTCGCATGAGTGCACAAGATCCATGCTGGGGGAGGACAATTGGGGTCAGATGGGTCTTCGGGATTAGGTGGTAATTCGCTATGGCTCTGCAATGAACGAAGCAGTTTGCGCTGTGCTTCCAAGCTCCCCGGAGCCCTATCTTTAAACATATTTTTGAGGGCACTTTTCAACGAAAACATATCACTTTCTTTGCCCATTTCCCACTTTGTTCGAAATGCATTGTACTCCCTCCACGCCTCGTCAAGGGTCTCTTTTATGGAAGGAAGAAGAGCAAGCGAGTTGCCTTCGGTGGACTTGGGGCTGGCACCATTATCGCCAATTGCCGACTCGTACGCTGGAGGCATGCTGGTGGGTACAGCACTGTAAACGAAAAAGTAACCATCAATTGCCCCATTGAGTTCGCTGGCTCCCGAGGCTACGAGCAAAGGATTCGTCAGCACCGGTTTCCGTGGCTCATCCGCTAGTTTATGGAGTACTTCTTTGTCGAGTTTTCGATATAGAGATGCCTCGAGAAACGGAACAACCATGGTGGGATTATATGCTGAGTATCCACCAATTCCACAAGAATTGGAGAAACTTCCGGAGGAACATACGTCTCCGAGTGATGCTGGTGGGTTAAATACACGTCATTCTTGACTTGGGTTGGCAATTTGTCCGATTTCAATGTTTTGGAGTAAGCCTGGTAAATTACTGGACTGAGGCTAACCGATGAAACCGAGGTCAAAAGCCCCAAACTATGTTTTGTATCGAGTTCATCCAAGATGGCTCGGGCCACCGGTGACGTGGCATGGTACGAAAATAGTATAGGAACCACCAGATGAGTCGGGTAGTAAGTGTCACGAAAATGGCCCAAAGTCAATTTTGAAACCACCGACGATTTTCCGGACTTGGGTCCTCCTAGGAGTGCTATGCGAACAGGGAACTCGTAGTTGATGGTGGCGCTCACATCTTCGACCTTGGCGGTCTTTGACATCACACAAGAAACTCCGAAGAAGAAAGAGTTGCGATGATTTCGCCCCACACTGGTGTTGGGTGCGCACGATAAGCGAAAAGTTGCGAAAAAATAAGTTGCGAAAAATCAAGTAATTGTCCATTTATTGTACATTTATTGTCCATTTTAACCAACCGTTGCCGTCGCCACACCGAGCTCGCTGTCGCCCTGGCCAAAGTACAAGAACCATGTGTTCTTAAATTGCACCAAACCTTCGGTAAAAACCACCCGGTTGACCTGGCCCTCAATTTCGTTGGCAGCATCCGGCACAAGAATAGGGCTATCCATACGAGCCAAAGGACCTGCTCCAAGGTTGTCGTAGTCCACTAGCATCTGGGAGATGGCGTAGGTGTCCTTGGCGTACTCTGCGCCTCCAGTAGTGGCAGAATTGTAGAAAAGAACCCACCAGTTTTTGCCAGGAATATCTAGCTTGATTGGCGCCGGTCCTGGCTCAATGAGTTTATTTTGCCAAACATATTTGCCCGTGGTAAAAGTGTTGTTGCCATAAGACGTCAGAGTCAAGTTCCAATGGGCCAAATCGCAACTTTCTGCCAAATGAAATGCACTATCTCCCCATATCATATAATACTTTCCATCTTTGTTGCGCTCGGTGAAAATTGCACCTGATTTCAGCCACGCATCTCTAATAATGCGGTGGCCGGTACTAGTCACCGCTATGTCTTGCCACGACGAATCTGGGTTAATGATAGGCGGATACTTCTTCCAGTGGAAAAGATCGTTGGACGTAGCCACACAGAGCCGAGCAGTGGCTCCATCATAGGCAGTGTATGTCATGATGAATCTTTTCGTTTCCGGGTCTCTCACCACCCGAGGATCTTCACAGCCGCCATTTTGTTCCCATGGCTCGGTAGGATACAAAACAGGCTTGTGGTAGCGTACAAAATTGTACCCATCATCAGACCATGCTATCCCCACACTAGAGACCTTGGTTCGATTCTGGGCTCGGTAAAGTAAGAAAACTTTGTCGTCAACCACAATAGCCGCGGCATTGTATATGTACGATTCCTCAAACTCGTGTTCTGGGTCCGGAACAAGAATGGGATTATTCTTGTACTTTGTGAATTTGGGGCCAATGGGGAAAGCAGTCGGCTTTACGTAGTGGTGAGTATTGGAGTTTTCGTCAATCTGCGGTTTAATCATTATAGTTGGCTGGTTCAATGGGTTACGTTCAATTGGTTATTGGTCAAGTGTTTTTGCTAAAAATGGTGTCTGCTCCAAATGGTGAAATTGAGTTCTGTCTCACCCCACACTTTAGCCAGCTGCGGCCCCTTACACGTGCCACTATACACGTGCCAGCGGTTGTCGACCCACCACCCAACATCCCTATATGCCGTCCTGCCGTCGTGCGACCTCACTTCCCGCGTACCGTCATTCGCTATCCTTGCAATCACCACTTAGCATCATGGGTCAATTAATGTCCCACCCTATCGAGGACAAGAACGTGGAGTGCCACAGCCACGAGAGCCTCACATACTCCATAGGATCGATGCAGGGGTATCGTATGTCGATGGAGGATGCCCATTGTGTGAAGATAGATGAACACGAAAGAGTTGGTGTTTTTGGAGTTTTTGATGGTCATGGCGGCAAGGAGTGTGCTAATGTGGTATGTGAGCGGCTCCCGCTGATGATTTTCAAAAAAATTCTGGCGTTGTTGGATGACAAAAATGTCTTGGACGCGAACAGCAATGAGGATGCAAAAAAGGAAGAGAATGGGGAGAAAATAGATGGCAACAACATCCTCAAAGATTCTAAACTAAACAAATTGCGTTCATCTGCCATGGATGTGATACGTAATTGTTTTTTCCGCGTGGACCATGAATTGGAAGCGTATCACGAAGCTGCCAATTGCGGAACCACCGCCATCGTGGCCACTGTTCTTGCCGGGAAATACGTCATAGTGGCCAATACCGGCGACTCTCGTTGCATAATGTCTGTCAACGGCGCCGCAAAGACATTGTCGTTCGACCATAAACCGTCCACTATGGGCGAACGGGTTCGAATTGAGAACTCGGGAGGCTACGTGGTGTGTGGACGGGTCAATGAGGTGTTGGCACTTTCCAGAGCGTTTGGCGATTTCAAGTTCAAAACTCCCTACGTTGATGGTGATACTAACCAGATCTACGCACGCAATAAAAAGTACTGGAAAAATGGCGTGGTGCATTTACCGCCGGAGCTTCTTCTGGTGCTGGTAGAGCCAGATATTCTCGTTTACGATCTATCCAAACTTACTGCTCCAGAATTCATGGTGCTCGCTTGCGACGGTATATGGGACTGCTACACTAATGATCAACTTCTCAAGGCAATTCGCTCGAAGCTCGCAGAACTGTGGAATCTCAGACACATCACCGAATACATCTTGAACGAGTGCATCTCCATGGCTTCATCTGCAACTGGAATCGGATTCGATAATATGACGCTCATCATTGTCGCACTTCATCCAACCGAAACCATCGACGAGTGGTACCATAGAATGAAAAGCCCTTAGGCCTTCTAGGCATAGATATTTATCACATTACGACTTAACGACCGACGGCTGTTGCCCTAGACTAATATACGTTAACAGTTTTACCATCAGTAATCACCCCATCAGCAACATCCACACACCACACACCCTCACGGCACTGTCGCTATCACCGGCAAACAAACACCAATATACTTAACCCAAACACTTTTTTCCACTTTGCATACTAGTCATCCAACATTCTGGTGATTTAGCACTCCCTAGCATTGCATTGCGACGCGTAAGTTGCTCAGAAGTCATATTTTTGCATCCTATCCACTGTTGTGAATCGATTTTCCTTTTTCAAAAACAGTTCATAAAACCCATATTTTTGGACTTCCAATGTCCTTGACGGAGTACGAAGACCCCATAATTCTTCTTGCGAGAGATCCGAACCTCAATAAAGAGCAAGAAAAGACCGCTGAACTTATTCGGATTATTGGAAATTTCCCACCTACTGAGAGAAAAGTATCCAAACTATGTCTGGCACTGTTGGTGATTCTCCAAAGCTTGAGAAACTCGAATTGCAGCTCAAAAACTGGGCATTCATGTCGCTAGATATAAATTCTGAAGATCATTTCGATGCCAAAAGTGGCTCATCTATTCACAATTTCAACAGCAATGTTGCTACTCGGGTCTTAGGACTTTGTCGTGATATGAACCGAAAATTGAACCAAATAGCGGCGGACATAGACTATATTACTTCAGTTCTGAAAACATTGTCAGTCATTGAATACTTGCTGGATTCGGGTACTCTTCTTACGAGTTTAACGCTTCGAAACATCAAATTAAAGGACCTTACTTCCGAAAAAATTACAGTAGCTTATCTGAAAGCGCTGTTGATTTCAATTGGAACAGAATTGGAAGAAGCCTTGAACAACGGAACCGAAGTTGACGATACTACGGCTACATACAAGCAATTCGTCGCTAGTTTGATGAAGCAACTTAACAATGCCATCGAATCCGAAGACCTGGCTTCCAAATTCGAGTGTTTGGCGGTGATAAGCGATATGGAAAAGATGTTTGAAGCATGGAAACTTGAACGGGCCCAGCAAACTTCTCAGCAAGAAGACCACAGCGAACTCGAAAGGTTTTCTCATTCCACTCCAGAACCCTTTTCAGCTGCCGATAGCCGCTACGATAGCGACGAGGAGTCTTTCTCGACATCTCTCTCGTCGTACAATCCACCCGTTATTCATTCCATCACCAAAGCATCTCCTGAACTTGACTCGTCTCTCCACAAGACCACCATTTCGTCCGAAATGCCATTTCTCATGTCGGCGTTTAGTTCGGCTCGTAATTTCGAGGAAGATGTGAGCCACTATGCGCCCCATCTGGCAGATCGAAAGCCCAAGAACACGGCAGCGGCACCCACAAAATCAACTCAAACCAAAGATACAAAGCGTAAACCACAGCCACGACCCGTGCTCCATCACAAGACAAATCTTCCCGATTCGAGTCTTTACTCCGAGAGTCAGATTCTCCAGCCGCTGACCGCCAGCTTGTTGTACGCCAACCGGTCGTTGCTCGCAAAACTTGGAATCAAGCCACAAGTTATCGAAGCCGAAATACCAGTCGATGAAAAAGAGAATAGCTCCAAGAGAGACGACCAATTGTTCGTACCGCTCACCAGCGAGAATCTTCTCACCCACAATAGCCTCGAAGACGAAGTAGAATAGTCTTTATATTCACATATACCCTAATTTATTCTTTTACCGCAGATATATGTTCTATGGCACGATAGTCTATACTTGGCACTTGGAAAGTTCTTTCACAAAAGTTTCTCCCCAATGGGCCGACGTGTGTTTGGAGATGTATTCAAAGAGCTTCTCGAACTCTATACGTCGTTTCTCTTGAGGCATGGTCAAACTTTCTTTGATGGCTTCGCTCAACTCTTCGATATTCCATGGATTCACCACGATGGCTCCATTCAAAGATTGGGCGGCTCCAGCAAACTCAGAAAGAATCAATGCTCCGTTTTTCTCCTTTTGACATGCAATGTATTCGTAACTGACCAAGTTCATTCCGTCTCGAGTGGAGCTAATCAAGCACACATCGGATACATGGTACAAACTAATAAGCTCATCAAACGGAATCGATTTGTGCATAAAGTGAATAGGAACGAATTCCACCGTTCCAAAACGTCCATTGATACGTCCCACGAGCTCATTGACAGTAGCACGAAGGCTTTGGTACTCCTCGACGTCTCCACGAGAAGGAACGGCCACCTGGACCAACACCACCTTGCCTATCCATTCGGGGTTTTCTGTCAAAAACACCTCGAATGCGTGCAATTTTTGCGGAACACCCTTGATGTAGTCCAACCGATCTACACCGACAATGATCTTTGTATCGCCAAACTTTTGTTTCAATTGCTTGACACGAGCAACAGCCGAGTCTTTCGTCAAGCCCTCGGTAAATTTGTCTACATCTATACCAATGGGAAAAGCGCCAATGTTGATGGAGCGGCCTTGGTACTGGATGCCGTTGGGAACGGTGGAAACGTCGGAAACAATACGACTGACGGCAGACAAGAAATGACGAGCATAGTCATATGTGTGGAAGCCTATCAAATCGCAACTCAAAACACCTACCAAGATTTCACGACGAACAGGTAAGATTCTGTAAATCTCCGACGACGGGAAGGGAGTGTGAAGGAAAAAGCCAATACGCACGTTTTTCTTGGTTTTTCCTAATTCTTCACGCAACATCTGGGGAAGAAGCATAAGATGATAATCATGAACCCACACCAAATCATTATCGTCTACCTGTTCAGCAACCTTAACAGCAAACTGGCGATTGGCCTCGATGTAGGCAGCCCACGCGTTTTCGTCAAAGTTCATTTCTCCAGGATGGTAGTGGAAAAGAGGCCACAAGATCAGGTTCAGGAATCCATTATAGTGTAAATCAGCCACCACGTCACTTAAAAAAATTGCTGTACAATTGAATTTCTCCATCAAATCACGATTGACTTGCTCACACTCATCTTCAGGAAATTCCGCCCCAGGCCAACCAAGCCATTGAAATTCGGTCAGCTTCTTCAATCCTTGGAGTCCGGTGACAAGACCTCCCGAAGACATCATATAGTCATACTTGCCACCTTCAGATCTCTTGATGGTGACCGGAAGACGGTTTGAAACCACAATGACCTTTCCTTTGTTCATAATTGCTGTACTCGAGAATCTCAAAGATGTTGTAGGAACTGTAGATTGCTCCTGATAATTGAGTGTGTGGTGCATGGGTGTACGAACAGCAATAGAAGATCTCCGAAGCCGAAACTAAAAAGCCGAACAAGAACAAGGAAGCTAAAGGATCTCCGAGCCAATTAGTTGATTGTTGACTAGAGATGACCAGATGAGTTGACGGTGATTGAATGAATTTGGGATTGTTTGTTCCGTTTTGGGAAGGCATTATCGACCTATTTGGGTGCTGCATATCTCGATATCTGCCCACTTTCGGAGTTGCGAATCTGTCCCGATCAGAATAGTTGGCTAGTCAATTGACAAGATGAGAAAAGCATTTAGGTGAGCGACAAGGAAGAAAATTGACCGAGAATGAAACATGGACTGATTGTAATGATGTTAACTTTTTAAGTAATTTTCATCGTAGTCCTCTCAGACACCTATCCAAGATGAAATTTGCAATATTCATCTTCTAGGATGACTCAAATACTGCTTATCTCCTAGAATTTATACTTCTCTTAATGGCAATTGTGTGTCCGAAACTAGCATAGCCAAATCCATTTTCGCTTGATGTCAACTGTTTTCAAACATTGAGTCTCCACTGTCCTCTAAAGTTAAGCTTGAACCTAAAAAAGAAGCACTCGATCTTTCTAAATCTCCTCTTATCCCTTCACTCTTCATCTCACTTGTTTCGCATCATTTGCAGCCACCATTCCAAACCACATCCACACACCCGCGACCACTTCTCACCGAATCGTCGCGACAACTTTATACCTGTCATGTATACGCCATACAACCAGCAGAACCTCCAGCATCCCCAGCCGTTCCACACGCAGCCCCTGAACCTTCCCCAACTGCAGTACCAACAGCAGGGCCAATTTCAGCAACCACAAGGAACTCAACCTCAGCAAAATGCTCCATACACGTTTTTCAACGATCCCACCGCCGCAATGGCAGCTCAATTTGCTCGTACTGGACTCGATTCTTCCAACCAGTATCTTCAGCAGAACCTCGGGCTGTTCATGTCCAACGCCGGAGACCTCCATTACTATTTCCAAGTGAGCAATTCGTATGTTGTTCGCAAAATCTTGTTGGTTTTGTTTCCCTATCGCAATAAAAACTGGTCCAGATTGACCACTACGCCCGATGGCACTTCGCTGACGCAGTACCTCCCACCTTCTCATGACACCAACGCGCCAGATCTCTATATTCCACTTATGGCGTTCATAACCTACATTCTCTTGTGGTCTTGCTTCCAAGGTTTGAAAGGCGATTTCCATCCACAACTCTTTGGGTACTTGGCATCACAGACGCTTGCATGTTCGTTCTTGGATATATTGTTCTTCAGGGTCGGCCTCTACTTGTTAAATTGCTCTACAAACTCGTCATTGTGGGACTTGATAAGTTTCAGCGGTTACAAATATGTCGCTATTATTGTGTTGTTGGTATTCAAACATTTGGTTGGCTCTAGCTGGATGTTGTACTACTCGATTGTGTTTGCTGTAACCATAAGCTTGTCTTTGTTTTTGATGCGGTCGCTCAAATTCATGGTACTTCCTAGCACCACCAACAATACCGTTAGTGCAAAACAAAGACGTATCCGGGTGCAATTCTTGTTCTTGTACGCCGTGGTGTTACAGTTTTTGATTATCTTATTTATGAGCAGGTAGTGGAATAGAGTAACAAAGTATGTAAAAACTACGAAAACTGAACAAGTCAATTGCACTCGCAAGTCATCTAGACATTCACTTCAACACCCTCTCCATTTCCACTAATCCCTTCATCTATATCTCTCCATTCACTTTGCTCCATCTCGCGTCCGGCATATAACCCGTCCTCATCACTTCTCATTCACCGCGTAAGACGCGTCAACTCATGTCCCACACCCGGCGGCCAGCAGGCGTCAATAAAACATCTGTACGGGAATTTAAAGCCCGCAACAATGATGAGACAGCAAACCCAATGCTAAATAATGCTATAAACCGTCGAGAATTGGTGGAAAAATCGACAAAATCGACTCGATGATGGGCTTCAACAGAATGGATCATGGCGAATTAGACGGTACAAAACCTCGAAAAGGATGGTTGGTCAACATGCATACCACTACGGTCCCCTCAGAGGACTACCTTGCCGGATACTCAGGTGTAGACTATTATTTTATCGACGAGGAGGGTGGAACTTTCAAATCAACCATTCAATTCGATCCATACTTTTTCTTACTGGTGGTTCCAGGAAGGGAGTCCGAAGTTGAAGAGACGTTACGCAAACGCTTGGAATCGTGTAATATCAAAAGCATAAATAGGGTGGTCAAGGAAGACCTCTCGTTACCTAATCACTTGGTAGGTCTTAAGAAGATCCTATTGAAATTAATATTCCATAACATTTCTGACCTTCTTGCTGCCAGAAGGATACTATCTCCTATAATTCGTGACAATGAGATGCAAAATGAAACCAGGGACGTCTACTCTGCACTTAAGATTTCAGGGCTCAATGGAAATACCAAATTCGACATTTCTCACTCGTCAACAAATGAATACACCGATCCCACCCAACTCATATCAGACATACGCGAATACGATGTCCCTTATCATGTCCGTGTTTCCATAGACGCCAATATTCGTGTCGGCAAATGGTACTACGTATACGCAAAGCATTCAGAGGTGACATTGGTTGAGGATAAAGAAACAATTGCATTTGCCGATCCAGTCGTGTTGGCGTTCGATATCGAGACGTGTAAAGCTCCGCTTAAGTTTCCCGACTCAAAGACTGATCAGATCATGATGATTTCGTATATGATTGATGGCGATGGTTACTTGATTACGAACAGAAACGTCATTGCAGAGGATATCGATGATTTTGAGTATACTCCAAAACCAGAGTATCCAGGATATTTCACAATCTTCAATGAAGCAGATGAAGTGCTGATGTTGAAACGTTTTTTTGAGCACATTCGTGAGGTACGGCCCACGGTCATAGCAACCTTTAATGGTGATTTCTTCGACTGGCCGTACGTGGAAGATCGTGCCAGACAACATCAATTGGACATGTTTGAGGAAATCGGGTTTGCAAAGGATAACGATGGTGAGTACAAATCAAAGTATTGTGTACATATGGACTGTTTCCGCTGGGTTAAACGTGATTCTTATTTGCCTCAGGGATCTCAAGGTTTGAAAGCAGTCACCACCGCCAAGTTGGGCTATAATCCAACAGAACTCGATCCTGAATTAATGACCCCTTATGCATCAGAACAACCACAATTGCTTTCCGAATACTCTGTATCCGATGCAGTTGCTACCTACTACTTGTACTACAAGTACGTTCATCCCTTCATCTTCTCCTTATGTACTATCATTCCTTTGAATCCTGACGAGGTGTTGCGTAAGGGTACAGGTACTCTTTGTGAAATGTTGTTAATGGTGCAGGCTTA
Organism: Callitettix versicolor; assembly: GCA_022606455.1. Taxonomy (NCBI): domain Eukaryota; kingdom Metazoa; phylum Arthropoda; class Insecta; order Hemiptera; family Cercopidae; genus Callitettix; species Callitettix versicolor. The sequence goes on from JAJIZJ010000861.1 coordinate 70,695, forward strand.
CCAGAAGAACATTTTGCTCCCAAATAAGTACACCGATCCAATCGAGCGTTTCTTCGAAGGACATCTTTTGGAGTCTGAAACCTATGTTGGTGGTCATGTCGAATCTTTAGAGGCAGGTGTGTTTCGAAGTGATTTGCCGTGTAAATTTAATGTTGATCCATCTGCTGTTCAAGAAATTCTTGACAATCTTCATAACTCTTTGAGGTTTTGTATTGAGGTCGAAAACAAGAAATCGCTTGATGATATCGAAAATTATGATGAAATCTATAATCAGATCAAGGAGACGTTATTGGACTTGAAAAATAATCCAGCACGAGAAGAAAATCCACTTATCTACCATGTGGATGTGGCTTCGATGTACCCCAATATTATGACTTCAAATCGTTTGCAACCCGATTCTATGAAATCAGAAGAAGACTGTGCAGCATGTGACTTCAACAGACCAGGGAAAACTTGTGATCGGCGTTTGGAATGGTCCTGGAGAGGTGAGTTCTACCCTACTAATATGGGTGATTACAATAATGTTAAGCGAAATCTTCAAGAAGCAAATGAAAGATTTCAAACAAGAAGCGGTCGAAGAATTCCGTTCAATGATATGCCATACCCAGACCAAGCACAAGTGATCAAAAATCGCTTAGCCGAGGTTTCCAAGAAAAACTATCATCGTTTAAAGCAATCGAAGACTGTTAAAAGAGACGCAATTGTTTGTCAAAGAGAGAATCCATTCTACGTCAACACCGTCCGCGACTTTAGAGACAGAAGATATGAATTTAAAACTCTTGCTAAGGTTTGGAAGGGAAAATCCTCCAAGATGGACCCCACTGATAGCATTGGAAGAGAAGAAGCCAAAAAAATGGTAGTTCTTTACGACTCTCTTCAGCTTGCCCATAAAGTCATCTTGAACTCGTTCTATGGTTACGTGATGAGAAAGGGCTCACGATGGTATTCCATGGAAATGGCAGGAATTACCTGTTTAACAGGTGCTAAAATAATTCAAATGGCTCGATCACTTGTGGAAAGGTTGGGGCGTCCTCTTGAGTTGGATACAGATGGTATCTGGTGTATTTTACCCACCTCATTTCCTGAAAACTACAACTTGAAATGCAAAGACGGTAAGAAAATCTTGCTTGAATATCCATGCTCGATGCTTAACTATTTGGTCCATCAGCAGTTCACGAACCATCAGTACCAGGATTTAGTAGATGAAAATACCTTCAAGTATTCTACGAGGTCCGAGAATTCGATTTTCTTTGAGGTAGATGGTCCTTATAAAGCAATGATCTTGCCCACATCGAAGGAAGAAGGTAAGGGTTTGAAAAAGAGGTACGCAGTGTTCAATGACGATGGATCCCTTGCGGAATTAAAAGGTTTCGAACTCAAAAGAAGAGGAGAGTTGCAGTTGATTAAGAATTTCCAGTCTGATATCTTCAAACTCTTCTTGGAAGGAGACACCCTTGAAGGCTGTTACAAGGCAGTGGCATCGGTGGCCAATAACTGGCTTGATGTGTTGGACACAAAGGGCGGTATGCTTGAAGATGAAGATCTCATTGAACTTATTTGTGAAAACCGTAGTATGTCAAAGAGTTTGGCAGAGTATGGAAATCAGAAATCCACCTCCATCACCACTGCAAAGAGATTGGGTGAGTTCCTTGGTGAGGAAATGGTGAAGGACGCTGGGTTGGCATGTAAGTATATTATCAGTGCTAAACCCGTCGGAAAACCCATTACGGAGAGAGCTGTTCCCGTTTCAATCTTTTCTCATGAAGAGAAACAGAAATACTTGAGAAATTGGTTAGGTGATCAGTCTTTAACATCCTTTGACCCCCGGAGTGTCATTGATTGGGACTACTACTATGAGCGGTTAGCTTCAGTGGTACAAAAAATCATAACAATTCCTGCTGCTTTGCAAGGAGTTAAAAACCCAGTTCCAAGAGTCGATCATCCTGATTGGTTGCGAAAGAAGGTGCTTGCTTCAGAAGATAAGAAGAAACAGTCATCTATCGGCTCCTTCTTTTCCAAGGCCAGTAAAGAAGACGCAGCTGCCGCCGCTGCTGCGGAGTCGAGAGTTATCAAAGACATCGAAGATTTCGGGTCTGTTGAATATTCCACTGGGACCCGAAAGGTGAGCAAGGTGACTTCACGTAAACGTAAAGGCATCAACAACGTTAACAGCGATCCATTGGAGGAAGAGAAGATAGCAGCTATTCTTCGAAAACCTTGCCCCAAAATGACCGAAGACTACGCTGGATTCTTAGCCTACCAAAAGGCCAAATGGAGGGTACAGGCACGAAATCGGGAACGTCGTAGGACTTTATTTGGTCCATCAGCTGACACCTCGTTCAGATCATCTGTTGGAACTCTCTACCGAAGACAGGCTGAATCCGTGGCAGGAAGTAATTGGGAAATTTTACAGTATAAGCCAGATCCTTCAAAGCCTGGTGCACTTAAAGTTCATGTCTTTTCCAATAACAAAGTGCACACATTCAGTTTTCAAATTCCAAAAATCGTTTACGCTGCCCTCAAAAGCAAACTTTCCCCACGAAGGCGTTTACGAGAAGCAAGAATTGACCCAAGTAACGCTGTTTTGCCTAATGGTCATGATGCCTCGCATCTTTACAAGATAACGATGCCTGAAGCTGTCTTTGAAGAAGAAATGCTTCTGGTCGACAGCTTACTTCAAGAGTCTACCGTTCTCGGATTGTATGAAACCCAAGTCTCTGCGTTGGAAAGGGCTATTATTAATTTGGGAAATACCGTCAAGTTTGATGATACTAAGGTGGGATCATTGGGAAAAGGTTTAAAGTCTGGATTTCATTTGAGAGACCTTTCCCCGGTAAAGGGCGAGACATATTTGAGAAGATTCAAGATGGACATTTGCTACTTGTTGCATATTGTTGCCAACAACTACGAGTTCTACTCCTTGTTCAAAACATGGGAAGGAAGCGCAACTGTGTACATCTTAAAGCCGTCGTCGGGCGCTCAAGAATTACCTCCCAACATGCAAAGGATCTATGAAGACTTGTTTCATAGTAAAAAGACCAAGTTAGAAGCTACTTCGAGTATTTTGGATTACTCTTCAACTATGGAGTTTGACACCGTCTACTATAACGATAGAGGCAAGCTTTTCAAACGTATTGACAAAGATCTTCGAAAGCTTGAAGAGACCAGAAGCACCAAAGCCCTCTTGGCAGTCCAATCGCCCTACGCTAATGCTTTGCTTAGTCAATTAAAGTCTGTCCAGGATTATCCAACGATACGAATGGGCATGCGTGAACTCAAGCTTCCAGCTATCGGTTGGCAATCACTAATTTCCAAGCGCATAGTTAACCATTACTTTGTGTTAGGGGCATGGATTAAAAATTTGATTTCCATTTCAAAGTACGGAAACATTCCGTTGTGCAATTTGGAGATTGACAACTTAGGGTACCTCATTGATGTCGAGTATGCCCGGAGATTGAGTATGAATAACGTTGTCCTTTGGTGGTCTCCGAAAGCATTGCCTGATCATGGAGGTTTCGAAAATGATAGTGCCCAGGACTATGAGAACTTTGACTTTCCTCAGTTCAACAATCCTGAAGTATACGATACTACAAGTTTGGAAATAGAACTCGGGACACTCACGATCAACACTATTTTGACTAGTGCACTTATAAATGGAGCCGAGGGTACGGACTTGGCTGATGAAGTGGTGGAGTTTGATAACAATAATGGGGCTGGTAGTATTGCTAGTGACTCGTTTTCTGCACCAGCTATGCAAATATTGAGATCGATGGTTAAGAATTGGTGGGACGATGCGTTGAACAACGACGTGAATGCTGACGCACTTATGAACAACCTTGAAATGTGGATTCAACGTAAAGAGTCACATTTGTATGATTATGCATTACATTATCAAGTGCACAACTTGACGATCAAGAGTTTGTTGCAGCTCCTAGGTGAATTCAAACGACTGGGCTCGAATGTGATATTTGCAAACAGAAACAAGGTTATTCTACTGACTCCTAAGGTGTCCGTGGAGCAAACCTACGCTTCTACCCAGTACTTGGTCAAGGCCACCAGAGCGAAGCCATTATTCAACTTTCTCGATATGAGAGTTGTCAAATACTGGGACATCTTAGTATGGATGGATAGATTCAATTTTGGCGGACGATCATGTAAGGAAATCACCGCCGAGGAGAATCAAAACCTCACGATCGAAAGCAATTGGCTTATCAAGAAGTTTTTGCCAATTATGTTTCAAGATGAATTCGAGGACTGGGTCCTAATATTCATCCAAGCGTTAGCGAAGCATAAGAGCAAGACAGTACTACAATCAAGTCAAATGGGACAGAGAGTAACTCAAATTGCCCATCGCATAAAAGGGAAGAAGGAAGACGGGGAAGAAAATGAAGAAGACGAGTACAATTATGAGGTTGTGGATGTCTTCAGATTGCCATTACTCAAACGTATTGAAAAGCTCTACCGTCGTCAAAACGAATCGATAATCAACCCCGAGTTGGAACAAGAGTACAGGTTCCCGGTGCTTCCAGGCTCACACCTTAATATGAAGAACCCAGCTTTGGAACTTGTCAAGTTTCTCTGTGCCGTTTTTTCATTGTCTCACCGTCAAAACATCGAAGTGAGAATGCTTCGCAAAGACCTTTTATCTATCTTTGACGTGAAAGAATTCAGTCCCGAGGCGACTTTCAAAGACCCTTGTGTCAGTCTTGTGTTATCACAGTTCCGCTGTGACTATTGTAACCATGTTCGGGAGATTGACTTTTGTCGCGATACTGAGGTGGATGTGTGGAATTGTACCAATTGCCATAAACAGTACAATAAGGCATCTCTCGAGGAGCAATTGATCACCCAGTATCTCAAGACAGTGACCAAATTCCAATGTCAGGATTTGAAGTGCTCCAAATGTGGCCAAATCAAGAGCGACAATATGAGTGAGTTCTGTCGATGCTCAGGAAAATGGGTTGGAACCATACCCTACGAGCACATTGCTCAAGAACTTCAAATATACGCTGGTGTTGCCAAGGCTTACAACTTGGAGTTGTTACGATCTGTGGGAGCCTCAGGATGAAGTTGCTGGAAAACAACATTAGCTAGCATTAAATATAAAGATACCATCAAGTATGAAAGTAATGGCTGCAATTTTGGTGTCTGGGTGTGAAGATTACCCAAATCAATGCGAAATATAAAACAACCATATGGAATGCCCTCAAGTAATACCGATGAAAAGATTCCTTTATTCCGAGAAAACGAGCTCCAGTTCCTAAAGACATTCGTAAATGAAGACCATAACTTGCTGGCTCCCGTACTACTAGTTCAGGGGAACAAATCAGTAGGCAAGACGTTCCTAGTCAAGTTCTTCTTGGATACTATTGCAACAAATAAAACCATAATTCGATGTGATGAGTGTGTGACGAAGAAGCTCTTGCTTCAGCGGTGCTTGAAAAACATACGACTTGATAGTGGCGTTGATCTTCAAAATTATAAGCAACAATATCAAAATAAAGGACGAGAAGAGGCTCGTTTTGGAGCTTTATGTGACACTTTTGCGGGATTTTTGGACATATTGGAGCAGTTCTTCACAGAGACAAACTATGACCGTCGACATGTGCTCGTACTCGATCGGTTTGATCAATGCATGGAAAAATCAGACGAATTATTCACTTCTTTTCTGCGAATGGTTGAGCGTCGGGCACTCCAAAATTTGACCGTGATAATAATAACTTCCGGTGCCGTACCCAATGAAATCGCTACGTTGGCAGTTCCAGTGATTTATTTCAAACCGTATTCAGAAAGCCAGGTGGTACAGATATTGCAGCTGCATCAGTTGTGTCACTTTCAAGGCATGGAGGAAACTGGCACTTTTTGGGCTCAGTACTGTAAGATTGTAGTTGATCTATACTACAGCTACACGGGTTGCAACTTGAGCTTGCTTATGGACATTTGTGTCAAATTATGGGACAATTTCACCTTACCTATTCGACAAGGTCGATATACCCCACAAGATTTCTTTCAGGTTTATCGAGATCGCAGGTATTTGTTCACAGATGATTATGTCGTCGACGTTCCTCTTGAGAATGACGACGATGAAAGCGAGTCGCTGCTTGCTAACATTTCAGACCTTCCATATCACTCAAAATTCATCTTGATAGCATCATATTTGGCATCGTTCGTTGATCCTCGAAGCGATATCAATTCCTTCTCCAAACTCAAATCTCGTCGAGTTAAGAAACCAAAAACCAGTCTTGGTCAGCTCAGAAAGGGTATGCAATCCAAGGAGGATATAGACTCAAGGCTCCTCAATGCCGCATTTTTCGACCTTGAAAGATTGTTGGCAATCTTAAGAGTAATCTACAGAAACGAGTCGGACTCAATTAATATACCCACCATTGATTTGGCTAATTTATATGAAGATGAGCTTGAAAGAATCATGAAAGAACGAGAAAAAGAGCAGGACCTGTTTTCTCTCAATTCCAACGTCGAGTTGAATAGCCAGATAGCTACGTTGGTGTCTTTAGGGCTTCTTGGAAGAACATCTTCTGCCGATATTTTGAGTTCAAAAGCTAGGTGGAAGTGTAATATTTCATGGACCATAGTATCCAGTTTGGCGGACGATGTGAACTTTCCCATTCAAAACTATTTAGTAGAATAATAAATCCTACAATTTCACCTCGTTGACATCCACAAACTCATGTTCTCCAACACGTCGAACCACTACATCACCATTGAAATAATGCTCAACCCATTCAGCCATTTGCTGCACCGAATATGGCCCATTTACAATGTCTTCTCCCTTCCAGCAAAACTCCCACTCTTGAGAATCTTCTTCCTCCCTCAGGCGCTTGATCCCTCGTGGTTCCAATTCCTGACCTGTTTCTCGTGAATATAATCTCATTAGTTCTTCTCGTGATTTTTCATAAACATCGTCAATATCGTTGTCGTTGGTCAAGCGATCACACGCCTCTGTGATATCGAAGACCATATCTTTTCTTACAGTTTCTTCTTCAGAGATACTCTTCTTTTTTAGGCGCCAATCTCGCCAATGCTTCGAGTGGAGTTTCAGCAGGTTCCAAGAACTGGACTAAAATTCGAAGATTCTCAGCAATGTCTCGAAAGTCCTCCAACTTCTGACGTCGTGCCTTTTGCTCGTTCTTTTCTCGAAGTTTTTGGGCCCTTTTTGCTCTTCTAGTTTCTGCTCCGTTGGAGTTCATCCAAGCCTCTTCTTCGGTTGTGGATGCTTTTCTTTCGTAGTTTCCGTCAGCATCAAACACACCTTCCTCTGCTTCTTCTCGGAGATTGAACTGTTCAATTTTTGGTTCTTTTTTACGACCTTTTGACTCACCGTCTTCAGCATTGATATAATAGGAATTGGCTTCATCATCTTCTTCATCTTCTTCATTATAATCTTCGTCCAACATTTCTCTTCCTTCATAGACAGTGTCAACACCCTGAGCCTTCTCAAACTCATTCATGTCCAACAATTCCACCTTCTTCTCTTTCTTTTCCTTCTCATCTTCACTGGCAAACATATCGTCGTCATCGTCTTTTTCGTTACCGTTTTTGTCTGGAGTCTCATAGTCCGACAGCGACGAGTCCGAATCGTACTGAAGTTTCACATCGTTTCTATGCAATGCCCTTACTCTTTTTCCTTCTACGATATCATCGTGAAGAAATTCCTCATCGGATTCCATTCCATACTTCTACTCTTTTAACTCAATGTAGTAAATACCAGCAACTGAATAGCGTGGAGGACGTAAAGAATAGGTTAGGAGCAAGTAAAAACTTGGTTAGGAGCAAATAGGATAAGTCCGAAGTGGAAAGAACTATGCCTGTTTGTAGTGCGAATAATGCGAATTGATGCGCAAACCAATTGATGCGAAAACCAATGTGGTGCGAATAATGCAAATTGATGCAACATCCACACTGCTGCGAATAATGCAAATTGATGCAAATTCCAAACTGATGCGAATTGATGCAACTTGATGTGGTATCTTAAGAGATGTGAAAACTAAACTTTCCTCAACTTTCAAGTTGGGTATTAACCATGGACTACGCCAGAGTTCCAGATGGTCTAGAATGCTATTATATCTGTCAAGGCACGAAAAGGTTCTACAGCAACTTTAACCTCTCGGTAGAGCTCAATCGAAAGACAGATGCGATACAATTGTCAAATGCCCTCAGGGCTATGGTTTTAAGAACACCTTATCTTTCGTCTAATGTGTTTAGAAACGGCAATTTTAATGATAAGAAGTGCAATGGGTCTAACTTTAAGATCAACTACCTCAAGAAAATTGAGTTTGAATCGGCAGTCTCCTTTGAAAAGTTTGAAGAAGTAGACAGCGACTTTTTCACACTGCTTGATGAAAGAATCTGTCCAATTGGTGAACATCTTCCATTGTGGCAGTTGGTGGTATTTGAGAACCGAAACACTCAGGTTCTCAGTTTTTATTGTGACCACACTTTTTTTGATGGAACTAGTGGTGTGCTTTTTATGAAGGACTTGGTTAAGGAATTGAACGAGTGCTGGAAATCACCCAATCTTTCTTACCAGCCAGTTTTATTTGACTACGAAAAAGATGCCCCCAGCTTGGGTAAGATTCCTCGTGGTCCATTTTCCGGTCTGTGGTTGTACAAGGTTTCCATTTTCAAAGTGATTCGAATTGGTCTTGATGAGTTCTGCGTACCTTCTTTTGCAAAAAAGTTTTTTCGAACTTACATTAAAGGCGGTCCAAATATGTACCGAAACCCGGTATTTGTATCAGGATGTCGGAGCAAACCAGACCCCAAAACCTTTATACGAGCAGTTTCTTTGACGAAGGATTTGGCTGGGCCACTTCTCAAACTTTGCAAAGCCAACAAAGTGACATTCACGCCTCTTTTGACCATCTTGACATTGTACTCGTTCCAGCAAACAGTGAAGAAGAAATTGTCCATGATGAACACTTCGTCGAATATTTGCATCGATATTAATGGAAGAAGGTACCTACCAGAATGTGCGAATAGGTATGGTCTTTTTATGTCCACATCCATGAGTTTAGTGGCCCCGATTCCATCTCCTGATAAGTGGTTTGACAAGAAGAGTCCGCTTAGAAAGACCGACGAAACACTTCTGAAAGATCTCGCTTCCAGATTTCCGTTCAGATTTGTAGGTGTGTTGAAGTACATCAACCCATGGTTTTTGGCAGATAAGCAGCTAGGCCTGACTGAGTGGAAGACTTTGGACTGTTCCAATGTTGGAGTACAAGATATCTCTTGTGGAGATTGGTATGCTACTTCTGCTTGGTTTTGTCAATCAACTGGAAATGCGGTGAACATGGGTCTCTCATGTATATGTGTTGAAGGTGTTATAAACATCTGCTTTGGATTTGCGGCACCTTTGGTAGACTTGGTTGGAGAAGAAACCATCGATGAATTTGAGGCTCATTTTTTGAGGACAGTTGAGGATTTAATAGGATAATACTTTCCGACTACATTCAGTTCTACTTTATGAAGATTTAAATGAATAGATCTACTGACAACCATTAATTCATTTGCCTATTTTGTACCTAATTCATCTGATTCGCAGCCAATTAATATTCGCAGTGAGTTGGTAGCTAATTTATCTGATTCGCAGCCAATTTATATTCGCGATGAGCATCTTGAACATATCGCGAGCATCTTATGAACATCGATCCTGGAGACGAAATAGATAAAGTCCTCGACTTGGAACAACAGTATTACCAGGAGGGGTACGAGGAAGGTCAGCGTGAAGCTACCCATCACCAGTTCATCGAGGGAAAGGAATATGGATATCAAACTGGATTTCAGCGATTTATAGTCATTGGATATATGAAAGAAGTACTAAACATATGGCGGAAAGAGGATGGAAAAGACATAGAAAAAAGCATGGAGTCACATCTAAACCAATTGGAGCGCTTGTTAGATGTTCCAATGACTAACGGAGACTCAGAGGTTGCGGTGTATGAAAAGAATGTAGCAAAGGCCAGAAACAAGTTGAGAGTGATAGCTACTATTCGAAAGGACCAAGCTAGGATATCCAAGTTGGACCAATTGGTAGATGAAATAGGTGGAAAGCTACAGGTTAGCGAAAACGTCGACGAAATGTGGTGAGTCATATTCTTCTATAATACACTTTAGAACAGAAAATCAAAATCTAACAGCTTGGTTTTACTCTCGAGCTTGTACGACATTATACCTCCGAGGGGACAGTCGCTTACTCCGATATTCAAGTACTCTCCATCGTCATCTGATGGTGCAAATGCAAGCCCTGTGCACTTTCCAATGAAGTCTATGCTCTGTACTCGCGGTTGCATTCTCTCAGGAGAGTCCATGAGATCAGTAACTGAAACCATACCAACGTGATCCAAGCTTTCCGCCCACGAGATGTACTCTCCACCATGACTAAACTTGACATTTCTTACAGGTCCGCTATGGGAAGACATGGATCCCAATGCACTCTCCCAAGTACAAAGACTCTGATGGGGATTTCTTCTATCCCAAACTTTGACACAGCAATCTTGATTGCCAGTTATGATCATGTTCTCGTCTCTAGGTGACCAGTCGCAGCCAAACCCAAAGTCCTGGTGTCCTTTGAGTGATACTGAATTTGATTGAAATCCACTCGCACGCTTGTCTATGATGAAAGAATCAACGCAATCGCCAGTAACAAGAATTTCGTTTCTATTAGAAGGGTTTTCGGCCATGCAGTTGATCGGGAATGGTGAGGTGCACTTTCTTGTCGAATTTGTAGTACTATCGACAAATATTAAGGAACTGTCATTTAGTGCAAATTCGACTTGTTGGTCGTCCAGTATTAAAATATTGTTTATGATTCCATTAGAGCTCTTTGTGAGTGAGTACTCGCCTAGTACTCGAGGTTCACGATGTACACTAATATCAGAAAGGATATAATTACCCTCAAATGTTCCACACACCAAGTACTTGTTGGAGCAAGTAATGGTGGATATTCGACTGTAGGAGTTGTACGATAAGTTTTTCGAGTCGATTATACAGTCCAACTTCATGGCACCAGCTCTCGCTGTAGCCAAGTTGTCGGGCATGAGTCTGTTGATCTTGAAGAAACAGTTATACTCGTCTGGTTCCTGGTCCGTTATAGGGTCCAAGTTGTGGTCGTGATAGTAGCACAGTGGGTAGAATACTCCAGTACGAGGATTGTTGGAGCCACAGAGAAGGTTGCGTAGTTGAAAATGAGTTATGTTGAGTTTCAATTTGGAAAAAAATCGCTGGAATTCGAAAAAATCTGTCTTCGAAGCGTAGGTTGCAATATTAATAGACTGAGTTAGTACTGAAGAAAAACCAAAAAATGATTTCACTTACTTCTCTGACTTTCTGGCGCAGGTTTTCAATGCTGTAAAACCACGAATCCAAGCCGACTCGATCACGATCTAGTATGAACTTTTCCCGCAAGTGGGCCGGCCACTGAATACCCTGAACATCACAGTGTTCGAGCGAGTCCACGGAAAATGTCGAAGTATCTTCCCTGCTTTTGAGAGAGGTGAGAATGCGGAGTATATCCGCCTTTGATAGTATGGATTCCTCGTCGTACAACAAGTTGTAGAGGAAGGTTAATGACTCGGATTCCCCTAATTCGTATCTATTTTCCGGAAGCAAAAGGTCATCAAGGTCGGAGTCACGGTTATCAAACCATCGAAAGCTCTCGACCACATCTCGGTTTTCATTTTCTATTTGTCTTAGGCGATCCACTTCTAATTCGAGCTCTGGAGATAGCTGAACAGACATGATGAAAGATGATGAATCAGCTTTTTTTTTTGATTTTGTAGTAGGTAAAGCAGCACTGTTGTTGCTGTGTAAAGATTTATGGGAGAGATCAGCTTTGAATTGAAAAAAACCAGGTCGTATTCGATTGACTGTTCAGTGTGGTGATTGGTCCCAAAATTCAAAAAGTGAGTAAAATATCAACAGCTCTTCAAAGGCGGTTTTGTAGTGGTCGGAGATACTATGGCAATAATAAGAGGGGATGGAAACCAAATTTGATAAAAATAACGATGGTAGATTTAATAGGTTGTAATGTACTCAATGGCCCTGAAGGTGCGGTGATGGTACGGCATATAAGCTAGCAGTCCAGGGCACGTGATGATACCAAGAGATCGTTCAGAAGATGGAATTGGTCACAATGAGTTTGAGATAAGGCCATCTGAGGTCTCATTAGTTGTCGATGAAGTACTGTGAAGGGTAGAAAAACCAATGCAAAGGTTTATTTCAATTTGAGGGCGCATTCGAAGCAGAGTAAAGATACAATTCTGAAATAAGTGATGATGCAGAGAGCATCCTTCTCCTCCGGTAACCGTGTTTCACCTCTGTTATGAATTTGTTTCTGAGTGCTAAAATTCGAAACATCATTATTCTCATTTAGTGCGAACGAAATATTTACGGGAATCTAAAATTACTTTTGGGAACATATCACTTTCACTTATGATATACTACAACCTAAATTGGCTACTGTCAGCGACTTACACTCTAAAAACATAGTATCTAAAAGCATAGTCTCCCTAAAAGCATAGTATTTCCGAATAAGTTCGCTGCCTGAAGTTCAATTCGCGGGCTGAAGTTAATATCACAGACTCCTACTAAGTCGCCAATATCATTGAAAATTTGCCTAAACGATCCAATATGTCAGCACATGCTCTCATCACGTATCTGAGACCAAAAGAATAAAGCAATTGATACCAACTCGTCGATTGGCTCGCTAATTCTTTCACTAAACTTCGGTGCGGCTTGAAAAGCTTCTGCGCCGCACCATCTGTCAAGAAGATATAAGAGAGCCAACTAATATTTACGACCACCAACACTGCCGGCCACTTCTAAACTTGGTTGATAGAACTTTGAAACAATTGAAGCTGGTAATGTACTGTGATGCACAATGTGCAATTTATGCTTCAAGAAATCTTGATCTTCTTAAAACGAGTTTCCAGCTAAAAACTGATATTTTACTTGATCTTCGAGAAAGTATCACATGATCAAGTTCAGTCCTAACCAACCACATGCTACCATTACTATTGAGGCGAGCCACGCGATATGCGTGAGAACGTCTCGGTACCGCACCATTACGGAACCGTCCGTCCCCGCGGCATATACAGTCTATTTAAATTTCCTTCGCTTCAAATAGAAGCCAGAATGACCAGTATAAAAGAGCAGGATTCGGCAGACAAGAATATTATAAAGAATTTTGAATATAGTCCTATTGACAGTACTGCTATACGTTTATCGCAAGGATTCATTGTATTAGTAGCCATTGGAGGCGTTTCTTTCCTTGTAATAGTTGCAATCAAATATTTCATTGAACTTATAACAAATTGGATATGAGAACTAGCCACTTGGTTATATTGTGTTCTATTAGCGTTGGAGTTTTAGCATCTTGGGAATGGATTCTCGTTGCTATTGCTGCAAAGTCATTGGAAACGTTTAAGCCAACTTTTGTTGAGCAGAGTACCAGAAAGCTTCTCATCACAGTAGGGTATGCTGCGCTGGGAGGAGGTCATTTACTCGATATATCCAAACAGTGGGGCCCCAATGATAACACCAAGAAGACAACTTGGGAAGATTGTATTACTGCAGTGCTTGAATCGGTGGTTTCGGCTGCAATAGTTCTGGGAAAGTATCAGACAATTCCGAAATAGATGTTGCAAACGAGGACTATTTTAACCAAGACAGCAGAAAAAAAGCACAAATCAGAAGTGATGCTTTGATTCTCCGCTGTATACGATTGGTTACTCAACAAGGTGATGGATTCTACAATCGTGAACGAGATATCATCACTGGAGTTTCTTACAAGGTGGCTTGGAATGTTGATGTCCAGTAGTTGTTTTCAATGATTGGAGACGGTACGATACCGATTAGATAGCACGGAACGCACTACATTTGACCATTAGAAGCATTCAAACCAGATTTGATTAAAGAATAAGTAGCCTGAAATATTCAATTCATCACTAGTTTCTCCATAATTCAGATGTTAGTTGCCGTTTTTAGATTTTGTCGTAATGAAATTCGAGCTTAAAAGGCTAATTCGAATTTAATTGTAAGCATAATTGTTCCTTATCAATCTAGAGCGCGAAAGAAAATAGTTGTGTACCAATCTGAAAATGAGTGCGAATAACGTTTACCTGATTATTTCTGATCGCTGTACAATCGCAGCCTCACTATTACTCATTTAGTGCGAGGCGAAGCAAAATACGACTCCTATCAAATCCTACACACAATCGCTGTGATGTACTACAATTCTAGATTAGGCTAAACTAACCCCTAAGTGACCTTAAGTGACCCTAATTCACTCTCGTATACTCTAGAATACCCTACTTTGCCTAACGGTCACTTCATATCAAGCTTATCACCGCTGAATCATGCTGCTGAATAAGCGCATTTTTATGTGCCGAGCCCAGACAAATTTAGGCGCGATCGCCGGAAGTGACACCTCTTTTTATTTCCGTGCATATATCCGCTTCCGTAGTTAACAAGATTGCCAGCCGCACCGCGGATACAACGCATGGTGCCGTGCCATACTACGTATCGGTGGCGCTCCCCTATTTATAGTTTAGTAGATTCCACTTTTCTTTATTGCAATGTTAGACGATAATGAAAAGATAGAGGGTCCTGTCTATCAGAAGAGACTCTTTACTCCGTTGCTACGAAAGAAACAAGTACCTGTCCCCTATGATGATGAACGTCGCAGCTTTCCGAAAAGTATAAAAAACCCAATCAGTAGAGCATACTTTTTATGGCTTATTCCCTTACTTAATGTTGGTTATAGAAGAACTGTTCAGCCCGATGATCTTTATAAACTCACTGACGACCTCGCCGTGAGAAATTATAAGAATCGGTTCCAAGCTATCTTCCAAAGAAGAATTGCTGAAGCCAGGAAAAAGCACCGTGAAAAGTGTACCAGCGATGAAGAAGCAGATTCGACGTTTGTGGTGCCGAAATCTGTCAGTCTCTTCTCCATTTACGAAACCTGGATCCGTGTGTTGTTGCATTCCGCAATTCTTACCAGTATATCCGTGATCATTTCGTCGTTAATTCCTCTTCTTACGAAACAATTGATCAAGTTTGTGGAGGCTCGCAGTACTGGCGCTCAGGGGTCTGTTGGACCAGGAGTGGGCTACGCTATAGGCCTTTTCCTTATGGCTAGCGTCAGTGGTTTGTTCGTCAATCATGGAGTGTACAAGGCATTTAGAGTTGGAGTTCAGGTCAGATCTGTTTTAACAGCCTTGATCCTCGAGAAGTCGTTTCGCTTGAGTCCTCGTTCGCACCACCAGTTTGCCTCAGGTGATATCAATTCGCTTATGGGTACAGATCTTGCTCGTTTGGAAGTCGGTATGATTTACCAAACCTTGATCGTCGCCCTCCCAATTCCCTTGGCTGTTTCTATTGCCATTTTGGTGGTGAATATTGGTGTTTCTGCCGTCATTGGTATAGTTGTCTTCTTGGCATTTATCGGAGCTATTCTGGGTGCAACCACATATCTTTTCAAGCTCAGAAAGACTGTCAGTGGTCTCACTGACAAAAGAGTGTCATTGATTAGAGAGGCTCTCAACAATATCAAAATGATCAAGTTTTATTCGTGGGAAACCCCATACTGGGCCAATATTCTTGCTGCTCGTGCAGCTGAGATGAAAGTTGTCTTCAAAATCCAAGCATTAAGAAATATCATTAATGCCCTTGCATTGAGTTTGATTGGACTTACTTCCATGGTTGCATTTTTATCGTTGTATGCTATCGAAGGAGGTACAAGAACTGCGGCTGATATCTTCTCTTCTGTGTCACTGTTCGAGCTTTTGGGATTCCTCATCTTTCTTTTACCGCAATGTCTCTCGACAACAGCGGATGTGCTTGTGGCATGTAAAAGAGTTGGAAAGTTTCTAGATGTGGAGGAGATTGGTGTGGATGAGAACTATCACCACTTTAACGACCCATCTTCCAATAAGGCTATTCAATTGAAGCAAGCTACCTTTGAATGGGAGATTTTTGAGGATGAAAAAACTGACGACTCAAAGACAAAAAAGTCCGGTTCTGCCTCCCCTGACATTAAACTCACAGGTAAGAAAGATACATTTCAACTCAAAAATGTGGACTTTACCATCAATAAGGAGAGTTCTTCGTTGTGACTGGAAAAATTGGCTCTGGTAAAAGCTCTTTACTTCAGGCCATGTCTGGTTTCATGAAAACGAAAGAAGGGCAAGTTGAAATCAACGGTTCCCTATTATTTTCCGGTGCGCCTTGGATCCAGAATGCTACCATTCGAGAGAATATCACTTTTGGCTTAGAATATGACCCAGCCTATTATAAAGAGGTGATTTCAGCTTGTTCCTTGCAAGATGATTTCGATAGCTTCGCCGGTGGAGACTTGACAGAAGTGGGTGAAAAAGGCATTAATTTATCAGGTGGTCAGAAAGCGAGGATAAATTTGGCTAGGTCTGTTTATGCCAACAAGGATATCATCTTGATGGACGATTGTCTCAGTGCAGTTGATGCTCGAGTTGGTAAGCACATTGTCCAGGAATGTTTGCTCAAATTGCTTGGTGATAAGACAAGAATTCTAGCCACACATCAACTTTCTTTGATCCTGTCTGCCAATAGAGTCGCCTATTTGGGTGGAGATGGAACTGTTGACGTTGGCACCATGGAAGAATTAGAGGAGAGGAACCCTGGTTTTAAGGAACTTCTCTCTAGCAATGTGAAGAACATCACAGAAGATGATAATAAAGATAAACTGTCTTTGAACGATGATGATATTTCAATTGAAGAGCTTCCTATTGAAGAAGACTCTGATAATAGCCGAGATTCACAAACTCTTACCAAAAGAAGGGTTGGTGCAAGTACTGATGTTTTGTCGATTCAAACTAGCGACTCTGACGACAATTTGAAAAAGGGTAAACTTATCGAAAAGGAAGAGCAGGCTGTCAATAGTCTTCGCCTCGAGGTATACAAGACATACTTGAAGTATGGTAGTGGAAAGTTTCGTGCCTGGGGATTTTTCTTGGTCTTTATTCCCTTGATGTGCATTTCCACGTTTGCTGATATTTTCACCAATACGTGGTTATCCTTCTGGGTATCGCATAAATTTCCAGGTTTGTCTGACGCAACATATCAGGGAATATATCTGGCACTTGTTCTTCTGTGGTTAATTTTCCTCACCATTGAGTTTGTTACTCTTATCGGTATGACGACCAACGCATCGAAAATGTTAAATGTGGTTTCCATCAAGAGAATTTTACATGCGCCCATGTCCTTCATCGACACCAACCCTATGGGAAGAATTATGAACCGGTTCACAAAAGATACTGACGCATTGGATAATGAGATTAGTGAACAATTGAGACTTTTTGTCTATGGTTTATCTCGTTTGGTTGGCATGATAATCTTGAATATTATCTACTTGCCATGGATTGCAATTCTTATTCCCGTCATGGCAGCCTTCTTCATTGCCTTTGCTAATTACTATCAAGCATCTTGTCGTGAAATCAGAAGAATTGAAGCCGTTCAACGATCATTCGTTTACAATACCTTCAATGAAACTTTGAGTGGAAATACCACAATCAGGGCATACAAGTCAGAAGGGAGATTTTCCGAAAAGTGTGAGTCCCATCTTGACAGAATGAACGAAGCTGGGTATACTGTTTGGGCTTTGCAAAGGTTTCTTAACATTGGTCTCGATACATTAGCAAACATTGTTGCACTTGTGATTTCATTACTTTGTGTCAATCGTGTGTTCAAAATCAATGCTGCTACTGCTGGTTTGCTTGTCAGTTATTCGCTTCAATTGGGCCCAGAATTGACTCAACTTATTAGATCATGGACCATGCTTGAAAACGATATGAATGCAGCCGAAAGATTATGTCAATATGCTCTTCACTTGCCTCAAGAAGCCGATCATAATGTGGGTACCACCTTTGTGGAAGCGCCATGGCCAAATCGTGGAGAGATTGAATTTGACAAGGTTTCTTTCAGCTACCGTCAAGGATTACCCCGTGTATTGAAGGAACTTAGCTTCAAGGTAAATTCTGGAGAACGCATTGGTATTTGCGGAAGAACTGGTGCCGGAAAGTCTTCGATAATGAACGCCTTGTACAGGCTTAATGAGCTTGCCGACGGAAAGATTTTCATTGATGGTGTTGATATTTCAACAATTGGATTGAGCACTTTGAGATCAAACCTCTCCATTATTCCTCAAGACCCTGCACTTTTCACAGGTTCCATCAGGAGAAACTTGGATCCATTTGATGAACACCCAGACTCTGTATTATGGGATGCTCTTCGGAGAGCAGGTTTGATCGAAGAGACTGAACTTGACGACGTAAAAGTGCAACAGAAAGATTTGGACGACGAATTGCACAAGTTTCATTTGCAACAGGAAGTTGAGGAAGAGGGTATCAATTTCTCACTAGGTGAGAGACAGTTGATTGCTTTTGCAAGAGCGTTGGTGAGAAACTCCAAGATTCTTATTTTAGACGAAGCCACCTCGTCTGTTGATTATGGAACCGACGACAAGATCCAAAGAACCATTGTGAACGAATTTAAAGACTGTACCATTTTATGCATAGCCCACCGGCTTAAAACTATCATCAGCTACGATAGAATCTTAACGTTGGACCATGGTGTAGTGAAGGAGTTGGACACTCCGCAGAACCTTTTCAGAAAACCGGATGGTATTTTTAGAGCAATGTGCCTCAAGTCCGGAATCACCGAGTCTGACTTTTAATGCTATGATATATATTTATGACAATTAATAAACTGTTCTTAATTGATTTCGAACCTAGGAAATATCAGTCATAATCGAATATAAAGAATCCTCTTAGTATACCGATGTCGGTTATAGTCGGTATCTTGACACCCCAACACCAAGTTGCGATACTGTGGCTAAAATATCTCAGATGCTACTTATAATCTGCATTTTCTTTATCATAAACTATTCAAATGGGTCATAAATATCACTTTGACGTTTCAATGTCTTGCTCGGGCTGCTCGAATGCAGTCAATAGAGTGTTAACAAAACTTGACGGCGTGGATAATATAGACATTTCTTTGGAGAAGCAGACCGTTGACGTTACTACTACTGATTCTTTAAATTATGATACCGTCTACCAGACGATTTCCAAGACTGGGAAGAAGGTAAATGACGGAAAAGTGGTGTTTTGAATAGATATAATGAACGGAATAACTACTCTTCCTCTACCATGTTTCTGAACTCTGAAATTTCTGTGATCAAATTGTCTCTAGGTTCGCTCTGAACAAACACAGATTTGATCAAGGAAGTAAGCTCATGAGTTTGCAAGTCGAAAAACTCACCATCGTAGAATCTCTCCTTAATTTCTTTAAGATGGTTATTGATCAAGAACACAACGTTGTCAAGTTTATGGAAAGATTCCACGCCTTCTTTTGTATCGCCCACTTGTTGCACATTTGGCAAGGTGACGTTTTGCATCATTTCCACTATAGTTGTGATTTTTATCGACTGATATTCGGTTATTTCATCCATTCTGATAATGGAATTAGCAAGCCAGCTATTGATCAAATTAATCATGTCAATGATGAAATCATGAAACATGGGCTTATTCGTTGTGGACAAATCAGTTGAAAACAAATTCTTAAACCAGTTGTTAATTTTACTCAATTGTGTCCAATTATCCTCATCCAATTCAAAATTGTTGAGGTCTGTTGAAGCTGCGACAAAATCATCATGCTGCAAATCGACGGCAAGAACTAGCTCAACGATCTGGTTTGTGAATTTCAACTTCAGTTGGCTCCAGAGTGTATCGGCAAATTTGGTTAGCTCAAAGACCCGGAAAGATTTCCCAGTTGCTTCAAATCATTATAAAGAAGAAAGGTTTGCTCTAATGGTGGGTAATATACCAACAGCAGCGATTGAATGGCAATTGCCAAGATGTTAAAGTTTTCACTTTTGGACTCGGATTTGAAGTCCTCGATTATGCTTTGGAGTCTGGAAGGTACGTCACTGACGATCATCTTTGAGGTTTCCTGTTGAGTAAGGTTGTGTTTTCTGGGAGACTTTGGAGGCTGTTGGGTTTCTTCGTCTCCCCAATTCCAATCATCTTGTATTTCTTCATCCCATCCGTCTTCATTCCAATCTTCATCCCAATCATCCAGACTTTGTTCGCCATTTGAAACTTTCTGCTTCTTTGTATTGGGCACCTTTGCTTCTGTATTGGGCACCTTAGCTTCTGATATTTGGTCGGTAGCTTCCTTGAAGTGGTCCTTGAAGAACTGCATGATTTGATCGATGTACTTGTCCTCAATCCATTCAAGATAGAGATTCCCAAGCTTTTCGTGAAGATTCTGAGACGAGTTGAATGTGCTCCCAATTGACAAAGACCAGCCTGTCTCTCGAGCCACGTTAACGAGATTAACCAATTCGTTCGTGGCCGAGTTGTTTTGTGATTGCATCAAGGTTCTGATGTTCAGAGAGATCACTTGCATCAAGCTGTGTGATATCTTGGACAGGAACACATTACGTAGGTTCTGGTTATCGACAAGATCCACAAACCGAATGAAGTTTTCCATAGAAGTAAAGTACAGAGCAGAGAACCCCGCTGTGTTTTTGTGAAGCACAAGCTTTACAGAGTCGTCTGTTCTCTGTAATTCCAGCGTATAGCTGTTATCGCACAATTTATCGAGAACTTCCGTGTCCCAATAAACTTGCAATTTTCTGATGAATGACTTGAAAATAGCATCCAAATTAAGATCGGGAAACCGTTCGGGAATGCTCAAGAACTCCGAGAGACTGTAATGGCTTTCGTCGGTGTTTGAATGAAATTCGCATTGGTGAGGAAAGAATGCTTCGAATGTATTCAGCATTTGATTAACCACCTCAACTTTGCGTTCCAATACCTCCTGTGACACTAAGCTTCGGATTACAAGTGACTTGTCCAATTTTGACACTTTTTTATCGAGTTTGCTCAAGTTTGCTACGACAGACTCAAGATCATCTTTGTCACAAGCATAATTATCTTCTCCCAAAGGGTTCAACCCAACTTTTATTTCTTGGAGTAAGCTCTTAATAACCCACAAGTCATCTAATTGGTGCAATCCGGTGTCGATCTCTGTGCTTTTGTTGGATAATTGTGCAATTGTTTCGCTCATCAATTCTGCTTGCTCGATGTTTTCATTGTCGTCGATCTTATACTTGAGATTTGGATCTCGAGAGATCTCGGAGATGGAGAGACTGTCTACTAGAGCTGATATATCGGACTCAACCGCGTTCAACTGGCCACGATTTTTGTCTAGTAGGGCACTGATAGCAGACATGACAAGTGGTGAGAATTCAATTTCGCATTAAATATGGCGAGTCGTAATAAATATTCATAGGCTAAATAGAAAACTAGATTCATGAAGCGAGCCATTGAGACCTAAATCAAGTCCTCGGTGATGTCGTCGTCAATGTATTCGTCGTCCTTGTTCATTCTGTAAACCGTCATGGCCATACTGGCAAAATTCAACCCACTCATCAACCAGTCTGGCACTGGAACCCCATAGAGTTCAATGACATTAAAAGCCAAGTCCATAAAGTTACCTATGAGTTCGAGCACCAACATGGACTTGTCAAAACGCAAGTCTTTCAACACTTTTTCGTACTTGCGGTAGATGTTGGAAGGATCTTGTGATTCTGAGTTCAACAAAACCTTGGAATTTTTACTTTGCGATAAGATGTTGAGTTCGACATTCACCTTCTTTTCCTTGCGAATAACATTGAGAAGTTGCAGCACTGTTTTTCTGATCAAAAACACCAATATAAGCACCCACAATTTATTGGTATGCAGCAACACTTTAACCAATCCTTCAGGAAATCCAGGTAGTTTCAGGAATAAATGAAGGTTATCGAGTAAATTGGCTACCATTTCTAATACTTGGACAAAAATAAATTCGAGTTTTTTGAACGTGAACTTCGATCCCAAGTTGACCTGGCGACGAATTCGTTTACTATTAGGTGTTGTGGACTGGGTAGGTAGATTGTATTTCTCAAATAGAGGACACACCAATGGTTTGGGGGCTTCTGGAACCGGTAAACTTGGTTTATTTTTCGATTTCGAACCACCAGCTAAACGTTTCCTTTCCAAGACGTGGCGTTCAAGAGCAGCGAGATTTTCCTTTGTGATGGATTTGTTGCCCCTACGTTGTTCCTCTTGTGCTATACCCAAGATTTTATCCAAAAGAGCCTGTTTTTCGGGCAGAATGGAAGCCGTGGACTGTGTCTTGATAGCCATAACTTGAATTTGTGAGTGCCTCGGTCTTAGTGGGGAAACCACATCCGTGCACCAGCTTATGGGTGCAAAAGAGAGACTCCCACCACGAGAACGAAAAATGAACAAAAGAAGAGATTTGAGATCAATTCCCATTTATTAGTGGTATATGCATCTATATGTACTTTGATGTTGCTTACAAAGTGCATCTGAAGAACGGGCGCTGCAAGTTGCCGCTAGTGGATGTGGCATCTTGTATGCAGTACAAGACTATATTGAAGTCCGAAGCCGCGATTTTTCAGTAATCAATGATCCCTAGTACGCTTCAAGATTTTGCTACCACCAAGGTGGTACATCGTACGTGGGCAGGAACGTTTCAATGCAAGCCGCAAGCCATCTTCCAGCCAAGAAATGAGACTGAAGTTGCTGAATTAATCAAGCAAGCTCGTCTCCATGGCAAGACTATCATGACGGTTGGCTCTGGCCATTCCCCAAGTGACATGACTATGACTTCTGAATGGCTCTGTAACTTGGACAAGATGGACAAAGTGTTAAAAAAAGAAGACTTTTTGGGTCCCAAGAAGGACAATCCTTCTGAGCAAGAAGTGAAATTTGTGGATTTGACAGTTGAAGCTGGTTGTAGAATCTACCAATTGAACGAATATGCCAAGAAGAACAAACTTGCTATTCAAAATTTGGGTTCAATTAGTGAACAATCTATTGCGGGTTTGATCTCAACGGGTACTCATGGTTCGTCCAAGTACCATGGTTTGGTGTGTGAACAATTGGTGTCGATTACCATTATGAACTCCGAAGGAAAGCCGATTGAGTGTTCTTCCACTAAGAACCCCGAGCTTTTCAGAGCATCTTTGCTTTCTCTTGGAAAGATTGGTATCATTGTCAAGGTAACCTTGAGAACCATTCCTCGCTATACCATCAAGTCAAAGCAGGAAGTGATAAATTTCTCAACCTTGATTAAATTGTGGGATGAAATCTGGTTGGAATCTGAGTTTATTCGTATATGGTGGTTCCCCTATTCTGAAAAGTGTCTTTGCTGGAGAGCCTCAAAATCCGATGAACCTTTGAGTGCCCCTCGCTCTTCATGGTACGGTACCCCATTTGGACGTTTCTTTTATGAATCTTTATTATTTGTTGCTGTCAATATTTTTCCCAGAATAACACCTTGGGTCGAAAAATTCGTGTTCAAAAACCAATATGGCTTTACGGAAACTATTGGGCCAGGAGATGTTGCAGTACAAGATTCGGTCGATGCGCTCAATATGGACTGTTTGTTCTCCCAATTTGTGAACGAGTGGTCTGCTCCTTTATCTACTGGAGTGGACACTTTACTTGCCTTAGACACCAAAATTAAGGTTGCTGCAAAGGAGGGAAAGTTCTTTGTTCACGCACCAATTGAAGTGAGATGTTCTAATGTAACATATTCTCATGAACCGTTTGTCGATGACGAATCGGGACAAACTTCCGACTACCCACCGCAATCCTGGCTCGCTAAAAGAGACAGATTTAGTGCTGGACCTACACCTGGAAACAACTTGAGACCTTACTTGGACAATTCACCTCACGGACTACCATTTGTTGGAAAAGATGCAGAGTCGCCTATAACCAACGAAAACTTGACTTTGTTCATCAATGCAACGATGTATCGACCATTTGGCACCAGTCCGTCTACCAGGGCTTGGTACCAGGAATTTGAAGACATTATGATGACTGCTGGTGGAAAGCCCCATTGGGCAAAGAACTTTCTTGGTTTACAAGGAGAGCATGCAACTAGTGAGAATACTCAATATCAAGTCCAGTATGGTGGAAAGCCGTTTTATACCATGTTGGGATTTGACCCTGTGATGCACAAATGGTTTGGTAAGGACTTGGAATCGTTCAACAAGGTACGCAAGGAAATGGATCCTGAGGGAGTGTTTATGAGTGGAAAGAATTGGATGGAAAGAAACGGACTTTTGATTGAATAACTTACATTAAACCTAATGTTCGATTTTTATAGATATGCTGCTTAATATGATTAATGTACATGCTACTTGAAAGGAGCTTTGATTGGATCGATAACAGTACCCTGTTTGACGATCACACGAGGCATGGTAAGTTTCTGGTGAGTTTCACGAGAAGTCCATTCTTGACCCACCGGCATCCGCAATGATCTTTCGTATTGTTCCCGAGACTCAAATGGAAATGGAACTCCAGAAGATTGATATTTCAAATTTTTCTTGTTCACCTTTTCATTAATTATGACATTCTTTTTTGTGCGATCTTGTCTCTTATCTTTCTGGACCACACCGTCGATTGTCCGAACGACCTTATTCTTTTTTCTCTTACGGTTTCCACCAGCCCAGTCTCCCCATCCTGGCAACGTCAAATCCTCAACCTTGTCACCTTCATCTCTGATCACTTGCCTCTTTTCTGCTTCAAACTCTTGCATGACATCGTCACCAGCAAATGCCTCTTTTATCAAGTCACGCTGTTGGAACATATGAGTCTCGGAGTCATCAAATTCTTCACCTTGTGTCCGCATTCTAATAGTGTCATCGATGTCTATCAAATTTTCCTTGGTATTTGAATTTTTTCCCTTCTTGTGCTTGGATATTTTATGTGCTGATTTGACTTGCTTTGAAGAGTCCTTGTCCACCGTGGAAATCTTGCTTGATTTAGCGTGAGTATCGGTCGTTGCAAGCCATGGATTGACTTCATCTTCATCATCTTTCTGTTCAGTCTCTTCTTGCAAATCTGCAGATGTCTTGAGTTTCGTCTTTGGTGTGGTTTTAGTAACCTTTCCCGACATCTTTGCTACCAAATTGTGAGCTTGGTCGTCTTCGATTTCAGCTCGCAAAGTTTCATTGACTTCTGCATTGGCGGCACTTGCAATTTGTGCTGCTGGAGTGTACACTCTTCGACCCTGATTTTTTGTGGTGCTCACAGACGTTGGCTCTTCTGAAAGGTCAGTTAGTCCCTCTTCAAGTTGGCGGGTTTCTTCAATCTCTCTGAGATTTTCTTTTCTCTTTCGCTCTTCTGCATCTCTCATAAAGTCCATAGCCAAAACACCTTTGCCGAGATTAGCTCTATTATCGTCTTCTTTGTCGTTTTCGTATTCCTCTTCCAATTCAGATACACCAGAGTCGCTCTGTTCACCTTCTTCGTGACCGAGCTGCTTCGAACGAAGCCTTTCACCTTGTCTCAACATCTCTTCAAGGTCAGCTCTGTTCTCTGCATCTTTCGAAAGACCACTTTTGATCATGGACTTGGCCCACAGAGATTGTGTTTTGTGCTTGAGGGTCATTCTCTCGCGAGATCTCTTCAAATCCTGGTCTTCTTCATCGTCCAGACCTTCTACTAGTTCTTGGTTTCGCAAGCGATCTTTCTTATGGACCCGACGATATGCTTTGGATTTTATTTTTTTGATTCTCTTTGCTCTCTTTTCCTCGCGGAACATCAACTCACGCATTAATCTGAGCTCATTGGTTCTTTTCTTAAGCTCTTCCGGTGCGAGCTTGGCGACGGCTATTTCCTCAAAAGTCGCTTCTTTCTTGTCGTCAACCAAGGCAGACTGTTGCAACAAATCTTGCACTTTTTTCTCTAGATCGGTAGCAGGCTCATTGTCTGCTCTGAAAGTCATCGCCGAGTCATTATGTTTCACTTCAGGATTAATTGGGAACTTCAACACTTCGGCACGCCGGTTCTGCTGCACAGTATCGTCCCATTTGCTCACTTCTTCATTGGCAATTTCATAGGCTGCTTTTCTATCATGACGCTTCTGTATGTTCACTGGGAGTGGAGTAGCAAGAGCCTTCGAACGCATATCTTTCTCTGGCTCATCGATCAAGATTGCATCTTTGGCTACCGAGTGGTCAACGGCAGCTATCATGTCATTCAAAGAAAGTGTTTTTCCTCCAGTTGGTAAAGAATGAATGCTTTCTTCTCTAGACTCGGTCACAAGTCTCTTTCGCTGAGTTTCAGGTTGCTTGAGCTTGGAAGAGATATTTGCAAGTGTCGTAGTCAAAGGTGCATCAGCGTCCTCTTCGTCTCCTGAAACTTCGAAGATGTCCTCTTCTTCCAGGTCTTGTTCCTCTTCCAGATCTTCATCTCCGTCTGAGTTTTCGTCGCTTTGCAGCTCATTTTCCAGATCGTCGTCCATGCTATTATCTTCCTTCAAAACCACATCATTTTTTTGTGGACCTCTTCCCTTGTCTTTCTCATCCATATCCCATGCCTGCGATAAAGTCACCCACTGGCTTTCATCTACACTGCTATACCCGTCTTCTTCTTCGTCGTCACTCAGTAATGGTCTGTTCCCCTTGAGCTTTTTAGCCTTGGCTTTGTCTCTAATTGTCTGTGAAAACTTCGAATTGAGCACATCATAGTCATCTTCCGAGCCAAGGGCCTCGTCCGAGTCGAGTTCTTCGTCCTCGAATTCTTCTTCCTCTCGGTTCAAAAACTTACTGGCATCCATGACTCCGTCAAAGACGTCGTTTTCGCTGTCCGAGTCATCTCCAGCTTTCGAGCCTCTGGACTCTGCTCGCTGGGCTATCTGGAATGCATCGTGGGCCTTCCCTGCTGCTTCGGTTCTTCGAAGGCTTGGACTTTTGTACCTTCTTACGAGCCATGGGTGGGTGCGATTTGGAATTTTTGAGATGCGATGAGCACCCTGGGGTTGGTGCGCGGAGGTGGGAACTACAGTGGAAACATAAAATATTTGCTACATTAATGCCACAAAATTCATTACAAAGCATCGAGTCTATCGTTGATCTCTTCAGCAGAGAGCTTTTTGAATCGGGGGCCCGCGACGTCTGTTCCCAGAAATCCCAATGACTGCTGTTGAGGCTCGCTCACCACCGAGATATCGAGATTCTCGCCGGTCAATTCTCCATCTACCGACTCTTTCAATGCAAGAAGGGCAACATGAATGGCGTCGTCAAGTTCTAAGTTTTCGTTCCATCTCTTTTCCAAAAGGTTTTTGCCGAAACCGACGACTTTCCAATGGCAGTAGCCTTCCATGGAAAGTAACTTCCTGATGGATCTACCTGGTAAAGCTGAAAAGAGTCACTATGTTGATCGTAGCCTCCCACTAGCAATGACACCCCAAACGGTCTGATACCTCCCGATTGAGTAGATTCTTGCATAACCTTGGCAATTTCCTGTACCAAGATTTTCACCGGCGGGTATTCGTTGTAGATTCTCTTGTAGTTTGTATGAGCGAGTTTTCTGCTTTGTCGACCAAGACCGGAAATCAGGTCCCATTCAGAGTACGTCATCCCGATATCTGGAGTGATAAGCTCGACTTTGGAATTTGTATCATTTTTGAGAAGCACTGAGTTGGCTTTACGTTCAGTAGCAAGTACTATACCATTTCCCGACTTGATGGCAATGGCCGTGACACCTTGCTTAACTGCATTAAGAGCATATTCGATCTGAACGAGCTTTCCACTGTTGTTAGTATTATGGACCATCAGTGGCAATTTCGTCAATTGTTTGAAATCTAATATTGGAGTTCAATTTTGTTTCCAGACCCAAAATATCACCCCTCTGTGTATGTAAAGTACCTACCTTGGCGAGAAAGTCGTCAATGAGAACGAATACCGATCTGCCATAGTCCAATGTAATTAACCTCGTTCACCAAATTGCCTCCGGTTCGCGCCAACTCTTGGTAGTCATGTGACATGTCATGTGACACGGCTAGTGGGATACCCTTTGCAATGTATGAATATATAATCTCTATAACATAGTTCTATGTCTACTCCTCTTCATCGTCGGTGTCCACGGGCTTTGGTGTACCCTTAGGACTGCTCAACCACTCGATATGGCGCAACCGTCTTCTTTCCGCTTGAAGCTTCTTTTCATTTCTCGTCATCTTCTTCTTTCTTGTTCTGACTTTAATATTAGCAGGCGAGTCGTCGTCGTCGGCTCTCTTTGGAGCAGGCGAGGATGGTGCTGGAGAGTTTTCTTTGCTGGTATCTTCGTCAAAACGGCTGGTTTCGACAGCAGCATGACCTTTTCTTATCATCTCACCATTCTCAATGTGCCATTGTTCTGGACAAAGTGCTCCAACAAATTCGTTGTTGTGGGAAATCATCACCACACCTCCTGCCCAGTCTCTAATGGCGACTGCCAAGCCTCCCAACGAGTCTCTGTCCAAATAATTGGTGGGCTCATCAAGAACAAGCAAATGAGGGTTGTTCCACATGGCACCAGCAATAACCACTTTCACCAATTGACCACCTGAAAGTGATCCCATAGGCGTGTGGTCGGCAATATCACCGTCCAAACCAACATCCTCAAAATGTTTGCGAATGACACTGGGCGTCAACTCACGGTAACCTAAACCTTCTCTGGAAGCTTCGTGATCGTCGAACTTTTGAACCAATTTGTCAAATCCATGTTCAAGCAACACTTCTCTTGGAACCCATGAGTTATATTTGGGAAGCCAGTGCTTCCATTTGATTTCATACTGGAATGACTTCTTCAACTTTTGTCTACCAACCACAGCTTCAATGGCTCTCTTTCCTCTTCCATCACCGACATCAATTTCCTTGGCCATTTGCTCCTTCTCTTCTTCAGAGATCTTACGAGACTCTTTCAACAAAACCTCACGATCGTCTCCAAATTTGTATCTCCACTGCAAATACTGGTTAGCAGTCTTTCCTTATGCTGTTCAACGTGCTGCAAGGCGTGCTGAGCAATGTACCCAACTCTAAGGTTAGGATGCTTTTCGACACTTCCCTCATTAGGAACGGTCTCTCCGGTCAACAATTTGATAAGAGTGGATTTACCAGCACCATTGGGTCCAAGAATGGCAACTCTGGACGACAACGAAAGCGAGCACGAAACATTGACCAAAGAAGGCTTGGGAGCATTTGGATACTGGAAAGTAACATTGGACATACGGGCAACAGCACGAGTATTGGACTTGACACCAGTTAAGATTCCTGGAGGAGGGAAAGCCATCTTCACAACGCTGTCTGTTAAAGTATAGTAAGACTTCCCTTCAGGCTTCACTTTGACAAACTCGGAAAGATTTCCCTTGTAGTATGCCAATTTCTTGTTCTCGTAATGGATAATGTCGGTACAAACAGCATCCAAGAATCCAGAATCATGCGAAACAATCAAAGATGTGATGTTTGTATTCTCCACAAGGTAGTCTTGAAGCCACTTGACGTTCTTGACATCCAAGTGATTAGTTGGTTCGTCCAACAACAAGACGTCAGCTTTCATCAACATGGCTCTTCCCAACTCCAACTTCATTTTCCAACCTCCAGACAACGAACCCACATTCTGCTGGAGTCTTTCTTCTGGAAATTCGACGGCAAGGAGTGCCTTGGAAATATCTTCGCGAGCAACATGGGACAATTCAGGGTCAGAAGCAATGAAACTAACCAAGTCCATGTCTCCTTCTTCACCTTGCAACTTGTGTTCCACGAAACAAGTACGCACTTCTTGAGGAGATGGGAACCCTTCAAGTTGTCCCTTTGCAATAGCTCTCATCAAAGTAGACTTACCGGCACCATTACGACCACAAAGACCATACCGATGGCCCTTCAATAACCGGAGATTGGTCTTGTTCAACAACATACGAGAACCATAAGCCAAAGAGAAATCGGCATTGACAATTTCAACTGCACCCTCTTCGTCGTCGTACTCAGGACCCAATTCTGGAGTGAACAATTCACGCAAATGACTAACAATTGCATCTGCATATTCGGTCTTTTTATCTGATTCAGACACCATCAACAAGTATTCCTTAAGACGTTTCCAATCGTTGACGTTGGCATCAGCCTCAACAATCCTAGCAAGGTACTCACCAACAAGATTATCACCGATATTCAATGATTCAGCAACATCTCTCAATTCTTCTGGAACACTAATAAGAACTTCCTTAGCCTGTTCAGTATTGATTCTTCCATGGAATTTACCATCAGAATGTTCGTTTTCTGCCTCCTTGAGGACATGGAGTGCCTTTGCTCCAAGCTCTCTGACTTCAGGCAAAGAGGCATTGTCGACCACCTTCTTAACACCAGGTAACAAAATAGGAATAAACAGGTCAATTTCACGCTTATTGTTGACCAATCTGGTCAAGTTTTCAGTGACAGTGACGGTTTGACGTAATTGATCGTTAGAAGACGACGACATCTTCAAAGATTTGTCTAAAATTGGAACTAAAAGGGACAATGCAGGTTCGGTAACTTCAGCAACAAAAGTCACAGAAGAAAGGTTCTTGATACATTCTGGAACCTTACTAGGGTTAGCCAAAGTATCGACAATCAAATCGTACTTGTTCTGCAAATCCAAGTTGTCCAATACCTTGACAAACTTTTTGAGGACCACCAAACCACGCTTTGAAAGTTCAGGCTTAAAGTCAGTGGAAAGATCGGTGAGAATTGGAACCGACCTGATAAAGGTCATTTCAAGAATATCAGCGGGGACGTCATCGATGAGTTTTTCAAAGTAGCCAAGAGCACCCAACTTCGAGTTCCATTTGGCAGACGACGATAAGTAGCTGAGAAGCTCATCAAGTACTACCGTACCCAAAGCTTGTACAGGAAAATCGCCGTATAATGCATCAGCAGCCTGCTTAGCAGCTCTGGTACATCCTTTATCTTTGTCAGCAAAAGAATCAAAACAAGTCTTGAAGAATTGAACCAAGTATGCTTCTTGTGGAGTCTTGCCCCCGAAGCGGATAGCCATTTGTTGAACAAGTATCAAGGCGGCTTCTCTAACTGCTGGAGAATTTTTGGGCTTTGCAAATGACTTCAACACCTCGCTCAATTTCCATTCATTGACCTTTTCAATCCCTTCTTTCTCAAGCTGGGAAACGATCTCATCGATACAAGTCTTGGCTTCGGCAACCTTGGAGATTTTTTCCAAATTTTGAAGCTGTTCGCTGATTGGCGTATTGCTGATATTGAGCCTATCTAAGGCGGTGTTTAACGATGACAAAGATGCAGTGGAGGAGTTTGGACCAGGAGATTTTGGAGTGGCGGTACCGCTTGTGGGGACACTTTCCGGCAAAAATTGATTGTATCCTTGCTGATATTGGTAACCGTTGAAAGATGGATCTTGCTGAAACTGGAAATTTTGATTATTATAACCATAATTTTGATTGCTATATCTATACCCATAGGCGGTATTCTGCTGCTGGGCTTGTTTCTGCAGCCTCAAGAAGTCATCGAACGACTGTTTGGACATTTTGATTAGCAGGTGCAACAAAAAATTTACAAAAATTAAAAACCGTGTTCCACATGGTATGCAGGGAAGCGATGAGATTAGCCTATTCTATGTCATAAAAGTTGAAATTGTCACCAGTGACCACCACTCGCCCACCTATCCGCCGTAGAGTCCCATCGGCTGTAGTGTATGAAATGAGCTCTAATTTGCTGTCATAAACCTCGAGCCGATGGTCGTGCATCTTATATATGGCAAAGTCTTCTTTGGTTGCAACCACGGCTAATTGGAGGCTTTCGGGACTTTCACCAACATCAAACTTGAGTATTTTACCAGTGGTTTCTTCCTTATCGCAATCGTAAACTCTGACCTGGAGCCTTTTCTCCAAATATTCAGGCACGAGTATGATGTTCTTATCAAAGTAATTTCGAACATGAACACCATACGCTAGATTTTCACTATGCACGAGCTGCTTGTAGGAGCACGGGTTCAAATCTAGCTTGACGACCGAAGCGCCCAACTTAAAGACGAGGGTGTTTTCTTCGCCGACCCAGTGAACTGCTTCGAATGAATGAGATGCATTGGCACGGATCGTAGTAAAGTACTCACGATCAAAGGATTTTTCTCTTGTTACTGATTTTTCTTCAAGACTGTAGATGTTCAACATAGGCAGCGAAGCTTTCAGAACCCCATTTATAGCCAACAAGACTGCTCCCTGTCGAACTGCCAAGTCAGACGAAAATACTCTGTTGTAATCGTCCATAATGCCATTGTATGTCACTGTGTCTAAAACACCCAGTTCATCAAGTGTTATAACCTTTACAAGCCCACTTTCAAGTACAAGCAATAAGCGATAGGGACTGGTATCTATGCAGAAGATGTCGATGACCGAGCTTTCCAACTGAGGAATGTTGACGGAAAGGGTAGGATCGTCATCAATTGTGGTGATATTAATGGTCTGAGACCCGTTTACATTCATGATTGACACCACACACTCGTGGATATCACAGAAGAACGATTTTGCTGACTTGGGAATCTGGACACTTTGCGTTCGTTTTAGTACACGAGCATGTTTTTCGTTCATGTCTAACGGTTCGTCGTCAAGAATTACTGTTTCAGTGTCGCTTTCTAGCTCTGATTTATGGGAGAGGTTTGCAGACAACTTTTGCTTGCCATTCATTTCATTGTATGCTTCTTTGTTTCGAGATTCTTCTGGCTTTGGTTGGTCTTGGGGCTTCTTGATCGGGATATCTTCCAAGTAATGAGCGAATACAGACAGCTTTGGTTTTTGCGTGGGTTTTTCAGCAAAAGTGAAATCATCGAGTTTTCCAGACAATTCGTTATCATTATCGAAAAGCTCCTCAAACTCGTTTTCACCCTCGCCAGGATCAGGAAGATTCAAATACGAGGCATTCGAAGGAGCTGGAGACTTCAACAATTGCACCACCTCTCGCATAGACGACGTGAGTTGGTTCCGTGCATCTCTAATGAAATCTAGGTCCACATAAGGGATTTTATCAACCTTTAAATTGTTCGATCCAGGCGCCTCCAGGGTGTTTTTGATTTTTTGTTCCAACTCGGCAATGCGTACTTTCTGGTGTTCGTTAATGTATTTGAGAGAATTGACCTGACCCTCGAGCTCCACGATCTTGTATTTCATCTCCGACCGTTCAAGATTGGTCATGATCTTGAATCTTTCCAAATTGGTGAACTCGGACGTGAGATAATTAATCACGCCAGGTAAAGTGTAGTTGGCTACTGGTGGGGGAGTGGATTGTTGTTGACGTTGTTGTGGACTTGGAAAGGCATTTTGGCCCTGAGGTTGTTGCCCCAGCCACTGCGAGTACTTCTGGCCATTGGGAGCCTTGGAATGAGGCCGGGCGTCACTCATGGCAATTGACGATATGTTGTGATCTGGCGTCTGGGGTGCGATTTGGTGCAGGGTGTAGAGAGAGAGGTGAGAGAGAAGTGAGAGAGAGAAGTGAGATGAGAAGAGGAATGAGGAATGGGAAAGTCATAAACTAAGTATCATTGCAGTGTACCTAGTGTTATAGGTTGAGATATACATTAAGAATTTATCTTTTTGGATAGGTTACACTTTCACTACTCTTCCTACACTTCTCTTTCACTTATCTATTCCATTATTCACTACTTCTTGATCCAGTCGTTCAATCCCGCTCTGTTTCTTGCAATCTCTATGGCATAGAACTGGATTCTGACCACAAAAATTGTCCCTTCCTGGTCGTACTCACTACTGGCCTTGGTTCTCAAAAGAGTTCCAAAGTTGTAGTCTTCAATCTCATTAAACTTTTCACAAAAAGCTCTCCATCTCTCCTTACTGCTCTTGCTCTTCATGTCTTCCTCGTTGATCACAGCCACAGATTCTGGAGTGCTGTACTCGGGAAATGCTTCAAGAAACTGTTCGTAAATGTCATCGTCGTGTTGTGTGAGTTTGAGTTTGGATCCAGGAATCTTCTCCAAAAGTGAAAAGTAGGTTTCCGCTTGCATCACTGCCTTCACGGCAAACTGCTTCTCGATGTCCTCCAAGTTGTCGGCGGTTTCGGCGTCAAAACTCATGGTGATGAGATGAAGAAAAATCCAATATGAGCTTCTATTCTAGGTGTACATGCAGGACCAGAATGTCTAAATCTACTATTAAAGTGATGCCTTTGCTTCCATTCGTCCAATATCCATTGAGCTTCTCTCTGACCACTCATATAAGCGCCGTGGACACACCCTGCCCCTTCTAGGGCGGTATGTTCACCAACAAACCGAATCCGCTCGTCTCCGGGTCCATAGCCATTATCGGTTCCAAGAAAGTGGTTAATTCCTTCTGCTTCGTCTCCAGGATGCAACGCTACGTAGGATCCACGAGCGTAAGGGTTCTGGGTCCAGGGACTTGTTATGGTGTTGATAGGGTCAGTAACATTTGATCCTTTCGCTAATTTGCTGAGCATAGGCTTGTAGTAAGTCCATGCTTTTTCTGGGTTTGCTTCCAAATAGTTTGTCAATGGTGCTTGAGTCAAAAGAACAAGACTGGCACGAGGGTTCTTGTGATGCACAGCCGCATAGTTGACTGCAAATGTAGGGTAAGTATATGGTGGTGGAATATCATCGAGTTCCTTCTTGACATTCCCAGCATTAGCCTTGGGGAGAATCAAGAACCTATCCTGGTCAGTGGGCCACCATACGGTGTCGAACTCAAAAATCACCTTTCCGAGTGCACCAAAATGCAAGGAATCTAAAGCTTTGGACATTTTCTTGGGAAGTGGTGGGTTCCAGGAGATCCCATATGGGTGCAGAGGTTCAAGCTTGAGGATACTCAAAGGCACCGACAACACAACGTAGCGAGTTTTCAACTTCAAACCGCTGGTGGTTTCCACCTCCACATACGACGAATTGGAGGTGTCGATAGACTTGATTTGCTGGTTTTTTCTCACTGTACCTTCTGGAAGTCCCGCTGCCAACTTTTGAATCACAAAGTCGTAGCCTTTTTTATTGTACAAATTGCGGCCATTGTGGTCCATGACACAAAACTTGGCACTTATCTGGTCCCACGATATACCGTCCCAAAGTTCATAGTAGCGCATAACTCTTTCGCAGTACTTCTTTTGTTGTGCTGTCAATCTGGACCCGTACTTTTCCATGTATTTCACCAAAATTTGCGGTAAAGACATGTCTTCCGTGCCAAGATTTTCAAAGAAATGGATCTCGATGAACTTTTCCATTTCTTCCACTACTCGGTTGATCTTGAGCCCATCCATGTCCAATGGCCCATTGGCTTCTTCAGCATATACCGCGATGTCCTTATCGTCATAGTAACCGTCAGTGTCCATATTGAAACTCCCATCATCGATAGACTCTTGAAGCACTACATTGGTAAGACTATCATGAAACCAAGCAGCTCCCAAATCGTAGGAATACCCGTGTTTCGACAGGCTGGTGTCTGTAAGTATTCTGCCTCCAATGCGTTGCTGAGCCTCCAAAACCACAATATCGCTCGGTGAAAATTTGTTGGACTTGTCGTTAACAAGATCATAAGCACACTTGAGTCCTGACACTCCTGCGCCCACCACGCATACCTCAACATCCACAACGGTCATTTCTGTCATACTCGGAAACTGAGCCCTTATATATAGTCAACGGAATTCGAATTCCTATCGCTGAATCGGGAAGCTCCATACGGCGCGCCGCATTTTAAAGCCCAAGGCTCTGTCTCACGTGTGATCTAACCTGGCGGTCAAACTCTTGTCTATGGTCTCTCCAGAGCTTACAGGCGTCTACGTTGGCTCCACTCTCCGGATTGGGTTCCGCAAGCATCGAAACCACACTAAGTAGAATCTTCTCTATACTTTGTACCGGGGACCATCTTTCTTCAGGCCGCTCATAATGATTAGGATCTTCACCAGGAGCATGCAAAATGGATATACACACGGTTCCGTCGGCGTAGACATTGGGATGAAGGATGGGAGGATCAAACTTGAGCACCGGGGGACTGAGAGGGTAATCTTTGGGGAACTCAAGGATAGCGGGAAACACTCCGTTTTCATATGGGGTATCCGCCGGACCTTCGAGAAGACATTCCCACTTGTAGAGGTCATTTTCTGATACGGGACCTGCAATTATACCTTCTGGTGGGTCCCTGGAGAGCTGTTGGAATTCCTTGAGGAGTCTACGTTGGGCAGTGGTACGTGGCATTGTGATCACAAGTGAGAAATTTGGGTGCGAAATGGTGGGAGGATCGGGACTGCGGGTTGTCGCTAAATCTCGCTATTGGCACACCGTCTTGGTACCGCATTTCGCACCCTCTACCGCTAGCTCTCGCACGCGCGCTTACGCTACGTTTACACCTTAATCTCGTCGGTGCGAACTCTCCACGATGCCACAACCATTGGTAGCAAAAGTGAAAAACGTCTTGAGTGGCGACTCGGTGGTGCTTGTGCCTGCTAAGACAAACCAGGTGCCCGCCCCGAGAGAATCCTCACCCTTTCAAATGTCCGTGGTGAATCTTACGCCGCCAAGGAGTATTTGAGACAACTTTTGATCGGCAAAGAAGTCAAGTTCACGGTGCTCTACAAGACCCCCAGCGGCAGGGAGTTTGGTGATTTGCATGCGCCGGTGTTCGACTCGCTTATTGAACATCTCTTGGCGAAAGGCATGGTTAAACTCAAGGAAAATGATACTGAGAGTGTTCCCGAATTGGTCAATGTCGAAACCAAGGCTCGTACAGCAGGTTTAGGAGTCTGGGGAGGTGAAAATCTGGTTTCTGTGGAGGAATTGACCCCGGATATCAAGGAAAAGTCCCAAAAACTCCCATTTCTACCGTTGTTGAAAAGGTGATTTCGGGTGACAGAGTCATGGCTCGCATTATCGTCAACAAATCTCACCATGTGGTCACTCCTCTTTTGCTTGCAGGTATCCGTTGCCAGCGCACTGACGACGAGAATGCAAATAAAAAGATTGCAAACGAAGCAAAGGCTTTTGTAGAGGATAAACTCTTAACCACTAATGCTGCTATAAAAGTGTCTGTGGTTGGAGAAAGTCAATCGGGTGTTCCAATTGCACTTTTTATCCACCCTTCAGGAAACAGTATTCACGAAAAATTGCTTGAGAACGGTTGGGCTGAAATAGTTGACTGGCAACTGCCACTTCTCGGATCCACGGTAATGGGACAATTGAGAAAAGCTGAACAAACTGCCAAGGCTCTCGGCAAAGGACTCCATGCTTCTGTCAAACCAAAGAGTTTGGGTCAAAGCTCGAGTTCGTCAAAGTCTCTTCGTCCTGGACAAACCGTCGAAAATGTGACAATTGCCAAAATTGTCGGCGCAGATACGGTTGTGGTTCGTCTTCCTTCAGACGAAGAATTGACAGTGCAACTTGCATCTGTTAGGGCTCCTCGTCCGCTGGACACCACCATTACCACTAACTCGCAATTGCAAGGCTCAATAGTCAGTTCTGCTAGAGAGTTTGTAAGACACTTTGCAATTGGCAAGAATGCCGTGATGCACATTGATGGGCTTAGAGCCGCCAACAAGGACCTTGGTTTCGATAGCCGTTTCCTCGTTAGACTTGTTGTAAGCGGCAATGACTTGTCGGAGGTTGTAGTGAAAAATGGATGGGC
Source organism: Callitettix versicolor (assembly GCA_022606455.1). Classification (NCBI taxonomy): domain Eukaryota; kingdom Metazoa; phylum Arthropoda; class Insecta; order Hemiptera; family Cercopidae; genus Callitettix; species Callitettix versicolor. The sequence goes on from JAJIZJ010000861.1 coordinate 108,222, forward strand.
TACAGTTATCAGACACAACAAGGCTACTTCTGGAGAAAGAGCCATGAACTGGGATAAGTTGATTGAATTGGAAGAAGAACAAAAGAAGTTGGCCAAAAGGGTATCTTTTTCTCGGGTGACATTTCAAGGTTGTGACTGTGAGTCCTAGAATTGTTGATGCTTCTGAAAATTTGACTAAAGCAAAGACTTTCTTGCCTGGATTCAAGCAGAAGGGTAGAATATCTGGTGGGTATTACGTCGAGTTTGTTTCTTCTGCTAACAGAGTAAAGCTCTTTAACCCTAAGGAAGGCACCAAATTGACCTTAGTTCTTGGTGGCTTGACCAACAATAAGAACAGTGCTCACGCTGAAAGTGGACTCAAGTTTATGAACAAAAGTTTTTACAGCGTCCCGTTGAGTTTGAGGTCTACGATACCGATAAAGTCGGCAGTTTTATTGGAAATCTTTACGCCAACTCCAAGGCACTTTCTCCAGTACAAGTGACTCTTTTAGAGCAAGGTTTTGTTGCAACCCATGAAATTTCTCTTCGCTCCAACAAGTTTGGCGCCGATATGGAAAAGGCAGAGGAAGATGCCAAGGCTGCGAAAAAGGGTATGTGGTCCAATTACGACGCAGCTGCTGAAAGAGCTCAGCAAGAAGCCAATGAAGCCAGGCTCAGCTCGTTATCGTTGGAGGCTACCAAGCCTAAATTCTTTGACATCGAAGTTACCGATATTGATCCCAGTGGGGTTCTTTCGTTCCAAAAGTTGGACGCCGACACCGAGGCTCGGTTTTCTTCGTTCAAGAAAAGTTTAGTGAGTTCCACGCTCAGCCACCTAGTGCTAGCGAGAACTCTACCGATTTACCGCACAACTTGAGTCGGGCACCAAAGAAGAACGAATTGGTTTCGGCCAAGTTTTCTGAAAACGGCAAGTACTATAGAGCCAAGGTTGTTAACTACGATCGTACCAGCGCCAAATATGAGGTGAAGCACATTGATTTCGGTAACATTGACAAAGTCTCGCTAAACGGCTTGAGATCACTTCCCAGTCAATTTGGCGTGGCTCAGTACCCTGCTTTCGCCAGCACCACCAAATTACAAGGTTTGGTGCTTCCTCCCACAAAGCCTACCGACTACCTCACCGAAGCTTTGTATGCTTTAGAAGACCTTGCATTCGACAAGAAGTTGGTATTGAGTGCTGTACCTTCTTCCGACTCGAGAGTCGACTATGACGGTATCATCTATGACGCCGAGCAATCGCTCAAGGATGCCAGTTACACCATTAACAAGCAACTTGTGGCCGACGGATGGGCATTGGTAGACAAAGAAGTCAAGGATCATCCTCACATCAAAGACATCTACCAGGGTTTGTTACGCAGTCAAGAGAGTGCCAGAAGCAGCCATGTCGGGTGCTGGGAGTTTGGAGACATTACATTTGATGAAGACGCTGCGTTGTAAAAGATGGAGCAATATAAAAGTAAATAGTAATTGCAAAATCTTGAAAATATGCAAAAATGAAGGTGAAAGAAAGAGAGAAAAGAAAAGAAAAGATAAAGAAGAAAGAGGTTGGAGTAGGAATTCAACTATTAAGTATAACAAGACTCGACACTATGAACCTAGGTCTATAAACTTGGGTCTATCAATTTTCAGAAAGACAGTCTACTCTTCACCTCGTATTTCAAGCCGCAGCTCGCTCGCTCGCTGCTAGCGCTCGCTCCGAATCTGCTCTGCGCGACATTCTTATCGGCGCCGGGTAACTTGTAACGCCGCCATTTTTCAACAGCGCGGCAAAATCTCGTTGCAAACTACACCTTCACCATGAATCCTGCCGTCAGCAATTTGGTGGTCATGCTTGTCATGATGCAGCTCGCTAGAAAAATAAACTTCGAGGACCCAGATATCCTCTTTTATGTGCGTGTTGGTTACTTGTCGTGCCAGGCTGTTGCCTTTCTCATCTACCTTATCACTCGGGCAAAGATCAATGCTAAGAACGATTTGACTACGCTTAAGTATGTGGAACCAGCCAACCCTCTTGGAGGAGTCGCCACAGAAAAAGCTGTTGTTACCACCGTCAAGGATTATGACTTGCAACAGGTCAATGCGCAGATTAAGTCAATCTTCACCTCTATGGCGATGATGGGATTCATGCACATTTACATGAAATACACCAACCCCTTGTTTATGCAATCTGTGACTGCCGTGAAGTCTGCTTGTGAGGCCAACATCGTCAAGATTCACCTTTTTGGTACTCCTGCTTCAGGTGACTTGAAGAGACCTTTCAAGGCTGCTCCAGGTTTCATGCAAGCTTTGTCTGGTGCCCAAGACATCAAGACCGACAAGCATTCGGTGGAGGCTGCTGAGATCAGCGGCAATGGAGGTATCAAGGAGGATTAAATAGACTATGTACTAGGCTCTACTAAAATGCACTCTTGGTTTTTGCCTCGGTGGAAACTGATTGCATCCAACAATAGACCACTGACAACCATGTCCTCTACTTTCCACGACCCCACGCCGTAGATTTCAGGAACCATCTGCGAAAGCGGCACCACTAGCTCTTGGTATAGCTCTTTGTGCTGAACTACCGCCATGGCACTAACGGTGGTTTTCTCCTTCAATTTGACAAATGCATCATGAACCCATTCAGGCAAGTAATTTTCTTCTTCGTCTACTTTCAGCTTTATATATTGCGGCCGGTTGTAACAACGAATTAGCCAAAGGAGCCAGCATTGGTCTTGAAGCTGGTTTTCTATCAAGGTGTCGTATGAAGTAACTCCTAGAGTTACCAATAATGATTGTTGGAACCGAAGATCGTTCTTATAGACGGTTTTCAACGAGATTAAACGAGATTTGATATCGGGATCGGCCAACATGTCTTTTTCAATATGCTTGATTTGCTTAACACAAGAAGCCAAAATGGCCTTCTGGGACTCGACATAAATTTTCATGTTTCTGTAGTTATCATTGTCCACATCAGGAACTTTGAGTGCTGCGTGGGTGTCAGCCTTTGCCTCGAGAGCCTTGCGAAGCTGATTTAGACCGGCTAACTTCATTCTCAGTGTGATATCGGTTTCCATTTCGTTCTTGACAAGCACTTGGAAAAGAAGAATTAAGTCGGGCGGAACAACATTTTTCTTGAGGAAATACAAGCCTTCGTGGTTCTCATTATCATTAGAGTTAATGTCTGGCTTTTCCACAATGGAATTTGTATGGTCTTCAAGACGAGGTAAACGGACTCCAAACTGCTGCAACTGAGGTAACAATTGTGGAGGCACCTTGATCTTTAATGCAGATACATCTGACGAATTGTCCTCAAGACAGAAGCCATATGCCAAGAGTAGCTCTTCATTCCCCTTCATGCCATAGTTGTTGAACAATTGTGAACCCGATTTTACATCATCCGACTTGAACACAAAGTAGCTCCTTGATTCTTTACGTTCCAAACCCCACTCCACGTGAGCTGAGGGCAGATGATTCAAGAGGTCAATCACCGGCAATAGCATCGTATCGTGCCGCTTAACGTCCCAATCTACAGCATCTGCTATCAAATAGGCTGGGAACGACCGAGATTTGAGAATGATAGAAGCCCATAAAAAGTTTGGAAAACTTGTCCAGTTTGCTGGATCTTCGTTGGTGACAAAGTATGCGTATGTGTCGTCATCTGTGTAGAACTTGGACTCGTAATAGTATTTCATATTCACAAAATGCTGTTCTGGCTTCTGCACCAGGTCAGGAAGTAGATTGATGATTTTCCACCATTCTTCAACCAAAACGCCAATGTTTTCCTTCAATGAGCTACCGAGGTTGGTTCCTTGAAGGTACTTCTTTGTTTCTGCATCCCAGCAATAGGGAGTGTTCATTTGTTGAAGTGTTGGTAGACACTCAAGGTACTTGTTGATGGTTGAATTTTTCAACCGAGATCGCTCTCTCGCCAAGCACAACTTGAAAACTGTGTTTGAGCTATCACACTGGTCCCGTAACGCCGCCAAATCTTGACCAAAACTTCGAATGGCTGAATCAACCGTGATAGCCAATTCCACTGGTAAACGAATATATGGCTTTTCTGTACTATTGGTTGTATAAAAAGCCCCCGTATTATTCTCCCCAACACTCCTGAACTCTATGCCTTCGCTGAGCTCCAAACCCTGTGTTTTGGCCCATTGGACCAATTCAACTGCCATAGTAAACGGCTGAGTCTTCGCTGCGAAAGTGGTGAGAAACATTTCGCACTGCTTACAATTTCATCAGATTGAAGAATGCTCAGAATCACCCCACGCAGGTTCCAGCACCTCTCCGGGCTCAGAGGATGCAGAAATTTGACCTTTAGCCACTTGCGGCTCCAGGAAGCCAGGAAACCAGACCAAAACCAGCCAAATGAAAAAACGGCATCAACTCAACCAACCTCATCAGAGCCCGCTACATCTACTCCGAAACCCCAAAAACGCCCTTTGAGTAGAGTCGCCATTGGAGGATCGCAGAATACCGACAAGAAATACGCCGCAACAAACAGCGTTGAGTTTTCTGCTTGGAAAGCTATTGTTTTACTTGTTGCACTTGGTGGTGGAGTCACCTGGTGGTTTGCCAAAGAAAAAGAAAGATTAAGAATTCAAAAGGAAGTGGAATCAAAGCGGGGACATGGAAAGCCTTTGATTGGAGGTCCTTTTGATCTTATTGATACCGAGGGAAACCAGTTTACCGATGCCAATTTGAAAAATGACGACAAGAAGTTCTCCATTATTTACTTTGGATTTACCCATTGCCCTGATGTGTGTCCCGATGAACTCGACAAGTTGGGAGAAATGCTTGAGGAGCTCAAAAATGAAAACGGTATCGAATTGCAACCAATTTTCATAACTTGCGATCCTGCTAGAGATACTCCTGATATCATCAAGCTCTACTTGCAAGACTTCCATCCTTCGATTATTGGTCTTACGGGTACTTATGAAAAGATAAAGCTGGCTTGCAAGAAGTATCGTGTATACTTTTCAACTCCTCCAGATGTCAAACCTGGACAGGACTACTTGGTGGACCACTCCATTTTTTTCTACCTCATGGATAGCGAGGGAGGTTTTGTCGATGTTATTGGAAGAGAAGCTACTGCTAAGGAAGGTGTGGAGAAGATTAAGAAACATGTGGATGCTTTCATTCCTCAAAGCGAAAGAGAGGCTCGCCAATCGTCGTGGCTCTCATTCTTGTACAAATGATTTAAAAATGGCATGTAAATAGCAATAATTGATCATATGATGAATTCTATTCTCTATACTTGTAGCAGGCATCGAAGAAGGCAATTTCCAACTCAATTGCTTTCACAAAAACCGCCTCACTGAGTCTTTGGTTTTCGTCAGTGGAGGTGACTCGATTCACTTCATTTTCCAAAAACTTTACCCATGCTGAAAAGTCGTTTCCACTATGCAATTTGATCCATTCCATGTACTTGTAAGGAAGAGAATCCTTTATAATCCCAGTTTCATAGTTGTGCTCGGCCCAACCAAGATACACCTTCTCTATGATGTACAAAAAAGTTATCACTTCAGCATAAGATTTGCAGTTGTTGCTGATATCTTCGAGCAAGTTAATATACTTCTGAACCTCAGGGAGAGCTGGTGTTTCTCCTAGCATAGTTGGACATTCTTTTTTCAATTGCTGCAAATTTTGTGATTCGATTTCAGAGATGGCTTTGTGGAAATAGTCGTTTTCATCGTTACAAATGAACCCCATTTGTTTCCCAAGCGTCAATATGGCAGATTCATTGTCACATAAAGCAATTGCCTTACCGAAAACTCGAAGTCCTTCTAAGAAAAATTTGAGATCTTGCTTAAGATAGACATAGAGAGCGGTGTCTGACAAGGTACCAGCACAGAGCTCATTAGTGAGCGGGTGAGTGATGGATTTGGTGTATTTTTCTTTATGGACTTGTTCCAATTGCAGCGTAAAAGTCATTAGTTCACTTTGAGTATTCTACGGTACTTGCTGCTATATATGGTGATTTTTCATCTTATGCGCTTACGAGGAACTGGCATGAGCGATTATGAATTTACTTAAAAGATTGCATTAACAAACCACTTTTCGTATGTCTGATAGCACAACGACAAAGAAGGCAGAGACCTTTGAATCCGTCAGGACCTACGAGGTTATACCTCCAAAAGTTCCAACATATCTTCGATGGATTTATCTACTTGATTCTTTCGGAGTCGAGGCGCATGGAATCGACCGATATACGCCCGAAGAGCGTCTTGAATATGTCAATTCCTCCAGAAATGGAAGATCATGGCAGTTTGTTCACACGTTTGGATTATGGGTAGCTGCTTGTGGAGGACTCACTTCCATGTCTTCTTTCTTTCTACCTACATTGGTCTTTGGTTTGAACTTGCGAGACTCAATGGTATCTGGAATTATATCCATGAACCTTGGCTGTGCCGTGGCAGCCTACTTCTCCACTATGGGCTCCAAATCTGGGTGTAGGCAGATAGTTGGAGCTAGGCTACTTTTTGGAACTTGGGGAGTCAAATTGGTGTCTGTAATTTGCATTGTGGGAGGTGTAGGATGGTCTGTGGTGAATTGTGTTGTGGGAGGACAAGTCTTTGCAGCTGTTTCTGGAGCTCCATTGGACGTGGGAATCGTCATAATATCAGTATTGAGTGTGGTAATTGCCGTGTTTGGTATCAAGGTACTAATCAGATTCCAGACGATTTTGTCACTTCCAATCATCATAGCAGTGATTCTATTCTATGTGGTGGTCTGTGACAAGGCACACCACATCCCAGCTTCCAATAAACTCATAAAAGATCTGGGATATTCCCTGGAAACAACAAGAGGTAATTGGCTCTCGTTTTTCACCATTGGCTATTCCGTGACAGCTTCGTGGGGTTCTGGTGCCTCAGACTACTATGCTATGTTTCCAGAGGACACTTCCAGCTACCTGGTGTACCTTTTAACGTTTCTTGGCTTGTCAATTCCAACTACCCTAGTAGCAGTGGTGGGTACCTTGTGTGGTACCATTGCGTACTCTTACCAGCCGTGGCTCACAGCGTATAATTCAGGAGGCGTAGGAGGACTCATGAACGAGACATTTGACAAATGGGGACGGTTTGGACAATTTGTTATGATCGTATGGTATTTTTCTCTCATTTGCAACAATATCATGAACACCTATTCGGCAGCATTTGAGTTCCAACTTTTGGACGAAAGACTAATCTACGTGCCTCGATGGTGCTGGGCGTTCTTAATTGCGCTCATTTACTTCGCATTATCAATCGCTGGAAAAGAACATTTTTCTACCATCATTGGCAACTTCTTGCCGATGCTCGCATATTGGATATCCATGTATATCACCATTCTCGTGTTGGAAAACGTCCTTTTTCGCAGAACGCCAAAGCTACGGAAAATGCACTGGCGTGAGTTTGAAAATGACGAAGCCTCCGCCGACAAATACCTCTTTAATTGGAACAACTGGAACAGCCGTGCGAACACAACTAACGGTTTCGCAGCCATGTCGTCGTTCATTGTGGGTGCAGTGGGTGCAGTGGTCGGTATGAACCAAACCTATTGGCAAGGTCCCATAGCTCGTAAAATCGGAGCTTACGGAGGAGATATTGGGTTTTGGTTGTGCATGGCGTTCACAGCGGTTATCTACCCTCCTTTGCGGTACTTGGAGTTGAAAAGGTTTGGAAAGTGAATAATGGTTATATAAGCAGACTTTATCTCGCATCGAAATTTACTGATAACGATCAGTTCCTAATGTATGAAGCAGGACTTAGTTCTGAGCAGGTAGCGGTGTTTCGCCGTGAGGGGATGATTTGTCTTCCTGATTTCTTGACTCCTGAGGAAGTGCTGGCGCTTTTAAGTGAGTCTAAAAGATTACTTTCAGAATTTGATGTGAGTTCCCATCCTATGACCCAATTCAAAGTGGGTGAAAACGACCATATGGGCGATGAGTATTTTTTCAATTCTTCGGATAAGATTCTGTTTTTCTTCGATACGGACGCTTTTGACGAATCTGGGGCACTCAAGTATCCCCAAGAGCAATCAATCAACAAAATTGGTCATGGATTGCACATGAAAAATCAAGTATTTCGTAAGATAACTATGGACGATAAGGTGGTGAATGTGGCAAAGAGTTTAGGGTACAAAGATGCTCGAGTTCTCCAGAGTATGTGTATCTTTAAGCATCCCGTAGGAAGCACCAATGATGAAAGGGAAAACGCTGTTCCACCACATACGGATGCAACGTTTTTGTTCACACAACCTCAAACTGCGGTAGGATTCTGGTACGCACTAGAAGATTGTACCCTCGACAATGGGTGTCTTTGGTACAATCCTGGTTCACAAAACGTGTTTCCGTTGACCAAAAGGTTTGTAAAGGTGAATGGAGGAAAGGACGGATGTACTATGATCCCGTTGGAGCACGATACTCAGAATGTTCCGCACGATAGACCTGAGAACTACGTTCCCGTGGAGTGCAAGGCAGGTTCCTTGATACTTATTCACAATTCTGTGTTGCACAAATCAGACAAGAATCGCAGCCACAAATCACGATTCGCCTATGCATTCCATGTTATAGATGGAACTTCCGAGTTTGACGAGCTCAATTGGCTTCAGGTCCCCGTTACCGGCGGGTGTGATTTCACGAAATTGTATGAATAGACTCGAACAATGCATTAACTCTCGTAGCTATTGTCTTTGTACTGCCCATCCCAACACCAGGCACGATCGCGATAAGACCCAAAAAATGCGGGATTGATTCCTCATCGCCACAACAAAGCACAATGGAAGAACTTTCAAATGTCATTCCCGAAAGCGGCGATTCCGATCAAGTAATCATCGTGGACACAGAAACAGCTTCAACTACTAATGGACTTGGATCCTTGCAAAAACAAGAAATGGTATCCTCCGTGGAGCCTATTGAGGACGAGCAGGACAGCGATTTGGAATCTTTGAACAGTGACCAGGAGAGTCAAGGCGACCAGGAGACTCAGAATCCATGTCGTAAGGTGTCTCTCTGTGTGGGAGAGCGTGTAGTTGTGGGAAGAGCGTCAAAAACCAATGCGGAAAGACACCCCGAGTTCGACAACCTTTTGTTCCATAATGCCCACCTTTCTAAGGTTCATGCTGAAATCGAGTACAAACCCGGATTCTATATCAAGGACCTTGGTTCGTCGTTTGGAACAGTTGTCAATGGTCTAGTTTTGGCACCGGAAGAACCTTTGAAGTTGAAGGACGGTGATATTATCGGCTTAATTTTGTTGAAATCTTCAAAGAAGATTGCAAAGGTGTTTGACAAGTTCACCAGCGAAAAGCTTATTCCGTTGAATGAATTCGGAAGCCCTCCGCTAGACATCAAGAAGCGTGTGTTTATCAAGGGCAACACCATTGAATTCTACGACGTGGAGGGTTCAATTGACAAAGTATTCGTTGACGAGACCGACTCCTCTCTGGAGGGTTCAATTGACAAAGTATTCGTTGACGAGACCGACTCCTCTCTGGAGCTGGTCGAGCAGGTCCAGGAGTTGATTCAGCTCTCGGAATCTGAGGTTTCGGAGTCCGAAGTGTCCGAATCTGACTTTTCATCTGGTGATGAAATCTCTCACACTCAGATTATCTTTGACTCGTTCAGCGATGACGACGCCAGCACTCCTTCCGAAGAAGAAACGGAACCCGAGTCTCGCAAGAGAAGCCGTTCGGAAATGGAAAACCAAGACTCATTCATCATGCTTGTGTCTGAGAACGATGAGGATCTTCAGCAACTACTCGCACCTCCTCCAGCAGAACCGCAACAGGTGAAGCGTCAAAAGACGAACTCATGGTCCGTCAAGACAGTTCTTAAGGAAGTTGGTAAAGCATTTTTCTATACTGCTGCCACAGTGGCAGCATTGGGATTGTATGGCAGCACCATCGATCCTGAGAAGTAATGTAATGTCGTTAATGAGTCTTTGTTTGCGTTTTGTTTTCTGTGTTGTCGTTAATGAGTCTTTTGTTTGAGTTTTGTTTTCTGTGTTGTCGTTTTAATCACTAGGAGTATATATGGTATGAAATCAAGGTCTATATCATTAATTAGCCGTTTTTTCTCTGATTGAGGTACTGTTGCTGCTGCTGCATACCACCCATATTGGACTGCTGAGCCATCTGCTGTGGAGGTGACAATCCCATCGGCCCATTTGGTCTCTGTTGCTGCTGTTGTTGTTGCTGCTGCTTTTGCCTTTGCTGGATGATTTGCAATTGCCTCAAACGCTGGAAATAAGCAGGAAATGTTTGTAGCAATTGTTGCTGGATCAACTTGGCTTGTTGAAGTGCTTGTTGCTGCTGTTGTGGATTGAGAGGGGTACGGTTTGCAGCCATTCCAGTATTGCCCATCATAGCCAAGGCGTTCATTCTGGATTGAAGTTGGCGGAATGTCTGTTGTTCCTGTGGAGATAAAAGGCTTTGGAAAAGCTGTTGCTGCTGTTGTTGCATTCCACTCAAAGGTCGTTGTTGTGTCTGTTGTGGTTGCAGCTGTGGCATATTAGCTTGCTGAGGAACTCTCCGTGGAACGGCTTGCTGCTGTGGTTGTTGCTGTTGTTGTTGCATGTACATGTTACCATTCATAACTGGAGTTCCCATATTTGAAGATGATTGTGAGTTCATCTGCGATGCCATTTGAGAGTTCATTTGTGGCATCTGTTGGGCTTGCTGACTCATGGGAACATCAACCCGTTGTCTTTTATTTGGGATTTGGCCTCTGGTTTGCATTTGCTGTTGAAGCTGTTGTTGTTGCTGCTGTTGTTGCTGTTGCTGAGCATGAAGCTGTTGTGCCCGCAAAGCTTGTGCCTTATCAGCCAAGATTTGTTGCTGAGAAGAACCAGGGATACTTGCTGGTTTGGCAACATTTGGTTTCTGGTCGGCGGTGGGAGCATTCTGGCCAATAACATTCATAACATTATTTTGGGCTTGAACCGCAACATTGGCCTCATGCTGGGCCTTTTGGGCTTCCCTCCGTTTTCGTATCTCTTCTATGAAACGAAGTCTCATGAACTGACCAGTGGTGTTGGCGGTGGAAGAAGTGTTGGCATTGGCACTGGCTACAACTGCCGCCGTTCCTGATGACAAACCACCATCCGAGCTCTTGGACTTGTCGGGGCCGTCCACTGTTCCAGTTAAGGCGGATGGACCAACCACGACAAGATGTTTTTCCAGAGTTTCGTCGGTCTTTTTATGCTTATTGGAAAGAAGAAACATGATTTCTTCGTATTCTGACGACTTGTGGAGAACAAGTTCATCCTGATGGAGCTTGCGTGGTTGGCGTGCAACCTCTTTGCGGTGGCTATGAACCATCTTGTAATCTTGCAATTTTTCATCCCATTCTACCTTTGGACTATCGACGTCTGGTTTGAGTAATGGGCCAAAACTGTATGGGTTTAACGGCACCGCCAAATCGAGTTTGCGGTTTGTGAGAGTGAGGATCTCTGATTCCATCTGAAGCGCCAACGGATCAGAGAACTTTGTGAGTGCCGAGTCGGTATGGTAAAGTAGATCATAGTACAATGAAAGAGGAGTGGGACGCAACAAGGCACGATAAGTTTTGGGTTTGGAAGCCGGAGCTGGAGTCGAAGAACTGCCATTGGAAGCAGGAGCTGTGGTTGGACTTTGCAGCAGTGGAGACAGTCGTTTTTCACTGGGATCTTCTTTGGTTGGAACCACTGGTTTACCGGTCTCAGATGAGATCATATTACGGTGGTCGTAGACCTGAGAATGAGGCACCCGTCGTACGAGCGGATAGAGAAGTCTTTGATCAACTCGCTCATTTCGCTGGGAATTTGTTCTCGAACGATATGCTGGAGAAAGCTCTTGACCATAGGTGAATTTTTGGGTAGAATTTGCGAGTCTTGCGAGTTGTTGAACTTGTAATGTGATTCGTAGATGTGGAACGTTAGTGAAGGAGGGTATTTGGCGTATTTTCGAAGAATATCTTGGGTGGAAGTAGCAAATTGATAAGTTAATGGGTTTCGTTTCTGACCATTGGCACCAGTATTGGTGCTAGTACCATTAGCAGCAGCCTTTGCTGCCGCTTGGAGATTGCGAGCATCACTGCGAGTGGTCATCTCCAGCGGGGAGGGTTGGTTTGCACTTCTTGTTGCCTGTGGTCGACTTCGCAACGAGCTCATGATTTTGTTGAAGGTGAGTCAGGCGTCAAAATCGAGTAGAAAGTATGGACCTATTCGCGCAATCTGACCACCAGTGGTGATTCAACGACGAAGCAAACAGAAATCACCGACAAACCTCGATGTTGTTGTTTGGTGTCTACCAATTGATGGCTATATTTCAACAGTTGTAACTGAATAACGAGCAAAATATGCAGGATACACACGTGAGAAACTACAGTCTTAAAGAAGAAGCTGAAAGCACCTAAAGCAGCCGAAAACAGTTCGAAGCAGCTGCAGCTGAATTCTCATGATCTATTATACACTAAAACACAGTTTTGTCATTGGTCAAGCAAAACTCCAAGAGCCTGTACAATTTTTCTCGTTCGGCCTCATTAAACACCCAAAGACCATAGATTTCTCCTAACAAATTTTTCACAATAATAAGGTTACCGTTGAGTTCTACGTCCATGCTGAGGATTCCCATGTTGTTGACTCCTTGTGGGAAGATGTGCTGGGTGATTTTGTTGGGTACGAGTCCCAAGGAGAAGCATTCTGGATTATTTCTATTCATCAAGATGAGTCCATAGCAGAAAAGTGACCGTAAAGTTTCTACTGTAGGGGGAGCACCTCTCTGTGGAGTAGCAAAATCTCGAAGATAGAGTGCCAAAGTGCCCAGATAGTCGGTTTTTTCCCATTCTTCGGTGGTGGCATCGTACTTGTAGATGACACAATGTGATGTATGGTATAGAAGTTGTTTGATTCTATTATCGTATCGGCTTATCACGTTGAAGTTGAGAGCATTTCGGTAGAGATCCAAGGCATTTTGGTCGGTGGACACCGTAGTCATTGCACTGAGGAAATGAGAATTTAAATTTGGTGCGAATTTGGTTCGCGAATCGCAGCAACTCTTGCAATATCTAATCCTCAATCGACAATGTTCAGAAGTGCAGTATCAGGTTTCAGACCTCAATTGACCCGCAGTTTCACCGCATCGGCTATACGTAGCGTTTCCGTTGGCGACAAGTTGCCAAAAGCAAATCTTTTTGAGGGCTCTCCTGGAAACTTGGTGAGCCTTACCGAAGAAATTGGGTCAGGAAAAGCTGTAATTGTTGGAGTTCCTGGTGCTTTTTCGCCTGCTTGTTCTGCTTCGCATGTTCCTGGATACTTGAAGAACTTGAAAGAGTTCAAAAACAAGGGTTATGACAAGATTTTTGTTGTCGGTGTTAACGACCCTTTTGTCTTCAAGGCATGGGGTGAACAGCTCGACGAGTCTGGGTCGCTTAGATACTTGGCAGACTCCACGGGGAGTTTACTGGAGCTTTAGACTTGACTTTTGATGCCACAAAGGCATTTGGAAACCACCGTTCGAAGCGGTTTGCCTTATTGGTGGATGATGGAAAAGTTGTGAAGACTTTTGTTGAGCCTGACAATGTTAGCGTGGACGTTTCTGCTGCCGAAAAGGTTCTTTCTCAAGTATAAAAAGTGATTTGTGAATTTAGTTATGTATGCAATTGACGTTCTGATTCTTGTCGCAGCCAATCTCACGAAATTGCAAAATACTTTTTGGCTATTAATCTCGATTTCGAATAACATAAAAACTAAACCTGTAGAGGTCTGTTTTCCTTCTTTAACATATCACAGCATCATCAGCATCTCATCAAGAAACCTCCATGCTCAAAGTTTTTCAGTTTGGCAATTTTTCACTCGGAAGGTTGCACCGTCCATTTATACTTCCACTACTAAAAAACCCTTCACCCGTTTGGAGATCACAGTATAGACCACTACACACAGAAAAAGACATCTCCGAAGCCAAAAAATGGCTCGAATCTTACCAACCATCAGATATTCCAGCGACTCTCTTCGAGATATCCTACAGTAGGGCATCAGGTGCTGGAGGCCAAAAAGTCAACAAGACGTCTTCAAAGGCTACTGTTTCGCTTTCTCCCGACAGGTGGCTCAATCCTCAATTCTGTTACTGGATTCCAAGTGCAATTAGGTCACAATTGGTGGATAACAAATTACGCTACGAAACCAAATCTGGTGGAATTTTGATTCAAAGCGATGCTACTAGAAACAGAGATACAAATACCGCCGAATGCTTTAGAAAGCTACTCGAGGAAATCAAGCAGCGGGCATTTTTTCCTGGAGAAGTGAGTGAAGAGGATAAGAAAAAGTGGGAAGAAATCAAAGAGGACAAGAAGGAAAAACGACTTTTTCACAAAAAACGTCAAAGCGATAAAAAGAAGAGCAGGTCCAAGAAATTTGATATATGAAAAAAACAGCGAAACTAGAAGACTCAGGCAACAAAACATAGACAAACTTATCGACTAGACAGGAAAAGGTCATTCGGTAAATCAAAATCATACTTGGTTACCTCGTCACAATCTTCCTCAATTCCTGTGCTTTCCGTTTATAATCGCATAGTAAGCACCGTTAGGATCAGGTTTTGCAAACACGTTCATATTTTCTGGGTCCGAAATGTCTATCATCCATTCTTTCCGCGCTATAAACGGAAAATGGTCGCCTAGTAAGCCCAAACTGATGGTATTCCACAGATTATTAGGCATTAACAATGTGTCCTTTAAAGTGTACGGCTTGGTTCCGAGAACTAATTCCCAATCTCCTATAGCTGTGGGGTATACCGTGCTCGCAAATGTATTAAATTTTGGAGCTTCTCCTTCCTCAAAATATCTTATGTTAGTGAGGTATTTGCATCATTAACAACGTGAGCTGTGCTTGCAGCAACAACTACTGAATCTCTTCCCCTTTCTTGACAAGCGAGTATAGCTCCTCCAATGAAATTGTATGTCATTTTACTTTTGGTAACGTTCTTGGTTTGTCTTTTATAGCAACTAAACCTTAATTGAGTACACCTTCGTCAGTCTATCAGGATGCAGGTGCTACTGTATTAAAGTTAGGTGTTTGGGGTGGACTATACGGCTATGTATCCAAGAGTCTTACTTTATGTCACTACGCCTCCATTTATAGCCTTCGGAGTGCCAAGAGTTCTTAACGCCAAACTCTGCGCTTGGTTGCAGCAGAATCTTGTTGTACATTTCGCAGTCATTGTTAAGCGCTGTTGCGACTAAAATCCTGCATGGATGTATTTGTGGTCCTGTATATAGACAGTTGCCTATGTATCTTTGCCTGTGTATCTTCTCCCATCTGCACTCTCATTAATGCAAACTAGGATATCGGCGTCCATTGACAGCGCCACCACGGTCATTCTGAATTTCGTGGAAGATATCAAGGATGAAGACCATCTACAGAATATTCCTGAATATGATTTTCAGGACATAATTGATACTCTTTTCCTGACTATAGCCTCCACCAATATTGATATGAAGCTTCCTGATCAAGAAGATTTAAATGATGACGAAGCAAAAGCAGAAGCAGAAAAGTTAAATGCTACGATCGAGCTGCAAACAAAGAACTTAATATATCAGACTGCTATGGATAATGTTGCAGTTTCTTTGCTTGAAACAGTCTCACAGAACCCAGAACCTGAACCACAACTCTTTACCAAATTGTGCAAATTATTGGATCTTCTGATCCATCTCACGCCCATAGCGACTAATGTAGTGTTCTTTAGAATCACGTCTACTGTTATGGATACCTTAATGAGTATGTCGACAAAAAGTGCCGAGACAATGTGGGACTATGTGAGTCTCGTCGAGCATTAATTGAAGATGTTGTGTTTGACAACGATAGGACAGGGGATAGAATAGCTCTTTTGGAGCTTTGTAACTCGCTATCAGACAGATTCTACGATAAAACTGGCAAGGGGATGTTTGACTCATACAAAGAAGATACATTCAATGATCATTTCAAATACCGAGTTAGATCGTTCATTGCAAATTTGTTAAAGTTGGAGGACAACACAGGCTTGAACAAGTATTTCACTGCTGGCAATAGAATGGCACCTGATATGGTGACCCAGAAGACACGGGAAGGTAATTTCGTGAAGGACATCATCCAAATTAACAAGATGTTCAGAGACCCATATTACTATTTGCGTCCAAGCAACCACTTAGCCTTGAGCAAAAATATCGATATTTTGAACAAAGTGTACCAGTACCTCATCGATGAAGAAACGAAATATTATAGAACTGCTTCAAAACCCGATATATTTGCGATACCGACAACCCACTCGGAGACAGAACGTCAGATTTTGACTGAAAAACACAACAAAAAGATGTACTTTCCTGAACACTACTGGGCATCGGCGTTCGAAGAGTTGAAGAAGGGAGCTTCCTTTGAAGAGCTGAAAAAGAAAGATCAAGATTACATCTATAAGCTCTTCGATTCAACGAAAACACGACAGATGTGGTTACTTCAAATTTTTATCATCTGTTCGTTCTTTTACGAGTTGATTCCCAAGAACAAGCGTGAGTTTCTCAAGGAGATCAATGCTCCTGCAAATGTTAAGCATATAAGTGACGACTTTATTCCTGAACGGTTGTTGAACATTCTATACAAGATCAAGAAAGACCTCACACGAGTATACCGCAATATCGATACCCAGTTTTCTTACTTGGTACAGACCATTTCACATTCTGAGAGCTTTTGGTGGGGATGGTTGATCTATGGCAAGGATACCACAGGAAAGCCTTTGTTTGCTGATCGTATTTTGAGCCAAGACGACTTGACTTCCACCGCTGAAAAATTGAACGATGTGATACTGTTTCGAGACAAGCGTTACTTCAATGCCTTTGCAACTCCACAGCTTTCTCGTCGTATGAAGGTGGAGACGGGAATGCTGAAATTGAAAACGGAATTGATTACGATTGACTATGACAGCGAAATTTCACAGATGAATGAAAAAATTGCAAATGGAGATACAAGTGTTATGGAGGAGCGCGATATACTTCTCTGGAAGCACCTCAAGGAAGCAAGAAGAGATAAATGGCTCAGTTTCGGAACCATGCTCACAAAGGATATGTTTCCGATCGATGAGCCAAAAGAGCCTGAAAATGAGGAGAACGACATACCAAAAGACGAGGAGACGAATAAGCGTTCGCATTCTGAAGATTTGGAGGAAGAATCTTCGAAAAGATTGCGAAGTGAAGTACCTCAAGAAGAAAAAGGAAAAGAAGAACATAAACAAGATAACCAAAACCAAGATAATATAGACGACATCTCTGAGAAGGAGGATGTCACCGAGGCTGATGAAAATACGGCAAAAAGTGACGAAGATATGGACGACTGATCCGACTTGTGCGGTCTCGGCTAGTGAGATTCTGCTGAGCCTCGCGATTTCGAGTCGCGCGTCTGTGAACTTTTTATCTACGGCTACTCAGACCACGCGTATACCTATCCTAATATACATGCCATGGAAACCCTGGTCTCTTCTCCCCATCTACATTGCATAACCAACACGCACACAACGAAGATCTCGAAAATGGCATTCATAACGTCTCTAATGGAAATTTTGTGAACTCAATTCATTTTGCCAAAAACACATCCACTTCAGATCACAGAAATTTTGGCATCAACGACAACGAAGAAGGTCCAGCAATATTCCAGGACAATAGCATGGTCTTAATTGACCCTGATTCTCCCGCAAAGTCTGCTGAAGAGCCCCCGTCGCAACTCGACTCATCGCCAATAAAACGCTCATCTCATCGAGAAATCGCCAATGTCTCCAAAAAGTTCCCTTCGAACTCCTCGCACAAAAAGAAAACCGTTGCATTCAGTGACGACTTGCTCGTATCAGACTTGCCGAGCTCTCCTCCTCGTGGTTCAATTCCCAAGAAATCGATTCTCAAACCCCAACCCGAGTCAGTGTTGAACTCTCCCTCTCCACGGTCAGAAAAGCTCAAAAGTGACCCTTTTTCTCCACACAGTGTCGAGTTCTGGCACTCGGGATCCATTGTACAAGTGGCGCCGCTGTCTACTAAACTATCGCAGTTAGTTGATGGCTGTATGCATGTTCTTCAAAATGAAAGTTTTGACCGAAAATTTGAAGTTTACGCTACACTCAATAACATCTGCAAGACGAACCCACCTCTCACGGTGGTAAAGCTATTCACTAACAAGCAGGAGCAGAAAAGAGGCGGAGTGAACTCACCACGAAATAAGACACAACCCTCCCAGTCGTATGTCGAGACAATTGCTAGAGTAGCCAAAAGAGACATTCTTGCCATTGAAAGTAACCTATTCGGCGATAGCTCGTACCAGAATGACGACCCATTCAGCACCCGTGTGGCCAACCAGGCATTAAAGTTGGCCAACTTCATCCTAATCACCCCAGAATTGAACATGTTACTTTCCGTTGAACTTGCTCAATTTTATTATTCTCATGCTGCATCAATGATTGCAAAGCCCGATATATCTAAATCACTCATTATGCCTTATATTTTGATTCTCAAAGAGTGTCGCTTCAATGCCCACAGAAAACGTATGGTCTTTGATAACGATTTTCCCGATCTCATTTTGCAGGGCTTGTTGAAAATGAAGAACTTCAAAAGCTCTTCTCTCGTGGTTGAGCGCATGGTTGCATTGAAAAACTTGTTGGTTAATTTTCCTCATACGTTTTCGATGCCTGGAAATATAACTCCATGGCTAGAGACTTTACTATTAACGATGTGTGACGTCACATCTCCAATTTACACCAAATATGCATCAATTGGAGCATTAACCATGCTAGAAGCTGCTCGCAGCTTTCTGACTTACAAAAATGTTGTTCCTTCCGTTCGAAAATTACTAGACAGTAAGGTTCCGCTGACAGCCACAACCTTCGCTTCAAATTATCTTGAGTTTGACAAGGAAATCTTAATGATCGATCATGTTGTTATGTCACTTCAGAAACTCCTCGATATGAGTGAGGTGAGACTTGCAATGGACTTTTGGACAAGCCTTATTCTTCTCACTTGCAATAATGATAGGTCCTACGAAAAGTCATCTTACTTCACGAAATTGATCAAGGTACATGAATATTGTCTCAAGTATGATGATACATCGATTAGGGAAATAGCCCTCTCTTCATGGAATGCTGTGACATACAGCTTGTGCCAAGATGCTTATAAACCTATCAAGGGTCCTAAATCACCTACCAAAGAGAAGTACGATCCTATTGCAAACAGTACAAAAATGGCGATCTTACTTAGACCACTAACAAACCTAAATGTTGCGGATGATAAGATAGCGTTCAATGCATTGCATAATATCTATATGGGCATCATTTACACGTTGGGTAATCCAATTGAGCCACTACCATTACATTTTGCTCAAGAGTTTTGGAAACAGATTATTCATGATGTCTGCATGCCACTTTATTATGGGAAGGACAGTACACAAGGGAGACAACAACTCGGAATAAAGTTGATCAAGAGGCTTCTTAACCTGAATGCAGCTGGCGTTTCCAAGCCTTTAGACGACATGAGATGCTTGTCGACAGAGCCCGTTTTTTTTACGGAAATTCGTCCGTTGTGTAGGCAAACTATCCACGGCAGTGCTGATATAATTCTTCCTACCTTACGAGTCATATCCGAGACAGCTCCAATGCAAGCATTAGAAGCGCTTGGTACGGTTTTGGATTCTATCAAACCAATATTGAGAAAAGAAGTAAGAATTTCGAATGCCACAATGGGGTACTTGAGCTCGATCCTAAACACCGCATCCCACTTTGTGCACCAGGACCCACTGTATTTCTTCACAACAAAGCTCATTCGTGTTCTTATACTGAACTTTGACATCAAGTTACTCAAGTCTATCAAAAGGACGACGGCACTGTGAACGTATTTCACCATATTATTAGCACCTGTGAAGGCTTATTGCCTGAAGAAGATGTTGTTGCATTGGTTGATTATATTACTCAGCTTGCAGGTGAAGATGCCGTGGAGATCAATGAAGAACGGCCTGATGAAAGTCAAGAAGTTTTAAACAAAAAGCTTTCGGAAATAACACTCTTCAGCGAAATGTTGAAGAATCGTCATGACGACTGCGACGAACTCGTTCAAAAGGTTATTGCTAATCTTACTAGCATTACAGAGGAAAGTCGCGAACAAGCACTAGAGGCAAGCAATATCGGCTCGTGGACTATGGCGGCTTTCAAAGCATATTTAAAAGCTGTTCAGAAAAGCGAACATGATCATCTTCGAAAGTCAGTCCCCAATTTAATTTGCAACAAGTTGAGCGACAATAATACTTTCCTAGAACTTACACAGTTCATCGTTCAGGAAAAGTTCGTGAAGGAAGTGTTTGAGATTAGAGAAGAATTTTTGACAAAGTCTTCTTTTTTGAAAGGGTTTTTGCTCTTTGATTTTAAACAGAAAGTGAAGAGTCTCCTCTCTCACATTTCCGATTCGGAAGACATTCAAATGCTTGACGAAATGCTTGTTACATGTTACAACCACAAACATGACATTAAACCTTATATCAAAAATCGGTGGACCATGTTACCCAAACTCAAGGAAGCGTGGTTGCAAGATCACGACGAACTATATCATGAGATGCCTAGCTCCAGTAATACCCCAGTTAAGGAAGAGTTGGCGAAAAGTAGTCCACTGTCTGCGATCTCTGCACGGGGCTCTAAAGTCAAAGAGTCCCATGGGACAAATCAAGATTACAAGATCGCGATACACTAAAGATAGCAATGTTTCTGCTGCTACTTCGCCGCTTCCCCAAGCTTCAACATCACCACTCCGCCAAGTTTCTGCAGTTCCCCAAGCTTCAGCATCTCCACCTCCTCAAGCTACAATCATTCCATCACCCTGCTACACAACCATCTCCGAGATATCACCGATGCCAACACCCACAAGGGCTCTCAAGAGAGAAAGCCCAGAGCATGGTTTAGAAAAAAATGATAGAAAGAGGCTAAGAACTCCAGTTCCGGAACCGGCTGCGAAAAATGAGCGTCCAAGTCAACCAACAACTATTCACACAAAATTGGCCGAATTGGAAACAAAGCTCATCGAGTTCTCCAGTATGCCCATTGGTGATCTTGAAGACACCAGTAGGTTCCAGCTTGAGTCTAAACTCATCGAACTCATGTATAAACTTCGTCAACCACGTTGCTAGGTATGGTTATATACAGTACATCAATGTGAGAAAGTGTGGGGTGATAACATCGTGACAGTAGTGCATTTTATGCTAGAACATTTCCACGTATGTCTATTGTTCCTTACACGAATAATAAAATAGTGCTACACGATCCTTATCGGGGCTTACTAGTTCTCCACAATAACCAGAACAATTCCATCGAGCTTGTCACAACTCTGCGGGCAGACAAGAATGATTTTGCAGATCAATCCAGAGGTTCAGAATTGACGTGTCCTAATTGTGGATTCAGTTGGGAACCGTCGTCCTCATCAAGACGTCACTCGAATAATAGAGACCCCCAAACACAAAATACAGATATTCGTTTGCTGCGTCCTACTTTATCGGGGGTAACTCAAGTTTCTTCAGCTTTCATGGATCATGATTATTTCAAGTTGTTGGAAAAGCTACCCTACAAGGCAATGCCAATTGCGGATGATGAGCCATCCATGGCATCTTTGCCTGATAATGTGTTCAATCAAGGTTATTTCAAGCGATTTTTCAAGCAAGTTCCACCCTACACTTTGGGACTGGGAGCACATGCCCAGGTTTACAAAGTTATACATGTACTCAATGACATCGTGCTAGGAACGTATGCTGTCAAGCGAATCAGTATGGGAAACCAACTCAAGTATTTGGAAGATGTTTTAAACGAAGTACTCATCTTGTACGAATTATCAGTGAAAGGAGCATATGAGCATAATTTGATCAGATATAACCATGTGTGGCTAGAAATGGGTGATATGGATGATCTGCAGACGTTTTTTCTTCCATCTGATGCCCGTACCAATTTAGGCACTTCCAGTCCTAAGGTTCCCTATGTCTTTATCTTGCAACAATATTGCGATGGTGGACATCTTGAAAAACTCATGAAACAGAATTTTCAGCAAGAATATGAACTGACGGCAAAACAGCGAGTAGATAGAGAAAGAGCTCGTCGAAGAAGCATTCGTGATGGTATAAAAGAACCTACCACAAAGAACAAGCTGTGGCTCTCAGAACTCGAGATTTGGAAATTCTTTAATGATATTTCGACTGCTGTGAATTATCTCCACCACCACAATATTCTTCACCGCGATTTAAAACCATCAAACTGCTTGCTAGACACAAAATATGATCCGGGAAATACCACTGTCCCAGTACTACTTTCGCACGAAGAGATGGACAGTTATTGTGATTCACTTCCCAAGATCTTGGTGTCTGACTTTGGCGAAGGAAAATTCATAAACAAGCATGATGTGACCGAAGATAAGCTTCGTTTTCAAGACGAAGAACGCAGAGGAAATACTGGAACCTTGGAATTCACAGCACCCGAGTTATGGCTATTCACGAATTACGACCCAGAAGCTATTAAAAACAACCCAGACGTCAGCAAAGCTCCTCCACGGCACACATATGAGAGTGATATCTATTCTTTGGGACTTATCTTGTGCTGGTTATGTGTGGGACAGCTTCCTTTTTCACATCTCATTGAGCAAGAAACCGATCCACAAATTATCCGTCAAAAGATTCTCGGTTGGTACTATTCCTTAACAAGTGAGACATTTTACCAGTGGTTTCAAGCAAATGCCAAACTTGAACCTTCGGAATGTTTGAACGACTTTGCAGTGCTTGTCTATGCGATGATCAAGGATAGTGAAAAAGAAGAGACTCCGTCTAGAATGATATCTTCTGATGTGCTCAAATATCTCGAAGCCATGAAGCGAGAATGGTTTTTGGCCCCAGATTCAAGGACAATCGAAAGTGACGACGAAATAAGCGACGACGACCAGATTCACGATTTGACCATGAAAGAAGTTGGCAGTATACCACAGCCCAAGTCTTCGCTCAGAGTACCATATTTGGGACCATTCAGCTATATCATAGACATTTTGCTACTTCAAGCATTGAGTTTGGTTCGACCTCATTTAATCATCACCGCTACTACACTGCTAGTGGTAATATTTCTAGGCATGGAAGTCGCTACAACTTTCAATTTAGCATTTAAGAAGTTGATACAATGGCTCAGTATCCTCATTACAACAGCTGTTGCTATATATGTGAGTAGTACGAATATATACTGACTTCTTCTTTTTACTCTGCTGGAGTCACCTGACTAAATTTTTCGATGCCTCTCAATTATCACCAAACAATTTGTTTTACCAATGGGAAATAAACGCAAGAGGGAGAATGGCAAGAACTCCAAGCCAAGTACGACCAAACCAGGCTTCGTAGAATCAAAAAATAACTACGATGTGCTATCCTCAGACTCTGACTCGAGTGCAATATTTGACCATAATCGTAAAGACGAGAATCTTGTTCTTGTAGATTCCTCAGATGACGACATTGTTGTCGAGTCTGATAGCGAGAATGACGAGAATAATGGTGAGATCGATACTAAAAACGAAAAGTCGATAGCGACAACCACCAACCAGCATCGAAAAAGCGAAAGATGGAGTATAATGAACTTTCCAAGAACCAAGATTTTATAGAGTTTGGGTTCAGTTCGTCCGAGGAAGAAGCGAACAAGTACGACGACTACTCAGATGACGGCATTATCAGCGACGATCAAAGTGGAAATCGACATATTGCCAAAGAACCTTCGTCTTTATATCCATGGATCAAGAACCAAGATCATTCCAAGCAACAAGAAATCGCCGACTGGCTCACATTAGAAATCAAGGACTTTGTCAACTATATTTCGCCTTCCAAACTAGAGATAACTACCCGGAACAACGTCATAGGACGACTAAAATCTACCATAACCAAGTTTTGGCCCGACACTGAAGTTCATGTATTTGGTTCCAGTGCCACAGATTTGTATCTTCCAGGCTCTGATATAGATATGGTGGTTATCTCCAGGGACGGAGACAGAGAGCAGCGGTCCCGTCTTTACCAGCTTTCAACACATTTGCGTAGCAAAAAGTTAGCAAAGAACATCGAGGTGATCGCCAAAGCAAAGGTTCCTATCGTTAAATTCGTCGACCCTGACTCGAACATTCACATTGATGTTTCTTTTGAAAGAAGCAATGGTATAGATGCTGCTATAAAAATCAGAGAATGGTTAGCTTCCACCCCGGGTCTTCGTGAATTGGTGCTAGTTGTGAAGCAATTTTTACGCTCGCGAAGGCTCAATAATGTTCACGTTGGTGGTCTTGGGGGCTATTCCACCATCATTCTTTGCTATCACTTTCTCAAATTGCATCCCAGAGTCGCCACAGAGAACATGAGCATATTAGACAATTTGGGCTCTCTCTTAATTGAATTTTTTGAATTGTATGGCAGAAACTTTTCATACGACAACTTGATACTAGCCATTGACTCGAGAACAGATATGCCAAAGTACTTGTTGAAGAGACATTATCCAGAACTTAATGCTTCAAAGAATCCATTTTCGATCGTTATCCAGGACCCCTCTGACCCATCGAACAACATATCTCGTTCATCTTACAATCTTCGTGATGTCAAAAAGGCTTTTGGCGGAGCTTATCAGATTCTCATCGACAAATGCTACGAACTACACAGTGCTACCTATAGAGCACGTATTGGTCAGTCAATATTAGGAGACATTATCAAGTATAAAGGAAAGGAAAGAGACTTTAATGACGAAAGACATATGGTGGTCAACCAAGCAATGGTGACCGATGATCCTACACCAGTTATTACCGATGATGAAAGTGACGGGCACAATGGCAATGACAAGTACTATTTTTCAGACATGACTGTCGATAGTGAAGATGATACTTTTACCGCTAATAAGAAGGAGGTCCTGGCCAAAGATAACGAAGAGAAGATATCTGGGTTGTTGGGTATTAAGAATGAGAACGAAGCAGATGAGGTTTCAACGAATGAAGATGACAAGCAAAAGAGCAATTTGGACAAGAACATCAAGAGGGACTACTGGAGACAAAAGGGACTTGAATTGTAGTATTAGATGTAGATATTAGTAACTCAAATAGAGCTGAAAGTCAGAAAGAATCACCAGAATAACTATCAGCACGTATGGGCAATTATGGCATGGCAGCTATGACAAGCTTTGACTTTGGCAAGCTATGACAATCAATGACAAGTATGACTTTGACAAATATGACAAGCGTTGTCTCAGCAGCACTTGCTACTAGATACACTTGACAATGTGATTCTCTGTCGCCCATCAGTAGGTTCCTGTGCTTCCTGGAAGAAAGAATCGTCAATCTTATCTACAATATAAGTGAAAAGCTCGGTGACACCCTTCCCATCTTTGGCACTGCATTGAAATAGCTGAAGTTGGTGTTCTTCACAATAAGCTTCTATGGTTGCTAGCTCATTTGAATCGCTTTCCTTGTACATATCACTCTTATTTCCCACGACAATGACTTTCTTTTCTGTTTCTGATGAATTTAGTTCCATTTGGTCAACCCAATATCGAACTCGTTCAAATGAACTTTGTATGTCTGACATATCAAAGCATACCAAAGCAACTCTGGCACTGCGATAATACATGGGTGTGAGCGATCTGTACCGTTCCTGACCAGCTGTGTCCCATATTTCTAGTTTTACATGACGATTAGGGTCGTTTGAAAGTGGGAAATTCTTGGTTATAAATGCTGCTCCAATGGTATTTGCCGTGTTTTCATTGAACGAGCCGTTTGTAAAACGATGTACAAGGGAGGTTTTTCCCACAGACGAGTCTCCAAGAAGAACTATCTTGTAACCTGGAGAAGGTACCATGAGGTATTATCACAACTGAGAGTCGCAAGAAGAGATTACGAAAGCCACTGGTATAACCTTGCACCCGCCTGTTTTCTTCAGCAATGGCTCTGTGGCCGAGTGGTTTAAGGCGGCAGACTCAAGTTCTGTTATCGTAAAGATGCACGCGTTCGAATCGCGTCGGAGTCACTATTTTTTGCAATCTATACCGAGTTTCCCGTTTAATACGGAAACCCGCGCTACTTTTTACAATATTCTACATCAATATTCTACATCCTTTTCTGAGACATTTTATGACTATTGACCAAATGCTCCCGAAAATTGGGAGTTTCCACCTGCTTGTTGGTACTCCATCATGAATTCTTCCAACACACCAAAAGCCGCCGACACTCCAATTATAGTACCCACGCCTTTTCCAGCACCTCCAAGCACCTCTCCCGCTACAGCAATTAAGCCCAAGACGGTAGCTCCACTTACAGAAGCCACGGGAATAACTCTGGACAATTCTTTGGTGATAGAAATGTCTCTTTTACCAGCAATTGAAATACCTTGTTCTTTGAATTGCTTCGAGATATCCTTTGGCGATGAACCAGAAATAGAACTCCAGATGTTGGCAAACCAAGCAGACAATACGATCACCACAAATGTGAAGGCAGCGGTCTTGAGTGGAGAAACGAGAGTGTTGAGAATCGAGGTTGGTGGAGACAAAAAGTACAAGATTCCCGATGAAACTTTCAAGTTGGACGATCTGTAGTCGATGGTCCATTTTCCAATCACAGAAGAAGCCACTGGGCTGTAGCTCTCCAATAATTGCGACGCAATGTAACCCAAAACTTGCAAGTTGGTCAACACGGTGTAGGCAAAAGCGAGTGGAAGGGCACCAGTGTACAATAAACGAATGGGGAAAACATTGTTCATACCTCTGGCTCTGGTTGAGCGGATGGGTAACTCGATTCTAAAGTTTTGTAAAGCCACAACCACCAAAAGAGTAATAATGGTGATGTAAACCTGGGTCAAATTAGGAAGATGTTCTCTGTTGAATGAGTTGTAAATATTCTTTCCCAAAGTTTTGAAGCTGAAACTTCTGATAAGGTTCATTAAAGCACCCACGCTTTCAAGTTTGTTGGAGTTGGCCAATTTGACCACTTCCAAACCGATGATATTTTTCACCAAATCGCTTGCAGCCTGAAGGGCAATGAAACACAAGATACCGCTACCAAATCCATAACCTTTATCGAACACTTCCACAAGCAAAGTCATAACAGCAGACATAACGAACACCTGCAAGAAAATAAACACATAGGTGGTGACTGGAAATGAGTCTTCGAAGCCGGTTTGGTTTCTCAATGCTGGGGCAAAATATCCACTAGCAATCAAACCAGCGGTATAAACAATACCCAAGATAAAACTAGTCAATTTCTGGCCAGTTTGAAACAATTCACGCTCGGAACGAAGCGACAAGTTCACTTTGACCAACCGTAACCCGGCGGCAAGCTGCCACAAGAACGCCGAAGTCATCACGGGAAGTAATCCCAACTCCAACAAGGTTCCCTTTTCCATGGCGAAAACCGACCTAAAGAGGTAGAACGGATCTCGAATGTTCATGGCTGCGTCGGGACCCAAGCCATAGAGCGGCAATTGTCCAAAGAGGAAAATGATTCCGCTGGCAACGGTGAAAACAATCTTTTCGTCCAAGGTGACGCTCTCATCTGGAAGTTCCACTTCTGGAAGAAGAGGAAGAAAGAACTTTACCAAGTCTAAAAGGCGAACTGAGTTAGTTTTTGTGGTGCAAATACTTGGGGAATACACTTACATCCAGCCATGGTGATAATGAACGGCGGTGAACTTTCGGTGAAAACTCGACGAGGCGTCACGTGATCGAGATAGATACGAGCCGCTGCTGTAGTAGAATCGATTTAGTATAATTGTTAGTGTATTGTTAGTGTATTTTTAGTGTATAATTGTCAGTGTATTGTTAGTGTATTTTAGTGCTTGTTACATTCCTACAGCCTACTCAAACTTGACTGACATTTCCACCGCAGCAGCTCCCCAATCTTCACCGTGGTTGTGCATCTTACCCTCAATGAGCCCCGCTCTTGCCTCAGCTTGCTCATCAGTAAGACAAGTCAAAACACCAAAGATCACAGGAAGTCCAAGATCAAAGTTGAGTCTCATTAATTGGTGAGTAACAGAATCACAGATGTACTCAAAGTGCATGGTGGAACCTTTGATGAGAACACCGATTGGAATAACCGCATCCAATGGTTTTCCCAACTTTTTGTACTTGTCGACGAATTTCTTAGTTCCGTAAGGCAATTCGAACGAGCCGGGAACAGATTCTATAATGATGTTCTCTTCGGAAACGTTGAGCAGCTTCAATTTTTCAACGGCTCCTTTCACCAAATTGTCAATGATTGTTTTGTTCCAACGGGCATGAAGAATGCCAATACGAAGCTTGGAGCCTGTGTTAGTAGGGATCCGAAAATATAGTACCCAATAATAAACATACCATCGTAAGTTTTATCTACTGAACCCAATCCTTTAACTGCCATGATTACCGATTTCGCACCGACTTTCGTTCTTGTACTTATAGTGTGCATATAACCGACTAGACTGGCCGTCACCTAATGAAGACTGGAGGCTTAAAATGCATACTTCGAACACGATTGTGGTTACTTTTGAGTTATGCGAGACTCGTAGGGTAAGATTGGTAATAAAAAGTATCTTGTAATAGCATATGAATTTGCAGCCATTTATACTGATCTGCTCAATCTCAGTTATCAGTGATAAATATGTTTCTAACAGACTAGAAAAGGATAGCGTTTGTGTTTTAGTCTCCTGTTCAACGTATCTCAAAATACGCTTGTATTTTTCTTGGATAGGACTTCTGATTATTTAATGTTGCAAAATGGGAACCATTTAGTTACTCTATAGGAAAATTGCAGGCTTTTATGGACCCCAGAATTGTAGAACAGCTTGGCAAATGATGTTTCGTAAGATGTAACTACTTGAAAATATCAAATAATGCAGATTTTCCACAATTCAAATTTTATCATTATGGTGCGAATTTAGTGAAAATGTTGAGAATCGGAAAGTAATTGCTGAATGTACAATGATAAGCCACTGCTCTTTTTTCACGAGATGAAGACTTGATAAGCAGAAGGAGGCAATATAGGAGATATCACGTTAGTGTGTGGTTCTGTCATATGAGCTTGCTGTACGAGGTGTTCTGGTGTACACCGTGCACTGATACATACTTTCACTTGCATATCACAACAGTCGATGTCACGCATATGTTAGAGCAAACGGTCCGACTATATAAAAGCCTTTGTATCTATAACTCAAACTATGAGTTTGAATATAACTGAAGACGCAGAAAAACAATACTTTTACTGGGCCGCATCGCAACCTGGAAATACATACCAACTTGTTGATTTTGGTGACGACGATTATCATATAACAATCAAGGCTTGTTACGAAAACGGCACCATTCATGATTCTATAAGTCTAAAAACTCATGATAATGCAACCAAGTGGCTCAATGAATTAGACGAATCGGATTTTGCATGCCCTATTGATAGGGACAATTCTTCGAATCATGGCTGCCAAAATGATTCAGAGACTTCCTAAATTCGAACGTATGACCACAGTAATTGAGAATTTCATAGATATCGTTTGTTCTTTGCAACCTCTGTCTGGCATATAACTTCTTCTAATGACACCCAATGCACCTATGAATACGGCGCCAGTCTCGAAAATTTTCTTCACAAAAAAGTAAGTACGATGAGGATATCTTCTTAGCCGAAAAAGATGAGGATATAAATTCGAAATTAGTCTTTCACCCCTATCTGAGTACTAACCCAGCAATTGCCTGTTGAATAATCGTATGACGTGAAATATTTATTGGATTGAACACCTAAAATATGGTATTCATTCAATGCGGCAATTGAGTCACGAAGCTGAGCAATTCCTTACCAAAGGTACATGTTAGCTACAAGTGCTCGTTATATTGGCCTGAGGATGTCAGCGTTCTTTAGACTCGACATATTTCTGATTTCTAGGGTATCTCTCAGCGATGCACTACATTGTAACCAACTCTTACTGTACACAATTTTTCCACCAGTCGACAATCTAGGATTGAACTGTCATTCAGCATGGTTTTGATCATTCATGGTTGTCTAAAGGCCAGAATCGACAAGTTCGACGAACACCGTAAGCCGAAGTTTTATGGATTCATGAATCCACATTTGGAGTATTTGTAAAATTCTTCAATTGCATTCACTCAACCCAAAAAGTCTTCAAAGGTCTCAACAAATTTATCCTCATGATCTATTGTTTACTCTTTAGTCGTAGTTGCTTCCCAACGATCTCCGCTACGGACTTATCCCCACCGTCACGTGATCTTATCACCAAATCTGGCTTATGTAAACTGCGGATACGGATTCGGATGACTGAAAGGCAACAACTCTTCTTTCTTTTAAATCACTTTTAAGAAAAGATAGGAAGATAACGACTTGACAGTGTTTTCTGGGACATACTAGTATCATCATATACGGCACACTACTCGAAACAATAATATTCACAATTTTAAACCCTTCATCCACAATTTGATATGGCGTTTAACCCCAATTATCAATCAGGACAACGGGGCTCTATTCGCCGTCAGGTGGCCACCTTGAACTCTGAGGGTTCTTTGGATACTACATCTGCTTACGAGCGAGAAAATTCCATACTTTCTGACTCCGAGGCGTCACTGTGGGTATTGTTTAACCCCACCGAGGGGTCGGACATTTTGCTGTTGAGCAACGGAACAGTTGAGGAAAGTGACGAGGAGAGTGAAAGTGGTAACGAGATAGACCCTGAAGACTCGCTTATTGACGATTTTGCCCCGTTACCGTCACAATCACGTCTTGAGCGTCTTTTTACTCACCAGAAACAGCCACAGTCGAGTCGCCTTGATCAGCGAATCGACCAGTGGCGCAACGATCACTGCGAATCTGAGCTCGTGGACGACAATACCGCGTCGTGGGACTTGGACGAGAACTTACAGTCGGAACTCCGGTCGGAAACTACGTCTACACACACCATTACTCCGGATGAGCCGCCAAATACGAGGCCGTTTTATGGCGACGATCTTGTACGCAATATGTCGAGAAGACAGTTTCGCAAGGTGAAGCGAACCGCCGGCCGATTGGCGCCTAATTTGACGAGAGAGCAGCAACAGGGCAGGTTACCTCAGTTGCTCGACCAACTCATAACTCGGCTCTTACGGTCGCCGGAGTTTGGCTTGGAGTTTAATCTCCAAAACCATTCGTACCAGCTGCTCATTGAGACGATGCTTGAACATCCGCCACGGCCCCGGGTGGGTCCTGCGACAGTGGAGTACTCCGACACTGCCAGCTCGTCTTCGATGGTTCTCTGTGGAGGTTCATGGGGTGATATATAGCATAATGTAGATACGAGTTGGAATGATTTCCGTTAATTATACGCTACGAACTCGCGATACATGGAGTGTTCTTGCATGGCCGTTACATGTAAATTTGCGTTGATTGACCTTAGGCTTTACAGTATTCCTAAATCGGTACGGCTGGCTTGGTGCACGGGTGTGGCTGGTCGCGTTTTTTAAACACGCGAAGGCAACTAACTTATACGTCACAATGTTCAAATCATCAATCTTAACTTCTGCTCGTTCTTTTTCGTCGTCAGCCACCAGAAATGCGTTTGCCAAGATGCAATTGCTCGGAACAGTAGGCAGCGTCAATACTCGTGAAACTAAAGATGGTTTGCAATTTATCAACTACTCGTTGGCCGTTAACAGATAT
The DNA here is from genome assembly GCA_022606455.1 of Callitettix versicolor. Lineage (NCBI taxonomy): Eukaryota > Metazoa > Arthropoda > Insecta > Hemiptera > Cercopidae > Callitettix > Callitettix versicolor. The sequence continues at coordinate 139,843 of JAJIZJ010000861.1, forward strand.
AGTCCAAGTGAAGCTGATAACCGTACCACCGATTGGTTCAACATTTCCGTGTTCAACGAGCGTCACATTGAATTTTTCAACAATTATTTGAAACCAGGAATGCAATTGTACGTTGAGTGCGATGTTAGACAAAGGGTGTTGGAGGACGAGAATGGTGAGAACCGCCATCTGGTGACCAACTTGAGACAACTTAGCTACGATGTAGTTCGGTTTGCCAAGAGAGAGGAAGAGTCCGAATCGTGATATTTAGTAGATATGATAATTGATACCCTACTTGTTATAGTGCTCAGCTAGCGTCTGTTTCTACTCAACTTTCACCTTGGCAGATGCCATTTCCCAGGCATAACCCAATGTAAGTTTGACATGTTCTGTTACGTGGTCCCAGTCAATACGGTCAATGGTGTCCATCACTGAATGAATGTAGTGACTGGAGTACTTGAATTCTGACTCGATGATGAAAGATGCAGGGTACCCATTTTCAAGCGCAGAGGCATGGTCCGAGCAGGCATAACCACATTCGGTTTCGTGGTACGGAATGGCACAGTACTCGCCAATAATCATTTTCAAGAACTCGTTAAGGCTAGGAGTGGTGTAGTCCATAATCAATCCAAGATGCTGTTCCACACCCAGTTCGGACATGCCCGCACTGTAACCGGTCATATCCTGTTGAAGCATAGCGATAACCGTCTCCTTGTTAGCATGGTATCTGCTAAACACATCAATTGAGCCCAAAAGTCCACCTTCTTCAGCAGAGTAAAAGTGGAACTCAAGAGTGTTATATGGCACAAATGTACCATCCACATAATAGTCCATCAAAATACGCAACGCTTCCAACGTAGTTACTGTTCCTGACCCATCGTCATCTGCACCAGGAGCCTTTAAAAGATTGGGTAAAAGCAAGTTGGCTGAATCCTGGTGAGCACCTACAACAACCTTGGAATCAGTAACTCCAGGAATGCTAACGATGATCGAGTATTGGTTCCAGCCGTCATGGTGGACCTGGGTAACCGTAACGTTCTTAGCTGGCTTGACAATTTCGTCAATATGACGTTCGAGCCACCGAGCGCTCTCGTAGCCGGTATCCAGCTTGTAATATCTGGTATAAAAGGATGAAAATTTGGCAAGAAGATCATACATACGTTCGGTATCGATTTTCTTGAATGCCTTTTTGATCGTCTTGGAATGGGAAACACTAGTGGGGTACTTGTAATTAGGAATCTTCGTCTTCAATGAGTCGAGCTGTTTTGAACCAAAGTATAAAGCATTATTCCACCAATGTTTGGGAGCCACAGCTTCCACCATGCCATTTTCGATGGCCTCCTGGACGGAAATTTGATTTGTAACGTCAATAAAGTTGATTTTGGAACGCTTTAATTTTACCTTCTCTGACTCAAAAACTGCCTGGTAAGTATCTGGGCCAAGTTTGATCACACGAAGCTCATCCTGAGACCCTGTAAGGGAACTGAGCAAGGGAAAGGCATCCACGGCGAGAATTGTGAGCAAAAGTGCAGTAACTCTCATAGCAAGTGTGGAGGATAAGTGAGTGCCAGTCTTGTGCGGCCGATTATGCGGCACGGCTGCGAATTGTGTACAGGAAGAAGCAAAATAGTCTAGAGTTACAATTGAAAGAACATAGGAGAAAAAAGGCTGGAGTTGAATGAGATAGTACAAAACCCATAATGGGGACGACTACATATTGAAAAATGTGCCTAGAAATTGAAATAAAGCATTTTGAAATAGAGTACTTCAAACTAGGGAGATGATTCTCTCACCAATACACTTTTTATTCACCATTTTCCGCCTTTTTTTCCATTTATCAACTCAATTCCTGTCAATGAGCTCAACACCTCTCTTTCTCCTCCTACACTCTCCTTTTTCCTCTTCCTTTTTCTCCCTTCCTCTTCCTTCTCTCTCTCTCACCTCACCCAGTACACCCGCACCGATGAAATTTTTTTGTAAACACAAACCATTTCAACTCCGTTCACCAACTGCTCAAACCATCTTCTCCAGCTCTGAGTTTCCGCGCCTCCCATGTCGAAGCTCATCTCTCCCACAATAAAGCTTGACGATGCCAACTTGCGCTCGCTTCAGCTTCAACAGGGTGAATCTTCGTCGTCGGCTCAGACATCAAGAAGCGTGCTTTCACAACGATTTCTTCATCCTGTCAATGCAGGACCTGCCAAAGAGGCCAATTATAAGATCCACGTTCCAAACTTTTCGGAAATGCCTCCTTTGAAGCTCGGTTACAAGTATATCACCAACCTTACCGAGATCGACTCCAACACTCCGTCCGATTTATATGCTGACGAATATATCAACAAGGCGGGTTCTGGCTTGGATAACTACTATTTCGACCCTTTGAATGGACTTGGCGAGTTTTCTCGTTTCGAAAAAGAGTTACATCTTAATCTTCCCGACAAGTTCTTTGAGGAGCACAACTCATCCCAGACCAGCACCAAAATGGGCATGTTCCCCGAAGTCGATAGAGTGTGGATAGCCGTCGATAACAGACTTATACTCTGGAACTACAGAGCCCCGCAATCGTCCTTCAACAAACTGACTCAATTTCTCACCATAGATGCAATTAACAACACCATATTGACGGTGAAAATCGTCAGGCCAAAACCGGGATTTTCGTTGACGATGTCAAATACTTGCTTTTGGTAGCCACCACCATGGACATTCATATCTACATTCTAAACTACGATGAGAAATTCAACAATATGACCATATTTAACCCAGGTCTTAGTGTCTCGACCCATGGACTCATCGTCAACCAAATCATCGAAAACGACATCACTCATGATATTTACTTCACTGGTGAAGGTGATGGCGTGAATATCTGGAGATTAGACTACTCTAACAAAGGTTCCTTCACGAAAAACAAGTGTGATAAAGTATGCATGACAAAGTCTGGAATTTCGAGCGTTCTTCCAATATCAAGGCTTCCATTATTCGGATCAGATTCAACCTCTCAAAACGTCGAAGCTGCTAATGTCCCGGAAACAATTTGCCAGTTGGCTATAGACTCGTCCAAGAATATCCTTTACTCTTTGTCAACCAGATCTGTCATTAGAGTATACCAGTTACAAGCATCACAAGAGCAATTCACTCAACTGAGCCACATAACTCCACAAGAAATGTTCAAATCCATTTCAAACATGTTTGTGGACTCGGCAAACTTTAAAGCGTTTTCGAAATTCAGAATCGTTAGCATTGTACCTATTCTCGCACAAGAATCCGCAAACGTACAGTTGATTGCCGTAACTAACTACGGTTGCAGAATCTTGCTTCGCTTGGGCAACCGTTCAACTTTTGCATCATACATCTCGAGCTTCAATTCCGGCTCAAAAATCAAGCTCTCGGTTGCTACATTGAAGTTCCCTCCGTCTAAAGAAACGCCAAAGCTCGACAATGAACTCGATGCATTCACAAAGTCAAAGCAGTATACCGCTCAGCTCATCGAGAACCAACAAAAATCTGAGTTATTGAAAAACACAAAGTTCAGCAAGATCCTTAGTCCTGGAATCTTCTTAGCGGTGAAAAAGACAAAACGATCCGACAAGCTTTTTGTCTGTACAACCAATTACGGTTTCTTGAAGAAAAACGGCAAGCTTGTTGAAGATGCAGAATACCTCAAATATGCAGCAGGCGATGAAAATAATGCATACCTGAATGAGAGCACATTGCCAACCTACATTCATGATATTGTTCAATTGACTCCTTCAATGAATGCCACAAGCACACCTAATGGTTATGCAAACATCCCGGCTAGTCAATACACCAAGAAACCAATGCAATTTGCTGTCTTGAGCAACTATGGAGTTACGATTTATCGCCAAAAGACTTCTGACCAAATAATAAAAAGTTTGCGTGAGGACACCATTGAAAATTTTATCGAAGAAAATGGTTTTGAGGAAACATGTCTGACGTTGTTGTACTTGTCGTGTGCATATGGAGCGGCAGCTGGATTCCAGAGTATCAACAGCTCTTACAAGAAGAAGGCACAAGCACTTTTCTCCACTTGTGGTAACAATGCGAGATTGTTGGAGCAAGCATCATTACCGCAATTACAACCATCGCTGGGCATTTCTCAACAGAGACTTTCAAATGAAAAACCTCAACTAGACCACCCAACTGTTGAACAAGTCATATTGAGCGACCGCTTCTATGGAACATGTTTGTTAGTTTCCCGTCTTTTCAGAAATCACTGGAACGAAAAAGTATTTGAGCCACTTCCTCATATCAAGATCAACCCCGCGGGTCAGGTTGATGCATCCAGTATAAAGGATGATAACCTTCTTGTCAAGAACTTGAAGCTTAGTCGCAGCGAGATAGAGTTCTGCATTGGTTCTGTGGTGGTGATAATCAATTTCTTCGCAGAGAATGGTAATAGCATACATGGTCTAAGTGCTCCGAACTACAGTTCTGATCCTAGCAAATTTGAAAATGAAGTTTGTCTTCGGGCAGAGCATATTGCTTTCACTTCGATTTTGAAGTCTTTGAATTCTATCAAAGAATCGTTGTCTTTCTTATTGGTGTTGATCGATGAAACTCAAGGCGACGCGGCGAAATTCAGCGACATTATGAAGTATCTTTCCGTCTCCAATCAGCTCAACTTGTTGTCTTTGCTGTTGAAAGACTTGTTGCTTCCCAACACAGAAGTGAAAAACTTGATCAAAGACTTGTTATCTTGTGTCATCAACAAGAACATTCTCAAGGGCGGTTCTATAGACTTGATTGCGTCATCTTTGCAGAGCTCTTGTGGCTCTTTTTGTTCCACTGATGATGTCTTCATCTTCAAGGCAATTGAAAATTTGACCAGAGCCAAAAATGTTGGCTCAAGAGACAATGACTTAAAGAACAAGTGTCTTTATAACGCAGTACTGTTATTTGAACGGGCTTATGACTCACTTACGTTCGAAAATATCGAAAATTCGGTGAACAGCATGCTCGATCTTGAGTTCTACACGGGTACCGTCAAACTACTTTTGAAGTTGGCACATAATTTGGGCAATACCTCCCATCATCCTAGACTAGAGGTAGCTTCTGCCATGGCTGTCACCAATGATAATTCCATAAAACGTGCTGAAAACGAACAAAAAGATTAAGATTATACGACTTGATTTTCAAGGTGCTCACTAGAATTGACTATGATGCAGCTCGTTGCAGAGAGGGTGGAGATCAGTTGAGAATTAATGAGATAGCTTCGGTTCGTGAAGCAACTTATGAGACATGTTTCGCTTCTCAGGATAAATCTTTCCACTACGAATTCTATCAATGGTTCATCAACCGGAATTTGGGAGACCGTTTGTTGGACGTTAACTCTCCATTCATTTTACCATTTTTAGAGGAAAAATCGGAGAATAATCTCAGTTTGAGAAATTTGCTCTGGTTATATCATGCTAAAAGAGAGAACTACTATGCAGCAGCCAACATTTTATTTTCATTGGCGATTTCTGAGTTTAAATTGGAGTTGAGCCAAAGAGTTGAATACTTGTCTCGTGCAATTGGATTCTGCAATTGTGTTTGTCCGCCCAACGTGAGACAGAAAATGATCCATTTATCATCTGTGGTTCTAGAGCTTTTTGATGTTGCAAACATCCAGCTCGATCTTCTTGCTGCCATCAAGGCTGACTTGCGTATTAGCAAAGATAACAAGGATTTGGCAACCCAAGCCCTAAATTTCAAGATTCTCAACATTAGCGAGCTTTTCAACAATTACACTGATCCATTGGGTTATTACAACCTTTCGTTGTTGATCTTCAAAGTATCAGATTACAAGAATAGCGATGACATACTCAAAAGATGGGAGCTCTTCTTTGAGCGGATCCTCCACGAATTCTTAACGGTGAAAGAAGCAAGAGTTGAGCCTCTCTACATTACCATCACTAATTTATTCACTCCCATTGGTTTGCAATTGTCTTCCAACGACACCGTGTTTCCGCTAGATGATTTAGTGAAACTCATTTGCAAAACCATACGAAGTGCTATTGAGGAAGATTCCATAACCCAAACCCCTCCACGAGGAGCACTTGTGGATATGTTCCTCAAGTGTGGAGTCAAGTGCGACCGGCTCTACTACTCTTTCCAGTCATTATTGGAGTACAACAGCTTTGAGGTTTATTCCGGGTTCACAGACTACTTGAAAAAGAGTGAAATGCCATACTTGATCAAGCGGTGGTATCAAACAGACAAGACATTGAAGGACGGCATCTCGGACGATAAGATTAGAAACCTCAAGAGTATTCACTGAGACTGATCCTGTGGCCCAATTCTTGAGAGAGACGAGTTAAATACGACGAATGTATTAATATACTAAGTTAAGTCATAAAACGTAGCCTTCTGGTTGTCCAACACCTCTCCTCCAAAGACGTTGCTGGAAGTGGGTCTGAGCGAGGCCCCACCAGCATAAAGTTTGTCTAGTGGTTTCTGAGTAAGATGAGACACTATCCCATCTACTATGAGGCTGGCGGCGTTGTGTTCTGCTCCACGAGGCATAATTACGTCGGCCATTTCCTTGGTTGGAAAAATGAAATCTTGCATTTCTTGTCGAGCACCTTTCAAGTAGCTGTAAATGACCGATTCCAAAGACGATTTTCCCTCCACAACATCTCTACGAATCCATCGTATGAGCCTCGTATCAGGGTCGCTGGACATGAAAACCTTGATCTGAGACATCTCTCTTAGCTCTTTATCGTAGAGAGCATAGAGACCATGAACAAAATATATCTTTTGCGAGCCAGATGGAATTCGGGACATGTCTTCCTTCAAGTCTTTCTTCAACTGTCCAATGTCATACCTAGAAGGTTTTTTGACCAAGTTCCCCGTAGAATCTATGGCAATTGCAGAGTAAGAAGTAACTGCAGTTTGGTGGTCCTTTTCAGTGTTGTACTTTTCCATGTCCCAAATGGTTATTTCCATGCCCGCGTCTATCCAAGTGCTTTTGACTGTATCACTGAGCATGTGTGCCATTGTACGTTTGCCGGAAGCGTGGCCGCCGCCTATAAGAATCAAAACCGAAGACATGGTGACGAGTGATGAAAGTGTGTAAAATCGTTTGAATAAGTTGTGATGAGAGTTGTTTGATAAGACTGGAATAGTCAGGTTCTTGGTGTGAACAAACTATAGTTCTTGGCTCCCCAACAAGTTAATCCAGCCAATTCTTTTTGACTGTGTCTCAAACAGCTCGTATCTCACTAGATAATTTTCAAATCTCATCGCGAAGATCATCACAAGAGCACCATGGATTTTGATCGGGAACTAGACGAAGAACTAGAGTTTACCAAGCTGACCAAGAAGGTCAAGATATATCCCACGTTTGAAAGTATGAACTTGAAACCAGAACTTCTCAAGGGTATTTACAACTACGGTTTCGAGGCCCCATCGGCAATTCAGTCTCGAGCTATAATGCAAATAATTCGTGGTCGAGATACAATTGCCCAAGCCCAATCTGGAACTGGAAAGACAGCCACTTTCTCTATAGGAATACTATCGCTGATAGATACAAAATCCAAAGATTGTCAAGCATTGGTGCTTTCACCGACTAGAGAGCTCGCCCAGCAGATTGAAAACGTCATCGAACATTTGGGAGATTATATGAACGTTCGAAGTCATGCTTGTATTGGAGGCACCCAGGTGGGCGAGGATGTCAAAAAATTGCAACAAGGTCAACATATTATCAGTGGTACTCCAGGACGAGTTCTCGATATGATTAAGCGGAGGAATATCATGCCTCGACATGTAAAAATGCTCGTATTGGATGAAGCCGATGAGCTTTTGACCAAGGGGTTTAAAGAGCAGATCTATGAGATTTACAAGACACTTCCAGCAGGAGCTCAAGTGGTGGTGGTGAGTGCTACACTTACACCGGAAGTGTTGGAAATGACAAATAAGTTTACCACGGATCCCGTAAAAATTTTGGTGAAACGAGACGATGTCACCTTGAAGGGCATCAAGCAGTACTATATTCAGTGTGAGAAGGAAGATTGGAAATTCGATACCCTTTGTGATTTATATGATAATCTCACCATCACCCAGGCGGTTATTTTTTGCAATACAAAAGCCAAGGTCAATTGGCTCGCCGGCCAGATGCGCAAGTCTAACTTCACCGTTGCTGCTATGCATGGAGATATGAAGCAGGAGGACAGAGATAGCATCATGAAAGAATTTCGTTCCGGTTCTACAAGAGTACTCATCTCCACCGATGTATGGGCCCGAGGAATCGATGTCCAACTAGTTTCGTTGGTAATTAACTATGATCTTCCCCTTGATAAGGAGAACTATGTGCATCGTATCGGACGTTCAGGAAGATTTGGAAGAAAGGGAACCGCTATTAACTTATTAACTAGCCAGGATAAGGATGAGCTCAAGCTGCTCCAACACTACTATTCAACAAAAATACGAGAAGTGCCCGCAGACCTTAGCAAAATTATGTGAATAGACAATTCGATACCAGCATTCAAACCCGCTTACTTTTGTACCTTCATCTCTTCTTGTCGTACATATATTCCAACCTTGGGCTCTTCGTCATTGTATGCACCGTGCAGGACCATCGCCAGATCTCATCACAAATTTTTTTTTCTTTGTAAACCATCAGCATGGACTCGTATGTCTCCCAGTTGGAGGACACATTAAAGCAGACCTTGGTCCCCGACTCGGTAGCCATAAAGCAGGCTTCCCAGCGGTTGTCCAAGGAGTTATACCCAAACGATTTGGCGCTCCCAGCGTTAATTCACATTTTACAAAATTCCTCCAACGACCAAATCAAACAGCTTGCCTCGGTTGAGGCTCGTAAGTTGGTACTTTCCAAATGGGAGACCCTCGATGCTTCACAAAAGCCCCAAATCCGCGAGTCGATGTTGCAAAATACCTTCACTCAACCCTCGGCTCTCATCAGACATTCGTCGGCCCGAGTGGTGGCTGCAATTGGAGAAATTGATTTGGACAAGGGAGAGTGGCAGGATTTGTTGCCCAGCTTGGTCAAGGGAATCCAAGGTGGTGACATCCAGACCAAGGAAATGGCAGTGTACACATTGTTCACTTTGTTAGAAACTCAGGTGGCTGCTTTGTTCCCTCATATCAATGACTTTTTGTCACTTTTCGGTAACCTTTTGACTGATCTGTCCGCCAGTGTTCGTGTCAATGCCGTGTTGTCGTTGGACGTGATTTCGCAGCTTATCGAGCTGGACTTGAATGATGCTCTGGCTGCAAAATTCAAGTCATTGGTACCAGGAATGATGGATGTGTTAAAGCAAGTTATTAGCTCAGATGATGACGAACAGGCGAAGTTGGTGTTCAATGCCATCAACAACTTCCTCTATCTCGATTCCAGTTTGGTCGGTGACCATTTGATCAATTTGGTTCAACTCACAGGTGAGATCGCCGCCAATACTCAACTCGATGATGAATACAGAAGCTTTGGCTTGCAATTTTTGATTTCTTGCGTTTCCATGAGAAAGTCTAAACTCGTTTCTGCCAAAATAGGCCCTCAGATCACTTCTGTGGCTTGCAAGATTGCTTCGGAAGAAGTCGATGTTGACGAGGAATTGGGCACCGAAGACGACGAAAACGAAAACGAAGAAAACGTACCCTCATCTTTGGCATTGCGTTTAGTGGCCATGCTTGCTGCTGAAATGCCTCCTTCTCAGGTTCTTGTTCCTTTGTTTGAGAACCTCAATGGTATGTTGTCGTCTTCTAATCAGTTCGAAAGAAGAGCTGGTTTGTTGTGCTTGGGTGTTGGTAGTACCGGTGCTCCCGACTTCTACTTGTCTCAAATCAACAAGATTGTTCCTGCTTTGGTGAACGGATTGAAAGATGAACAATGGATTGTCAAGGTTGCAGCATTGAGAACTTTATCACAATTGACTACAGAATTGCAAGACGGTATTGCTGACTTCCACGAGGAATTGTTACCCTTGATCATTGCCAGCATCGACTCAGCTACATCTGTGCGTGCTTACAAGTATGCCTGTTTCGCCTTGGACGGTTTGATTGAATTCATGAGTCATGAAGCTATTGCTCAGTACTTGGAGCCATTGATGAATAAGTTGTTCCATATGCTTCAACAGGCCAACAGCTCGACTTTGAAAGCTGCAATTGTGTCTGCCATCGGTTCCACTGCTTTTGCCGGTGGAAAGGCATTCACTCCATACTTTACCAATTCCGTCCAGTACTTGGAACCATTCATCGCTAATGCTGCTGAAACCGAGGGAATGTCTGAAGATGACATTGAGTTGAGAGCTTTGACTTTTGAAAATATCTCGACCATGGCCAGGGCGGTGGGTTCTCAGTCTTTTGCTTCTTACGCCAAGCCTTTAATTGAGGCAGCTTATGGCTCTCTTAGTTCTGAACACTCCAGAATCAGAGAGTCTGGATTTGCTTTTTATCACCAATATGGCTAAGGTTTATGGTGCTGAATTGGCAGGCTTTTTGGATCAGATTGTTCCTGAAATTCTCAAGTGTTTGGAGCAAGAAGAGTTCACCTTCGATGGCTTGAACGAAGAAGAAGAAATAGGTGCTGACGACGAAGAGGAGGACTTGGAAAACAAGTTCAACGTCCACACTGGTATCACCATTGAAAAGGAAATTGCATCTGTTGCTTTGGGTGAGTTGGCTACCGGTACTGGTAGCCAGTTTGCTAGATTTGTCGAGCCATCGCTCAAGACATTGGCAGATCAAATCGACAATTCTTACGGTATGAGAGAAGCTGCCATGAACGCTATGTGGAAAATCGCCCGTGCCATGTTTGTTGCTACTGTCGGCGAGAACTTCAAAGCTCCCAGGGAGTGCCTCAACAACCATACGTTGACGCTTCCATCGTTCAGTTAATTCAAACTGTGAGAAAGATTGCCATCGCTAACTTGGAGGAAGAGTTCGAGTTGACCATGGTTGCTTGCATTCTTGACAACTTGTCTGAAGCCATTCATGCTTTGGGTGCTATTGCTATCGTTGACTCGGCTGCTGACACTACTGTCCTTGAGTCATTGTGTGTTCAATTGATGAATATTATCAAGAAGGAGCACCCTTGTCAATTGGAAGATGAAGAGGTCCTGCTGACGAGGAAGATGCTTCTGAGACTGAGGCTCTTTTGTATGAGTCTGCCTTGGAGGTGTTGATCAGTTTGTCTTCTGCGTTGGCTGGTGACTTCAACAAGATCTTTGGCTCTTTCAAGGACATCATCTTGGCGAATGTCAACGGAAAATCAAAGAACAAGAGAGTGAGCTCCATTGGAGCTCTCGCAGAAATATCTTCGGGACTTAAGGAGGCTAACCCAGCGAGTGAACAATTGCTTACTGTTTTTGTCGATAAGTTGGCCAACGATAAATCGTTAGAAGTTAAAGGTAATGCCGCCTACGGAGTTGGTATTGTCATTGAGAGCAGTTCCAATGACTTTTCTTCTGGTTACAACAACATTTTGCAACTTTTGTTCCTGTTGTTGAACAAAACCGATAAACGTGCTGATAGCGCTGATGACGAAGAAGCCAAAGACGTTGTTCACAGATCGTACGCCAACGCTTGTGGATGTGTTGCACGTATGGCTCTTAAGAACCCTCTGGCTGTCCCAATGAACCATGTATTGGGACCCTTATTGGCTCACTTGCCATTGGAAACTGCGTTTGAGGAAAATGAACCTATTTTCAAATTGATTCTTACGCTTTACGAGAACAACAATGAGCTCATTTTGAACGAGACTCAGCGTGTGGTGGATATCTTTGCCCAGATCTTCACCAAGGAGGCTAAAAGAATCAAGTTGGCAGATGAGGCTACTCTTGGTAGAGAAGAGAACATGGACAGATTGAAACAATTTGCTACAGAAGATCTCAAGACCAAGGTTATCGAGTTGTTGAAATACTTGGATGGAAAGTTTTCTGGGGTTGTTTCCAGCAATGAGGTTTTGAAGGGGGTTGTAAATTAGGGTATAGAAGTAATTGATTGAGTAAGTGTAATGGCAATAAAGTGCCAAGAACAGTTTGAAGACATCGTCATTGGGATTTAGAGTCGAAAACGAATTTCTTGCTCCACTTTGGTTTCCTAGAATGGAGTGAATCAAGTTTAGCCCTTGATTCAAAATTACAAAACTTTACAGTGTCATCGTTCTTCTTTAAAGTGGTTATATCTGTTTTTCGGCTGTATCGTCATCCAGTTACGATGCTCTCTCGGGAAAGTCAAATTACTCAAATAGGCCGCGAAAGGTGCAATCGATGTGCATATGCTGCACACATTTAGGCTGCAAAAAAAAATAAAAAGTATAAGAATGGGGATGGTTGGGTTGCTTCAAGTTAATGGATCCATACGGAATAGCAATAGCGGTGACTTCTGCTATTTCACTTGTGATTTTGATTCCACCTCTTATTTTTCATATTCGCAAACGGAACATTCCTACAATATGCTTGCTCACATTTCTCTTACTCGAGGCATTCAACTCGGTGGTTTGTGCATGTATTTGGAGTGATGATCACTATTACAAAAAATGGGATGGAGAAGGTTACTGCGATGTCTTTCAAAAAATAAAGGCAGGTTCTTCTAGTGGTAAAGTTGCGGCTGTCGCAGCCCTCTCATTAGATCTTTATATGATCTTACAAGCAAAGAACCACAAATATTTGGCTAAAGGGTCCCGAGTAAAACTCATTACTGAGCTTTCGATCTGTCTCATCACCCCTATCTTCTGTATGGCGACAAACTACATTGTTCAGACGTCCCGGTTTGTAATAGTACGGTATGTTGGCTGCTATGGAAATTACAGTAGTTCGGTCCTCACCATCTTTTTGGTGTCAATATGGAACTTGCTTTGGGCAGTGGTAGCAGTGGTGCTTGTGCTTCTTACCGGAATAACTTATTATAGGCGGCGGAAGGACGTAAAGGATCTTCTTCATTGCACAAACTCTGGACTTAGCGTGCGTCGATTTACAAGAATTTTGGTGTTTATTGCCCTGGTAATTACCATATTGGTTCCCATGGTGATTTACACCTTTGCCCGCGATGCTGAGTTTTATCATGGTCCATACAACTGGAAACATACCCATGAATACTTCAATTACCCAATTCAATTTTATGATGCGACACCTGAGGTCACAGTTAGCATTTGGCTCAACTTTGCAATTTGCGTAATTTCATTCCTACTTTTCGGACTTGGACAAGATGCAGTTCAAATGTACAAATCGTTCATTCCTCAGAAAGTTCGGGATCACTTCAATTCTCATGAAATCAAGGAGCAGGTTCTCCAAGTCGGTTATTCTGAACAATGTGAAGGTGCCAATACCGGCACGTCCTATGGCACAACTATAGGCAACAGCGAGATCTTGATGAAAGATGGATTTTATGAGGATCAAATTGAGCTTGAATCGGTTCATTCTCTCTCGAATTTGAGCAAAGACCTCGAATCCATACTTCGAGATGTGGAAAACGATAAATAATTATGTACCAATCAAAGCTTTGAACCGTGCTGCAAAGATATCTGAGCTAACTTTCCCCTCGGTCTCCTTCATTGCCTGGCCAATAAGAAAGTTGATGGACTTGTGCTTTCCGTCTTTAATGCGCTTGATAACGTCTGGATTTGCAGCAATAATTTCCGTACAAATTTCATCCACGATTTCGTTGATGTCTGAGTCTGATACACCAGTAGGTTTTCCTAGATCGTACTGTTCCATTGCTTGCTCAATTTCCATACTGTTCGTCGCAGTAACCAAATGTCCAAGAAGTATCTTCGCCGAAGCTGAGGTGATGGATTTTTCAATGAATATCAAATGCAATAAATGGGCCAAAGATGATGGGGAAATCTTTTCAGGATCAAAAGTAAGACTATTTTTCGAAAATGCTCCGAAAACTTCATGAAAGAGCCAATTGTTTGCTCGTTTGACATCGATGTCCTTGATGGATTCTATGAGATTGTAATAATAGGACAAAACATGCTTGTTATTTACAAGGAATTGTGCATGTTTGAGTTCGATATTGAACGGGCTGGCGATGAGTTTTTCAACTACAGCATCAGGAAGCTGAGGAAGGGACTCTTGAACTTGCTTTTTGATATCAGAATGCAATCTTATAACTGGAAGTTCCGAGTCAGGAACATACCTGTAGTCTAAAGCATCCTCTTTGGAGCGCAGAGCTATGGTGGATTTCCCATCCCAAGAACGAGTTTCTTGTAGGATACAAACGTTTTCTTTAAGACACTCAATTTGACGACGATATTCATAACCTAGTGCTTCAGCAACTTCGCTCGTACTGCCCAAGTTCTTTATTTCTACTCGGTTTCCTCCGTTTACACTGACGTTCACATCCACTCTTATGGCACCAGTTTCAAGGTCACCGGTACAAACGTCGAGGTATTTCACAAGCGTTTGGTACTTTTTGATGAACGCTACTACCTCTCCGATCGTCTCGAAGTCGGGCTTGGTAACTAGTTCAATTAGCGGAATGTTGGCTCGGTTGTAATCTATTCGTACTTCTTCATCGAATTTGACATAATTTGTCTTTCCAGTGTCTTGCTCTAGTTGAATTTGTTCTATGCATATATCCTTCTTGGTGCTTTCTATGCCATCATACCGACTATCAAGCTTCAAAATTCCGCCTGTGGCAATTGGACTGTAATGCTGGGTGATCTGGTAGCCAAGAGGCTGATCTGGATAAAAATAATGTTTACGATCAAAGCTCGAATTGAGGTTTATATCACTATCTAATGATACTGCTAGCCGCAATGCCAATCGGAGTGCCTCCGGGTTCAATTTGGGCATAGTACCAGGAAGCCCCACGTCGAAATAGCTGATGGAAGAATTGGGAGGTTCATTAAAGCTGGTTTTAGACAAGGAAAAAAGCTTGAAATCCGTCTTGAGTTGAGTATGTAATTCAAGACCACACTTCAATTTGAATCCAGACACAAGATCCGATCCTAGACGAGCAGATCCATGTAGTCGCCTAACTATGTTCATCTGATCCTGTATGTCAAGAATCAAACGAAAACTCATTCACACCTCGTGCTCAGCTGCAGGATTCGCACCGGTACGCGCACGCCATCATTCACGATAAGATAAGTGTATCACAACAGGAGAGCGAAGTATAATAATATTGTTAGAAACCAATAATTAAGGTATGTTAAACTTCGAGACATTACGGCAACCGGATGGTAATTCCGGGTGCTTAGCAAGAGGAAAATTATCTACTTCAAGCAGTTAAACAATGAATACTAACAAAAAGATGCGGTCACAATTTAAAGACGAACATCCATTTGGTAAGTGATTTTGGTTATGAGAAGTCCAGTGATTGTTTTGGTAACTTTAACCATTTCTATCCTGATATATGGCACGCTTTGAAGAGCTTATGGATCCATCGGCATGGATTGGTGTTGGTGGCAATGTTCACAAAGCGCGCCACCCTTGTGGGGATAATATACTAACTTCAGAGAAGAGAAAAGCAGAGGCTTCCAGGATTATTGAGCGATTTGGCGACAGACTTCCGGTGATTTGTGAAAAGGTGGAGAACTCAGACATACAAGAAATTGACAAACGCAAGTATTTGGTGCCAGGAGACTTATCTGTGGGGCAGTTTGTGTATGTGATAAGAAAGAGAATCAAGTTGCCCAGCGAGAAGGCGATTTTCATTTTCATCAATGATATCTTACCCCCCACTGCTGCGCTCATGAGCACGATATACGAAGAGCACAAGGACGAGGATGGGTTTTTGTACGTGTTGTACTCTGGTGAGAACACGTTTGGTGAGCCAACGGAACATCGCGAGGCGATCAACAGCAGATTTGGACTGGAGCGTTTTGAACTAGGGCCGTTCCCGTCGATGAGATTATGGATTCTGTTTCTACTTGATGTTTAGCTGGTTTGGTATTGCAGAAGAGGTGTTGTATAGCTCTATATATCGTTCGTCTTGACCTGTGAATCCACCAGTATTATTATGTTCACGCCGTCGGCCTTGACATTGATGTGGTCGTAGAAGAGCTTGTAGAGTCCTTTGGTTACTTGGTGTTCATCGTCAATCACCAATTCATTGACTCCAAGTGCTTCAGCAATTTTCAGGTACAATTTGTTTTTGTTGGTCAATTCCACTGCCAAACCATAAAACACTCCGTTATATTCATACTTGATCTTATTTTCAAGATCTTTTTCAATAAATGTGGCACATTCCAGAACCAAGCTAGACATGATTCCATCGTCTATATCTTGCTTTCCATCAAACATCACCAATAAGCCCGTTGCAGACGATAAGTCGAGAGTTTGGAAGCCGTAACATACGCTAACAATGATCAAAAGGACCAAATACCAATATATTCTATGAAACATTATAAAGAATTAAGTTATCCTTGACATTTGGTCATGCAGGGTGCAGCACTTTCCGCATTTGAAATGAAATCGCACCCATTAAGTTATTCTATGAATCATTCTATTAAGTTTTTCCAATGAGTATCTCTATATTATAGAAATGGTTACTCTAATTATCACTCATGAGGTCGCTGAACTCTGTTTCCACATTTTGAAGTTTTTTCCTCAATTCAGCTTTGCGGTGTTCATCGCACCATGAGCCGTTGATTCCGTTGAGCACCACCTTGGTCCATTCTTTTGGAGTGAACCCAAACCTGGTGTGTACTTGGACATAATTATCGAGAATATAACCACCAAAGTAAGCGGGGTCATCAGAATTAATGGAAAATGGGACACCAGCGTCCAAGAATTTTCTGATTGGAAGTTCAGAAACATCTTTTACAACTTGCAATTTCACATTTGACATGGGACAAAGCGACAACATGACTTGATTTTCCGCCAAGTGTGTCATCAATTCGTCGCTGTGTTGCGAATTGACACCATGGTCGATTCTGGTCACATTCAACTTGTTCAACGAGTTGGTGACATACGTGTGGTCGCCTTCTTCTCCAGCATGCGCCGTCAAATTGACATGGGGAAACTGGTCCTTCAATGTCTTGTAGCAATCAGCGAAGAGCTCTGGAGGAAAGGGTTTTCTGCAGAATCAAGACCCAAGCCGTGGATGATACCGGCAGTAATAAGGAGCAGCACTGGCTATAGTTTGCAACCCATCAGCTGCAGGCAAGTGACGCAAAAGACACATGATAAGTTTGTTTGTTGTACCCAACTTTTCGTTGGCATCTTTGCAAGCTCTTTCAAACCCAGATACTACGGTATGAATGGGTATACCTCTTTCTACATGGCCTTGGGGATCGAAAAATACTTCTGAATGAACACATCCATCGGCATGAGCACGCTTAAAATACTCCATTGCCAAGTCATAGAAGTCATCCTCCTTGATCAACACACTCATTCCAACATAGTAGTGGTCCAAGAAGTCTTGTAAATCAGCAAAATTGTTGTATCTTTCATTACATGCAGCTACAGATGCAGGGAAATTGGATGGTAAAGTGATGTTGTTTCTTTCGGCAAGCTGGAAAAGCAAGGAAGGTTCAAGTGTTCCCTCCAAGTGAACGTGGTGTTCACATTTGGGAAGTTCCCGAAGAAATTCGGTCATACGTGGGCTGCATTCGTGGACCATATTGCAATTTTTCACCGTCGCTTATCGCATCGCTTCACTTTGACACATTTCCTGCAGGTACGGCTGCGGCTGTGATGAGCAGACGAATCCGCTAATCAAAATTACCTGAAGTTCACAGCCGATACAAAACGAATTCTCCCGGTTTCGCTAGATCGTACTACGAAAGTGGCTTCTCTTCTCTCATTTGCTAAAAATATCCGTGTTTTGGTCTGGTCACGTGACACGTCATACCCCGTCTATAATTAGCCCAAACCGGGCTGTACCTGAGAAATATTGCATCCTCGTTACCTATGCATGCACTTCCAAGAAAACTTCATCTGCACGTTATCAACGCATGACCACCGTTAAGCCCAATGGACATGAACCTTTCTTGCAACCGTTAGTGTTTATGCGCGGAATCAGCCAGCCATCGCAGCCGTTTGACGAGTTGCAACCGAAAAGCACCACCTAGCGAAAAAGGTCAATTTCGTACCACGATAAATCCTTTTCTTCAAAGTTCACCACTGCGGCTCGTATTTGCTTCCCTTGCTCGTGATACCATTTTGAAACAGGGTTTAATATAGTACACCCGTGCACCGTGCGTCCCCGCGATCATAGCCTCCCGTCGCGATTTATATTATAGTTGATGATCTGGAAACACTTCAGTTAAAAATCCCCAATTTTGACATAGAGCATGAGTTATAACTATCGCCGCAACAGCGGTGACTCGCTAGAGGATTATGTCCAGCACCAGGGAACATACAATTATTCACATCAGCCCAGCCAAGAGTCTCTTAATTTTCAGCACCCACAGCCCGTGTACAACAATCATCAGCCGAGCTATGACGACTTTACCGAGTACTACCAGGACCCTGTGAGGCCCACCGAAATCTTCACGGCTCCAGCACCACCACAACTCGAGCCATTGGCACAGGAAAATCCATTTGATAATCGATTGTCGGATCCCGTACACGACAACTATGAACTCAACAATTTTCATGACTACAACTATGCGACGACCAACGACTATAACCAAGCGTTTGTTCCCCACGTGTACGATGACGATGAGGAACGCGAGTTCGATAGACAAATCGAATACAACCAGTTTGACGGTGATTCCTATGACTTGAATGTCGTCCAGGTACCGTCAATTGTGTCGAAAGAAGACTTGATTGACGTTCCAGAATCACCCTTTGGCGACGAGCGCGATCTCCCCGAACCACCAGACGAAGAACCAGTCCGTTCCAAACCACAGATCGGAATTGCCTCGGGCTTAAATGGACATTTGGTATTGGATTGTCCTGTTGCGACCGAGCTCTTGACAAAGTTTCCTGGTTACAGACCCGACGTGAAAGATGGTGGATTAGCCAGAGAATTCTCGTATATGAGATACACCGCTGTGACGTGTGGACCGTCCAATTTTTACCGTGATGGTTACATTTTGCGTCCTGTTCATTATCCCATGCCTCGTCAAACCGAGATCATGATTGTGGTTACAATGTACAATGAAGATGATATCTTGCTTGCTAGAACCTTGAAGGGTATCTTCAAGAACATCAAGCATCTCGAATCGAGAACCCGATCGCCGGTATGGGGAAAAGATTCATGGAAGAAAATCGTCGTTTGCGTCGTCAGTGATGGTCGTTCGAAAATTAACGAGCGTGCTCAAGCGCTCTTGGCAGGTCTTGGAGTCTATCAGGAAGGTCTTGCCAAGAGTAGAGTCGACGACAAGAAGGTGCAAGCTCACATCTACGAGTATACCACTCGAGTCGGTATTCTGAGTGTTGACGATACGGTCAAGTTAACCACCGAAAAAATCGTGCCAGTCCAGCTTCTTTTCTGTCTCAAGGAAACGAATGCAAAGAAAATCAATTCACATAGATGGTGTTTCCAAGCGTTGGGCCAGGTCCTCGACCCTCGTATAGTGGTGTTGTTGGATGCGGGAACCCAGCCTTCAGGAAAATCGTTGTACCATCTTTGGAAGGAATTTGAGAAAGATCCTCGGGTTGCAGGTGCTTGTGGTGAAATCAAGGCTTCCTTACAAAAGAGACAAATCATCACCAACCCTATTGTGTACGGACAAAATTTCGAGTACAAAATTTCGAATATTTTAGATAAACCAACAGAAAGTGTGTTTGGTTTCATTTCGGTTTTGCCTGGTGCTTTTTCGGCCTATCGTTATGTTGCTCTCCAGAATGACGTCAATGGTAGAGGTCCTTTAGAGAAATATTTCAAAGGTGAATTTCTTCATGGAAGTGGAGAATTGGATCCTGAGGATGACGAATATCAACTCAAAAAGGCTCAGTTGAAGGATGAAGCAGGAATTTTCACCTCCAATATGTATCTTGCAGAAGATCGTATTCTCTGTTACGAATTGGTTGCAAAAAGAGGCTGTTCATGGCTTCTTAGGTACTGTAAAAGTGCTAGTGCCGAGACTGATGTCCCCGAAGGATTGGCTGAGTTTATCTTGCAAAGACGGAGATGGCTTAATGGGTCGTTTTTCGCAGCTATTTATTCGTTAGCACACTTTCCAAAATTGTGGACTTCGTCGCATTCTATAGGAAGAAAGGTCTTCCTCCATGTCGAGTTTTTCTACCAATTTTTGAATCTTATTGTGTCTTGGTTTTCCATCGGGTCTTACTTTTTGGTATTCAGAATCTTGACCACTTCTTTGGCCTCAAAGGATTTACATTTGCTCCTGGAAACATCTTGTCTGTTGTGTTTCTATGGCTTTATTTGGCATCAATTGTCACAACATTTGTGTTAAGTTTTGGTAATAAACCCAAAGGTACGGAAAAATTTTATATTGTCATTGTTGTTTTCTTTGCCATTTTAATGGCGTATATGATATTTGCTGCGATATACATGGCAGTTCATGCAATCCAGGCGATATACAATGATCATACCAAAATTACCGTGAGCCTATTTTTCAAGAATGCTCAATTTAGAGACTTGGTAGTTGCAACAGCATCCACCTATGCTCTATATTTCATATCATCTTTCCTTTACTTTGAACCATGGCACATGTTCACGTCGTTCCTTCAGTACATTCTTTTGTCTCCCGCCTATGTGAATGTGTTGAATATCTATGCATTTTGTAACATTGATGATATTTCATGGGGTACCAAAGGTGATACTGGAGCCAAAGATTTGGGTGCTGCCAAGGTTAGAGAAGATGGTACTTTCGACGTTAATATTCCTATTCTCAAAGAGGAAATTAATCAGTCATACCTTGACCAATTGGAAAAAATTAAAAACCCACTCCAAAAGAAGATTCAAAGCCTCCAACAAGCAATGAGGATTATTATGCGTTCATTCGTTCCATGACTGTATTAATATGGATGTTTTCAAATTTCGTATTGATAGCGGTGGTTCTCGAAACCGGTGGGTTCAACCAGTTGGATCCTGGTAGTGACGATACCTCCAGATCTGAGATTTTTTTGACGGTTATCTTATGGATGGTTGCGTTCATGGCGTTGTTTAGGTTCCTTGGCTCCTCGTTGTATCTTGTGCAGAGATTCTTTGCCAAGTTTAAACATTCGCAGCGACGTTGAATAATTGTGTAAAAATGTAATAATACAAAATGGAGAAATTAAAATTGAGATTGGAGAGGAGGTGAAAAAAAAAGGAAGAACAAAGAAAAAACTACCTTAGAAATGAAAAGAGTAGTATATTATTATGTCCTATTCACATCTACAATTGCTGTGCAATGGCTCGCTTCTTGGCATCTCCAGCTTTTGCAACCTACACCCGTGCACCCGTATCTAGACACATTCGCAGCCTCGCGTTATGAAAACAATACTCAATGAGTAAACACCGGCCAAAAAGCATAGATATTGATCTTGGTGAGCCGCTTCCACTTCCGTACCAGGTCAAAGAGGAGGAGAAGGAACGGGAAATACCTTCTTTAGAACCCGTTCCTGTTCGACAACGACGTTGGAGAGACGTTTCAGATCATGAAGAACCACCACAAATCACCACAAATGTTACAATTCCAAAGCTTCTGAGGTACTCAAAGCAAAGAGACACTCGCAATTCCGAAGAAGAGCCGTTAGAGCTGATACGACACCACATAGATGGAATAAGGGCAATTATCACCAAACATGATCTAAATCTTGACACCAAAATACTCGATAATTTCGAGGCTCAATTGAAGAAAGACGTTGATATAATGGACGAGCTCGACAAGCTCCAGACATTACGACAGGAAATGACACCAGGAGTGTCTTATCTTAAAATTACCGTGGTAGCACTTACCATCATTGTGGTGATGATGGGATCGTTTTTAATGTCGGGACTCAACTACGATTACTGTTACTACCTTTGTTGATTATTATGTACAATACTACTCGTCATAGTCGTTGGCGGGAGGAGCAGCACTTTCGCTGCTCATGTATAAGTCTATGGCGGTGGAAAATGCAGCGAACCCAGCGCACCCAAACAATGCAGCCTGAGGCCCTGCTTTTATGGAAAGTCCAGCACCGGTAATACATCCGGCAGAAACTCCGTTATAAATATCATGCTTGGCTCGCAAACTCTCGATGGCACATTCTACTCCAGAGTATACGAACCCGATATAACCAAAATTTTTGGCCGATGAGTAAGATCGGCGTCCCATGTCGGAGAACTGGAGCTTCATCTGCTGCTTGAACGGAAGTTCACTTATATGGTTCACAGATGCCGTTCCCACAGGCACATCATAAGCCATCGAAGCCATAAACAATCCGAAAAAACCACCAAGGGCAAAACCTGTTACCCCCGCCATGGCAGTTTTTCCGGGACATGATTGCATGAACTCGATCATCTGCTTTGCCCCGGCCTCAGCCTGCTCTTCCTGTGTCATCTCGGCGAATGGTTTCTGGGGCTGCTGCCCACCAAACATACCGAACAGAGACATGAAAATCGATGCAATGTCGCGAGTCGCAAAGCGTTGTCAGCGTCTCGTGCAAAATAATCCCGTGAGGTTTATCATGTGATTACCTTTCGTTTTAGCGCCAATCCCGCACTCGCACGACAGCCGCAACTGGTGGTGCTGGATAGATTATCGGAGTCACACCACTTGTCGGAACCAGATGCTAAAAAACATTCAGAGACTACCGCACAATCACCTTATCAACCTTTAGACACTACAGCCCACAAACACCTGACTTGACATTGGCTAATTTTTCATCTCTCATCTCATCTCTTCCCAATCTTCTCCACACTATGTAATATACACAACCAGGCATCGGTTTCCCCACAAGACTAGCCCCTATTTCTGCAAGTGTTCTTTTGCTGTGGCCTTAATTTCTGCAAAAGCAATTTCTTTGTTCTTCCCCGTCGTTCCCCTCTGTTCCCCTCCCATGTCCGTATCTGGTATCACCCCACTGGTATCGTGACTAGTTCGCGCTAATAGGTGGCTTGAGGGAATTTGCAACCGGTCGGCGATAGGTATATAAAGGCATTGAGGTATTTTCCAAATTTACCACTGTTCTGTTTCAAATTCAAGCACATTCTTGTTTGAATTTGATTTCTAGTTCACAAGTTTAAACTGATAGTTATACGACACCCACAAACCACCTTTTACTCCAACCATGACTGCGAAAAAATCCAAGTCCGGTAGAATGACCACTGCCTTGGACTTGACCACCTGTGAGAAACTTGAACACTTGCAACCCATTCCTAAATCCAGATCTTCTTCGATTACCTCAATTGAGTCGGAAGATGGTATGATGTCTACAGTCTTAAAACCTCCACCAAGAAGAGACTTTGACGACTTGATGGCTTTTGAAGGTTTCATTAGAGATGAGACCTGGGACAATGACTTTGATTATTGTCATGCTCACTTGACATATTATCCACCTTTTATCTTGAAAGAGGTGCACAACAATTTAGACAAAATTAAACCCACCATGAACAAAAATTCAAGAAAGTTCAAGAGAAATCTTCAACACCACATTAAAAAACACTTGATGCACGACATGGAGACGTGCTCAGGATTCAAGATGGACTTTAACAAGGTTGGAATGGTGGAAACCCCAACTAAAGTCAAATGGAGATTTGAGGATATGGGCGACCATGGCTTCTCCAAAGAGGAGGAAGACATGTATGGAAGACACTGGAAACTCGAGCTTGAAGTCACCTGCAACAACGAAAATCCTTTGGTTGAGGTTGACTATAAGGCCACCCCTATTATGTGAAAATGATTTTTCCAGATCTCACCTAGTTGCCTGTTCTGATTGGTTTTTATAATGTTTACGAATAACGAATAAATGACGAATGACTTTAAGCTCGCGCAACCGCATCGTATGCTGGACTAGCATAGTAATACTGGTTGGCAAATGAATCCATGTTTTCTGTGATGTAGTCGAGAAAGTCAACGCTTTGAGAAATTAGTGTGTTCAAACTGGGCGCATCCATGGTGGTCTGTGCGAGTAACCCAGGTAACAGGGCAAAAAGTCGTAAAAGATGTTCAACTCCATACAAGTCAGCAGCTGCAAAATCGTCATGCTCCTTGCGGAGCTCCAAAAATTGTAGACGTTCCACCTTATAAAGTAACATCAAGCTGAGACACCGATTGAAATATATCTCCAACCCATTAACGTACTCATGGATTATATGGTCATCTTCATCAGACCCTCCACTATTGGCTGCTGAGAACTGTTTGAGGATTTGAGACACCGGAACTCGTGCTGGAACTGTCAATAACTTGTGATCCTTGGTAATGTATTCCCAATCGTCTACCAATATATGCTTCAACTCCGGTCGCATTGGTATATAAACCTCGTTGTATTTGGCACTTTCTTGTCTTCTTTTGGGCCGTCCTCTCTTCGGCGCTGTAATCTCTCCTCCACTACGCTTCTTAGCGTTTTCTGGAGCAGGTGAATTTGAGTTGGTTTGGTTTCCCTTTTTAGATTTGGAATGTACAGATTTTTGGGCATCTCGAAGTTTTTGCTGGATTTTGAGATTCTGCTCGTTGAACTCCAAGATCCGCAGAATGGGAACCCACTCGTCCCATTTGTTATTCCAACCTTTATAGTGGACATAATAGGTGTCTACATCAATTAGACTTTGTGGAACCGATGACTGCTCAGCAGGTATATGTTTTCCTTCCTCATCTTCCACATAACTCTTGTTCTTCTCATGCACACGGGAGAACCTTGGCTTCGTAGACCAACGGTCCGTGGTACGCCAACACCCGACTATTGGGTCGAAAGCTCATGGCTGTAAATCACTTTGTGCTGCTGGTGCGTACTATAAAGACACCCAAACACCACATAGTCGACCACTCTAACGCAACGCAAAGAAGCACTTTTACAACTGTCGCCGACATCTGAAGTGCTCACTGCATCCACTCTCGCCTTGTAATCCCCAACCTCACTTTAAATCACAAATACTTCTTTTTTACCCGAACTCGGAAACGTCCTGCAGATAAGCACGGGCACCTCATTTTGGGCAAGATTCTTTAACGAGAAGAAACATTTATTTGATAGGTTTTACCCACGAGCCCTGGGCGATATTGGCGAATTTTGTTTTGACATTTCCAGTGCTACGCAGCAGAACTTTAATAATCCACCGCATTTGGGCCATTTGCGATCATTAGAGACCAATTTAGAACAAGTCCCGACAAAGGGAGAAACGTTACTACTTCATCACGACGG
This sequence comes from Callitettix versicolor, assembly GCA_022606455.1. NCBI lineage: Eukaryota > Metazoa > Arthropoda > Insecta > Hemiptera > Cercopidae > Callitettix > Callitettix versicolor. The sequence continues at coordinate 164,967 of JAJIZJ010000861.1, forward strand.
TTTCCCAGTAAATTCACGGCCACCAAGGGTTTGGAATGGCAAACAACTCGGCAAACATAGTGGGTGTCCACTATAAAGTCGGCAAAAAAATAGGAGAGGGATCTTTTGGCATCATTTTTGAAGGTGTAAATCTTCTCAATAATCAACAAGTAGCCATAAAGTTTGAACCACGTAAATGTGAAGCCCCGCAACTTCGAGACGAGTATCGCTCGTACAGAATATTGAATGGGATTCCGGGGATTCCCCAGGCATATTTCTTTGGACAAGAAGGCGTGCATAATATTTTGGTAATTGACTTATTGGGTCCTTCTTTGGAAGATTTGTTCGATTGGTGTGGACGCAAGTTTCTGGTAAAGACGGTTGTTCAGGTAGCAAAACAGATGATTGCGCGTGTACAATCGATTCATGAGTCCAATCTTATCTATCGTGATATTAAACCAGATAACTTTTTGATCGGAAAGCCGGGTTCACCCAATGCTAATCAGGTTTTCGTGGTTGACTTTGGTATGGCGAAACAGTTTCGTGATCCCAAAACGAAACATCACATTCCTTATAGAGAAAAAAAGGCTCTCAGTGGAACCGCAAGGTACATGTCTATCAACACCCATTTAGGAAGAGAACAACTGAGAAGAGACGATCTCGAAAGCTTGGGCCATGTGTTCATGTATTTTTTGCGAGGATCTCTTCCTTGGCAAGGGTTGAAGGCTCCTACCAATAAGCAAAAATACGAAAAAATTGGACTCAAAAAGCAAAGCACATCTATCAATGAACTCTGTTACGGGTTCCCCATCCAGTTTGCTCAATATCTCATGTACGTCAGAAACCTCAAGTTTGACGAGGATCCAGACTACGCGTACTTAATTCTGCTCATGGACAAAGCTTTCATCTCCATCGAAGCCACCGAGGACAACCACTATGACTGGATGGATCTTAATGGAGGACGAGGATGGGATGCAGCTCTCAATAGAAAGGCCAATTTACATGGTTATGGAAATCCTCATCCACCACAACCTCCACAAAACAAGCATCGTCAATCTTCAAACACTCAGCCATATGGTCGTCAAGCTAGACTTCATCCCGACAGTCTGTTGAACAGAGGTCCAAGACCACAATCTCATTCACCGCTCAAAGCAAATTACCAATCTTCAGGTCAAGAAAATGATGCAAGCCGGTACGGAAGATATGGAACCATGTCGGCGAACGATGACTATCATTCAGAGGTTTCTAGCATTGAGAGAAGACTTCGCGAGCGAAGCTTCTTGCGACGGTTTTTCTGCTGCTTTTAGAATCTCAATCATAAATTGCTAAATATTAGTCCTGCTAACGTTGCTAACTAGTGCTATTGCCATATTGCCATTGCTCATATTCTGTGGTTGCTGTGATTGCTTGGTATGCTACTCCTCAACGATCGATCCCTTTCTGGATGTCATGCCTTCTTCAGAACTCATCGAGTTCACACTGTTCATTCTTTCAGTTCTACCCTTATTGATTTCGTCCAAGCCACTCACTGTCTTGTCAAAGCTTTTGGCCGTGGGCATCCAAGAACTATTGTTGGATCCGTTTTCATGATAACTATAGAATCTGCCAGTATTGACTTGTGAAGCACCCAGGTAATGAGGACGAGTCTTACCGCCATTCATGGCAGTTCCTATTCTTGTAAAGAAATTGTCAAAAAGATCGGGCATGATTTGACAGACAAAAGATTGGGGGCGTCGCTGCCTTTATACCCCACAGTTCGGAGTTGTGCAGTCTACTTGCTGCGAGAATTAATAATGCAGGTGGGGAACCGGCGGGGAGGACAAATTAAGCGCCGGACTAGAACGTGACAGATCTTTAGTCATAATTATTACCTAACGGCGCATTGGGCTGATTGTAATTACGTTACGGCCGGTTGCTATCGGCCAGTCTATGGGCGATCTACGACTTATGTGCAGACTATCTTAGATCTATGGGCCGCGCGATCTACGGCCCTCTCTGGGCCCTATCTAGGCCCTATCTACGGCCCTAGGCCTACAAATTTTAACATAAAGCAATTAATAAAATTATAATGACACCTCTACTCCTGGCCAAAGCCAACTGTTTCCTCCACAGCCAACGTTAACTTTTGCTTCAAGCTTGCATAATCGGCATATGGCGGTAAGTCCACTCTATTGAAACAAGTGTGAGATTTGGGAAGTTGGTTAGGTTCACCCGCCTTTTCAATGGTGAAGCGTCTAGGACCATCGGAACCTTGAAGATCCTTGAACCCATTGACGGGAATTCTAGAGGTACCGGTGGTGAATTGAAGCAAACGAGCCTTTTGTTCGGAATCCCATTCTTTGATACATTTCCAGAACCATTGAATAACTTGGTCTGATTCTTGGTATCCACGATAATCGGTATGCTTTTTCCAGTCCTCCACATCGATCTCTGCTAAACCACCGATTAAGAGTTCGAGTTCACGCTCATCAAATACATTGACCAACTCTTGTGGGATCAACTCATTGAAACCGTCAATAAATGCCTTAAATTGCTCCTCCACCCGTTTGTAGATCTTCCATTCGGAGATGAGCTCCACATATTCATGCTTATTCTCTTCTGTCACCTCGATATTGCGCCCGTTTTCTTTCAAATCAACTTCCACAATCTCTCCAAATCTTTCGTCTTCAGCACTAAAAGTAAGATCTAATATGCCAGTGATGTCATTATCTAGAATCCATTTGAGCGATCTGAAAAATTCGGCATCCACACCTTCCATATCCTGTAACACAACCTTCTTGTGTAACATCATCTTGTATAATGCACCAACGAAGAAAGCATCCAAGAAACGCCGGTGGAAAACACCCAATCCCACCACTCTACCGATAAACTTAAAGTAGTTCAAGTGCTCGGGATTGATACCGGAATTAGGATTGAATTGAAGCGTATAGTTGTCATGCGAGGAGTATTCGAATAAACAGTAGAACGGGTTGAACATATCGTGTGAAAGTAAGAAAAAGAATTCTCTTGACACTCCTCCGTAATCCAAACCTTCTTCACCCTCGAATTTGATCATCAATCTCTTTTTCAAATCTTCTGGGGTTTGGCGCATAATCTCTTGGTATGAATCCTCAAATATGTGATCTCTGCGGACCTTTATATGGCATTGACCAGGCAAGATTCGAAGAGCAGGTTGAGATCTAAAGTAGATCACCTTACGACGGAAATCACGTTTATACTGAGGCACATTTTGGTCAAGCGAAGATGGAAGTCTGGGATCATCCCAGGTGGTAGTTTTGGTGTTATGATCGACAAAGTACACTCTTGCTGTATTTGTCAACCTCATCTCCCAACCAGAAGGTAAAGGTCCCAATTGTGATACCGGCTGTTGCTGGACCGTGGTGTTGGGTCCAAAAGTACGGATATACTGTTGTCTACGGGGATCAACCCACGTAGTAGTTCTAGTATTGTGATCAACAAAGTATGGCCGTCCTTCGTTGGTGAAACGCTGCTCCCACCCGGAAGGTAACTCTCCCAAACCACTGGTGGTGGCTCCCAGAGACGCCATTGACACGGCAGCACTGGGACTGACAGGAGTATTGGCTCCGGTGGAGTTTACGGTGACATTTCCAGAGGTGGCAGACAGAACTGTAGGCAGCTGAGGGGCCTCTCCAGGAAGGGTACGGCCACGATGCTGTCTTCTTTCCGCCTCGGTAGCGTCCTCCCGTTGCTGACCACGTTCCGATTCGGTTTGGTCAAGGGTAGGACGTTGCCAGGTGGTGGTTCTGGAGTTGTGATCCACATAGTATGTACGTCCAAAGTTATCAGTCCGCCTCTCCCATCCAGGAGGAAGACGGCCGTACTGGTCTTCGAACGAGGAGTATTGTCTTGCCGAGCCATTTGACGTCGCTGTATCACCGTTGGAAGCTTGTACTGGCAAGGTTGACGACTGCGTAGCTGATGCCGCCATAGCCGGTGCTGACGAAGCATTCTGGGAAGAGCCGGAGACACCATTACGAGAATTTTGGCTCTCATGGGAGATCACAACAATGATCTTTCCGCTGACGGCCAAATTTTCGTTGCTCTTTGAGGTCCCTGGTGATCGTCTCCTCGGACGAGGCGAGGGAAAGATCAACTACATCACCTATACGGATGTTGACAACCCCTAAAAAGCCCTGGTCTTTCTTCTTAAACTTTTTTTGATCGAAAACTTGTATAACAAGAATAGAATCTTCCGATGAGTCAAATGTGAATGTTTCATTCCAATACGGATTCAATGTCTTTTTAGCAGTTTTAGTCGTTTTCGTCTGGGATCCATCGACCGTGATTACCGCAAACGGGTCTGGTTGACGAAATACATCTCGTTTGTAAAGCGATTCTGCTGCAACGACCTTGACACTGATTTTGCTTCGTGACATGGTGGTACCGTACGCAGGAGGGCTTTGCAATGCAAGGGGTAATCAGTGACCAGAGAGGGTAATGGGTTGTTTGAGATCACTACGCACGAGGCACTTGTTTCCAATGTAAATAACAGCACCTAAAGACTTGCGTTATGGGTGTGTATTAGAGGTGTAGTAATTGTTTCGATTTTCTAATTTCACCCGCACCACAACCGGGTGTTGGGGCGGGCCGGGAGGCTGAGATGAGGTGAGGGCTCGGTTGCTACAGGAAGGAACAACGGTATTATAGTTTACTATTATAAATACTATGGTATTTCTTGTTTAATGTGTTAATGCTACTGGCTGTCTGAGCTCGTGGTGCTTCTTATCGTCCTGGAAAAGTAGCGTAAAGTCATCAAGTGTGAAACTGGTATGTTTCTGGTGAGTGGGTTCCGCCATGTCGATCTCGTCAATGGTGGGTGCTGTGTCGAGGGTTGTGTTTGAGTCGTTTATGCGAGCACGCGCAAAGTCTGGAGAAGAAGTGGCCGAGTCGGAATCGGATAAATCTGGGAATTGAGCGGAATTTGGACCAAACTTTGGTGTTGCAGAATGTACTGGCGTAGACGATACCGAAACAGCAGTATCAACCGACAACGCAGACTCGTTGAAATGCTCTGTAAGGGTGAAGTTGAACTCGTCTTCAGAACCAGAAACTTCGGATTGCACCTCGTATTGAGAAATGCTAAGTTTGCATGGCTCGGTGTCGGATGTGAGGGTGTCGTTGGACAAGGTATGCAATGGATTTTCGTACTTGGAAGCAGTACGGGAAATGGATAATGGTTTTGTTGGTTCAGCGAGGTCTTCCTGCGACTCGCAAACCAACGTGGATTGTGAGGGTTCGGCCGAGGACATGAGCAATTGCATGTCTTCGTCACTATAGTATAACTTGTTGGCTGCAAAATCAACCTTGACGGCATCATAAATCTTGGAATGAACTCCGAAAAACGAACTGGAATCCACAGATAAAACCTTGACGTCGTCCTCGTGATCCACTGATGCCATGGCCACAATGGTGCTGTTGGAAGCTGGTAGAACCGTACCACATTGTCTTTGCGAAACTCTTTGTTGCAACGAATTTTTCACTGGATCAAAGTACACGCTACTCAATCCTTCCTTGAGTCCACATTCTCCTACTGCTGGGGTTCCTTCTTTGTCACCCAGCAAGTCCCAATGGACAATATTTCCTTCTTTTCCACCGGTGAACAAATCTCCGTTATTCCACTCCATGCTGATAATCTTGCGACCCTGGTGACCGTCGAGCATTGCGTAGCTCTCTTGCTGCCTTATATCCCACAACCGTACCACACCGTCGTTGTGAGCTGCTGCAAATACGTATTCGTCTTTTGGTGACCACTTGACCACTGTGGAGCCCATTTTGCTTCTATTAGCTTGGTGGACGATGCTTGCGGGAACTCCAAACTTGGGTTGCCTTGTGTCGAAGAGCGAAACACCAAATCGACCACAAATTGCAACCGTAGATGAGTTTTGATGGATAGTTGGGTCAAAATTGTGCAACCCAGAAATATTGGAAATTGAAAGCGGTTTTGGCTTTTCTTGGCTTTCACAATCACGAATGTCCCAAAGAAACAAACTGTTGTTATACTTGCTCAACAAGTTTCCTGACTTGGTGAACCCCATTCGTGATATTCCTGCCTGGTTTTGCTGAGCAGTTTCGTCGATGGACTTGAGATGTTTTCTGTGATTAAACCTCTTGCAAATTGAGGCCGATTGCTCCTCGTCATTGGGAAGTGATACGAGATGGGCATAGCCCTTATTGTTTCCCGTAATCATGTAGTCGTTGTGATTGGGGACCCACTGCATCAGGTGTATGTTTGGAAGGGTAATGGTATTGCTGTGGGTTAAGAAATTGCTGTCCAAGTCGAGCAGGTACAAGAACAAGTTATCTTCCTTGGCACCACTCGATATAGCAATTTTTGGTTCGTTGGTTCCAGCATTATTCACGGCTATAGATGTCAAGTTCATGGTGGCATCGGGTATTTTCCAGTAGTTGGATTTGATATTCAACCTATTCAACGAACAGGTCTTGTTGATGACCTCGGTATCTTTTGGATTCTCAGCGTTCAAGAGCCAATTGCTTCCATTACTGCTTAATGGAAGATCGAATGTGCTCATACTAGCTACTGGCGAAAGTTCGGGACTAAACCGCCGAATGGCATTATTTCTGAACAAAAGTGTAGGACCGTAATAATCAGACATTTTGGTGTCAGTGCCAAGCTGATCTGATGTATATATACTGGTTCGTATTTAACATGATCTGAGGCTGGCATTCATACAAATTCGCAGCCATCACCAGCAGCGCCGCAAGGCTGGCTGCACGACTAATCACGTGCGCGCTGGCTACTCACCAAAAACGATCAAATCGGCTTCTTTTTGAATGGACGATCTCGACTTGAATCGAGAAAGTCCAATTGGGGTACTGCTGATCACCAGCATACATCAGAGAGGAATTACGTCAATGTGGAGTTGCTATGGTGTATTGGCGGGAAAACGTCAAGCCATCAATCGATCTTACGTGCAGGAACAGATCAACCAACTCTGAAATTCAATTAACAAGAAGTAATAAGATTAGAATCTTCTATTAAAGATTGGATTGGTCTATATAAATTAGTGCACCTCAGTTTAATCTACCTCCTCTTATATATACATGGCTTCAAAAGCCAGTTACCTTCTGGGTCCTTTGTTCTTCTCGACTCAAGTTCTTCTTTTTCAGTTTCATGTTCTATAAATTTGTGTCTTCTCTCCAATTTTGCTCGGCGTTCCTCAATGATATCTGGAGGAGGCTTGAAAAATTCGAATCTGGTGAACATTTTGTTGGAGTTATCTGTGTTTTTATGGAAGAATCCACAAAGCTTCAATGCCTCCACAAATTCATGGCCAACATCTTCTGGTTTTATAGTTCTTGCTTCTGCCGATTCAGTGAATCTCGATTTGATTTCAGCAATCCAAAGCTCACCACGAGGAGCCAAAATCCGGTATGCTTCTTTAATAAAATCAAGAAAATTGGTTCCCATCAATGCGAGACAAAAGATCACAATACTGCACGAATTGTCTGGCAAAGGTACATGTTTTATGTCGGCGACTGTGATTCTGTCATTCACTTTCTTCAAGTCAAAACTGTGTACTTTGATGTCCAAACCTCCTCTCTTCTTCTTCTTATTGTGCTGCGCAACAAATTTATTAACATCGAGCGCAAGCTGGGCTTCTCCACATCCCATATCCGCTATCACAACTTGCTTTCTACCATCATTGACAATTCCTGGAAGTCCACCAGGAGCATTTACCGGACGAGACAGGCCCCGTTTTTGAATTTGGTCAACGAAAACATTTACTGGGTTCTCAGGCCAAGACTGAACCTGTTCACGGAAACCTTGATGGTACTCATCGAATAGCGACGGTTGTTCTTCCACCAACTTTAATGCCTCTTCGGAACTGATAGTGTATAGTTGCTCGTTTATCCATCTGAATCTCGATCCTGAGAGCTTTGCCATCATTTTTTGTTGCAATGGAGTCAATTTACCACTCAAACTCATGATCGGGGCAGCAGGTTTTGGTGCACCAGTTTTGGCAGGAGCACTTTCTGGCTCCTTAGACTTTACCTTTTCCTTCTTCGTGTCGCTAGAAGCCTTCACCTTCTTTCTGGGAGCTTCATCCTCGTTGTCTTTTCTCTTATTCTCTCTAGTTCTTTTGTCGTTCTTTTTGGCAACCTTTCCGTCCAAATCCACAGACTTTACAGCCTTAAGATCCACAGGTTCATTTTTCTTAGCCTTCTTCTTTTTCTTGCTTTTACTTTGGTCTCCAGAAACAATTTCTTTCTGTTTGAGGTCCCATCCCTTTACTTCAAAAAGAGCCATCTTGATAAATTTTCGATGAGCTTCGCGAATTTCTACGCGAAGGTTGATAACGACTAAGCACGAAACAAAGGAAAGAGGTGCTATACTCACCACAGCTATTCAGAACAAAGACCATATCCACAAGAAATCAATCGTATTATCCACAAGTCTCATAATCGTATATACACAGAGTTCAAAATCGTATATCCACAAGAAATCAAATCATATTTATTCACAGAGATCAAACATATTTACAGATCATCATATGCATTCACCACATAAATCTAGTCATGGAGAAGCGAAAATATATCCATCACAACGACAAGGACCGACTATACTACCTTCCTGAACACTTTCCGCTTGCTCCAACTTCCGTGGCCCCAGTTCCTTTACTCAATGTTGACCTTAATGATACCAAAAATGTCATGTCTGTGTACGGTTCTGTGGGATTTGGTAGATACCTGGAAGGCTACGTGATGCTAAACAACTATCCACTCAAGGAGGTGAAAATATGTGGAAAACTTGTAGGCGAAACATACAAGGATTTTGATATGGCGGGCCGTATGAATAAGAAAAATTATATTATGGTGGAGATTGATGATTGTTCTGGGATCAATCTGACGGTGGTGGTAAAGGTCCGCGAGTCATTGTACTTGCTACTGGGATTGAAGTTTGGAGAAAATTATGGATGTTATCTTGCCGTATGTGGACTGGTGAGCGAGAACCAAAAGAGAGCTATGGTTAATGCCCATACTTTTGAAATGTTGAGCAGACAAGCCGATCTTGATCTTGAGGTCGATTGGTGGAATCACACCTTACAGTATCGCCAAAAGGTGCTTCTGGAGCCGTGGGTCTTGTGTCGTGATTACGTTCAGATTTTGCAATCATTCAATCTGGTTGTACAAGAGAATGAAGTCCTACCAGATACCGATCCAGACGTCATATCTATTCATTCTGAAGATGACGAACTCGAGGAAATTGAGATCAAATCCACAGTCGAAGACAAGCGCTTTGAACTTTGCTTGGCTATAATTTTTCACTTTCTCAATAATGGCTGCGAAAATATAACTTTAGTGGACCTTCTGACCAATGGTTACTTACTAGAGTTTGCACCACCCAATGAAATTACACAGTACTTTGCAGAAGCTATCAGCGAGCTAAAAGAATATGGCTTGCTTGCCATGGACAACAATGAAGTTATCTGCCCGCAGGCACTCCACCAATTAGCCATAGGAGCCAAACTTCGACTTCAGAATCTGAAACTACAAAACCAATCATTCATGCTTAATGACTTCCTTATATCTCTAAAGCCACTTTACACCACCAAAATTGACCTCAAAATACTCAATGGAATCATAACGTGGTTGCTAGACTATGACTTGTGTGACATTGGACTCTGGAACTACGACTCAAAGGAGAAGTCGTGGACATATGCAGGCCAAAAAACCTGATCTCCTGCATTCAACCCTTTCGGCCATGTCCGATAAAGATAAGAATTTCAGAAATCCTCATTATGTCAGTGTCTCCAATTACATGCCACATCCTTGACACGGCAATTGGCAAGCCTGCAGCCAATGTAACGTGCTCACTTTACTACATGGCACCGGAAATCGACAATCCGGTAAATGACCTGGCTTATGACCTCGGATCTGGAATCTTGTTCGCCATGGCCAAAACTGACGCCGATGGCAGAATTAAGAACTGGGTATACGATCCACAATTGTCTAGTGAAAATCAGGCAAAAATTGGCTTGAAACAAAACCAACACACTGACTTGAAACCAGGAGTATACAAGATCAAGTTTTTAACTGGCAAGTATTTTGCCCAACTTGCAGATAACTCCCGCAGTTTCTTCCCATTTGTAGAAATCTACTTCAAGATTGACAATCCTCCCGATCACCACTATCATATTCCTTTACTTCTTTCGAATTTCAGCTACACTACATACCGTGGAAGTTGAACGCAATGTATTAGGTCCATAATATTTAATAAAAGAAATGGGTATTTTGTTGTGATTCTTCGTGCACCAACATTTCATTGCATTTGTAGGTGTTCAACTCACTCTTGATCTTCAAAATCTCGAGCGACTCCGTCAAGGTGTACTGGGTCACAGACTTGTTGTACCTCTTGTAGAAGTCAGGAGAGAACGTTTCAGTTATGGATATTTTCTTTGAAAATTCCACCGATCTGCGTGGTTTAGAAGTTCCACTAGTCTTGAGAATTGGTGCCATGGCTGCACATGGCTTGGGCTTGGGAACCACCGGGGTCATAGAAAACTTTTCTGCCAGAATCTCAAGACGGTCAAAATCAGCAAACTGCCCAATATGCTTGAGATGGAATGGTAAGCGCTTACGCTGTTGTTCAGTAGTGTTATCGAACAAGTTCTTCAACTCGTAGTTTTCCAATACGAAAGTCTCTGAATCAGGCTCTGCATCGAATACCATTGAACGTCTGATCGTGTCATATGACTTTCTTCTGGCTGGGAACTTTGGGTCTTCGAGTGCCTTAAAATCAGAATCAATCGGCCAAAGGAGCTCCTCTTGCAAGTATCGCAAATTCTCATCAATATATGCATCGTCTGAGTTATCCTGCGAATGCCTCAGACCTTCCTCGTTATTAGCGTCATTCTCGTCCTCAACTTCATCGTTCGGTATCTGATCACGCTTCTGCTGATCTTCAATCTGATCTCTTGTTAATTCATCGTCCCGTAAAAATGGTTCCATGGTAACACCTTCAGACTCCACTGCTTTGGTACGATCGGAACCCATGGTCTCATTAAAGCTGTTCAAAACATCATCGAGAAGACTAGAGTCTGCCTCTATTGTTGGAAGCTTCGTTAGCGTCAAGTCGTAAATGGAATTGCGTACTAGCAGCTGTTCTCGCGCGGGAGGTTGCAGTACCGGAGCATCAACTGGTTCCTTCACAACTGGCAACCTTTCTTCAGTTTGGCGAAATTTGGGTACTTTTGCAAAGAAAGAGATCTTTTTCTCTGTCCGTTCTTTGGTTTGTGGCTTCGAAACTGGTTGCTTATCACCTTTGAATTTCTTCCAAAACAGCTTAAAGTTGGACGTAGGCGTAGATGGTGTCAAATTTGGTAATGATTTGGGCTTCAGAGGCGATTTCCGAGGCAGTGGAGCCTTTGGTTCGACGGGTGACTTGGGCTTTTTTGTCTCTTCTTTTTCGTTTGTGATAATCCCTTTGGGCTTCACCGTTGGCAGAAGAGGAAGTGCCTTATCAAAATCCTTATTGTATTTTGGAACGTTTATAGTGAAATCTTTCTTGGTCGCCGAGTCTTTAGGCTTCTTTTCTACCACGTCCTCAACAACATCCAACATGGATCTGTTAACAATAGGCGCCTTCTTTGGAGTATTATCTTTCGAGATTGGAGTCGGAGGTTCTGAAGATGACTCCAATGGCATACCCTTAATCACAGAATCAGTGATTTCCACATCTTTGCCTTTTGGAGTAGACAAGAGCTCCGAATGGCTTATTTCAGATTGTTCCGATTGCACCTGTGCAATAGGAGGCATAGGAGCTTCCTTTGTAGTCAAATTAGGAACGGAATTAGTAAAGTCACTCGACTGAGGAGACGAGTCTATTATAGAACTATCCGGGGGAGGTAATGAAGTCCGGTCAGGAGAAATCTGATGCAGCCTCTTGTCATGAGGAACTGGTGAGCCCATGTCACCATACTGAGAGTTACGTTTAGACTCATTCAAAACTTCGTTGAAGGAGCTGATGGAGGATACCGACCGTTCATGCTTGCGAATTTTATTACCAACAATGGCGACATCACCTCTAGGTGGGGTACCCTGTTCGTCATTGAGGAAGCGATCAAATGCGTCATCTTTGTGAAAGTCAAAAAAGTTGGTCTTTGGAGTTCTAACAGATCCGTTTGGAGAAGACTCGTAATCGTTCAGGTAACCTTCAATCAATCGGCTAACCGATTCAAATGATCTTGTACTGGAGGAAGCGGTGATGCGATCCTTAGGTGTCCTTAAATCGTTTGGCGAGGGAAGAGATGCAATTTCGTCTTTCGTGGGAACGCTTATTGTCAAGCCGTTCTTATTGGAGGAAGATGGACCTAGTTTATGTTCGTCTGAGTGTCTTTTATCTGACTGCACATTTTCTGGCTCTTCAGGCTCATTATTAGCAGGCTCGTTACTTGCAGATTCATCGCGATTACTTTTAGCGGCTGCAGTTTCTTCATATGAATGTGTCTCATTTAACGTACGGCTGGAAGCAGAGTCGCATTCAGATTGTGAGTTTCCCGAGTTGGTATCGTCACCGTGATCCAGGTCGTTCTCCAGACCAGACCCAGACCCTGTACACCATTAGGATCTACTGGCGTCACCTCAGACTGAATTTCGGTCTCTGGTGAGGGGTCGTAAGAAGCTTCAGAAACTTCGTGCACCAGATCCATATCCAAATTTGCTTCCGGGTACTCATGGTCCTTCAATGATTCAATGGTCACCGTGTGAGTATCAGGAATCGACGCTTTGTCTGCTTCTTCCTCCAATGTGCTGAGATTTGGCTCGACTGCGCTTTCGAAAGAAGAGGATTCTTCGCTATCAACCGAGGAGAGGACAGGCTTGGAGATCGTGAAAGATTTCTGCGAGCTAACTGCATCGCTGCTTGTGATGGTGTTGACTTCAGTTTCACGGATACTCTCCAATGAGTTTGACTTGGATATATCACTCGAAGGGTCTGATTTTGGTGTTTTAGTCAAAGGATTGCCCACGTCGTCGACCGAAGTATTGATAGAAGTTTGTGGGGTGTTTGACATTGAGCGGTTGAGGGTGTAGTTTGAAAGACTAGACGGATTGGAGTCAGAATTATGGTGAGTAGGGGTATCCACAGGGAGTTCTGCTGAAGCGATCGAGAGCGATGAACTGTTTCTCAAGATATTGTTTGACTGAAAAGTTGGTTTGGACGCCATTCGGGGCGAATGCAGGGTGGTAGGAGTCAAATGTTGGATGTTGATATTTGTCGGTGTGTCTATTCTGTTGGAGCGGAGAGAGTGTGCGAGGTGTTGCTGCGATGCCTTTTAACGTTCGTGAACGAGCTTGAACGAGGAACGTACAGTGGTGCTGTCTGGATAGATATGGACGAGTTCATGGAAACCATCGATGACGAGCGGGAAATACAATTGCTGTTCGGGTGGCTTGAGTGGCCGTTTGGGTTGCCCAGTGGTTGGTTTCTAGGGTATTGCTGACTTGGTGCAGGATATCCTTGGCCGTTGGCGTGGGCGGGATGATGGCCGCGACTGGGAAATGTAGCATTAGGTGGTACACCAGTAGTTTCTGGTGCCAGAGATGGAGGAATGTAGTGGTAAGAACCCTTGAGCGAGTTTGATTTTGGGTATCGAGCAGGTCGGTTTTTTCTATTTGGAGAGTTTCTGGGTCGAAAAATCTCGCCATTTGGAAAATAGTAGGTGCTTCCAGCTTTGTGGAACCCGTCATCGGAGCGCTTTGCGGCGCGTGGAATAAACTTGCTATCCACGGTGAGAAGCTCGTCTGTTGATAGCGACCGAGAATTTTGCTGGGAAGACACAGAACTGCGGCGAGACATGATGAAGATGGACGTGTGTGGAATGGGTTTTTTATAAGCGAAGGTACGTCTTTTCGATTCAAGACTATAGTTGGAGCATGCGCCGACTCACACTAGGGCACGCGAGTCACCAAGGTCAATAATACCACGGCAGGAGAAAAAGGGACTGGTGTTGGGTGAGACAACAGTTTAAGCCTGGATTCAAACAAGGGGCGGGGGTTGTCTGCAGGAATGAAAATTGCAACACCAGAGCAAGAATTGAAATGGTGGAAGTAATGTAGTTTGCGGTGGAATTAGGTAAAGTTTTGTTGTAGTTTCGTTAATGTTGTCGATAGAGAATGGTTGAAACGTTTATGGATCAAACTGCACAGAGCAGAATTAAGGTTTGCAACGCCAATTGGATGGGCGGGAACTGGCAAAAGTAAATTTGAAACTGAAAAATGTCTTTGCTTATTTCGTTGTATATACTTTTGAGAAGTTTTGGGTTGCCTTCTTGTGAATTTCTTGTTACCTTCTTGTGTACTTGTTTTTATTCTTGGCTCGCTCTTATTTCTGCCGAGTGGCAGAGCCAGCGCGCTGCACGTTCCAGCCTGAAACAGTTGACATGAACGCACTACTGGGACGATTTTCGATCACATAAGCGCACCCAGTGCACTCGTCCACTAATTCACTGCCTTCGCTGCATTAACCATTGCGTTATCCGGAATCTTCGGATACATCTTGTCGATCTTCCGATGTCCCAAAACGTGTTGGCCGTCTCCAAATAGGGAAGGGACCTGCGTAAGATCTATGCAGGTGGGTGCGGCTGCAAATCGGAGCCACAAACTTGTTTGTACCAGTTGAACTTTGTGCCATTAACTTCCAATTCAAAGCAATTGCCGCTCAATCTTCATGCTCTTGATCTTTTGGTTTTGGTTTCTCATCCCACCGCTTTTGGCCCTAAATGGCCACTCCATTAGGACAAAAATGGGCACTTTGAAAAAGGTGCCGCAAATGCCTAAAGAATTAATACGATCCCGAAATACCCCAGACGGTACCCTGCGGCTTTCATCACTGCGATTACCGTTTGGAAACCTTTTTTCGTCACAAAAAGTTCCTCGCCAGAAACCGGGGTCCGAGCCGCACCTCACCAATTCCACCTCGAAAGAACCCGTGCTTACTATTACATCCAAAACTGCCTGGGTCAATGATTTCTTGATCAATTTGCGAAATAAGGGCAAGGAACACAAATTGGCAAAAACTCAGCCAACTTCCGAGCCCCATGACAATAATAAGCTCAAATCAAAATCACCAGCTACCAAGATTTCGAGGCAAAGGATGATCTCAAAGGATGGACCAAGCTTATCACTTCCAAGGACAAAAGCGAAGTATCTTCAACGCACGACCAAGAAGTTCGTATGCCTATAATGCCAACGTTTGATAGACAGGCATTTATTCGGTACTTGGTCGACACCAAAGGGTTCAATGAAGCCGATCTTTCATTTTTGCGTACCAATCTCGACTATGGCTTTGCTGAAATAGATGAAGAGCTCACCAAAATCAGAAACTTGGAACGGAACCAGCTGCAACAATGTATTTCCATTGGAGGTGAGAGTATGGGGTCAATAACTTATATCGATAAGCTAGCGTTCTTAGGACTCATAATGCTTTTATGATGAATATGACAACTTTTTCTGATGTACAATTGGTAATGTTGGGAGAATATACTTCTTTAGCAGGTTATGCATTCATTTTGATGTTTTTAAGGCATGTGGCAGGCATCTGTTGGTCTGTAGTTAGTGTCGTGAAATATTATGAAAGCATCACCAAGCCTCTGTTTTGGTTATAGAGTGAATAAGTCTTTTGCATTCTGTCATAAGTTTTCGTTTCCTTGATTCATTAACGTATCTTTGAGATCACACAACTTTCACTAGTTGTTATTGTAATTTTTACTGTTCAGACTTAGCTGCTTCGAGAACATCGATATTGGTAGCAGATAATCTCCACATTAACAACATGAACACCAGCATGTACGGGCTAAATTTTCTTGCTCCTTGTATCAAGTACTGGTCGTGGAGTGGTACCCAATCTCTCTGTTTCGTAGTGCCGAACTTTGGCTTCTTCTTTAAAAGTGCTTTCATTTCTTCGTTCTGTTGCACCTCTTCTTTAATTTGTTTCAAAAGTTCTGGTCTTTTTGTAAGATAACGAGCCATTCCCCTTGCTACGCCCAAGTCATCGTGAGCAAATACATCCCACTCATTCAAAGTGAAAAGTGCAAACATTTTAGCTGACCATTCTCCTATTCCTTTCAACGAAACCAATTCCTTCACAACTTCTTCCAATGGTGCGTCCCTATAAAACAGAACCTTACAAAGGTTCGAATTGGGGTCCGAAAATGCCTCACTGATGCTTTGAACATAGGATATTTTCATCCTTGAAAGTCCCACTTCTCTGAGCTCATCAAAGGTGAAAGTGAGCGTTTTCAGCGGGGTTGGTTTTCCATCAAAAAGAGCTTCAAACTTGTTCATGATGGACCTTGCTGCCAGTCCCGATATCTGCTGACTCACCACGCTCGATATGAGCGAATGCCAGTAGCTGAGTATTAGTTCTTGATCACTCTTGACAATTTCACTGCCTTCCTTTTTGTAGTGAGGAAACGTTTTGTATACTATCGAACGATATAAAGTAGGATCCTGTTTAATTATGTGTCTAGCTGCCTCAATGAAGTCTTTTGTATGATAATCGACGAAATCTTTGGGCAATTCCAAATTTTCAGGAACTTTGATGAACAGAATTGCATCTTCAAGATACGGTTTTTTGATGGTAACGGTGGTTTTTTTTGTCTTTTTGATCTTCACCGGCGAGGTAGGGTCCTCCTTTACTGTGACGGTGGTTAATGTTTGCTTCCTAGTGATTACCATGGTTCTGGGAAGTATTAACTTTCTCAACATTTGTCAGCGATATTTTGCGGCCAAAGTTGAATGCGAAATCAGAGATTAAAGGTTGCGAAAAGATTAAAGGTTGCGAAAAGATTAAAGGTTGCGAAAAGATTAAAGGTTGCAAATTACATTAAGATGAGATGCAAATAATTACTAGTAGAAACAAAAGCACCTTTGTTTCTCGAGTAGTCCCTCGAGGGGTTGGGTGCTCACCTCTTCACCATCTAGTTCTGTTAATGCTGGATTGGCTGCTAATTCTTCGAGCACCTTGTTTGACAAAACCGGCTTGATTTCGGGCCCAGCGGTTCCCAATGTTATATGGAGGTTCTGCTTGAGCGGTGGGTGGTCAATTGAGTTGAACTCGGAATCATAAAAATTGGGAACTCCCACTTCGATACATACAAGATGTTTGTTCCAAAAGATGAGTTTTTTAAGATGGATATCGCAGTAAAAATCGACCAAAACTTGCTTCTGCTTCTTGTTTTTAGGCTGTGGAGAACCGAAAAACTCTGCAATGCCATTCCATACCTTTTGACCTTCCTCGGTGGACGTTGAAGCTGTATGCGCAAGAGTAACATGAAACTCTTTTTGGACAAGATTATCTGTTTTCAACTGCTCCCATAGTTGAGAATCCAGTGAGGCATTCACAGTGCTTACCAAGGCTTTGGGATGGGATACTTTAATGCCGTAGTAGGTTACTTTTCTTTCTTTTTTTTTGGGTGCCTCAGTCTCTGGTTTCAGTTTGAATGTTTTAGTGAACGATGGTGTGTACCCCAATGCTTTTTCGAATGACTTTTGGAACTCGGTGTCTGATACCGGTTTAATTTCCATACCAGTGATTGTTCTTAATTCACTTAGAATCTTTTTCGCATTTTGCAACGAAGAATCTTTTCCAAGACTCAAATTTATAACATGGTCAAAAATTGAATCTGGCTCTCTTTCCGAATTTATTGGCTGAAACCGACGAACAAACCCCTCCATGACACTCTCTGCAAGTTTTCTGTCTTCACTGAACTTTATGGACTGGTGGTTATCGCCCCGTAATGCCACTCTTTTGTGGGTGACATTCCACAATTCTTCCTCACTGAGATCGTTCGGCACAAAATTTGCAGCCACAAACTTTATCACAACATTTGCCGGCAAATACTTGGATCGAAGTTGACTCACCAGTTTAAAGAGCTGGGCTCGTTCTCTAAATTGGTGATTGTTTCTGTCGCTGAAAACAACGTCCCGGTGTCTAAGCATCGCCAAGGTTCTATCCACAAGTTTCTGCTTGCTCGACTTGCTAATATCGTCGTTCTGAACATGGCCCCATTCGGGGAAAATGCCTGTTAAAGTGGAAAACGTAGTGGTTTTACCACATCCAATAGTGGATATTGGGACTATGACATACTTGTACACCACCTCTCCAACAGATAAGGTCTTCATTTGTTCATCAAGTTTATCGTAGCTTAGCAACTCCATGCCGCTGCTGGTACTCAAACCAAACTTCTCCATGAACAACTTTCTGACCTTGATGATACTGTGGTTATCATTAAACTGATCCATTAAAACCGGTTCTTTCTCAAAAAGAGCCTCGGTAAAATCAAGGTACTGGCCAATGATGTAGTTGTGTTTTTTTGCTTTGCAACAATCTCAGGAATGGGTTCTCCACGCATGAGGGCTCTGGTAGTTTCTCGGAACTGACGGTAGAGAAGATATGGTTCTTCAAATTTGTACTTGAAGAAAAAGTCATTGCCGTTTTCTCGACATCGAATCACAAATCCTTCCACTTCTTGTCCTTTATAAGTCCCTGTTTCCGCTGCTTTATTGAGAAAGTCCCACAACGAGTCAAAGTCGTTCTTTATAAAGTATTCCGTTGGAATAAACCCCCATTCTCGAGCAAATGCATCCACTTTATCCATTGGGTATGACTTGAATTGGATAGTGTTAAAATTGAGTCCATGCAAATAAAGCCCTGATTTGTCCTTGGTATACTCAAGAACATGCTCTTCAAAGTCATCGTCACACAACTCGGCCACAGCAGTCACATTGAGCTTGTATAAAAGCGACCCTAAATCTTTCATACTCTTTCCGATTTTCTCCAATTGAAGTTTCAATTGTCTTTCTCCCTCCACAGCATGGTTCTTCGACACATCTTTGGGTCTCACTCCAGTCGAGTGCTTTGAACATACCACCAAAGTACCGTCTTCGAGGCCAGAAATAAGAATAATACATCCATTCTCTTTCAATGTCACTTCATAAGGACCAGAAGTTTTCCTCAAACTTTCATATTTTGTAACTGGAACTTCATCCACATTGAAAAACTTGTCGTATCCGCGTACTATGATCTTTTCGTTTAACGTAAAAAGCCCTCGGGCATGACAGGGAAGTTTTCGTGATTTATAGACCCATTCGTTAATGATCCAACTGGTGATTAAACCAGCGCTATGATTGATTTCAACTCTCCTTCCTGTCTTCTTGGACTCGGTAAGTTGTGTCATGTTCTCTATAAACGAGGAGAGCTCCTCGGGAGTATTAGTTGTGGTTTCCATGGGATCAAACATGAGAGTTGAGATTCGCGCTGAAATATGAGATGAGATGAGTCGAGTGAGAACCGAGTAAAGATTCATGAGTCATTTTTGATAATAGAAAGTGAGTCATTTGATAAATACGAAATTCAATTTACAGAAAGATCAATTGATAAATACGAATCAATTGTGAATACGAATGTGAATTGTCAAGTCGTTGATGCAATCGAAATAAAGTACGACCAGTAAGTCAATTACGAGATTAAGTCAATTGCTTCACACTATCCTCTTCTACGCTCCTCAATCTCTATACACTTTTGAGCTGCTACACTCCCCACTTCCTTATTTCTCAACTCTACAATTCGTCTCACCTTTCTCACTGATTTTCTCATTTCGCATTTTCTGTTTTCATCTGTTCTTATGGTTGACGTAGACGAGGCCGATGTGGCCGTGCTCAACCAAAACCTTACGAAATCAAAGGAGCTCTTCGCGTCCATCTCCCGCTCCCTTAGAACAATCTCCGACAAGTCTTCAACAGCATCTACAAAAATCAAACCGATTTTGAAAGATGTCAATCAACTCACTCGAAGTCGAGATCAAATCGATAATGACCTTTCCATTCTTTCAGACGTGCTGAACTACGCTGCCCAGACGGCAAAGCTCGAGGGGGTGCTCTCCAACTCCATTGAGGTCACTGGAGTCAAGCGTTATATCGATACACTTGCACAATCCAAATTGCTTCTCAAAGAAATGAAGCTGAAAATCAAAAGATTTCGAGGTATTTTGATGAATTTTGAGACGCTTATCGACAAGCTGGACTTGAATCTCGAAAACTATTTTCAACACATCTTAAATCCTCCAAAAGTGGAGGATATTTGTGTGGTATTTTCCTACTTTTACCTGCAATCTACGTTTGAACAAGACACTATCAACAAGCTCTACATTCGCAGCAGAAGCACCAATTTGGTCCAACTCGTCAAGCCGTTGGAGCTGGCCACGAAACCAGTCAAGAGAAACTCACGGATCCCTTATGAAAAGGGAACAAATGGAATCAATCGCTACAATAATGAATTGATCAAACTGATCAAACAAGAAATTGCACTTGCTGCTGAAATTAACCAAAATATAGACATTGACCACCACAAGATTGTGTCCAGTATAGTCGCCAGAGTGTTGAATGATAGCTACACTTCGGTGGTGGATACACTCAACGAATTTGTTAGTTCGCACGGCGTTTTGGACAATGATATATTGCTTCTTGAAGTGATTGAAAATTTGGATCATTTTACCAAATTCATGGTGGCTAGTAACTTGTCACCGGCAACGATGGATAGGTTCAATGATGCTTATGGGAGACTCACTCAAAGCACTCGTAACATTTTTGGAGAGTTGATGAAATGGGTGGATACTCGAGTCACCAGCGTTGAAAAGTATAACGACAAAACCATTGCGGAAATCACAGTGGAAATCATCCTGAGGGTCCGCCGAGTCCTGGAATACCCTCTGTCTTTACTCAATTTGATTCAAGGTGTTAATTTGGGTTCATGGCTCACTAGGTTGAAATTCGTGCTGGTATACACTTCTGTGGTTTCCAATAATGGGGCAATCGACGATAGTCCGGAAACCTTGTTATCATCATACTTTAGTGATATTATCGACTGTGTGATGATTAACATTGAAATTGGCTTGCGGTCCGATGATTCTAAGAAGAGTACTCAAGGTTACTTGCTCATAAAAATTTGGTTCTTATAGAAACCATCATCAACCGGTCTCATCAGCTATTTGACACTCTTTCGACCATTGGAATGGATCGACTTGCTCGTTTGAAAAATCGATTTCTCAAACTTTTTTTGGACGATTGGAATTACGCCTCGTACATTATTATTCGAGATATGACAAACATAACCACCACAAATGCCATAGCCCATGGAGCAATGCTGCCTCGAAGCTCGAGCCTGGGACTTTCAAGCAAAGAAAAAGAACAAGTCAAGGAATTGTTTCGTAAATTCAATGAATCATTTGAAGAAGCGCTTCAAAATTACGAGAAATTCAATATTTCCGATCCAAATCTTCGCAATTACCTTTCAAATGAAATCAAAAAATTGACTGTCAATGCCTACTTTAAACTCTACGAGAAATACGGTACGTCAGATTTCACTAAAAATCGATCCAAATACATCAAATGGGATAAACATCAATTCGAGCAGGTATTGAATGAAAGACTCTGATGGCCTGCGTACAGGATTCGTAAATCCCTATTTACACATACCACGTCATCCCATCTTGCTTGGCGTCAGAGATTTACCCCAACAAGCGCTAATGCATGACTCGCGCCATGGCTTGAAAATACCATTGCTCTTCTCGGCGTGGTAGTGGCCATCTGCAGGAGAGACTATCGTTAAAAATTATGGTGCGTGCATGTTTCGGCGTGCGTCGAGGACGTTCTGTGAAAATTGACACTGCCCGCAAATGGTTTTGTGTAACTTCGCTAAAGCCGATGAAATGAGCTGAGAATCGGTGACGATCACCACCACTGAAAAGGACACCAGTAAAATTTATACGCCATCAATATTTCTTCAGACAATAGTCCCCTAATTGTTCCAATCTCGTTCACAATCTTGACGTGATTCCGCTTAAACGGCAACGGCGTCATGCACAGGCGCAGTACTGTTACGCTTCGCGGGCGCCCGCAGGCCTGGGCTCGGCGAAAATAATAGGAGCACACCCGCACACCGGTAGTTAAGGGGGCCCTGTTTACAAGCCCTGTTCGTAAATAGAGCAGTGTAGATGAATGCAGCGATATGCAAGGTCGTGCATTTGACATCTTGGCATGCCGGATTTGGTCTTGCTCTATACCGGCTAGAGAAATTGC
The DNA here is from genome assembly GCA_022606455.1 of Callitettix versicolor. NCBI lineage: Eukaryota > Metazoa > Arthropoda > Insecta > Hemiptera > Cercopidae > Callitettix > Callitettix versicolor. The sequence goes on from JAJIZJ010000861.1 coordinate 187,065, forward strand.
GTGATAAAGGATAGGATTATCTTATGGATTACTTGGCAACCAATACTACGCTATGGTGTGGCGTTTACTTCGTAAAGCATGTAGTTGCGTCCCCTCGCAACTTTATCAGGTCAATCACAGGCCTGCATAAGTCATTTCAAAAATGTGCCAAGCATGCATGCATATTCAGCCGCGGGCTCGCAACCTATTCTTGGGTGGGTGAGATCTTGCAGCGATCGGGCTTATATATTTAAGGGTTTTCCGCCCCCAATTTATTTATTGTCGAAACCAGTGAAATATCGCGACGTATTATTTATTTAAAACTACAGCTGGTCTGCTAGTTACAATATGGAACATAAAGTATCATTACCACCCATCTCGGATATCTTGAGGTCTCCTCTGGCAGGCCTCAATCATCATGGTCCTCCACCTCCAACATTACGGCCGCCACTCACCCATCGTTCGTTTACCCATGCTTATCCTTTGGGCCCCTATCAAATGCAATACCAACGCCAAGCCCCAGCTTACCATTATTCTGTGCAAACGCCACAACGGTACATGCCTTACCGGACCAATTCGCTGTCACATATTCCAACGACTCCCTCATCATCTTCACAAAATAACAATCTTCCACCGTCTCCATCATCTATACCCTCGGTATCTCCACGGCTGCTGTGCTGGAAGCTTCCACTGCCCACATACGAGCTGAAATCCACTGCAGGCATCGGTGGAAGTACGCCACGTAGGGGCAGCAATGCCGATCACCTTAGCATGATCCCAGGAGCCAAGCGTAAGACTCGCAATAACCTTCCCAAAGAAACCACATTCATTTTACTCAAGTGGCTTAACGAGCACTTGCATCACCCTTACCCCAACTCATTTGAAAAGAATCATCTCATGGCGGCTACAGGGTTAAACCAGCAGCAATTGTCAAACTGGTTCATTAATGCGCGCCGGCGTAAAATTAAATTATTGAAAGAACAACGGCCCGTAGAGGAAGCATAATCATTATGTCACGCATATTTTTTTTTTTGTAGCACGCTGGCATCCTGCACACATGTTGAAATGTGCGATGTCATATTAGTGCGCGCACAGATCGGCAAATGAGGGGTCGACGTATATGTCATATTTTTTACCGCAAATATATCGAGACATTTAGTTCGTAATGCAGCTGACATGAAAAAAAACTTACGAAAACGTGGTTCTAAATTATTTTTGTCATGCCAATATTTTTAACTACCAAGAACCTATTACGTCACCTGACAGGTGCCGATTCTTGGTGGGCCTTGGCCCTTGGCACCCAGCGTTCGCAACCGAGGACTTTGCTGTCCCCCACACAAAAATCATTCGTTGCGCCTTTCGCAAACGCACAATGCATGCAGGCCGTGGTGTCACGGTCGTGCGCGGGTAGCAGGGTGCGAACCGTTATCGTAGATCTGCGCCATGCAGATGCGAGATAACAAAGAGATATGATCCAATGCAATGCATTTGTGGTCGCAAACATTCGTGACCTCTAACGATCCACTTTTGCATCCCTTATTTTTCTTCCTTTTCTTCCCCTTCTCTCATTATTATTTTTCTCATACTTCCCCTATGTTTATATTGCTCATTTTTGACTATTTGGTTTCGCTTACCTAAGCGCGATATTCTCGCGTATTTGTTTTCTTCACCATGTACTCTGGTGACTGCTTGGTTGCAGTGGCTGATTCCGTGCTAAATTCCATTGACAAGCTCAACAAGGTTGAATACAACCGCAAGGGACGTAAATACAAATTTGTGAACAAAACTTTTCAGCGGGTTAGGGAGGAAGATAAACATCTTATTATTTTTCCAGAACAACCCGAATTGCATTTAGGAGCGGTTTCGGCGTATTCTATATTATCTACAATCAATGAAGGTACCATTCTCGAGCAGTACCCGGACTTTTGTCGTGCTATCGTTGGCACGGCGGATTTGCTCGAAACAAAAGGTTGGTGTGAAGTTGGCGACTCATCAGTGATTCATTATCGTAATTCTCAATTTGATGTTGACGAATATAAACAAGGGGCTTTTGAACTTTTGGAACTGGTGCTGGATGAGCATCGTACTATGGGTCTTAATCTTATGCTTTGTGCCAAACTTAACTTTCTTCATACTGACCATCATATTGGCGTCAAAGTGGAAAGTTACTACATGAAATATTTTCTCGTGGAATACTTTGGTGAGGAAGCATTGACTTCACCAGATATACTTGTGGCTTTGAAGAGTTTTGTCCATTGGGGACACATTGGAGGTTTTTTGTATCGCCTTGAAGTTCCAAATATTCTGTTACTGCCACAGCTAAAGACTCTGTTTGATACCCTTCCTGATCCGGTGCCAGAACTCAAAGAAAGCGTTCATGATCGGTATCCTTCTGGTACGTCCAAATACTCGCTTATTAGAAAAGCCATTGATACCATTGCAGATTATCAGTATTCGAGTTTAATTCCTTATCCTCAGGAACCGCAATTTGATTTGCAATGGCTTTACCAGCTATGCCATGATATTGAGTTGGACCCAATTAGGTACCATCTTCGTTCAGCCTCGAAAAGTTTGTGTGAAGAGCCGGTTCTGTTGAACGCAATTGCCAGTAAATACACCCACAACGTCAAGGCACTTTTGGAATTTGTTTCGCTTGTCATTAATACTTTCGAAGAAACTGGTGGAGAATACTTATTACAAAACAGTAAGATTCCTACGCTTACACCCCAGCTTATCGAGGCTCACAAGACACTCTATCAAGAATTCGAACTGATCAGTACCAGCATACAAGAGTACGAAGCAAAAGATTGGGAACCAGATGAAATCGTTCTTCGTTTGTCCTGTCCAGAACACTCGCTTGTGGATGCAGTCCTGGCTATGAGGCAACAATTTAGCGACGATTACGAGTAGGTCGTGTGGCTGAAGATTGCGTAAAAAACTGATTCACTAATGTTAGGGTACTTGCTTTCTTGGTTTAAAAGTGAACCTTCGTCTCCTGAAGTCATCAGCAAGGTCCAAAGTTTGATCGATGCAAACAAAATTGTGGTTTTTTCAAAGACTTACTGTCCTTATTGCACACAAACCAAGCAATTGTTGAACCAAGTTGGAGCAAGTGATGTGAATATTATTGAGTTGAACAATGTTTCTGATGGAGCTGCTATGCAAAATGCCTTGCAAGAGATTACCGGACAAAGAACTGTACCTAACACTTTTATAAACCAAAAACATATTGGAGGAAACAGTGAATTGCAACAGTTGCACCGTGCGAACAAACTTGTGCCAATGTTGTAGACAAACCAGGTTGGTTCAAGATATAGGTTTATCGGCTATCTAACTTATGCTCAACTTAGATTTGAGTTCTGTGTATACATATTCAAGTACACTTTCTAGTTTTAATTGATTTCTTGATTATATTCTTATTAGTTCTCTCCGTTCTACTTCTGCTTCTACTTGAATAAGTATTCTGGCTATGCTTATATTGCTCCCGTCAAAACCACGTAACTTTGTTATTATTCTCCCATATGAGTTCACCATCACACAACTTCTGGTGTTCGCTGGACTCGTGCAAAAGCATTGCGCTTCTTGATGGGTTATCGATGCCTGTTTTGGCCTGGTACTTTGCTTGTAATTTCGCCCCTAACCTCTTCACTTGTATCACTATCCCAAACGACAATCTTGACGAATCCACTGGTTGCTCTATCATTTTCTTGGTTTTGCTTTTCAAGAAATATTTTGAGGTGGGTCAACAATCTCAAGGTGTAATCGTCGACATCGTAACCTGGTTCCACATGGACTTTAATAACTGTTACGGTGTTTGCGGGATTTCCATCTGCGGCGGTGCTCCAGTCGTATGTCCACACAATGAACCCTACCAAATTACTGGCTTCTGTGATTTTGAGTCCGAATATTTTTGGAGTTATAGAGCGAAATTTCTCCACTAACTCTTCGTAAGAAGCAGTTTCGAAGTCAATGGCTGGTTTCTGGTGAAAAAGATGGTACGCAATGTACTTGGCACGCAAGTGGAACCAGTCAACGTAGTCCAGGGTGATGTTGGGCGATATTCTTGTCTTGTGATCCTTTTCGACATCTTTGATGATTCGCTCTTCGTATCGTTGACGATAAAGTTCAAAGTAAGGTTTGAACTCGTGGTAGCCAAGAAGCGTAATGGTATCATTGGATGATATGGAAGTGGTGAGTGTGCAAGAAACGGGAATATGGCACAATGGAACACTGAAAGAAATGAACCCATTACGATTATAATATTCACCAACTTCAGAGTACAAGAATGTAAAACCAGAAGAACCCATAATGCTCGTTTTGGCTTGTTCCATCAACTTGTCCACCATGATTCGAGCAAGCCCCTGGCCCCGATATTGTGGGTAAGTAAAAACACCTCCAATAGCACCACATTCCACTGGTTGTTTTTCGACTTTGGTTCCATTAAAAACAAACTTTGTGGCGTCTCTCACCAAGAGTTCAATGGATGCAAGTTTGTTGTTGTTTGTAGAGTCTTGAAGCACAAAAACCATCAATTTTTTAACGGCTTTTGATTTTGCAAGCACCACTTCCCTTGTTATATACTGTTGTAAGCTGAGCACACCACGCCAAGAAGCACCATTCTGGCTACGTGTGAAATCAAGAAGATCTCTATCGGTGATGTGAACAAGATTATAATTGTCAGGAAGTGTCATTAGGAACCGGTTGTGGATTTGAGGGGTCTATAAATGCGTGGCCGTTTGCAACCGAAATAGAACTTCTCGCTCGCAGATGCAGTTAAGGGTTTGCCGGTGGTCTGAAAACGGCAATTTTGGCGACTGGCTTAGGGTGCGCGCCAATACACGGCACTAGACGGCTGCAAATTGCAGGGTTATCAGAGTCAAAAAGAAGGGAGTGTGGTGCATTATATGTAGTGTGCTCTATCAGGGGAATTGCCTAAAGTATTGGATTAAAAATTCATGTTATTTTTAGATCTTGTATCTGTGTTGTGGTATTAGTTGTGGATTATTGGTCAACATTGTCGATGATAGGAGTATAAATATAGTGTGATCCAGTCTCAGATCTGGGCAGTCTCTGGTAATTAAGTCCCTATTCTTTCTTTCAATTTCGATTTCAGTTTATTTTCAGTTAATTTCATGGTGGGTTCACTTCACTTCGTCGTCCTGCACACTCTCATCTTTTCTCAAACTGCTCCATAGTATCGACATGGAGTTACTACCCCAAGGTCAAAAGAACACCGCCACCGAGGTCTCGTGGGAGGACCAGCAACGTATAAACAAGTTTTCGTCGCTCATAAATAAAAAAGATGACTTACAAGACACATTGAAAAATTACACTGTCGAAAAAGAATATCTTGATGATCTCGGATTGGAAATTGAAATGCTTGACGAAGAAGAAAAGATCCAGTACAAAATTGGCGAAGCATTCTTTTTTCTCTCCGCAGAACAAGCAACCCTCAAAATCGAGAAACAAGACGAAGAGTTGGCAAGCAAAATATCCAAGACTGAAGAAACCATTGACGAGATCGATGAACAATTGGCGTCGTTGAAAAAACAGCTCTACGCCAAGTTTGGGTCCAATATCAATTTGGAGCGATAACCGATACAATCCCTTTTGTATTATGATTAAGCGATATTATTACAAAATCATGCAAATCATTTTACTAATTCCTAGACTACATAGTCAATCAAAGTGAAATCCATGGTCCTCAAGCACTTTGTCATTGACTAGGCACCCAGGGTACACCGCTTGCAACTCTTCGTAATTGGCGGCTAGTTTTCCTGTGGATGTTCTATACTTGACATATGCCTCCTTTATACGTTTCATAGATGCTCGCACTCTTGTCTGGTGCTTGTCCCAAACCATTGGCTTGAGTCCAATGCCTGTAGACTCTATATTTTGTAGCACCTGAGCATTGAGATAATTGCAATACTTTACATCTTCTGGGAAATTCAAATCGTGGAATTCCTTTCCTGGACCTTTAAGTTCAAGTCTTTGCTGTTCCCATTCGGCCATTTTCTCTTTAGACGGAATTTGCAATTTTCCAGACCAAACCTTCGCAAGCCAACATGCTTGTGATTCTGAAGTTCTTGCTGGAAGTACAAACTTCGGAAGCCCCAAAACCGCCAAGTTGGGAAAGTTATACAAGATAATGTGCTGGTATGTTCCATGTACCATCTGTCCATCGGTGATCAATGGTGTAGAAGACAGGTCAAGTTCTTTCAAGAAAGGAAACGATTTAAGGTAGCCTGTAGCAAAGATGATCTTATCAACGTTTTCAGTTTTGGTTCTATCCACGTAAACCACAGTTTTCGAAATCGAGTCAAAATGGTGGATATCGGGTTTTTCAATAATTCTTGTACTTGGACTGACTGGCATCGGGTTATCGGACCTCTTTGATTTGTAAATGTTCTTCTGTAAGCCCTCAGCTAGCTGGTAGCAGATATCTGCAGCAGATGCTGAGTTTCCCACAACGACAATATTTCCTTCAACCTTGGCAAATTGAGCACATGATTTGAATGTCTTGACATGACTGATAGAGTTAGGGAACCGAGAGTTCCACTCGTCCATGCCTGGCTTTGAAGGAAGGTATGGAACATCATAATTGCCCACAGCTATGGCAATTGCGTCAAAATATTCCACCTCATCTCTCACCTTCTCACCTTCAACTTGGCCGCCCAAAGTCTCTTGACAAACCAAGCGAGAAACCACTTTCCATTTATCGATACTTCTTGTCACCAGCACCACTATAGTTTCCAATTGAGTCACCAGCCTTATTTCTTCGGCGTATTTTTGCATGTATTCGTTGACATCAGATCGATGCGGAAAGATGGGAAGAGAATCTGGAAATTGTAAACTTCCATAAGTCATCACATCTTTGGGGACGTTTGTATCCAAGTGTTCGTATGCGGGAGTGGGCCATATAATGTTACCGTTGTCCAAAATTGGTTTCACAAAATATGGTTTTTCACTGGGAATTGGTACATTATCGGTTTCACCACGGTAGTTCCAAAGCCCCCCGAACTGGGATCTCCTCTCAAACACCTTGATCTTGAAGCACCCTTCTCTAAGTAGAGCCTTGGCCATAGCAGCACCCGAGGGACCAGCCCCTATAACTGCAATTGACTTTGGAATCATGAAATGAATTATAGAAATGAATCGTGAATTACAGAAAAGTGCGCGAACACCATAAATATAATACATAGAGCTTATTTTCAATAAAATACATGCCGGGATACTAGTCCTCGTCGCTATCTTCGTAGGTTGGAATATCCGGAAGATGATCTCGTTGCTGGTCGTTGTCGTTTTCTTGTTCGTTTTCAATTGGTCGTTCCTCAACTTTGGGACGTTTCGATGGCTGCGACGGCTGATGTTCATGTTCACGTTTCACATGTCCCAGGCCAGCTGGTGGTTTTTTGGCCTGCTGTGCACGATCCCTGGCCCTCGCTTTCCAAGCATTTGAAATTTCTGGGCATGCCTTGATGAGCTCCTGCTCTGACACTCCATCTTGAATACTATGTATAACCTTCTCTACCACCGAGAAATGGTTCCCGTTGCTCTTATCGTTTCTGAACCGAAGCATCTCCCACACTCCTGCTGGCTCCTTCAACCGGCGACACTCGACAATTCTGCCCTGGAGCGGCTGGTTGAGTTGTTTTAATCGTTCCCAGTCTTCGTCGTCGAGTTGGAGTTTGGCAAAGTCTTCGTATTCTCGTCCTCCTTTCCAAACCTTGAGTAGTATCGTATCGGGCTTGCTGTCGTAGTCAGTATACGTGGAATCGGGGTCTCGAGGGTCCATATCGGGGTCTTGGTACTTGTTGAACACTAATTCCATCTTGTAATCAACGGTATTCTCTTCCGCTGGTTTCCACTTGAGGAGGGTCTGGTCGGTGCCGAAAACATACGGTGTCTCTGCACACGTGAAGATGAGCCCGTCGGACTCGTGGAACAATTGCTCTTTTTTAGCCAATACCTCATCGGCATGGTATGACGAAGTCATGAGTTTGAAACTCACTTTGAAGGGGAAATCGGGAGCATTCACTAGGTCGGGGTTTTTGAGCTTGAAGTTGTCGAATGGTTTCATGACATGCTCGGTAATGTAGCCGAGTCGGGTGGATAATGTTCTCTTGGTAATATCCTTCCCATTGATAGCCAAGGCATCAAAAATACAGTAGCGCAAAAATGGCTCCGAGACGTTCTTTGTTTCCATCACCAACTCACCGTCCAACAATGTTCCATGGTGAAAAGACTTGCCATGTTCCTCGTTGTTGAGAGGGAAATGGATCTTGGGTATATAGTAATAGTCGTTTTCTCTGGTGATCAAAAACACCCCTTCTCCTCGCTCAGGGTGGTTGATTATGAAGAGTAGGCACCGGAGCCCATCGGACTTCTCACAAACAAAATAATCTTTTCTCATTAGCGTTTCTTTCAAATGGTACCTTTCGAACGACACCGGTTGCGATCCAGGAAACGATGCATTTTTGCGTCCCAACAAATCTGCAACCATCAATCGGAGTTCCTGTGCTTCTTCGCGTTCCAAAACCGGGCCAGGGATCGCCGGCGAGTCGCTTTCCTCGAGTTTTATCATGTGGTGTTGAGAAAACAATGTCGCGATGTGTTGAGAATTAGTTGCAAGCGCGACACAGAAGTGCGAACAGTAGACCGCGAACAGAGGGCCATTGCGATTGACGTGCGATTGTCGTATATGCTTTATGTACTACTGAACAGAAAGCTGTTGTGTCGGGTAGACGCTGCTCAAAACATCATCCGTAGATGCCAATCCGTACTGGCTGGGATCCAATGGTGAATTGATCATGTCTTCGAGATGCACATCTTCATCCAGATGGTACTCATTTTCTTCAAGCTGATGATGTTTATGGTAGCACACATTGCAGTACACACCATCGGGTTTCTTTAGCTCTGGACCTTCCCACCAAATAGGGCTAAATGTAGAGGAACATTCAGTACATTTCTTTTCATCGAGTTGAATCTCTTTTGCAGCTTGTTGATCATTTTGGTTCATCAAAGCAAGCTGATTGGAAAGTGCAAGTGGACCAAAGGGTGAGTTTGCTTGTTGTCCTCTGGTTATGTTTTCAATGTGCATTTGAAGAAGTGGTTTCAATGTATTGGCACCATTCATTCTTTTGCCCAATTGTTTCAATGGATACTTTTTGCTACCAATTTCCAGCTCCACATTATGGCATATAATGATGGGGACAATGTGACCAGAATCCAGTTCAACGCAAGCCGTATGCTTGTTATCAGCTGTTTCTTGCAAAGTGAACCCAAGACTATACCCATCAGTAATCTGAGCACACGAAATATGTACTTTGGTTTTTTCATCTGGAAGCTCGCAACTCAACATGGCTCCACCATATCGCTGACATATATGGCACTTGACGCTGTGGTTCTCATACAAAAGTTTGGAGACACTTTTCACCGTTATCAACTGCAAAACTGTATTCTGGTCCAACGGATGCTTGTTCTTCTTTTTTGCAGCCGTCACTCCCAAACTCACAGAGTCCCCAGCAAGCACAGCGCACAAGTAATGACACCACATCCTGGTGTCTTGGACACATCTCAAGTACTCAGTGTTATCTGGAAAAGTAGTAAAGCACAAGCAGCAGCTGTATTCAGTAGATGAAGTCGGTATACTTTTATTCACACAAGGCTCGCATAACCAGTCCACCGGTTGCGGAGTAGAGCTTGGAATAGATATACTGGCACACGTAAGGTGCACGTCAACTCCACAAGCTCGACATTTCAAAAATTCCAGATCGGTGCTGGATGCTTTCTTCTTGGTGATGGTATCCAGAGAGCACAAACAACACTTGTGGTTCTCTTCAGTCGGTTGCTTTTCTGGGGAATGTGCTAAAGGGTAGTTTTCCCAATACTTTTCCAAATCAAGTAGTCTTCTGATTCCTAAGGAATTGATGAACGAATCGGGAATTACTGGAGTGAGACTCTGAGTAGCAATTTGAGGGACCATATAGTCTGAATTGAAGACAGGATAACGGACCATCTCCAAAGTTTCATCTTTGACGTTCTTTGGTTTTGGAGCATCTGCTTTCGCTTCTTTCTTCTTTGGTTTTCGTGCAACTTTTCCATTTTCTGTAGTCTCTGTCTTTGGCTTCGTTGCTTTTGGCTTTGATTTTTCTGGTTTTGGTTTTGGTTCTGATTTCGTTTTTGGTTCTGATTTCGCTTTTGATTCTGATTTCGCTTTTGATTCCGATTTCGCTTTTGGTTCTGACTTTGGTTTGGCTTTGGGTTTAGGTACAGATTCAATTTTCTTTTCAACCTTGATTGCCTTGCGTGGACTGCTAGCTTTTGTGGGAGCCTTTCGTTTAGCTGGGGATGTCAGCTTTACAGATTCAATGCTGGTGAAAGACAGCGTATTGCTTGGTGGTGGAGTAATAGTCTGTCGTTTGATAGACGTTTCCTTGGAGCTATTCTTAGCACTTGAAGTTGCGGCCGCTAGAATGGCTTGACTATCTTGTAAAAGTTCACTTTCAATCTTTCTTTTCCATCCAAAAAGTTTACTTTTCCGTTCCACTTCGTGAGGGTCTTCCCAAACAACGGCATATCTTCGCCATAAACGAGCACAACGAAAACAAAGAGCTGTGTTTTTATCGGCCGTGGTATTATGTCCAGTGACTTTGAACCATTGTAACGAACAATCCGTGGAACAATGCTTGCAAACAAATGAACGCTTTTCTGCTTCAATTTTGTTCATATCGTAGGAGGAGTCGTCGTCCTGATTTGCTAAAGAGTCAATGACATGTCCATTTATTCCGTTGCTTGGTTCTTCTTCCTTGATATGGTCCTTCAATTTCTGATCCTTTCGCTTAACTCTGCCTTCGAAATTGCCCCAAATCTGCTTTCCAGCTTCAGTTTTTTTCCACAAGTAATAAAAACGAACCACCATTGAAACAGGCTGACTTTTAACCAATTTTTGTACTGGGAAAAGCTCGCTTCCATAGGTACGTACACCGTTTTCAAATCTTTTCACCTCTTCCTTATTGAATGTAGGCTCTTTCAACTTTGCCCTTGTAAGCTTTGAAACCACAGAAAAGGCAGCTTCTGTATCTCCTTTATGTTCCATATACTGGTACAATATTGCGTCCATAAAGTTTGGAGATGTAGGTAGAATCTTTAAGCTTTCAGCAATTGGAGCACATGAAGCAATGTAAGAATCGAGTTTCTCAAAATCGTTAGCGATATCATCATCTGAATTCTTCCAGAGAAGTTTGCACGTTACACCATCACCGTCGTCTTCACCTCTTTCAATGTACCCCTTTGGCCGTGGCTGAAGCCATTGAGGATATTCTTTTGGAGAAACGTCTTTGTATTCTTCCGGAACATTGAGAGGAATGATAGCAGCCTCGTCCTTCTTTTTGGATTTTACTGGAGTTTTCTTGGACTTCTTTTTGCCTGAACTTGATCCATTATCCTCGACATCGTAGTAGACTATTGGATGGTCATAGAACTCAGGTATATGTGTAGCCTGGTGCTTGGCACCTAGCCGAGTTGAAGCTCTTGGATAAGGCGAACGGTCTTCGAGGTCAACACCATCTTCGAGTTTGGAATTTATTCCCAAGTATCTCATACACCATTCTTCTTTCAATCTTCGCTCTTCAAGACTTGTATCTGCGTCATCATTGAGAAAGTCAATGGCCATTTTTCATAGCGTGGAAGTTCCGAAGGTGTATTTGATTTGGAATCGCTATCTGTATCTTCCTCAGAAACGTCAGTTGAGTCAAGACCATCTAGCTCTTCCGAAAGCTGTTGCGCATTCGACAGTTTATTGTCGTGAGAAAGCATCAATATACGCTTCTTTTGGTGAGCAATATCGTACTTCTTTGTACACGGAGCACAAGACCATGAAAACCCTCGACTGGGTTTCTTCATAAGTGGTGGATCAAGGCAGTACATATGGAAATGTTTCCCACAACTGGCACAACTCACAGATTCTTGATTGGAGCACCATTGACCACATTTATCACAGGAAGCAATATCCTTCATGAAACCTTCGATAAATGTCTTTGAGCGCAAGGTTTCAACAAACACATACTCAAACCGCTTGTGTAGTGCGATCAAATAATTGTGACATTGTTCGCTCTTGGATCCGTCCAAAAGTAGTTTGGTGGGTATAATATCGTAGAACTTGACCATATATCGGTCAAAAAGCTTATCAAAGTAGAAACAGTTGGGCTCGTTGGCATAGGTTTCTAATGCAGATGCTGGTGTGGGAGACCTTCTTCCAGGCTCGTATTGTGGGTCTTTTTCAATCTCGTATTTATGCTTGACGGTGACCAAGCCCCGGAAACTGGCTAGCGGGCAAGTGTCGGTATGCATGGAGGCGTAAAGAAGCCTTGAGTCGTTGGAAAATTTGGAAATATCTCGAGGCCGATAAAACCATTGCACTTGAAACTGGTATGCTGAAGCTTCCTCATGGGTGCTTTTCGTGGTTTTTGAATGGGTTTCGTCCGTGTTGTGGGCTCGTCCTCCCTTAATTTTGAATCCCATAACTCTGGCAACATAGTATGGCTCTCCGGGCGGTTCGCTGATCATGTAGATGTAATCGCCTTTTTGAATGTGGAAAACTTCGCTTTGCTTTCTTGTTCGTTTGGCATTTTCCATTGCTGGACAGTACAACGTTTGCGTAGCAAGGTCAACATAGGCATCTTTCAAGTCCAATTTGTTGGAAAAATAGTCTGCTGGTGTGGGTAAGGGCTGCCAATTAAAGTGAAAAGATGTCAGTTCTGGGCTTGAATTAGAAGAAGTTGGTGATGGACTCGATGGTTTCAGCTTCTTGCGGGCCACCGGAGGGTCGGGACGATGCTCCTCGAATATAGACTCGTCTATAAAATCATTGTAAGACTTATTTGTGGCAGCTTTTCTTTTTGGCCGTGACATTGAAAATATGCTAAAAGGTATGTCAAAGGTGGTTTTTATGAAATGTGGAGTGCTATAGACCACAGTATGCCACTCGAGCGGTGTATAACCGTGGGTTTACAAAAAACTGGTTTTTGGGCCAAATAAAAATGTGAAATACCAACCGTATTCTGCCTCGCAACCGCACAGACCAATTATGTAATTTTTCACAGCGATGAATTAACCGCTGAAACTGGGTCGTCGATGCATTTGTATGTATGTGTATGTAGCGTATGAGGTCTATATTCGTTTTTCCAAGTATCCGGTCGCCAACGCCATTTCTATTCGTTCTATCTCTTCAATGTCTTGGGCAGTTTCGAGTTGCTTGATCAATTCTTGTTTCTGTTGTTCCGTGAGTTTGCTGGAAGCGCCACTTGCAACCGCCACCGGCTCATGCGCAGCGTTGTTGTTGGTAAGAAGCTCTTCAACGAGCGGTTTTGGTTCGGAGGCTGTGCCGAAAAGCGTCTCGGCCGCTTCTCTTTCTCGATTTTTCACTTTTTCAAAATCAAGACTTTGAAGCGAAGGAATCGTCCAAATGGCAAATAGTCGGTAGTACGGTATTCTTGTGACCGGATTATCAATTAGTATGAGATGGTGGAGATTTTTCAATTTTGAGAGCGAAACGATCGACTTGAGAGATGCAATTTCGTTTGCCATAAACAGTATTGATTGTACCTGGGGCAAGTTATCTCCCAAATCTTCAATCCTCACAATCTTGTTGTTGCCAAATAAGAGGGTTTTGGCATTGGCAAGCCGCGGAATATTTCCTACTGTAACCAAGTCATTTCCCGTAAAGTCCAAAACCTCAAACTTGTCGTTTGTGATGCCCAAGTCCTCGAGATACTGTATGTGTAGCCCACGCAACTGGATCGTGTATAGCTTTTCTGGGTTCAATACTTTCGGCGCATCATTTATCACCTGGGCAGTGAGTCTCATACAATCTCATGAAAACATTTCAGTACCTAAAAAGAATATATAGCACCCAGTGCACCCACACTAAAACACCGTCAAGCAAGATATGCACCCGTTGCTGTCCACCACCTCCCAGATACACCGCTCGCACCCATAGAGCTTGGAGTGGCCCCAGGTCTTTGCCTTGGAGCTTATGGCCGAGTCGGAGTCGTCTCCCAAGTCGTTAGCCTTGATTATATCGATATCGTTGTCGATGAACTCCGATTCATTTCGATTGAGAATTACAGGTCGAACGCTATCGTTGGCGTTTATGGTCGCCAAGAAATCCTCCGGTATGTCTCTGAAATACATGTCGGATGTAGCTCGTGGTTCTTCTTGAAAGTTCTCAAACATTTCCCAGTTGCACTTGTTCCACCTCATAAAATCCAAGCTTTCAGGTATCTGGCCATTGTGGATCACAATCTTCCTCAAGACCCCGGTTCCGATTCCTCTGGGTGTCAAATCGTATAGAAAATCGAGTCCCAACGAAAAGTAGTTGTGGAATTTGTAAAGCGAGTTGTCGTGGATGTCGATTCCAAGAGACTTGGATAGGTGATTGTGGATGAGAAACCGCGAGTCAAATTTATTGAAATAGTCGTCGGGGGGCCCAAACAAGTTTAGTATTTCCTGCTGGGTCGTGCGGCCGATGTTTATGATGTGGTCTCGATCGTCAAACAACACCTTCACTATTCCTTCTTTTACATCAATTTGTAACTTGCGGATCGACGTTACTGCAACGACCGGGTCTGCCACAAGCGCCGGTGCCACTTCAGACCACGAGTCACCACTGTGAACAGAAATAGCCGTACAGGTGACGTCGGGATAACTTGAGTTGAGGAGGGTGGACAATATCTTGTCTTCATCGCCAGCGAATCGACTCACTTTTGTCACCAAAACCTTCAGATTGATGTGGAACTTGAAAGATATCCCATTGTAGCTGAGAATGTAGTCTTCTCCTTGTGAAGTTCCGGGATAAGTGGGCCCAAATATTTTGTTGTAAACTGTCTTGAGTGTGAGAAGTACATTGTTATTTTCGTCATGAACCAAAGGATTCAAGACCTTGTTATTGTAAGAAAGCTTGAGTTTTTGCAAGTCCAAGATCTCAATGAGCACCAACTTTAAACTGGAAAACACCAAACGAACTCCAATTTCTGGTAACAGGATCATTACCGGGGTATTTAGGTAATCCTTGCCGGAATAAATAATCTTCATTTTGTACCCAAACTTGTCCAAAGCCTTGATAGTGGTGTACAATGACTTGCCCAACCTTATGGTGATTCCAATTCCTTTTCCTGGGAACAAAATGGTGTGGTCTAGCATTGCAATAAGATGAGTGATAAGAGTGACTGATTGCGATTGAAACACTGATAGACCATGTGCAGGAAATCCAAAACAGAAGCTAAAAGTAAGAGCAGTCGCGTTCTAAGATGTGCAAGCATTTATTCACGTAAGTTTCTTTATAAACCGAGAAAAGCCCTTGGGTTGTGGCTCCGCTACATTAGATATTATCTCCACTGGAGTTTTCTTGGGTTTGGATTTGGGCTTCTTGTCGGTTGTAGGGTTCTTTACCTTTTCGAGGCGCCGGCGCTCTTTGTCAGATTCTCGAATACTAAAGATGGAACTTTCGTCAGAGTAGCATCGGGTGAGTTCGGGTTCACTGGCGGAGTTTCTGGCGGTGAAATCTTCTTCTGGCGGTGATTTGGGCGTGTTTTGACTTGGAGAGTTCCGGCCATCAAAGTCGATATCTTTGAATGTCATGAGCACAGGTTCAATGGTTTTCGCTTGTGTCGGTGTCTCTGGCTCCTCCAGAACCAGTTGGTATTGTATGGGGTCACGAGAAGACGCAATTGAGTTGGAACCCGATCCACTGCTTCGGCTCTTACGATTAGAGCTCCGCCTCGTTTGTTCCTTCTTCACCTCGAGAAACTCGTTGATATCGGCCACCGAGTCGTAGTTCATCGATGGCGCTTGCTTGGGTGCTTCCAGAGCCACCAGTGAGCGTCCGTAGTAGTCGATTAAACTGGCATTGGATATGGATTTGTCTCGGGTCGATTCAACAGTAATACTGGCATTGGTAGTACACGCGGTAGTTCCACTGTTTGCACTATCAATAGACACGCGGGAGCCAGCCGCGGTGGACACCGAGGACCGGGTGGAAGTCCGACGGCTCTTGGACCGATGGTGACTTACTTGGGACTTCATTTTCTGCTGGGTCTGATACGACACCAGCGGAACAAGATAAAAGTTCATGGCAAATCAGCCCGACACTAAGAAATTTGTTGAAAGCGCGAACAACGGGGCGGTTCCCGCCTTTAAAGGGCCAAGTCCCTAAGCATTGGATACAATAACCGCCATATGCTGCAGAAGGTTTTTCCTGCAGGTGTCACAATAGCGGCTTATGGCGGCGTATGCACCTTGTGTATAGGTGTACTGGATATAGATCTGAGACGTGCATATGTACGTTCATTTTGGGAAAAAGAGATTAACCCCGGTAGCAAGTGCAGCCGCTTTGCTGAATAAAAATGCCGAGAAAAAGCAAAAGATAAGCCCGGAGTTCAAGGCGATGTGTTGACTACTCAACCACAATAACAAACACAATCGGCTAATTACGTGGTTGTTCGCTGAACCTCATTATCGTTTCATGTTCTATTGTTCACTGGTATCATTTTTGCCCGATTCGGAACGGTGAGATTCTCATTATTTATAAATTTATACATTATCTCCTTTCACATGGTGTCACTCAACCACTCTTGGAGTTTTCGCTTGTAGTTGCGTCGTCAGGACTGTGGATTTCTCCATGAGCTGTGGTTCCATCAATAGCACCTTCAGGGTTGGACAGTGCTGCTTTCAACTTGGCGACCCGAGCATCTGTAGATCTAATTGGATCGATTACGTAGGGCAGTTTGTCGCTGTCGTTGGACTCGATGTCTTCTTCATGGTAAGCAAACTCACCAATTTCAGTAAGATCTGTTCCCATCAATTCTTCATCTTCATGTAACCGAAGTCTCAATTGAGGTATCTTGTCCAAGACGAACAAAATAATAAACGTTACAACAAAACTCCACAAACCCACCGAGCATGTTCCAGCCAATTGGTAACCCAATTGTTTGTAGTGGTGATTGAACCAACCTTGGTAGAGAGATGCACCCAGAGGATCATTTGCAACCGAACCGTCGGAAGCACCAATATAATCGGCTGCGAAAAGACCGGTCAAAATTGAACCACAAATTCCACCAACTCCATGTAATGCAAACACATCCAAACCGTCATCGATTTGCAAGAGCGATTTCAAGTCCACAGCAAAGTTACACACTATGGCAGGAATTACTCCGAAAACCGGGGCGGTATAGACAGGAACAAAACCTGCAGCAGGAGTAATACCCACCAACCCGGCAATGGCCCCAGTACACAAACCAACTGTAGACCACTTTCCACCGGTTCTGAACCAGTCAACAAACATCCATGTCAATCCTCCACAAGCAGCAGCAAGATTGGTGTTCACACAGGCATACCATGAACGAATGGTAGCATTACCGGTGGAACCACCGTTGAAACCAAACCATCCAAACCACAAGAAAATCGTTCCCAATACAATAGAAGACACAGAGTGTGGCTTGTACTTGGGTACTTTACCGGTAGTGAGAGGATCGTGTCTTTTACCCAACAACAACGAGTAAGCCAAAGCTGCGAAACCGGAATTTTCATGGACTGGACCTCCGCCAGCAAAATCAAGAGCTCCAAGGTTAAAGAGCCATCCGTTAGCACCCCAGGTCCAGTAGGCAATGGGACAGTATACCACCGTCAACCAAATAAATAAAAACACCATCATTGGACCCAACCTTGCTCTTTCGCAGCCAGCACCCACCATCAAGATGGCAGTGACGGCAGCAAACATTCCCTGGTAGAAACAAAAGAGAATTGCAGGAACGGTGGTGACCACAGCAGGAGCACCAAAAACATTCATAAGAGCGAAATTTTTCATGGTACCCAAAAATACCGAACCACCTTCAGAGAACACCAATGAGTAACCCCAGAAAAACCATTGGAAAGTGGTTAGACAACACGCCATAATAGACGCCCACATAAGAGACAACGCGTGCTTTTTCCTGGACATTCCTGAGTATAAAAGACCAACACCAGGAATCATGATCCAAACAAGAACGGCGGCGGTTCCAATCCATGCCATATCGGCCTTATCGAATTGTTCATTAAGATCAACCTTCATAATATCGCCACCGGTACCGGTACCGGTGAATTTAGACGAGTCGGAAGACATGAAGAAAGTTGTGGAATCTGGCAATTTGCGGCCATTTAAATATTGCAGCCTAGCCAATGCTATCTTGTAGCCGGTAATCTTGCATATATCGGCCAATCACAATGCGCGATGCGATAAGCGTCTCGTAATTGCGTGCAGGCTAAAACGATAAAGAAAATGTACGAACTAAATTAAAGCGGGAAATAGCCACGGAATTTGTTGTAACAATTTACCGGTAACTTTCCTCAACTTTGTAGATTTACAACTCATCTCTGCCATGAAATTCTCTTCGTCAACCCCACAACAATTACGAAAGGGTTCATGGGGCTGATCACCGGTACCGGAGACTTCTTGGCATTTGAGATAAGATGCGGCGCACCACCGCACGTGAACTAAACGAAACCGGCTGCGGCCAATCATCTCGCCTGTGAAATTGACGGTGT
Source organism: Callitettix versicolor (assembly GCA_022606455.1). Lineage (NCBI taxonomy): Eukaryota > Metazoa > Arthropoda > Insecta > Hemiptera > Cercopidae > Callitettix > Callitettix versicolor. The sequence goes on from JAJIZJ010000861.1 coordinate 205,623, forward strand.
CCGGGTGGGCCAACACGGTCTAAATTGCGACTATGTCCGGGTGGGACAACACGGTCTTTCCTGCATAATTGGACCCACCACTGTCCTCCTGCACACCCCAGTCTTCCGTCATCGCCGACTCCCCCGCGCCATCATCTTCATGTCTGACTCGCAATACGGGTATGCCACGTCTGTGCTCACGTCCAAGTCCCCACAAAGTGCCGCGGCTCTTGTAGAGGTGGCTTTGGGTGACACCAAAGGACCGGTTCCGGCAGGAATGTTGGAATTTTTTTCGAGTTATTCTCAGATAATTCAGCGTCATAATCAATCACTTACGAATATTTTGCAACAAGCCACCGGAGTGTTTCCACAAGGACCCAATTCCGAGTATGGAAACTTGCCCAAGGCTTGGAATTCGCTTATTTCGGCTTTGCAACAAGATATCCATGCCAATGATGTGTATTTCAAGAATCTCAAATTAGACTGTATTGGACCACTTCGCCAATTGAACGATAATGAAATGGGATACTCGGAGCTTCTTGTTAACTCGCGCGAATTGAACCTGGTGGCTGCGAAATTGGCTTCGAATTCAAGTGCAGATGCCGAATACCAATGGAATATCAAGGCTCCGCAAACGTTTGATAATCTTGAAAATTATAAGCGTCACGAAAAACAACTTTTGTTTGATACCGTGCTCAATTTCTTCAACTCGACAAACTCACGCTACTCCAAGTCGGTTACCGCTAACGAAAAGGCAGTGAACCACTTGCTTGGTGAGTTTCGCATCGACCGCGAGATGGAAGACTACTTGCAATTTTTGCTCAAAAGAAACGTAGATGCCAATATTGCTAGTGCCGCAAATTCTGGAGCACCAACCACGTCTCCTCATAAGAAACGGCTTTCTAGCTTTCCTCGGCATCCAGACCAAACTTCTCTCTACTCCGCTGGAACATCTTCGTCCACACCCACTGCTACTTCTTCGAAGAAGAAACCTTCCAAATTGAAGTCGAAGGTAGGATCGATTTTTGGGCGTAAAAACAAACGAAATTCCAAGGCCAATGCGTTCAGCGACGAGGCAATTGCTGAGTCGGAGTCTGCGTCGTCCACTCCTCGTCTCACGAGCAAATCAACCGAATCTTTCAACAGGTTGAATAGTGTTTCGGGCCAGTCTCAGCCCCAGCCTCAATTACAGCCTCAGTCTCAATTGCAGTCTCAACCACAGCCTCAATTACAGCCTCAAGTTAAATCGGCTCAACCACAGCCTCATAAATCGGCTCAATCATCCTCTCAGCCATTGCAGCCCAACTCTCAATCTGGTCCTGGTTACTATGCTACACCACTCGCGGGAGAGTCTCTGAATGCTACCCCACCAGCATTCCAGACCCAGTCTAGTCTTGGTCCTCCAGCTCCACGCTCTGGGTTTGAAGACGACAGTCTGTCGCCCAACATAGTGAAGTACAACGATGACACGAGCTCCTCTTCGTCTTCAGTGGACCATGGTCATGAACTCTCGATGCTCAAAAAGCACGATTTGAACTCTCCTGTCAATCCTATGGCTCCTACTGACGATATTGATCCCGCTCCTTCGCTGTCTAACTTACAAGAACTGAACACTGCAAGCACTGGATTGTCTTTGCAGCCTCCTCCTCAATCGCTGGAATTATTGGATGTTGCTAGATCTCGCCAAAGTAGCGGCGGTAAGTACAGCTTTGAGGAAGGTGACGATAAGAACCCGGTGGCTACCTCACCTCGGTTTAACAGAAATGAGGAAAAGATTCCCGGCACTTTTGACCAAAGTCCAGAGTATAACAATGCCCAAAATCGTCTTCCTGAACCTGATTTGGAATCTCCAAAGCAGAATAGCTCCGCTTTTCCAAGCGCCATTACCGGTGCTGCTGCTGCTTTGGGCGCTGGTGTTGCCGCAACTGCTTCTACTGCCGCTGCCTATGGTGCTATCGATAAAAAGACGTCTTATGAAGATAAACAGGTGCCTCCACCTCCTCCTCCACCTTCAAGAAAAGTACTCCATCATCCTAGCACCGACTCTCCTCCAGTGCCTTCATCTTTAGATAAACCTAAAGCAAGAAGAGACGTGCAATCGCAAATGTTTCATAATCTTCCTGGAGCCCGCGAGTCGTTTGCTCCACCTTCGACTTTAATCAGTCAAGATACAGGCAATTCCATGCTCAGAAAGAACGATTACTTTAAGCATTTTGAATCCGGTAGCTTTGTGGAGTCGTCAGGTTTGAACGCATCGATTGCAGAAGTTATCAATGTATCGTTCAAGGACGAAACGATCTCTACTTCACAGGTTGTTGGGGAGATTGCATTTGTCTACAACGGACATGAAGGAGCCAATTCTCCTATCACTGTCGAAATACCTGCTGCTTTCAATAAAGTATTGGAAAATAATACTTTTGTCAAAAAACTCGAAGGTGATGCATTTCAAATAGACCCTTCAAAGATTCTCTCTCGCACATTGGGAGGTTTGAAGTATATGATTCAATTAAATGAGTCTCAAGTTCCAATCATCATGCAACAAGTGTGGAAATTCGAAGACCACCAGGCAAGTCTTATGATCAACTTGAAACTCAACCCTGCTTATTCCGACTCTTTGAGACTCGACAATTTCGTTGTTTCTGTGGCTCTAGGTCCTACGGTGCAATCGACTTCTGCATCTTCAAGACCTCAAGGTTCGTTCAGCAAAGAAAAGAATAGAATCACATGGAGATATCCATCGCCATTTGTGTTGAATTCTGAAGAGAAATTGATTGCTAGATTTCTTACAAATGGTAAGGGTAGTGAACATGAGTCTGGGGTTCAACTTAAATTCTCGATAATAGATCCACCAGTTGCCTTAACTACTATTTACACTTCTGATGGCCAGGTATTGCCTTCGGCTCGTCACTTGGTTTCGGGAGCTTATAGTAGCCACAGCTAGACTATAAAATTATGTATATTATTGATGTTTGACGTTTCAATTACTGTAACAGTCTATACAAGACACTGCTTCCTTCATGGCATCGAGGTTCCAAATGGACTTTGAACCGTTTGGGTTCGAAAGATGTAGCTGATGGGCATGCATTGCTCTCAAACGGGTCCAATTCCATGGCCTCTTCTATAGGTCGGCGGATTCTGAAAATCAAGATTAAACGACAGATCATTGAATACATTTCTTGTGTGGCTAATATGTTGCCAGAACACTTTCGTGAGCCAACACCGAAAGCAAAATGATCCCACCTCTCTTCGATCTTTCAATTTCATAGTTCTGGGGACGAGCCATCGAAATGGGTCAAACTTCATAGGGTTCAGGAACTTCTCTGAATCGTGGTTGGCAGCGTAAGCATTCATGTATAGCACCGTGCCTTCTGGAATAACTACTCCGTTGAACTTGATCACTTTAGTCGTTTTCTAGGGAGACTTAGCGGAAGAACCGTAAAGAAACGAAGAGCTTCCTGGACTAATGCAACGACAAAAGTGCATTCCATGTTTGTGCCACAATTATTCCAAGCATCATTTATATCACCATAACAATTCAAAAGCTGAGAAAACGCAACTTGTTGTAATGCATAGCCATAGTCTGGTCGAGATAAGTGGCCCATCAAATGATTGATAGTCAAGGGAGTGTTATCAAGACCAGCGCTTACCATAGTTAAGCAAATTGAGTTGAGTTCGTGGTTCGCTAAATGTGAGCTGTTCTTGTAAAGCCTTCCAAGCAAACTAGTTCTCGCAGCGATGTCATTGTTGGAATACCGCTTCTTGAACTCCCTTGACAATTCATTCATATAATTGTCTCGACGAAGCCGATACTTTGATGCCAGTACTTCCCAGTTGCCGAAATATTTCAAAAAGGGTAGGAAATCAGGCAACCAGGATCCCTGTCCTCGTAATTTAATAATCTGATTTTCCACCTCAATGATCTCCTGAGATATCCTAGAATGTTTGCCATAACAATCAAGAGTTATCCCATATGTAAGCTGGATTGCAGATCTCAAAGCAAAAAGTTGGAAATAGGGCAACAAATCAATATCAGACAATCGGCTTCTAACATGAGACATAAACGTCGAAGGTGAGCCTTTTAGTTCAACATTGTTTCTGATTATCATACGCAAAGTATACTTTACCTGTTGGTCAAGTTGTTCTGCTATCACATTAACAGATTTCCGATTCAATTCCAGAGATAGTGCTTGCTTTGTTTTAAAGAGAGACGAGCTAGCTGGTGTCGAGCCAATAGTGAAACCTTGGGATTGTGAAACAATATTATGAAAAATGTGCAGAGTTGGCCGTGAATTGTTCGCACTGGCACTTTTACCCCACAAAAATTCCACACTTTGGTATGTATTCGCAACCACGATGTTTCGGAACCCCAAACGTACTTGAAAAACAGGAACTTTGTAGAACTTAGACCACTTGAGGTACACTTTGGCTGGGTTATTTTTCACTTGCAACAAGTTACCAACAATTGGATAGCTTGGAATTTGCTTTATGCCTGGAATAGGAGGCTCAACACCCAATGCCAAAATACAATCTTCAATAATCCAGGCAAATACGAAAAGCAAAATACAATCTGTCGCGAGATACCATAGCGACGACATCTAGAGCAATCTGTTTTGACTTATTGGTGTAGCAAAATCAATCTTGAACACAAACAAAAATTGTTGTCGCAATTGAATGCACAAACAGAAAAATTCCTGCTTTACTTGTCAACTGAGTTCTGGGTAGGATCCACGTAACCAACCTTGTTCACAACTACCGATCTTGTGTCTGAACTGAATGGTAGATTGTATTTGAGGGTCCCGCGAACAATTAGGTCAAATGGATTTTTAGAAATTACCTCCCATTTTTTCAGATTATCGGGCTCTGTAGAGTTGTCGGCGCTCATAGAGCCAGTTATGTTCTTCCCGGGTGTTAATAATCGGATCTCGCCAGACTGTTCAATAGGATCGCGGCTGAATATTCCACCAGAAAACGTCATCGGAGGATCCAACTTGTAAACTGTACCCAACAATACTGTTTCCACTGAACTGGATTCAAGCAATTGCGGGAAGTAGTCAGGTTGTAGGTAGCCACTCTTTGCAAAAACATCGAGCTCCACCTCGTTGATTTCCACGGTAAACCAGCCAGGGTTGAATGCAGATACTTCGATGTTAAAAACGAGTTCATCCTTTGAAACTAATGTATCCGAGATATGACTCAATTGGACGCTGGTCAAATCTTTTGTTGAAGCAAGGACAAATCCCATGATGAAACCAATGCCCAATATTCCGATAATGCTCAATAGTGTATAGAATAAACTTCGCCAGAAATACACTCGATTTGCACGTAATGAATCCATACTCATACGATGTGAAGCACGTCGACTGTTCTTTTGCTGCAAAAGCGGTGATCCCGATACGTTGTGGGACCCTATTGCTCTCTCGGGATCGCTTCCACCATCTTCCAAATCATCATATTCGTAATAGTAGTTTTGGTGGTCGGGATAGGCGAATGGAAACATATCGCGGTTTTTTTCGTTTGCCGGAGGAGCCAAGGGTTGGCCGGTGGATAGATAGCGCTTGTTGGAACCTCGTTTCTGGGCACTGGGATACAAGTTAAGCGACCGGTAATGTGGGATTTTTCCTCGAGGGGCATTGAGAAGTGAGGACGATTCGTTCATGCCGTAGCTGTTGGTTTGGGTATTCGCATAGGGGAAACGAATACTTCCGTCGTAATAGATGAGATCATCGTCAAAATCTTCAATGTCGACATCGTCGGGAATGATGCTATATCTTCGAGGCTGAGACCCTTTCTTATTGAAAAGCTTGGAGGTTGTAGAACGAAGTTTGGATGACGAAACCGATGACTTGCAGTTTTTCTTCGAGGTGTTTTTGCTCGCAAGTGAAGTATTGGTGGCATTATTTTGCTGGAGAACACGCTGACTTTCATTCTTCGCACCAGCATTGGGTGCTGGCACAGTAGTGTGAGAAGAGTCCAAGTTGGGGTTTGAGAAAAACTCTCCTTCGGTGGAATCGTCATCGTCTATAAGATCAGCGTCGACGTCGACTGCATCGAACGAATACAGCGATGCCTGGTCTATACTGTTAGTCGAGGTGTATTGGCCCGGATTTTGTGCTCTATCATCTATGGTTGATGTTGGGTTTGCGGAGCCTACTTGGTTGTAGTTTGAGTATCCTGACACTGTGCGTTGGTGTGAAGGTCGTTTTGACTGCTCAAAGTAGTTGATGCTGCTCACAGAAGCGGCTCCAGGAGTAGGTTGCGAAGCCTGAGCTTTTGGCTGTTTTGGGACCCGAGACAGAATCGAGTGGATAGACTGTGCTCGTGAGCTTGTACCTTGGGGTAGTGGTGGAATGGAGGCAGGAAGATGAGCTGCTACCACAGACGGTGATGCTGTGGGATCGTGAGCAGTCGGTGAAGATTGTACGGAATTGATGTGTGTTGCTGCGGGAGCATGATTAGGTGGTTCTTGAGCGGGCTCGACTTCATTAGGGTTATTCTCGTAAACGAAAGTTTCGTCGCTGTCGCTGGAATCCACATCGTCCACCGCACTGGCCAATTTTGCAGCGAAAAAGTCGGTTTTTGTCGAGCTTTTCTTTGGTTTACGCTTGGAATTCTTGGGCTGTTCCATCGGCGTACCAGGAGCTGTGGGTGGTCCGCTTCCAATGGGTCTTTCTCCAGCAGGTTCTGCCTCTTTGGGAGGTGGAAAATTAGGATTCACCGGAGATTTGTTAATGAACTCGGATATTTTGCTCGCGTTCTTTGGGAGCGGTTCCTTCGAGTTGATGACCCTTTGCTTGGCTTTGAGCGACTTGTTGATATTGGACATGGCATATTTGACGCTATCGGCGGATGGATCTACGGGTATGCGGAGAGCCGTAGGAGCCGGGTCTGTGGTTGATTTTGGTTTTGGAGCCGAGTTGATGCCTTGGGTGCCTCCTACGTTAGTGGTGGGCCCACTGGACAGCGCTGGTGTGGCTAAAATTGGACCTGGTGATGCTTGTGAATTAGTGGCTTGAGTTGGAGGAGGAGGTAGCAGCACCGTAGGGATGTCAGATCCATTCTTAAGGGTACTTTCGGAGCTCAGTACCCCGTTTTTGGCTTCTGGATCTCGTTTCAGCATATTTTAGTGACCGGGGACCGCGAGGATAACAGTGGTAAGTGTAAGTTGTGATACATAGACGGCGGTAATAGTGGGTGTGGTGGGTGTGTCGCGCGGCTTCATGCGATGGGGCTTTTTGTATTGCTGTGGAGAAGAATAGCAATTACGGTACTTGTAGTAGTAATTTATGCATTATGACTATGGATTTGGCTTTCTCATTCGATTTAAATCGGCTAGTTTTTTGAAACTCATGTTGTATTTGGGTGCTTCTTTCTCACTGTGACTGACGCTGCGACGAAGCTGGGTTCCTTGTCCCAGTTGCAAAATACTTGGCGCTCGGTCTCGAGACTTGGAGCTTGGCGGAGCCGTGGGCACAACCGAGTACTTGCGTTCTTTGAATTGAACCCCAACTTCTTTCAAGTTTTTCTGGTGTTCTGGTTCAACCTTCACAAACCAATCGAGACCTTCGTCATACTCGTACATGCGATAATCGGTGCCATAAGGTTTCAGTTCAAGACAGTAAAGTGTGTGCAAGGGCACGTCGAGCTCACCAATAGAGCTTCTGTCCAAATTGAGGAAATAGGCTAGCAAAATCCGTAAAACTACTCGATGTGAAATGAGTAGAAGATGATCGGTAGTACGCTCAATTTCCGTTATCAACGGTCTTAATCTCGTCAAAACGTCAAGATACAGCTCTCCTCCAACCCCAGGGTATCTGTACGTGAGCTTGTTGCGTAACCGTGCCTGGAACTCCTTTGGGTACTTTTTTTGAATTTCGTCATATGTGAGACCTTCAAACTTTCCTCCTCCCAATTCGTTCAACATTCTCATTTCCTTGATGGAAAAGAGATTCTCGTTGAAATATTCACCACTCTCAACTGCTCGGTGGAGCATTGACGTCCACACACAAAAGTTGGGCTCGGTGGGTATATTATCAAGACTGGCGGGTCTATCTTTGTTGTAGGTCAGACTGTAGCGTAAATGCAATCTTGACGAAAACCGCTCCAATTGCTGTTTGCGGAACTCATGGCGTTGGAATTCCAAGAACCGGGCCAATGCTCGAGAAAATTGACGACCTCGTTTGGTCAAATGTGAGTCTCCACCAATACGTCCGCTGAGATTATCAACACTTTCTCCGTGTCTTGTGATCCAGATTTGGCGCTCAGCAAGATTGAAGTTCAATAAAAAGTAAACCGTTTGAGATGCCAAGAAACCTTGAATGTTGTAACTCACCACTTTCTTACCAACATCGATCATCTTGACATACTGAAATCCCGGAAGCGCTTCTTCCTCCTCATCTATCGTTTCGTAAGCTTTCTCGTAGTTGTGTAACCGTCCCACGAAATCTTCAAGGGCAAGTTCAGGGTCCATATCGCGATAGTCAGGACCAGAAAGTTTGAGACGAATATTGGATTCGATGATGGCAGGATCAGAACAAACACTTTCAAGAAACAAAACCTTAAGCTCACCGTTAGACCGTTGGTTGATTTTACGAAGAACCTTGCTTCTTCTCAGTTTTGTCGAGTTTGTAGCATCAAATATACCCACCGAACCAGACCCATTGATAACGTAGTCGAGGAGTTGATCCAACGTATCCATGGCCCATTTTTCTCGAATTGCGTTGGAGTTTTTGTTCTCTGGATTGAAAAAATCGGCACCGTGCTGAGGAGATTTGGGATGAGTTTCAGGCGAAGGAGTCAGTTTTTCGTTATTGGGGGTGTTCAGATCCGGCAACGGTTGGTTTTCTGGACCGACGTTATTGACCTTGTCGTTGCGTCGAGTGTTGCCTACGTTGAAAACTCGACAATCATGCTGGAGCCAATTGAGATATCTCGTCAACTTGTTGGTGATATACGACTTTCCGCGAGCAGGAAGTCCCACCATGACAATCACGAGTTTGCTTCCCACATCTACGGAAGCAATGCGGCCGTCTGGCGAGTTTTAGACGACGTCTGGCCGGGAATATTGAGGGTATATGTCTTGCGAGCCGGGGAGGAGGTTTTTTTGAGGAGAAGCGATTTGAGCTTTTCTATGCTTGGGGAATCATCCAACTCGGAGTGGAGTTCTGGTGGAGCATCCTGGAGTAATTCTGCTCTGGTTTGGTCGGTGATTTTGATGGAGGGGCTTGTAGTTCGCTCATTTGGGTGCTCGTCGTTATGGTTTTCCGGTGTAGATTCTTCCAAATCGTCCTCTGCTGACTGTATGGTTTTGTCTGGGTCGAATTCCTCGGCCGGTTTGGAGTTACCGTCGGGAAGTACGGTGTGGGGAGATATGCTTCCAGAGCTGTTCCTCTCGTGCAAGTCCGATAAGTTCAAATGGGAGATATTCTTCATGGATTTCTTCAATGGTTCGTCTTTATTGGTGTTTTTTGGTGGTTCTTCTTCCTTATCGTCGTCGCTGCTGTGGTCTTGGGTTATCGGCGAGGTGGTGCCCGAGACTATGGGTGTGTCTGTCAACGGACGCTTGTTGAATTCCGGAAGAGACGTGTTGGACATGTTGTTGGCGTCGAGTTGAGTATCTATCGAGCGACCAATTTGCATAGCTTCGCCAGAATATGGATATGTTTGGAGCTTGGTGAGACTGTCGGGAACCTGACTACTGCCACTACTAGATAGCGTACGGAGATGCGAGTGCTTATTTTGGCTACCAAACTCTTTGGCGTTGTCTAGGGGCCCCGACTCGGGCGTAGCAGTGCCACTATCGCTGCTAAAATTGTCGCTGTAGTTGTCGTGGGAATTGTCATGGGAACTTTCTGGAGTGAAGGAAACACTTTTCGTTCCTAGAACACTTCTAGACACTCCATTGTGGTCCAGGCGTGATTTCCTGGAGTCCCCAGACCCCAGGACGACGTTTGCGGATTCGGACATGGCGGCGTTCGGACTTGGTGCTGGCAACGAAAAGGAGCGGAGATGAGCGGTGGTCCTGTAGCCCCAGGTTTGTCACCCAGTGCACCAACTTTTATCTGGTGGTTTTGTATCTTTGCTGGATGATGATCCGACGGTTAGGCACAGCAACCAGGGTGCGGTTTCCATCAATTGGCGACTGGATATGCTGAGGGTGCCGAAAATGGTGTTATCAACCCAAAAAATTCCCATTTACGAATTTCCAATGAACAAAACCACTCTTGTAGTGATGGTTCTGACCCTGAAAACCAGCAAAAAAAGGCCAATTTGGGGTCTATGGTGGAACAACTTCAGGAACTTGTTCCGGGAATGCTCACAACTTCGCTTCCACGAACTTTATTGGCATCTGATGTTATTCTTCGAATATGCCCTACTCATCTAGGTGATGTCCATCCTGTGTTTCTCAATATAAAGGGCCATGTATCATACTATACCGTGTGTAAGGCACTCCAGTTTGCCTTGACTTCGCTTGTGCTCCATCCAAAAGTCGAATTGCACATAGAATCCATAAAGATTAACCCAGACGAACAGGTCCAAGGACTCTACCCAAATACCACCAAGATATATATCCGGTTCTCTACGTGCTCGGAAGGGTGTCACCATTTGGACCAGGGCAAGAAAAACCAGTTCCATTCTACTTCTGATGCTAAACTTGGGTCGCATAGCTGGTCTATGGAATCCAGCAAACTACCAAAAATTGGCCAGTCGGCATCTATAACCTCGATTATCTCGCAATTGGCTACGGCATTCACCAAGGATGAAAAAGACTTGGAACGAGTGATCTCGGGAATCTTTATTTTGAGCTAAACGACAATAATGATCAGATAATAGTTCACACCATCGAGGACGTCAATATAGTGGAGAAAACCGATCCGCAAATGCAAGTGGCTTGAATTGTAAATAGCTGTATATATCAAGTTTCATGTCCGTCTGCGAGGTGCCCGATCTCGCTCAACAAGTATTGTAACTTTTGTTCTTGGCTCAATTGCTTACCTTGTTGCTTCTCGAGCCATTTCCACATTCCCGAAGAAGACGTCTTCCAGTTGCTGGTACGTGAATTGGCAACTACCTGGGCATAGGCTAGCTTGCGGGTTTCGCTCATTTTGAAAAGTAGCAAGATTTGAATAACCAATATGAGAACCAAGAATATGCCCAACCCCGAAACAACCAAGACGATATTTTCAAGAATGAATTGGTTTGCTGAAGTGATGCTGGTTGGTGTTTCTGACGTTGTGACTTGTGGTTTCTGTTCTGGTATTTTGGGAGCACTTAGAGTGTCAACTATAGTTTCAGGTGCTAAAGCAGTCTGCTCGCTTTCAACGGTTTGCTCTTCAACCTCGGCTTTCAATGCAGATATATAGTCAGCGGTGGTGGTGATCTGTGTAGCCATACTCTGCTTTTCGATAACGCTTTTTATCCACGATCTTCCCGACCACTGAATGAAAAACGAAATGTAGACTTTGGTGGTGTTGTTTTCTCCCCAGCAGAAAATGTACCTTGTCATCACCGAAAAAGAGTTTCCCAGTGGAACATCTGGAGTGACAGTTCTACTGACCACAGAAACATAGTCGCCCAAATTCATGTGTTCAATGGTCTCGCTCACCTCACACATGGTTGATTTGGGTCCTATGGAGAAACCTAATGCTTTTCGATAAGTATAGTTACGCTGGAGTTTTTTCGGTTCTTCTTTCATGGGATGGAAATCACCATATTTCGAGATCTCGCTGGCATCGTGAGATCGAAGAAACTTGGTATGGAAGTCGGTATTGTTGCTTCCAAATGCTAAGTCATACACCACTCCAAGTGGAGCATCGATGGTTTCGTCACATAGTTCTGTTTCGTTTGGCTCTCTTATTTGGTCCAAATCCGGGATGGTAGGAGGATGCACTTCCGGTCCCATATTGGTGTACTTGGAGTCCGCTTTGAACCTACGAACGGTGACTTTTTCGATTGCTGGCTCTTTTTTTTCGTCATTTTCCACAGCTTTATCTTCAACTTCGTCACCTTCGTCGATCTTTTCATCGTCTCCATCGATGGACAAAATATAGGATTGAAACTTGGACGGAGAATCTGGGTGATCCTCAGCATCGGAAATCTCAATAAGTGAAGGTATATGTTCCGAATCTTCGTTTGGCTCTGGTTCACTTGTTATATCTTTTCCTGTTGCTTTCAGCCACACCGTACGCATAAACTCAAACGTGGAATCTCGAGAACTAAAACTAGCAAAATAGTGTTTGGCATCTTTGGTCTCGATTGCTATCCCATTGGGGAAAAGACCTGCAGTTGACTTCTTTTCAAAAGAAACTATATCTTCTTGTGGGATCACTAGATTGGTTACCCAGCCTAGGAGATTCGAATTGAAGCAGATATAGTGCTCGCTGATGTAGATACGACCTTGAAGAAGAATTTCTCGGCTGAGTGCACACGCATAATCGTCCAAAAGTCGATCTGTGAGGTCCAACGATGGGAAAAGCTGGTGGAAATCGGTATTTCGCTTGATAGTGGTGTACCTGTAGTTTGTATCTGGTAAAAATTCGTCAACGTAGAGTTTTGGGTTGAAAGTTGCTTTTGGTGCTGCGGCATCAAGAATGCTTTGGAAGTTGCCCTCGGACGTTGTGCGTTTAGACTTGCGATAGGTGATGATTTTGGGAGACGTAGTGCTCATTGGAGGCGACGTGGTGACGGAAGAAGATGCAATTGACGAATTATCATCAAGAGAGTTTCTCGTTTTAGTCGCTGGATTTCCCATTGATTGTTCAAGTACTTCTCGCTTGAGTGTGTCTACTCCTTTTGCTCCATCTTTCCTTTCAAACAAACCATTGGCACTTTCGTTAGAAATCACCGAATTTGCATCTTGCCGAGTAGTGAACGGGTCTGCCGGAGACGATTTCCCCATGAAAGGTGATTGCAAAGCCAAGGAAGAAAGCGACGATGTTTGTGATCCGGTGAAGATGGGCGCTAGCTTTTTTGTCGTCAAAAGACGAACCTGAGTCGGAATCGGTGTTCATTTTGGAATCGTGGTCGGCATCGGCATGATCCATTTCGTCATTTTTGTTGGATTTTTCTCTAATTTTCTTCGGGTTCATGTTCAGGCTTGTTGCTGCTCTCTGGAAGTGGTAGGGTTTCCGTAGATGGCGGGAACGAGTACGACCATGCATCGTCGTCGTCATTCATAATGCGATAACAGCAATGGAATCCGGGGAAATGCAGGTCGCGAAAACGAAAAGTGCGAAAAGAAAACGAGAACGAAAAGTGAGAGAAGAAGAGAGAGAATACGAAAAAAGAAAGGGAACAGAAGAGGAAAAAGAAAGGAATACGCAAAGAAGGAAAAGAAAGATATACGAAGCGAAAGAATACGAAAGATTCCCAAACGGAACTGTCTATTCCACAAACATGCTCCTATGCTAAATACGCTGATGCGACGAATTGAACCTCATTGAGTCATTCATGACCATATGAGTCTTTTACATAATAAACTTACTGGTTCTCGGGACGCAACTTTCTCACCTCCTTTCCAACCTTCCAGATCTCCATGTTTCTGATGGTCTCCAACTCCTCTTCCAATCTAGCTCTGTAATCTGGAGCAGAATTGAAGTCCAATGATCTTTGAGTTTCGGTACCATTCTTGACCGATTCGTACAAGTCTTCGAAAACTGGTTTCAAAGCATCCTTGAATCTTGGGTACCAGTCCAAAGCACCTCTTCTGGCAGTGGTGGAGCAGGCATCGTACATGTAGTCCATACCGTACTTTCCAATCAATGGGTATAAAGATTGAGTAGCTTCTTCAACAGTCTCGTTGAAAGCTTCAGATGGGGTGTGGCCGTTCTCTCTCAAAACTTCGTATTGGGCTAAGAACATACCGTGGATACCTCCCATCAAACATCCTCTTTCTCCATACAAGTCGGAGTTGACTTCTCTTTCAAAAGTGGTTTGGTAAACGTAACCAGAACCAATGGCAACAGCCAAAGCAATAGCCTTTTCCTCGGCCTTACCGGTGACATCGTTCCAGACGGCGTATGAAGAATTGATACCTCTACCTTCCTTGAACAAGGATCTGACAGTTCTACCAGAACCCTTTGGAGCAGCCAAAATAACGTCAACGTCAGTAGGTGGCTCCACATGGGTCAAGTCCTTGAAAACAGGAGAGAAACCGTGCGAGAAGTACAAGGTCTTACCCTTGGTAATCAATGGTTTGATAGAAGACCAAGTCTCAGATTGAGCAGCATCAGACAACAAGTTCATCACATAAGTACCCTTGTTAATGGCCTCATTGACCTCAAACAAGTTCTCTCCAGGAACCCATCCGTCTTCAATGGCAGCCTTCCATGAAGCACCATCCTTTCTAACACCAATAATAACGTTCAATCCATTGTCTCTCAAGTTCAAACCTTGACCATAACCTTGGGATCCGTAACCAATCAAAGCCAAGGTGTCGTTCTTGAAGTACTCCAACAATCTCTCACGGGGCCAGTCGGCACGCTCGTGAACAACCTCGTCCATTCCACCAAAATTGATGGTTTTAACACCACGAATGGCACCAATTGACATGGACGATTTGTTGGTGAACATGGCTCTGACAGCTGGCGATCTGGCCAAGACAGTCAAGGTTCTGGTGGCCACGGTCTGTTTGGCGGCGTTGGCAGCGGGGCGCGCAAAGCGGGTAGCGAGTCTGAAAGACATAATTATTAATTCACTAATAGGGTGGGGAATAACTTTTATATGCGAAGTGAAAATTTCGTCCAGGTGAGTAATTTCCTGCATACAGTCTCCGGCGTGGCCCCGCCCCGGTACAGGGCCGCCAGCGGTGGGACTGCGGACTAGCGGAGGCCTGTACAGGCTGATAACTGCCGCATAACTTCTGCCGCATAACTTGTACGGCGCATACTCTAGTCTTCGCCGCATTCTTCGCCAAAGTCTACGCCGCAGCTACCAGCGCATAAAGATACGCCGCACTCTTCTTTACTCTTTACTCTTCTTTACTCTTACTCTCTACACTTTTCTGTCATCTCTCATTTCTCATTTCTATTACACACTAGTGTAGATCTCGTTCTCCACAATGTGGATCTGACCATGCTTGGTGGTCATTCCCTCGTCAATGGTGTTCAACCGCAACTTTTTGTCGCGCTTTGCAACCGACAAGTTGTCAAAAATCTTCTCAAAATCATCTTCGTCAAAATCGCACCATGATTTCGACAATGGATAAGATTCCACCAACGAGGGAAAAGGCAGATGCTTATTAGGTTCATCTTGTTTCCGTGAACGACGTTCCACGTCGAGGTTTTCGCTTTCTGGTGGCAGAGGTAACGTTTGTTGCTCGATGTCAATATCATCCATGTCAAACACAGCATGATCGTCGTGGTTCAAATCTTCTAGTTCGTCTTCTTCGTCAATCGTCAAACCAAATTTCCAGTTGTTCTGGAGTGTGCTGATGAGCTTTTGCAATGACCTGGATTCAATCTTACTCTTGTAGCTTGATAAATCGTCATCAACTCCTCCAACCTTCAATGCGGTCATCACCACCTCAAAACAGTGCTGGTTCATCGTAGGATAAATGTCAAACAACACATCTGTTCTCTGGTGGTTGACAAAATGCTTATAGTTGGAATCGGCTTCCACTGTGTTCGCCTCGCCCATGGGCTTAAAGGGCGAAGTACCAAAGATGGCTGTGAGAAGAGTTACTCCAAACGACCAGTAGTCAGAATATTTACAGTCGTATTCGCTGACATCTGGTCTGGTACCAAAACATTCTGGTGCCATATACTTTTCACTTCCAACTTTGAAATCACGGCTGTATCTTCTGGTAGTAGATAAGCCCCAGTCGCAGAGTTTAACCTGGCCATACTCCGTGAACAAGACATTTTCCGGCTTTATATCACGATGGTAGATTCCAAGGCTATGGGCGTACTCAAGACCACTCTGCATCTCTCTGGCAATGTGCCAAATATCCACGGCAGACACTTGGGTGGTCGAATGGATCAAATCGTACAAGTCGCCGTTGGCACAATATTCAAGCATCAAAATCACAAAATCGTCCGTTTCAAACCATTCCACAAGCTGACAGATGTTGGAATTGCCGTTTCCCAACTTGGAGAGCATCTTGATCTCATGACGTGCAACGTTGCAAATGCCTGGATTTGATTTGTACATCGCCTTCATTGCGTACTTGGTATTGGTTTCACATCAATGGCTAGGGTTACTTTGCCAAAAGAACCCTCTTGTATTGGCGACACGTACTTGTATTTGCCGTTAAGTAGTAGCTTTCCCTGTTCGTATAAGGTGTAGTTTGTCATGACAGATGGAATAACTTTAAATAATTCCAGTAGATGCTGTTCAGAGTCTTATCTCCAACTCTGGTCTAAATCACCGTTCGAATATCCCGTTCAAATATCTATTTCCACTAATTCAATTTTGTGGATTTCTCTCTATTCGATAACCTTCGATGATACGTGTGCAATGTAAAATGATAAAACGACCTATAAAACGACTTATGAGGGGTATATGGTTGTGTTACAGAAAGGAAATGGTGTCTTTATGTGTTTTTTTTTGTGGTGGATCAACTGTGGAGTTTTGGGTGAGTGACTCCTTTTATCGCTGAAATGTCCTGTGCCGATAGCGGAATGGTGGGAGAGTATCTGGTGCATGGGTGTGTTTTGATCTAGAGCCACAATGGTTGGGCCGAGGCTAGTGAGGGCGGGGCTGAAGTAATCAGAACAAGCACTACAGTTAATGAACCAGGTTGGGTTAATAGGAGTCAATTATGGTCTTGTTGGTTGTAGCTTGCAAAATATTTGTCAATTGAGTTGCCCAATTTGCTAATTTGCCACTTTGTTGGCCCATTTGTAGATTATTGTACATTAAGCCGCTCGCTAATAAATACTAAAACTAAACAATGAATCACTTCAATAATGGCTCGATTGCACTTGCCAACGACGAAGGTTTGGTCAACGACGAGAATCTTTCCACAACATTTCCATTCTTGTCAATTAAAAACTTTTCAAAGTTCCACTTGATTCTAGTCAATCCCAAAAGTCCCGCCTTTTGTTCTTTGAGGTATTTGTAAACGGGACTGGCTTTGTCACCATTGACCTCAACTTTTTGTAAAACAGGGAAAGTAACGCCATAGTTCAACTGGCAAAACTGACCAATTTCCTCATCAGTTCCTGGTTCTTGTTTGCCAAATTGGTTACATGGAAATCCAATAATTTGAAGACCTTTGTCTTTGTACTTTTTGTTCAATTCTTCCAATTCTTTGTATTGAGGAGTAAACCCACACTTGGAAGCTACGTTTACAATAAGCACAACCTTGCCCTTGAGCTCCTCAAAGGGGTATGGTTTGCCGGTCTTGTCGTTGGGGGTCAAATCGTAAAACGAGGTCATGATAATTTGCGGCAGTGCGATACGAGCCATCATATATCCACTGGTGTACGGGTGGATTGACCGGTGTGCCGCAGTGGTATCGGTTATCATAATCATACATTAAAGTAAATGTCTCCCACTAAGCCTACCAAGCCAAGGGCAAACCCGACAAATGCCACGCCGCCTCCGTAAACTTGTGCTGCAGCAATGCTTCTCAAGTCTTGAACATGTTCCTTCTTACGAAGCGCCTGTTCCACCTCTTCCTCAATCGACAACTCTTGTTCTAAATCCTTGGTTGCCGACGCCGTGGTCTGCGGTGATCCTGGTGCCGATGACGAGGGAGTGGACACTGATGACTCTTCGTCCGATACGTGGATGTAAGACTTGGTAAGATCATCTTTGGCACCGGCACCGGCACTGGAACCGGAATTGGCTCCAGCAGCAGCAGCCTTGGATGCTCTCATCACCCTCTGTGCTCTTCTTTCTCCACGTGCTCCGCAAATAACCCGTTTCTGATTAGTCCAGCTCTTATACCAAATAAGTCCCATTGATACTGGCGCCGCCAATGCAGTGTAGATGAGATATGGGTGTTTTTCGTTGACAGGAGCAGCCTTATAAATCAGTAAGAGTGCCACACTCGCTAACCCTGTCAAGAACGTACTAATAGCTCCTCCAAGGCGAACAGTACGCGCCGCCAATTGTAAATCAACCGGTTTATCTCCAGAATTGATATTCCTAATCATGTTTGGAATGGCTTTCATGCCCTGAAACGATAGCGACGAGCCGAGCAAGCCAATGGACGTGACTCCAATCACCTTCAACGTGGGTTGAACAGGTTCCAGTCATGATGGTAGATAATCGCCACTCAGGGTCACACTGATCTTTGCTGCGCGGGCGGGTAACTGGTGTCTGGTCGGCGTCAGCGAACGAAGTGAGCTGACGACGAAGATAATAAAGACCATAAGCCTATTCCTTGATGTTGTTCATGATGTTCATGTTGTTCACTTGTTCACTTGTTCATGTTGTTCATGTTGTTCATCTTGTTTTTCAGTAGCTTAAGATGAGTAGGAAGGTGAAGGTGTATGGGTCTTGTTCTTCCCTACTCTACTGTAACTTCTTACTTCCTAGTGTAGCTTTACTTCTTGTCACTTTAAAGCTTCTTATCGCTTCACTTCTTGTCACTCCTTTCACTTTTCACTTTTCTCTTTTTCCGAGCCATTGAGGAACCTTTTCTGGATCAATTTCCACCGTACTAATATCAAAACCTTCAATCAACAATTCCACCAAAATCCGTCCTCCTCGAGCTCCGGTGAAACGACGGTACTCTTCCGATACACTGGCGAGATTCCAGCCTTGAAGACGTCTTAAACACCCGATTACGGTGCCGGTACGATGACGACCCATACCACAGCACACCAACATGGGGTAATTATTCCGGTCACAAATAAGTTCCAATGCCTTCTTGATGGTGGTCTCGTTAAGGGAGTCCCATGGATTCACATTCTGGTAACTATAATCATCATTGATCATTCCTACAAATTCAATGTTGATACTGTTCATCGAGCAGTAGTCCAAAAATTCTTCCTGTGGTTCTTCGCTGGCCAACCAAATTATTGTTTTGAGATTGAGGTCCTGGAGAAACGACTGGTTGATTATCAGCGGTTGACCGGATCTATAGAGCTGTTTTTCCACCGGACAAAAGTTTAGTGGTGGTATGATTCGAAGCGACGGCGGCTGTACGACCTTCCTAGACATGACAGTTGTGGTTGTTGATTGGTTTTAGGGAGGGTGGATGAAATTGCGGTGGCAAATACGCCAAATGTACAAAATTGAAGCAATGACGGTGGTGCAATTGCTGGCAGAGAATGGTATATGGAGGTGCACGGGTGTACAACGTGTGAGACAGTATACAGTCGAGCCTTCAATTCTACATTCCATTATATGACTCTTTACTCTTTTCTTCCTTAATTTCATCTTCGTTAACTGAATGCTTTTCCTGATTATAATAATCCCTTTCCTTTATAAATTTTCCATTTTCCAGCGGTTAGTCCATCTTTTTCCGTTAAATCAAAGCCGTATGGCCACCCTAACACCATACTATCTTCAGTCCATGCAGTTAGGCTTTTGTCAATTGTGCTTAGGACCAATGGTCGCATCATCAAACCCACTTCAGGAGTAAAGTTAACCAAGTATACCGCACTACCATTGGCACTATCACTATTAATTTGAAGTTTCTTGGAAGTAGCAGTGTTGTTGTAGAGCCCTAATATAGCTATGGAATCTTTGGTAACGGTGGTTTGATTCCATAACCCATCAGAGGTGAGATTCAACTTGTAATCTCCAAAGGTTGCAGATAGTGTAGCAATGGCTCTGCCTTCATTTCATCTAATCCATTTAACCATTTGAAAGTAGATGGAGTGCTGACTTGTAACCCCGTATAAAGTTGTTCATCATTGTCTTTCCACCAGCCCATCATAACACTTACGAGAGCTAATCCAAAGCAGAATTCGCCAAACGTACGAAGGGCGAAACTAATAATTCGATGTTTTCTCGGCATTACAGCATTGGGTTGGGGCTCCATGCAATTTTTGGAAAATTCCATATACTTATCAACTGCCCAGTGTAAAGCTCCTGATGCTATGATTATGTTTATGCTCCACAAATGAGCATGTTCTTTAATCCAGTTATCCAACCCCGGACCTGCAAACACGTATAATACCCAACCTAGGATAATTGGCAAATACATTTGAGAAAATTTAGGATTGATATGTTGCATTAAACTGTCAAAAGGACTGCATATCGATCTTTGATAAGTCCGTGCAGCCAAATGGAAGTACGAGAACCTCGGTTTATATAAGCATTTAACGCATCTGGACTTTTGACTAAGCCCTCCGGGCTCTATGATGAAGGTTTTAGGCTGGCGAGATAATGGTAAATGATAAAAGATAAAAGTACTTAAAGTCTGATTCTGGGTGAAGGAAGTGTCATTACATAATCCATGTGGAGCGCTTAAACAAACGCAATTCAACGCCAAAATAAAGTCACCTTCCTAATCAGGTACAAGTAAGAATCGATTTACTTATGGAAGTGCCGACTTCGATGTATAGTACATGAATGCCAGAATAATCTGCGTAATCTGAGCTCACTTTGATTATATCATCATTTGTATCCGCTTACGTAATTCTATCTCAATCAGCGACACACCGTCGCGAGATTTGGTTCTCCTCTACATGCCACGTCGTGAAAAGAAAACGGCATCGTATGCAAAGCCCGTCAATGAGGTGGTGAGTGCTGTGGCCACGTCGTACCGCGACTATATACGCAGCCTCACTCCTCGGTTGAAATTGATAGACTCATTTTTGGCATTCTTGGTAGCATTAGGAGGTTTGCAATTTTTGTATGTTTTGTTAATTGGAAACTTTCCATTCAATGCTTTCTTGGGAGGGTTTATTAGTTGTGTGGGTCAGTTTGTGTTAACTGTGAGTTTGCGATTGCAATTTGTTTCGGGTACAGAACAGAAAAAGACCGTGGAAACTGACGACGGCGAAGTAAAAGAATTGGAGCCAGTATTTTCCATTACACCACAACGAGCTTTTGGTGATTATATATTTGCCAGCTTGATATTGCATTTTGTGGTGTTGCACTTTATCAATTGAAAGAGTTAATGAGAAGAAAAGAAGCCGGTTTGGAAGAAAAGAAAAAGAGGTAGATTGAAGTGAAGCGAAGCCAGTATGCACTGACAGATGTATTCACATTGAGTGTAGATCACGGAATACGAGGCTAGTCGAATGAAGTATGTCACAATTATGTGTACTAGATATCTAGTATAATCAGTACATTGAATTATAGCGGTATATTCCGTGAAAAGATACACCAATTGGTATATCCTATCGAAGTGACTTATTTGTACACTATCAAAATTCTTTACTTTCAGTATATAAACTCTGACGACATTGTTCATCCCAATCAATTTTACAATTATGTTCAATTTTGCAATTTCACTAAAACTATGCTAATACTCACATTTGCAGTATTATCGCAAACTCACCAGTCATATTGAATTAAGTATATTAATCAGCCAGAGATCCGACCATATTACAGTACCATACTACCTCCTCCTTTTCACCACCTTTTCCCTTATTGTAGTCCTCCATTAAACTACACAATTACACAACACCCCGACTTTTCCTTTGTGTCGGCTGTGGGCTCACTGGCCCGAGCCGGCTTACCAGCACTCAGCTTAGACTCAGCCTTCTTTTCAGGAGCAACATCGCCAGATGTGGTGGTGGCCTCAGTACCAGTAGCGGCACCACCAGTTTCGGCCACGGCACCACCATTCCGATCAGCCTTTCCAGTCTCCAAAGCTTTCTGGGAATCACGAATCGACCGTACAAGCCCATAGAATGCCTCTTCCACATTGATTCTTTGTTTTGCTGAAGTTTCAAGAAATGCACAACCAAACAGTTTTGCCAATTCTAATCCTTCTTCATAACTCACCTGACGTTCAATCTCCAAATCACATTTATTTCCAACAACCAAAACCGGAACCGTATCCAGATCCTTTACCCTTTGAATCTGCTCATAAAATTGTTGAAGTTCTTCCAAAGAATCACGCAGATTAATCAGATAAACCAATAAGAATCCTTCACCAGTACGCATATATTGCTCGCGCATAGCCGAGTATTCCTCCTGTCCGGCAGTATCCAACACATCCAAAAGTACCTGTTCTCCATCAATGGTACAAGGTTTACGATAAGAATCTTCAATAGTTGGGTCATATTCATCGACGAAATGACTTTGAACCAACTGAATGGTGAGGGCCGATTTACCAACACCACCACCTCCAACTACTACTAATTTGTACTCTTTCATCATGCCTTGTGTAGTGCGTTTGATTGATTGACGGTACTTTCAATTGGTACACGAATGGGTTCACTAGTAATTGCTTTCTCACGTCAAGGAAATATTGTTTCCGCCAGTGACTGGTGCACCGGTGTTTGACCAGCCATTCGGCCAGGCGGGTGGGCTGGTGGGCTGAGCACGCGAGGCGAGTGCGCAGCGCGACAGCGCGCAGTCACTCTCCCTAGCGATTGTCCCTAGCATTCCTATCCTCCCTAGCGGCCTCCCTAGCATTCCTCACATTCCCTCTCTAGAGACAGTTCTCTTCGCGAATCGTTGCTAATCTCCTTCGTCGCGATCGTCCTTCGTCGTCGCTAACTCTCGCTTCTCCCTAGTTTCTCACACCCGCCGCTTCTTCATCTTCGCCAAACAGTCGTCGCAGTACCACCGGCCCTTGGGCGGGTTCTTAAACCCTATACACGGCAAATGGAACCATTCTCGTTTGCAATCTGCCCCGTCGCATCCCACCATTTCTCCAAATGAAACTTGGTTACAGTAACAGTACGTAGGCTCCGAGTTCCCTTCGTCGTCACGGCGAGGTTTGGTGGTGCGTTTTTTAGCCATCGCCGCTGCTGCCGCCGTGGTCGCAATCGCAGGAGTGCCGCTGCGCGAACCTTCTTCGCTGCGCTGCTTCTTTTTCTTATCTTCCTGCGGACTGCCTTCGCGACGCCGTTTCTTGTCGTCATCGTCGCGCACCACCTTCTTGGCAGCCAATGCTTCTCTTCTACTTTCACTGCGCGTCAGTTGTGCTGATCGGTTGGGATTTTGATTTTCGGTGGCGTTGGAATCCATGATCATAGCAGGGTGATTAAGGGGTCCGATGCGGATCAGTTCGGGAATTTCATTGTTGGCGAGAATCATCTGGTAATCATTATTTATTCGATGCATATGTTTGTACAACACATCGGTTGCCACCGTGGTCACATGCATTTTCTCCTCTAAACAAGGAATAATCTCGTGGATTTTGTGACCAATGGTTTCAATCGTTTGGTGTCACGCCATCCGTGTGAACCTCATCCAAATATTTTTTGATGTGGCCATTTATTTGAGGAATCGTGTTGATACACTTGGCGTCGATCTCCTTGAGTAGCGTAAAGTACTTGATGAGATCCATAGGAAGCGCTTCAAACGCATCGGAAATATCGTTGAGTCCAGGAAGCAATTCTGCTGGCGAAGAAACCGTTCGTGCCTTTTGCTTGTATTGGTCAAAATGCAGCGGTGTGCGCTTGCTAGCACGCGATTTGTGACGCAACTCCATGATCAGAAAAGAATTCAAAATAATACTAATTTAAAGTTGATATTGAAAATAGAGACTGGTACTGCTAGATGTGCGAAGCATCGTGGTGCACCGGTGACTGCAGTGTGGAGGACTGTCTGAGTCGTGCGCGGTGGACTGGTGGTGGACTGGGTGGACTGGGTGCTGAAGTTAATTGTTCTTCGCACGGTGGATTCACGTTCTGCCGATGAGATGATGTCACGTGAAATCTGTCAACCACAGTTGCAACCACCTAATTGCCACTTGTCTGTGTTACCGCACCTGGCATGCAACGAGCTGCAGATTTATTGTGGCGGTACTAAATTGGCAGCTCTGCGGTTTATTCTTCATTTGCGTGAATCGTTTTCGTGCCGCATCAACTAGTGTGGCTCACTCGTGATTAGCCATTCACGTTGCATCATCGGTATTAGTACGAAAAGACAAAGAATAGGGAGAGTTCTACTTAAGTACTAAGCAGGTTCAGTACTTGGGTAGAGACCGAACAAGACCGAGTCAGAACAACGAATTCATCGACTCAACAGTTCAATCAATCTTCATTCAGTTCAACATTCTATTCATTACCATAAGCTTCAACTAAGCTCCAACAACAAGCTTACCCCAAGCTTATCAACTACAAGCTATATTTTCAACTTATCAACTAAGCTACTCATCAGCTCCATCCTTCTGCATTCAGCTCATGGTACATGAATCACGATAATCCCATGTTTCATTCCGAAATAGGGCGCCTTGATTCGCCTCCTCGCAAACGAGTCCGCAACGATGTTCATTATCGAGATTCTCCTGTCGGAACACCGGTGATTGAACAGAATACAAGTTATGCCAGACAATATCAACCTCCCAAACCGGATGACGAAGACGAAAGGTTTTTGCGGTTGGCACGAGAAGCGTTGGTGGCTACAGCCACAGCCAATCAGCAGTCCAGTGAATTGAATCCACTTGTGGTTGACCCCACTATTTCTGACCTTTTACATCGGCTTCAATATGCTCTGTCTCCACATGGAAACCCCATTAAACGGGGTCTGAACATCCACGCCAATGAAAACGGTCAATTGATGATCCAAAGCTTCTATAGTCAATTTCCCAATATGAGCAATGATATCTTTGTGAGCTCCAATAATCACCCTACCAATTCAAGAAGTGAAGGATGGAACTTTTTGGTGGGTGAACCACTCGAGTTGAGAGCACCACAGACGACACGGCAAACTCATCAGCCAAACCATTCACATTCACTTTCTGAACCAATATCGGATCAGATTTCGCAGCCATTATCGCACCGTGATTCCATCGCTCGTCCTCGTTCTCCGTCTTTTTCCAGACCCAAAGAGGCTTCACCAGACCTAAACGACTCTGACGATCAGGATCGCAAGTTTTTTTGCACACAATGCTCAATGTCGTTTCGGCGGTCGTCAGATTTGAAGCGCCATGAAAAGCAGCACTTTAAAGTTTTGCCGTATATTTGTGAAGAATGCGGCAAGTCGTTTGCTCGAAAAGATGCCTTGAAGAGGCACGTCGGGACGTTGACATGTAAACGAAACACAGATAAAAGGTTGTATGTGGACAATTTGAATTACTTGGAGAGAAATAAGTGAACAGCCAACAAAAATTCTACTTCATTCAATGACTTTATTCAATTGCTTCACTCACCAACTTGACCATCATCATACACCATATATATTTCAGCTCAATATCTACTACAATCTACATGATTTACTATCTCTAAGATTCACGAGATTCACCTCATCTCTTCGCCTTATGTCATCCTCGGATCACTTCCTTCCTCCCGAGTCGTTGCCGCCATACACCAGCGATGCCATTTCCACGTCTCGCTACAGCGTCTTTCCAACCCACTTCAAAACACAAACAAAGTCCAATTCGCCACTTCAGAAGCTCCCCAACTTTTCTCTAGTTATCCTCCCCACACTAAACCCCACAATCGAGCAACCCCCAACAGGTTTGCTGGGTGTTACCCGGCACGCTGATAACGTCATGTGCGCCTCGGTTAATTAAATCAGATATAAAAGAAGTGAGATGCCAATGCGATGCCAATCTACAATTATGTCTCGTGCGACCGCCAGACTCAGCCAGCTTGCTCATATTCTTGAGCCCAATCCTACAAATGCTAAACAGTCACTTTCCCCTACTCATCCTTTCAAAATTGCCGTCATTGGTTCTGGAAACTGGGGAACCACCATCGCCAAAGTTTTGGCAGAAAACGCATTATCTCGTCCCCACTTGTTTGCTCACTTTGTAGACATGTGGGTGTTCGAGGAGAAGGTTGATGGACGCAATTTGACCGAAATTATTAATGAGGATCATGAAAACGTCAGGTACCTTCGCGGTGTACCATTGCCCAAAAACTTACGGGCTCAGCCAGATATCACGGAAACCGTTAAGGATGCCGATTTGGTGGTATTCAACTTGCCACATCAATTTTTGCCCAGGATTTGTGACCGGTTGAAGGGTAAATTGAAGCCTAGTGCCAGAGGCATCTCGTGCTTGAAAGGCTTGGAAGTGGACTCCAATGGAGTCAAGCTTCTTTCCACCGTGATCACCGAGAAATTGGGTATAGCATGCGGAGCCCTTTCCGGTGCAAATTTGGCTCCCGAGGTGGCCAGGGGAAAATGGTCCGAAACTACCGTCGCTTACAAGCTTCCTGCCGACTTTAAAGGTGCTGGAAAAGATATAGATCGTACTGTGTTGAAAGCAGCGTTCCACAGACCTTACTTCCATGTCAATGTCATTGAGGACGTGGCGGGTGTGTCTATTGCTGGAGCGTTGAAGAACATTGTTGCACTCGCTGTGGGCTTTGTAGAAGGTTTAGGCTGGGGAGACAATGCCAAAGCTGCCATTATGAGAGTTGGATTATTGGAAACCATTCGTTTTTCCAAAACATTTTTCCCAGAGTCGGTCCCTTCTACATTCACTGAACAGTCGGCTGGTGTTGCTGACTTGATCACCACCTGTTCTGGTGGAAGAAACGTCAAGGTTGGTAGATATATGGCAGAGACCGGAGAGGAGGCCCAGGTGGCTGAAAAGAAGTTGTTGAACGGCCAATCGTCTCAGGGGATTATCACCGCCAAAGAAGTGCACGAGCTCTTGGAAG
This sequence comes from Callitettix versicolor, assembly GCA_022606455.1. NCBI lineage: Eukaryota > Metazoa > Arthropoda > Insecta > Hemiptera > Cercopidae > Callitettix > Callitettix versicolor. Next base: position 232,235 of record JAJIZJ010000861.1, read on the forward strand.
CCAAGGGTAAGACCAAAGAGTTTCCTCTTTTCGAGGCAACCTACCAAATCATCTATGGAACCGAGTCCATTGAGAACTTGCCTGTATTACTTGAAAGTAGCATCTGATTATAGAAAGCATGTATAGATATAGTACACCTAAACTTCCTGGGATACCTGAAGGTATTATTCTTTTCTATGCTTGTTTTTGACTGGGACTTCGTCGTCTCCATTGTCGTGCTTTCTCTTCTCACCTCGCTTGGCTTCATATTTCTGCAAAAACTTGTCCATGAACACACTTGAAAATTCCTTGATTTTCTTCAATTTGGTACGATCAAGATCAGTGGGTGGTGCTGTATCTGGATGTTTCTTGATTTCTTTACTGGCTAAAATTTTCACCAAATCTTTGGCACAACCTTTTACATTATCATGGCCGATGGTTTCTCGTGCTTCTTGATCATATTTGGAATATGTTTCGCAAACAACTTGGCCCACTGCTGCTCGATCGAAACATTGTTTTCGGGCTTATGTTTCTTATGCTTTTGATGCTTTTGGTGCCTTTCACGGCTTTTTGCCAATTTTTCCAATCTAGCTTTTTCCTCTGCTTGACGCTTTTCTTCTGCTTGGCGCTGCGACTGAAGAATCACATCCTGTAGCATTCGCTCCTTCTGTTGTATTTCTTTAAACTGGTTTTCTCGTTCTTGTTTCAACCGTTCTTCTTCTTGTCTCGCCAAAATATCCTCGGCAAAATTTCCAGTCCGTTTTCTTTGTGGTTCGTTTTTAGGTCCCTTGGGAAACAGAGGGGCCCTTGGGCGGCTCCAGAACAGGCCGGTCCCATCTGGAGATTCCCAATTGCATGTGGTAGTAGTATGGTTTTTGGGTATTGGGGTCGATGGTCATATTCCACCCTTCAGGAAGAGGTTCTTCTGGTGCGGGCTCCGTAGGTTCAGGCGACTTTGAGCGAGCTCCACGGCCGTAGACCGAAGGGGAACTGGACCCTCTTTCACCATTGACGTTTTTCGGTATACGATATGCCATTTGGAGGTTCCCCATTCTTTCAAAAGATCCGACGAAAGTTGGGTTATCTTTTTGTTCTTGCTTTGTTTGTGAAGCTGGCGCACCACATCTTCAATCTGCGACGACGAGATCTTGTTTCTAGTAACCTTAGGCCATTTGGAAAGGATGGTTAGTGTCTGGATGATGGTGGAGGTATCGTTGTCGCACGTTTGAAGCACTTGGGATAATGTCTTGTAGCCATGCATTCTCACGATAGATGAGTGGATTGTAGGCTCTTCGGTGAGGTAGATTCTCTCCACAAGTTTCCTCGTAATGTTAACATCTTGTTCCTTCATGAGAGCTCCCATCACCTTGGATACTTCTGAGTCTTCAATTGGCGTAACTTCAATTGACTTGACGAAAGCTTCGTTGATGATAGAGTCGTCCTTCTGTTGCTTGGACCGCAAATGCTTGTTTTCCTTGAGCCATTGTCTCTCCATTTGGTGGGTAACTCCCAAGGCTTCGGAGATACCATCTGGAAGAAGCAAAGCTGCGTCGGTTTGTGTCTTTCCGCCCATCACTTTGATACAATTGGGCTCTCCACAGTAACAGGGCTGCGACTGGGCGCCGTATCTGTCGACATTGTAGTCGAAAGTTATCTCTTCACCAGCTTGAATTGACCTTTTCGCAAAGATTCCCATTCGCAATTTGTCACCCACAACCCACTTGTCTACATAAGCATTGGGGCTGCACGAGTGGTTACAGAACCGTGCCAACGAGCCCTTGATGGTGGCATCGATAAACGAGTCCTTTTTGAGCATCATAAAGTAAAAATGGGGAAACTTTCTCTCGTCGTATTCCACCATTCGTTTTCTGAAACTTTCTTCGTTAATAACTTCTCCAACATATTCGTAAATGAACCCAGACTCATTTATCTCTTCATTGGCCCGCAACCCATACCCCTTGAGCTCTGTTTGAATCACCGAAACATTTGCATATTGCTTTTTTTGAAATCGCTGATTCTGACAGTCGTCACCACATCCACACGATTTGTTTACACACTCGACCGAGGTGGCTCTATTGATACACTCGGAGTGCTCTCCACACGCCAAGTTGCGCTGGGAGGCTTGGTCCCATTTTTCGTGGCAATCACACGTCATTTGTTCGTTTTGGCCCGAATGCCCCAACTGCTTATTTGCATAAATACACTCGGAAATCTCTTGAAACGAGGTTCTGGCTTCATCTGTCTTGTCCTGTGAGTCGAGAAAGAGCGGGGGTGTACGCAGCTTCTTCACTGGAGACGCCAGGCCACTCATGGTGAAGGGTGTTTTTGGTATGGTTTAGATTTTTCAATCTTATTTTTCAATCTTTTTTCTCGCGCGATCACCTATCTAGATATCTATAAGCAGTAGAACCACTTGTATAAGGTCTTGCGGATCACTGTCTTTCTTGCTCATGTATGCCTGTAGACATTGCGTCACCCGGTCAAACCTGGCTTCAACTTTCGCAATGAGTTCTTTGTCGCCGTGATTTTTCTGAGGAGTGAAAACTCGCCTAACCGACGACTTGTAAGCAGTAGCAGTGTTATCTCCTCCTTCGTCCCCAGGCACGGTTTTCATCTCAAAGAGCTTGATTTCCTTGGCACGAAGACTCACCAAGATTGTACGCGAGCTGACAACGTTGTACCCACAACTGTTCTTGAAAAACAAGAGGTCGTTCTTCATGGCAGTGGTAATCTGGCTCTCTAGCTTGGGACTGAGTGGACAAGATTGGAGCACAAACTCGGGCCAAAACTCGTCTGAAAACGCAGCCACAGGCAAGAGAGGTACGCTGTGAGCTATGCGGTCCGAAACATCAGAAAGCGAAGTTATTGTCGATTGGTCATCTCCACCAAGACTATCGTCGTCTTCTCCATCATTGATACTGAGTGTGTTACTCGAGTATGACGATACCAGGAACTTTGAATTCATGACTTTGCTGCACTTGGCTCTAATTCTTGCTTCGTTAATCATTTGTGGAATATTGTGCAGTAGTGTCTTCCCACGAACCTTGTACGTTGGATAAATGCCTGTGGTGGACCTGATAAGTTCATAGCCATTTTCAACATGCTTGGTGTCGATATTGGCAGGTTTGCGATTCGATCTGTTGGGCGGTTGGGAATGCCAATTGAACTCGTCATGTTCAACAGCCGGCGACGGGGTCCGCATGTACTGGACCGAGTTTCTCTTTGACAAAGAACCACCAGTGATATGGGGTTCATATTCTGGAGGATGATGATCAAAGTAAGACCCCATGTGTCCTGGTTGCGCTCCTTTCCACATGTCGAGGAAACTGCCTCCAAGCTTTGAAAGCGAGTAATTCGATGCCGACGACGAAAGAGTGGAGCTGAGTGAAGAAGAAAGGTATGCCATAGACGTGGATCGAGAAAGCGATCTTCGTGATTCCAGGTTATTTCCAGTCCCCTTCGCAGCCTTTATGGGTATAGTATTGGTGGTTGTGTCGACTTTTGATTTGAGTGGAGTAGTGGAGGTGCTCGCACACGATTTATGGGAATCTCCCACCCTCTGGAAGTCGCCGAGCGACTAAGAGAATGAGCAGAATTGTCGGAGCTGTTGGCCGTGGAAATCGGTGCTGATTTTATAGGAATAGGCATTGCCTGAACTTTGTTTTTCGTGGGCGTCGATCCGAAGGAACTGCTCACTACCTCTTCAGTGGGTGAAGGTGATAAATAATAGTTTCGTGGGGCTCTTAAAGGTTCATTATGTTCTCGAACGGACGGTTCTGCAGTGTCTTTCAAGCCAGACACGTCCTTGCAATGGCTCAACTCGACGCTGATGCGATTGTCGGGTATGAGTCCATTGAGAATAAATACGAGTTTTTTGGCAACAACTGGATTGCCGGTCATTATTACAACTCTGGTGACATCTCGGTGATTTCTATCGGGTCCCTTTTCCAAAGGTTTCATACCTAACAGGTTCCGAAAGGGTAAAAGGGTAGCAAATAACGATGCAAGAAAAGTGCTACTCATCATCACATCGTCGTTGTGAAGAAATTGAGTATTGGATGAAAGTGCATTCGTCAGTTGTAGGTTTTTACCATCCTTAAATTCTAGCCAGTTAGTGAGCTCGATAGCCCAATTTATGATGATGGGATGGAAAGACGTGGAGCCGCTGGCGGCGCTGAACCGTATCAACAGGTTAGTGCTGGCTAGCCGAGGACATTGGTGTTGTAATGTACCAAGCGGACAAGTTTCTTGATTTGCAAAGCAACGTCTGAGTCTTGTTGGAGCACGAGATCAGGGAACTGGATCCGTTTGTTGGTGATGTATGGTGAAGCATCGCAATCAGACACTTCATCACGAACAGCATTGTTGAGAAGTGTCACTAGTTTTTTGCTGACTAGGCGCTGGAGAATGATCAGAAAATGGCAGATTTCCTCCCAGTTGTTCAACACCACCGTGGTCAAGTTATCGAGTGATTCGATGGGTATGATGAAGGCCACGGCGAACCGGCTGTGGATGAGGTTATGAGATTTTGATGTGGGCTTATAATCAAAGGATGGCAAGCTGGCATGTAAATTGTTAGCCTTATCGGTATCTAGGGCCAGTTGTGGGCACCACGAGGGTGTCGAATAGTTGTCTTCGTCAGCGAGATCGGTGAGTGAGAATAACTTGGAAACGAGCACCGAGTATTGGGTATCATTGAACTTGTTGTGAGGTGAGGAAGAATGTGGAGTTGGAAGAAAAGTGAGATTCGTTTGCCGGAATTCCACACCCAAATATGTAGTCGTGTAGCTCCGCGGCATGGTGGTGTAGTTTCGATTTTTGGTTGCGAGCAATCGGAGTTCCATTGTACGCCGAGTCGTAAAGAACCTGTTTTGAACGAAGATTCCCGCCGTCCTGAGACACTATGACCCGGAACGCTGTTCTGTCAAACTGGACCGGAACCAAAGACCGGGAATCGGAGGTTCCGTAAAGGGTCTCACGAGTGTAACCATCTTCAAAAGAATTGCCATTATTCACCACGCCGTTACCAGGGCCAACCCAGCATTATTAGGATTTCCTGGTTTGAAGAGGGCTGGTTGTTGGCATATAAGGAAGAACTAGAACCTTTTCTAAGAAGTCTTCCAAGCATGTCGTAAACGTGTCACACTATAAAAAGTTGGTATTATTGCATACCATGATGATAAATAAATATTAGGTTGGGAAGATGAATAAATAAGGTTCCTGAAGCAGGGGCAGAAACCGGACAAGTTTTGGGAAGAATGGGGGTGTTTTAAGGAAGAAAATAATAGTATGCAAACAGCGGTGACACCTAGCGGTGTGCAGGAGCGCCCCATCCGGAAACGGAGCAGCGAGCGGTAGCGAGCGCGAGCAACTGCCGAAGTACAGGGAAGCACTTGGAGCGTAGCGACAAGTGGTGCGAAAGAAAAAAAGTAGAATTGTAGGGTTACTAAATGGTGTGTATTAGACTTAGAGTTGCGAATCATATTACATCTTCTATGTTCTCTCATCGAATTGGCAGAAATTTCTGTTTGGCTGCAAATTTAAAGTTAAAGTATAACATTGTATTAGAGATTTGTATTGAGAGATTGATATAGTTCTCCATTAGATCTACAAGATCATACTGAATTCGACTATCTTATCAAATTTGGCGCGAATTGGCGCGAACATTTGCTGCGAAAATTATTTGGCTGCGAAATCTCGCTGCGAATACTTTTGGTCCAATGCTTCTTTCCGCAATTTTCCCTACATTTTCCCCAAAACATCCTCAATTACACCACACAACACATCAGCATGCGACTCATTGAAAGCCAAACTTGGACGGAGCCGAATAGCAGCTTCTCCACACCCTCCAATATTGACACCTTTAGCACGACATGCCAACAAAAATTTGTTTCTATGGTCAGCATTTGGTGAGTCCCACGCAATAAAGGTTCCCATATTTTGACCTCTGATGTTGGAGGCGTGGCCGGGATACTTTTCGAAAAGCGAAGAAAGGTTGTTGAAGAGATAATCTCCAACAGAGGCAGTAGCAGCAACAAGATTATTTGCCTCTATTTCTTGAACAATTGTCCTTGCAATGAGTGCTTTGGATGGATCTCCACACCAGGTGTTAAACTGGCGATAAGCTTGGCGAGGCTGTAATTCTGGGTCTCTAAAATAGAAACCTGCTGCTTGGAACTTTTTTGAAAAAGTCACCATATCTGGTGGAGTTGAAAGGTTCCAGTGCTCATGGGCCCAGAATTTTCCTGTAGCAGCCACACCAGTCTGAACTTCATCCACAATCATGAAAATATTGTGTTTTAATGTGATATCACGAACACCTTGAAAGAAACTGGCAGAGGCATGGTTGTCTCCACCTTCGGATTGAACAGGTTCCACAATCAAAGCAGCAATATTTCCTTTACCTTTTCCAACTATAATGTCCTCCAATTGCTCCAAACAACGATTTTCTTCTTGTTTATTCTCATTTTCAAAATCTTTTAATGGATATTTCAACGCTGGAAATGGTGCTTTGGGCCATGGAAATGCAGGAATGTCCAACTTGTGAATGGCCTTCGATCTCGTGGTGGAAAGTGACCCAAAAAGCCGTCCGTGAAATGCCTTGTCAAACGAAAGAATACACTTTTCCGAGGCCCCAGGTGCTTCATTGTTCATCACACTGATAAGCTCTTGTTGGTTGAAGTCACGCGACCCGCGGTCGCGTGCAGCTTGCAACATGAACGCTGCCTTAAATGCAGTCTCGTTAGCATCGGATCCGGTGGTCGCTGTCCAGACTTTAGTCATTCCCGGAGGTGCAGCTTTCAAGATTCCGTCTTCGAGCACTTTCTGGTAATCTACTCCGGGAAACATGCCAAAGCTGGTCGGTTAATTAAAGCCGTTGTCATTTCGTCCAGTTTTGCAACCTGCTTAAGTGCAGGATTATTGTACCCCAAACCGATGGATGCGATCTGCATATAGACGTCGAGAAGCTTGTTCCCATCGGCATCGGCAATGTAGTTACCTATACTATTATAGTAGTCGGTAACAAAGTAGGCGGCTCTATTATCGAACACTTCTCCCAAATTGGTGTTCAATTGAGTTCCGATGGGACCGGGAACCTCGGTTTTGAGTTGGGGAACCGAGGGCTCATCGGGGAAAACCGACGAGGCGTACGAAGAGTACCGCTTAGCTAATTGTGCGATCCGAGCAGCGTTGGTGGTTCTGTGAACAGATCTCAACATTGGATGAAATTGCTGGGGTTGGGGACTTTATATATATGGAGAGGATGGGGATGGGATCCCGAGGACATGTGCAGGATGTTATATGCAGGTGGTAGAAATTGAAGAGTTTATAAAAATGGGGTCAATGGAGATTTATTGGGAATAGAATGGTATTTTGTGGGTGTGGGTCTGTCTGTGATTACTATGGCTGAGTTTCGTGAATCTAAAGTCAATATTAGGTTGTTTAGCTGATGTCAGTAATCGCTGTGCGCGCTTGTTCCCAAATAGGCAATTCGCACCCATAGATAAGCCAAGTTGAACAAGTTTATCAGTTGATTAATTTGACAAGTTTCAATTTTCGATTCACTTCCTAACACAAAATGTTCGGCCATTTCCAAACTCTACACTCTACAAGTTTTCTGCGTTTCTAAAAATAACCCGAATCAATTTGTTCCTGCATACATCTCATTGTCCTGCATCAAGCCCCAGCCAAGCCTGCTACGGATTTATCAAGGATTGGTCACTGATTCTTCAGTGTTATTCTTTAAAGTTTCTAAGCTTTTTTTCATTTTATTTCACATTTGCCATGACAGAAGTCCAGCGCGATGGCAACCAGCTCAAGAAAATCATAAATCGTCTTAGTGGACAACCAAATTCGTATTCTCGAAAAGCCAATTTCACTTTTGGAAGAACGCTTGGAGCCGGATCTTTTGGTATAGTTCGACATGCTAGGGATAATACGACGGGAGACGAGGTGGCGATCAAGATTATTTTGAAAAAGCACTCAAAGGACATGAAGATGTTGTGTTGGATGAGCTCAAATTGCTCAACAACTCCACCATCCTCACATTGTCAGTTTTGTAGATTGGTTCGAACTGAAGGATAAATTCTATATTGTGACTCAATTGGCCACGGGTGGCGAGCTTTTCGACCGAATCGTCAACCAGGGCCGTTTTAGTGAACACGACGCATCGTTGGTGGTGGTCCAGATGCTCGAGGCTATCCAATACCTTCATAGCATCGACATTGTTCACCGAGATTTGAAGCCAGAAAACATCTTGTACCTCACGCCCGCTACCAACTCAATGTGGTATTGGCAGACTTTGGTATTGCCAAAAAACTCCAGTCGCCCAGTGAAAAATTGACGTCGTCGGCCGGTTCGTTCGGGTATGCGGCTCCAGAAGTAATTATCGGCTCGGGACACGGGAAGCCGTGTGATATCTGGTCTTTGGGAGTCATCACATACACTGTTCTCTGTGGCTATTCGCCATTTCGGTCGGAAAATGTTCAGGATTTCATCGCCGAGGTCCGCAATAATAATGCCGTGATTTTCCATGCTGATTACTGGAAAGATGTTTCCAAGGATGCTCGTCGATTTATCATCAAAGCTCTTCAATTTGACCCGGAAAAACGACCCACGGCAGATGAATTGTTGAAGGATCCTTGGCTCGTATCGGTAGCTGCTGACCACAAGGATAACGATTTGCTTCCTAATATCAAACAGCAATTCAATGCCAAATCCAAGTTCAAGCTGGCGATCGAAATGGTCAAATTGAACAACAAGATCCAGAAATTGAAAGAGTTACAGACCGACGACGACGACGATCCTAATGAGATAAACTTGTTTGGTTCCGAAGGCTCGATAATATCTGAAGACGAATTCGACACCAAAGACTCTAAACCCTTATTTGACTGGAAAAAGTTTTCTCAGGCGTTGGAACTGGAACACCCAGACGGGTCAAAATCGTCGTTGGCGAAACCTAAGAAGGAAAAGTCATCGTTGACCAGCGATGCATTCGTGCAATTGGTTCATGCGGCCAAGCAAAACAAGGACAGAGTTACAAGTTTCAAGGAGGAATAGAGTTTGAGAAATTCTTACTAAATAGTTACACTCAGACAATTGACTCCTAGTATTAACTCCTAGTATCTCCTAGTATTTGCTCCACTTCCACAACTTTTCACCTGGGTTGACCAACTCGTCGTCATTCTCAGTAAAGTTGGCTCCCTTCCCTTCACCTTGAGCAGCAATGGCGTGCAAGTAAAACACAAAGTCAGCAGGATTAAAGTTCTTGAGTTTCTCATAAACTTGTTTCAAGGTATCTTCCTTAGACACGGTTTCTTTTTGAGTCAATTTGACACCGTGATCCTTCTCGTATCTCTCAATAACATCCTTAACGGTGACCTTTCCAGACTGGATTTTGACCTGTTGAGGCCAGTTTCCAGATGGATTCGAAGCAATTGAAGCAATTGCAAGTCCCAAATCCGTCAAATTAGTGTACGAGATTTGAGTGTTCAAGTCACCACGAGCGACATACTCCTTCTTCTCGACATCAATTCCAAGATGGGGAACAATCTCGTACAACCAAGATTTTGGAGAAGCAAAAAATCCATTGTAGATGTCCACCACTTTGATTCCAGCAGCTCTAACGTTTTCAGAATGGTCATCTTTGACGTTCAAAAGCCCAGGAATGTAAGAAGAGACGTATTTGACATCAACTCCGAATTGCGATGGGATATAAAGCTTGGGTTTGACTTCCTTGACAATCGATTCCAAAGTCTTGAGAGCATCAGGGTTGACGGTAAGCAACGAAATAATGACATCTGTGCCTTGAAGTTCCTTCACGACCAGCGCAGGATCGTCATAGTTGACGGCGATATACTTGAGCTTGTCAGTACTGGATTTACCTTCGGTAGATCTTGTAATTGCTTTGATGGGAAATTGAAATTTACCTGCAAAAACGCTTCCTTCTAAAGCTTCAATTAATTTGGGTGCGATAACACTGTTGATTCCAACGATTGCAACGGACGACATAGTTTTGTAATATTCTTGTTAATGATGAAAATCAATTGTGGCAACTGGTTATTTATAAGTTCATTGGTATGTAATCAAGGGTTCAGTTGTGGCTGCGAAAATCAAATTTTAGTAAGATCTGCTAGCGTAAGCATACTTGGATGCTGACAATAGGAGGAGGGGGAGAAAAGATGATGCCACACTTTGCGTGCGCATACCGTTTATTTTAGTCAGAATGCCATGCAGTACGGGATTGAGATTAGTAATGATCATGTGATGCTCTGCCCTGCATCTTTCAAAACGGTTTACCCTCCAACTCCCCGCCAAAAGTGGGTGATCAACCTAATCTACGGGCCCGGCGTTAGCACCTGCCTTACAATTAAGCTTTCGCGGGCGCGCAAGTGCAGTGGCCCGCGTGCATTCGAATGTAGATTAATGTCGTTATTCGCGCACTTCTGCACATGCAAATATTGGGCACATTCATTCATGCATGCCAATGTCGGTAATACTTGACTGATGCAACCAAGATTGACAGTTTTGGGAAATTACTGCAGAGGTAATGAATAGATGTCAGCGATTGAATGATAAGGCGTCTGTGAAATTTTACAATAGAAAACGACTATTTTTGACGGTAAAATTATGGAGTTCCTTTGTCATTATTTTGGGCTGCGCCGTCTACCACTTGCGTCATAGCCCTTGCAGCCATTATTTTTTATGTTCTATCTGTATCCACAACATTCCTTTTCAGAATCAATGTGGCTAATGTAAGCGTCAGCGAGGGTACGTATCGCTTTTCTGGTTGGGTAATATTATTTGCATAGCTAAGCCAGGTGATTTATCGAGGATATTTTTCGGGTGCGAAATTTCAGTTCGGAACTGCGTGTTTGGGTAGGGGAATGCCGCAGCGATTCGATAAAAGGCTATTTTGATGATCATATTATTTGAAAGTCTTGGCCTTGTTCACATAACACATGTCGGAAGGAACGAAAAGATAGGATTTACGTGAGATTTGAGGAGAAATGCGAGATTCAGAAGCGAAATGTGAGACAAAAAATGCGGAAAGATTTGGCGAGAAATGAATTAACGAAAAATGATCTTCAAAAAAATATAATGATGCATAGATGAATCGAAGGTGCATAGCCAAGAATCGATGTGAAATGGACGTGAAATGAATGATCGAAATGAGGAGATACGAAATAATTGAAATGGAAATGAATGTGAAACGAGAAGTAGCCAAGATTGTAGAAATGTTTCTTCGGTTTCTTACTGTGGTTGTATTAAGTAATTGTTCATTATCGTAGCATGCGTAACAACACTGATCGTTGAGGAAAGTGCTTCCAATTCTATATAGCAGGAGTGGAAATGAATTCGGGCAAGATGTCAAGCCCATTACCCTCAATTTCAAAATTGAGAGGAAAGTTGTAAAGTTCGTCAATAACAGGATCGTCGTTCTTATCATTAAGTTCGGGAATCATCATGTTGTATGTTGGGTCCATGGTAGGCATTGTCAATTTATCGGAAGATGGTGCAGTCAATGTCATGGGCAGGTTTTCTGACGAAGGAGAAATGGTGTGAGGTTTGGAATGGGAGAATAACGATGGTGGTTTAGGGTTGTACTTGGTCAAGTCTGGAACAGATACCGATTTAACATAGTTTGGAACTTCGGTATCGAAATCAGTCATATGCGAAGGTTCAGGTTTCAAACTCAAGTTCAAGTCCGGTTGTTCAGTTTTCAAATCAAAGCTAAAATCGAATGTGGTTTGGGGCATCGTTAAGTCTTGTTTACCCAAAGTAGGAGACAATTCGGGAATTTCCCAGTTCAATTGGGTATGGTTGAACGGAGCAGGAGCCTTGGTAAATGCTGGAGAAGCACTTTCTATTTTGACTCTCTTTGGGCTTGGTTCAGCGGATGGAGAGCTGGTGCTGGACGAAGCAAAGTCATCCCTCTGGCGAGTCATGCCAGTTACCGACAGTATTGACGATGGTGGAGTGATGTCGCTCTGTTCATCCTTGATGTTTTTAAGGTATTCCCAGCATTTATCACCATAAGTCTTTGGGGTCAACCCAGTGACCGACTTGAAGACCCGGTGGAAATGCCATGCGGAAAGTTTAGACTTGGCAGCCAATTCTTTGAATCCAAGAACACCACCTCTTCTCCTGCGCTTCCCCTTGGGATCTTCTGGAGATCTGGGGCTTTTTGGAGCTGGAGCAAAGATATTAATGGCAGCAGCAAGAGCCAAATGGCGGCATGCGAGGTCCACGAGACGGTAATGGTCAGAATCGTTTTTAGATAACGATGAGTTTTCAAACTCCTTGGACCCATTATCGATGTTTATAGATGGATAAGACGACCTGCGAGCATTGATGGTTTGAATAATTATCTCCTTGTTACTCTTCTTTGTTTCCATAATATTCTCTTTGATGAGCTGGTCGTTCATGTCCTCGTTTTCATCGAGGAGTGGTGGAAGAAATCCAATCAGTTCATTTATAGAAGCCACACATTGTACCAAAAACTTGATGTCAACAGCCGGAGGGGACAACGGTTCACAGTGCGCACAGGCAACGTAACCATTAGCAATGGCATCATGTGGAGTATCAACAAATTTAATTTCCAGTTTAAGATTGGTAACCGGACGAGCATCACAATCAGGCCGACAAAAAACCTTGGCAACCTTATTGCAAACGTAAAATGCTCCGGTAGCAAAAGGGTCACCAAATTGGTAGGCTTTCCATTTTGCGTTTTCGGAGGAATATACCATTATCAAAGATCAGGGGTGGATAGGGTTTTGATTAACCTTGGACAGGGGGAGTATTCAATGAGAAAAAGCCACTTTTGTATCAAGAGGAATTTTATCATTAAAATGAATGCGACCCTGTCTATATATGCGGTTGTAATTTTCCACACCCCCCCCCTCCATTCGTTAATGGGGCCTGCGGAGTGACGAAAGGGTTTCTGGAACGCTGGGCTCATGACGCATATGCATGCATATGCAGACGCATTATGCACATAAAGGTGGTAGTAAACTTCGGGGTTCCGTGGGTGCGGAAAAGTCTGGGCCCTTCGGGAAATAAATTCGGAATATTAACAGATAGTTAATTGAGCAAACCAAACTCAAATTTACAATCAGCAAGTTGGAACCATTATATATATTGATTATAAACCATTTCTCGGAAAAACTAACCAATCTTTTACAATTGACGTTACCACCATCTAAGACATGCCCCGGGAGTGCATACACTATATTGTGCGACACCCAATTGGGCGAGTGGAGAGTGAGGCGTGCATGACTAGGGACGTGGGCGCGGGATTCCACGTTAAATAAAGAATGGTCTTATTATTACACCATGCAAGATTCTGCACATCTATCGCGCGGAAACCATAACCGATCTGTGAACGGATATCCGAAATTTTGCCGCTACATGTCCCAATTGGATCAATTCGCCGAATTGGGCATGTTTCCGAGTTTGGCCAGTCCCTTAATACAGCCGCGGTGGAATTTAAAAGACCTCGGAATTCCTATATGGAATTTGACTTAAGCAAATCTATGCACATAGCCTTTCAAACGGTAATGCACAAAAAACGTACAAGTGATCCATGACGCAATGGATCCTATAGGAGCCCGTCTAACTCGGATTTGATGTATAAGCGGTGATTTATCTTGCATAAATCCTATGTGTCACTTCACTTGCAGCTGAGACATAACTTGACTGACGTCATCGAGTGGAGGTGTGTGGCGAAGCACCCCGCTTGTATGCAGGAAACACAGATAAGCTGTCAATTAATTTTCAATCAAGTGTGAGAATTACACTTAACCTTTAATTATCATTGCTTTCCCTTATTTAGTCTCTTCTCCTTCTTTTCTAGACTTGTTTTCTGTTTCACTTATTATTTTCTATTTTCTTATTTTCTTACTAATTTTCTTTTCCATTATTTTCCTGTTATTTTTACTCCTCCAAAAATATCACCTCATCATTCAGTCGTGGCAAGAAATGATTTTGTCCGGCGCACGCACTCGCAACGATTCAGGGGAACATGTAACGCGGGTAAAAACGAAAAAAAACGGTTTTTTTACAGGAAAAACACTTCATAGGGTTATTAGTGATTGTAGTACATGTAGACATTTTGATGGTAGCATCTCACAATGTAGCGATTGAAACGACAAGAGTTCCCATGTCTTGTCATGACGTCATGGGACGATACATGAGATCATGTATGTGTCGCACGTGACTTTGACGTCAGGGTAAATTTTCACGCTATACCGACCGTTTTGTCATGCAGAACCAACCACGTCATGAGGGTCATCTCCATACCATAAACGTCAAGTATGGCTATGTGGTGTTTCTCCTATCCATTGTTCACATTGCAGTGGTTGCTACCGTGCCAAGACTAAGAAAAGTAAGCTCTTCATCGACTAGAACATCCCTTCCATGGTTACCCCAGATTGTTATTTGGGCACTATTACTTGCAATTCTTGGTGTTTGGAACATCCACGAGTGGCTGGAACACTATAGTGTATCCATCAAACGGTTTGGTCGGATAGCTTATTGTTTATTACCGTTTGATATCTTGTTGGCATACAAGTATTGGCCATTGGAAAACTACTTGCAAAACCTTAATTTGCACAAATGGATGTCGAGGATCATTGTGGTGTGTTCCATGATCCATGGCATTGGATACTTTGTCAAATGGTTTGTGGAAGGGACGTTTTTCCATCATTTATTCAAAATCGATAATTTATTGGGAGTGGTTGTTTTTGCAGCCGCGGTGGTTTTATTGGTGGTTTCAGTGGCTCTTTTCCGTCGCCAGAGCTACCGCTTGTTCTACGTGTCCCATAACATCACAATTGGTATGTTTGTGGTACTTATTTTGTTCCATGCTCGTCCACCAGTTACCTTGTTTGTCGCAATTTGCAGTCTACTTTTGGCAATTTTGTTTTTTATCAAGTTCCAAACCTACTCCGCTACTCCAGCATCACTCAAGGGGGTTCCCAACTCTTCTCTTGTTTTGGTTTCTTTCCCCTGGCCAGATCAAGTTGCAACCACTTTCAAGCCTGGTTCGCATGTGCGAATAAATCACTCCAACCGGTCGTGGAAATCATGGGTTTTTGCTTCCCATCCTTTCACATCTGCTACTTTGCCTGAAACAAGCGAAACCTTGGATTTGGTGGTGAAAAAAGGCACCTTCATTTTTGCAAATGATACACAGTATAACTTGTCTTCGCCATATACAAGTTTAAATTTCGACGACAATCTGATATCCAGGTTCGACCAGAGTGTGATAATATGTGGAGGTTCTGGTATCTCTTTGGCAATTCCGGTTTTTAAGTACCTTATCACCAAACTAGACGTCACCATGATTTGGTGCACCAGAAGTAAAGCCGACTTGTTTGTGCTCCACCATTACTCGCTACTCGATAAAGTCCAAGTTTACATCACAGGAAACGATTCTTTAAGCGTCGAAGACGAAAGCGAGGGCCATGGCTTGATGCACGAAACCATCGAACTTGAAAATCTCGAAGAAAGTTCGAAGAACTCCGAGTCTACAAAACAGCCAGAAATTCTCCGTGGTAGACCAGACTTAAACAAGGTATTTGGGGGGCTTAGAAAGGTCTCCGAATTCCAGTTGCGTAATAAGTTGTGGTCCTCGCAGTCTTGTCAAAGATTGTGAAAATTGGTGCCGAAACCATAAAATCGAGTCGATTACGGAGATATACGAGATGTAGCGGTGATATATGCAAGAGAATATGAATAGAAAGCAACATAAGACTAAAAGTGAAAAATAAAGTTTGATTGCTGCAAAAAAGTAGCTCGCGCTCAGGTTCGAACTAAGGACCAACAGATTTGCAATCTGCTGCGCTACCACTGCGCCACACGAGCATATTTTGGAAAAATGGGCAGCACTTGCGAGAAGAATAAACCAGTAGACACTGCTAGGTTCGTTAATTATCGTTATTTCCCTACAGTATTCACTAGTCATTACCAGCCAGCCAGTCGTTACTGATACTTCTTCTTAATATTTATGAGATTCTGGAAAATGTGGAACTTGTAAATTGTAAGGAATTCGAATTCAAAGTATCTTCAATCCTTTTATTTTCACTAGGTCTCTACGAGAAATACTCTATTCTAACATCATCAACCATAGCAATTGTAGACCCAATTACTATTCACTATCTTAATTTCGCAGTTTCGCGAAATTCTATTTTTTCGCATTTTAAAATAATTCTCACTTTTGATCTATTTCTCACGTCAACTTCAAACTTTACCTATCACTAATTCACCTTCAATTTAACATTTTACAACCACCAAAACACAAAAACATTCCCACACAACCACCCTCCTCATAACTTCATTCTCGGATGTCCATACTCAAAGATGTACAGAAAACAACCGACTTCAAAACCACTCCTCAACCCACCAAATATTCCGTGGCGGACTTAGAATCGCTTTCCAATCCAGCAATTGCCTATAAACTGCCGTTGGCGGTGATTGCACTAGTGGATATGAACGCGTTTTTTGCACAAGTGGAACAAATTCGACTAAATCTCTCCATTGATGATCCGGTGGTGTGCGTTCAATGGCTGACCCTCATTGCAGTTTCGTACGCCGCTCGAAAATATGGGATAAATCGGATGGATAACGTTAAATCGGCACGGGAAAAATGCCCCGATGTGATTCTTGCTCATGCTGCTGTGTTCAAAAGGAAATCCATATTGGTCATATGTTGATGGACTTCCCAACCAAGCAGAGCACAAGGTTTCCCTCGATCCTTATCGGCGAGAAAGCCGGAAAATCATCAAAATCATCAAGCAGCACTGTGACGTGGTCGAGAAAGCGAGTGTGGACGAATGTTACTTGGACTTGGGGCGGGAAGTTCACAAGAGACTACTTTTGGAATTTCCTCAACTTCGTCAATTGGGGCTGGAATTACCCGATATACCGCCGCAACTCCCGGAATCGCTCTATTGGCAGGGAGAAACAGTCAGAACCGAAGCAGAAAATGCAGAATTACAACTGAGAGAAAACGTTTCCTCGTCACAAAAAACTCCAGAATCTCCTCCTACAATTTCCGATTGGGACGATATTTGTGTCCTTATCGGTGCTCAGGTTCTCTACAAAATCAGGAAACTCATCTACGACGAGCTCTCATATACCACTTCGGGCGGAATTGCCAGAAACAAATTTCTTGCTAAACTTGCAGCAGGATTCAATAAACCAGACAATCAAACCATCATCAGGCTGGCCCTGATTCCTAATTTTTTGACCAATTTTCAGTTCAACGATGTTTCAGGAATGGGAGGGAAAACAGGCGACAACGTACTAGCACGCTTCGATACTCCACCAGGTGTCAATTCGTTTACTCATCTTCGTGAAAATTACACTTTACAAGACATTCAAAAAGAGTATCCTCAAGATCCACAATTTGCCCAAAAAATCTACGATATAGTTCGAGGCGATGACAAACAACCTCTAAGGCTTCGCACAGACGTGAAATCCATGATGTCAAGAAAAAATTTCATTCCTCAAAGACCAGTAAAGACACTTTTTGATATTTTTTCTTGGTTGCGAGTGTATGCCGGTGACCTTCATAATCGATTTATCGACTTGGACGACGAGAATATGAACCTTCTGATGCTGCTGGTGTCACACAAGGAGAAGGGGGTGCTTGTTCGCCCCAAAACTATGAGCTTACAGATTGGGTTTTTGTCTGGTGCAAGAATATCAAAGCAAGTTACCGTTCCTGTGTTTCGCTCGCTTGATAAATTGCACGAAGTAATCGAGTCTACCAGCTTAAAATTGATGAAGGAGATGCTAGAACTGAGTGGAAAAATAGAGGATTCCGGTGGAACAGATATCAAGAAGATTGACTTTAACGACGATGAAAAACTCAAAAATATCAAGGTGAACCCAATTTTGAACTGTGCATTGATCGTCTCTAATTTCACCGTCACTTCGGATTCCAGCCTTATAGACCGCTACGTTGGAGATTCCGGAGCCCACGATACGGAAGAAACGATCAAACGAATGTTTGATGCTGTAAAGGAAGAACAAGCATCCAAACCACCATCGCCCAAAAAGCCCAAAACTGCGAAAGTTGATAACGATTATATCACCAAACTTTTCAGCGATTACAAGCTGAGAAAAACAGAAAACACTCCAAAGCGCGAAAAGAAAAAGTCTTCCCCAAAACCTGATATATTTGCAAGACTAAGTAGCCAGGCTTCAAAACAGTCGACTCTTGCAATCAAAGACGGATACTGCACACAGTGCAACTGCAAAATCGACGACGAACCAGAGCACCGCGATTACCACTATGCGCTCGAGTTGTCGGAGAAATTGAACCTGTCCCAGCCCACCCTCCAGTTTAAACGCAAGTGACCAACAGCTACAAAACTAACGAAGCATCAGATTCAGCATATAAATTAAACCCTCGACCATCCTGCATATAGACCGTCCTTCATATATTCACTTCTCCCCACAGCTACCTCGGTCAATATCATGTCCAAGGTGAACAAGAATTCCTTGCCGTATGCGAATGCGGCAACTATAGGTATGTAAATTCCGCTACAACAACCACAAACAACACTAACATAGTGAGGGCTCATCAAAAGATGCTTATTTCGAGTCTTCTTTTCGAACGAAAATTCAAGATGTCATCCATGTTTTAAAAGGTCAAAGATATGTTCATACACATCCGGAGGAAATCACCGTCGCAGCGAAATCGCTCTACTTGGCTCTCACAACACTTTTGGGTGCTAGAACCTTGGGAGAAGAATACGTGGACTTGATGTATGTTAATCGAAGCGGCAAACGATTACCCCACATGTTACCCAAAATCGGGTTTATTGTGTCGTATGCTCTTTTGCCGTATGTAGTGAGCCGGTTGGTCAAGCGGTGGAGAGCTGGCAAGGAGGGAGACGAACCTTGGTATGTTACGACGTTTTTATCGTCCTACACCAAAATACTCGATGTACTCATGAATCTTCATATTGCCGTATTTTATTTTCTGGGTGAATATTATTCGCTTTCTAAGCGTATATTTGGAATGCGGTACGTTTTCGGTCATAATAAAGACCCTAAGAAGCTCAAACAAGCTACAGGCAGTTACGGTTTATTGGGTGCAGTGATCTTGCTTCAGTTTGCGGTAAAGGGCCTTCTCAATCTCAAGACTCACCTCAACAAGAAAAACATATCTACCGACGAAAAAGCAGATTCCGATACGCTCATCTCAAATATTGGTCAATTGGAAAAAATCGGAGAAAAAGTGAACAATGACGAAACTCTCTACAAATCTATGAACATTGACCTTTCTGACCCCACGCAGCTTCCTTTATATACCGGAAAACACTCGCGCCTGCATGCTTTGTTTGTCGCCAATGACAAATCCAGCAGCGGCCAATTGCGCCATTTTTCTGCTGGATCTGTATCGTGGACTGGATCCGCGACCACCCGGAATGCCCATTGTGCCGGCAGCACTGCGATGAACAAAACCTCTTGCCGTTACGATAAACGGCCGCTTATGTAAGAAACCACAATTGCTTACATAGCGAAAATCATTGTTTGTTCAACACGAACACCCGGATACGTCTGGCGTCATGAGTATATACAGCGTTCACGAGCGCGTCGAGTTGGGGGAAGCTCACGGCGACGACTACACTCATACGTTCAAGCCGGCAAAGCACCAGCTGGCAAAAGTCAAATTCCAGCACTATGTGAGGGCAGGAACTCGAACGGTTCAGGAGTTGATTCTTCAACATAAAATATTTGCAATTTTATTGATGCTTTTATTGTCGCTTTCTCTCTTCACATCGACGCCGTTTATCCCACATTTTCGCCGTGGCGATCCAAAAGTGGTGATAATACTTGCTGCAAATGAAGGTGGTGGTGTTCTCAAATGGAAGGGTCCTCAAGAATGGTCGGTGGAAAGATCACTGATTGCCAACAAAAAACAGTACGCCAAGAGACACGGGTATGCTCTTACCATCAAGGACATGACGATCAAAAAACGATATTCTCACGAGTGGAGAGAGTCGTGGGAAAAGGTGGACATTCTCAAACAAACCATGAGACAATTTCCCAACGCCCAATGGTTTTGGTGGCTTGATCTTCACACATTCATCATGGACCCGACCCGGTCGTTGGAAGAGCACTTTTTGGACGATATCGAAGGTTCAACCTACCGTACTCTCGACAAACTCAATCCTCTAAATATCCCAGTCGACATTCCCTATGTCAACTACGACAACCCCGTGGATATGATCATAACACAGGACTGTGGCGGGTTCAACTTGGGTCTGTTTCTTATGAGGCGGTCGGCGTGGTCGGAGATGCTTTTGGATAGCTGGTGGGACCCAGCGTTGTACGAGCAGATGCATATGCAATGGGAGCACAAAGAGCAGGACGCACTAGAAACGCTCTACCTGACCCAGCCGTGGATCCGCGAGCGTGTGGGCTTCTTACCTCTCAGAATGATCAACGCATTTCCTCCCGGAGCCTGCTCAGATAAGGCCGACGACCCACAATATTTCTTCCATCGCCACGACTTTGTCGTCAATATGGCGGGATGTGAATGGGGTCGAGACTGCTGGCAAGAAATGGAGCACTACAAGGCGCTCAGTAAACAAATTTACAAACCATGGTGGCATTTTTGGTAAGGCTAGTCAATTATATAGCGATTTTTCATATACTGCACACAGCCCCAGGGTTTTCGATTTTTCGCATATTCTCAAAACTTCCGCAGCCGCTCGCCTCAAAAACACACCACCAACATGAGTGAGTTCTGGCTATACGACGACTTTGACGGTGCCCAGAGCAACCAGGGAGGTGGCGACGACTTTCTCTCCAACTTGTTCTCCCAGGAATCTTCTCAAGATGCTCCTTCGAGTGCCATGTCGATGCCGATGGACCAACCGACCAACCAGTCAATGAACCTAATGTTTCCTATGGAGACGAAAAACCCGGACCAGGGCAATCGTCCCATGGAAAAGCAGTTTATGGCTAGCGGAGGGATGAACCAGAGCCCGGGAAACCAAGGAATGGATAATCTGACGATAAACCCAAGTATGGACCAATTGGGAATGAACCAAACAAACCAAGGAATGAACCAAATGAACCAAATGAACCAAGTAAACCAAGGACTCAACCAAGGACTCAGTCAAGGAATGAACCAAAACCAAATGAACCTCAACCAAAACCAGAACCAAAACGTGAGACAAAACCTGGCCGGGTTGAACCAAGGCATGAATGGCATGAACCACAACCAGCGCCCGAACCAAGGTCTTGCGGGTCAAGCCGGGTCGGGGCCTGGTCAGCTCAACATGCAATTCCACCAGCCACAAAACCAAGCGTCGCCGATGAACTTGAACCTGCCCATGGCGGGTCAGCAGAGTATGATGAACAATTTCTCCAACCAAATGCGAATGCCCCAAGACGGCCAGCAGCCACAGACTCTGTTGGACACCAGTAAAAAGGAGCAGTTATCTCGGATGCGACAGCAGATAATGCAGCAGCAAATGCTCCAGGCACAAAAGCAGAAGCAGCAGCAGCCATGAACGCTCTGGCCCAGGCGCAGGCTCGGGCTCAAGCTCAGGCTCAGGCTCAAGCCCAGGCTCAGGCTCGTTTAAAAACATGGAAATGGAAGCAACTCAGCAACGAACTGGGCTTATTACTCAACAATTCAGCCCTTCTTTGGGTAAGCCTCCTGGTTCTGTGGGTATGGAAACTCCACAGCAGAACGCAGCAATGCCTCAGGGAGCGCAGAACAATCGCCAGTTTCTGAACCAGAACATGGAGCAGTTTTATCGACAACCGCAGAACTTTAATTTCCAGCAACAGCCACCGCAACAGCAGCAACAACAAAATCCACAGACCCAGACTCCACAATCCCATGGGACTCCTCCTAACATGCTTCAACAGAAACCTCCATCACAGCAGCCCCAGGCGGCTGGACAAGCACAAGGAAAACTTCCACCTGCCCAGGTTGCCCAGCTTCAAATCGAGATATTTATGGCGGTTTTGAACGACTATATGAATCGCCGTGGATCCCCCATTCGAGAGCCAATTGTGGTGAACAGAAAGAGAGTCAATCTTTTCTTTTGTATGTTCTTTCACATAAACTAGGCGGTGCACAAGTGATGATCAAGTCGCTTCAGCAGCCTCAACAGCCTTCACCGTGGTCGATTTTGGCACAACGGCTCAATTTGTACGAAGGAGTGGATACGCCAGCTGGAAGAGCCAGCATAGATAAGGAATTAAGTTCATGTTACGTGCAATATGTGCTTCCCTATGAACAATACTGCAGCACTCCAGATGGTCAAAAGGATATCCAGGAGCGCCGACTTCATTACCAGAAGCAGCTTGTGGCCAAACTCCAACGTCAAAAACAGCCACCAAACCAACAGGCTCCAAATCAGATTTCAAATCAAATTCCTCAGCAGCAAATTCCTCAACAACCCCACCAAAAACAGGCAATGTCTCCAGGTTTAAACCAAATGAATCAGATGTCACCGCCTACAGTCTCACCAGCCCTCCACAACAAACCCGCTCCAACTCCAACTTCATTTGTACCGGGACAAAGCTTTCCACCAGAATCTGTGTCTTCAGCTCCAACTCCTCGTCAGCGCCAGCGATCCCGAGCCAGCACACTGTCGCACAACTCGCCGCAAGTCCAATCGCCATACCTTCACCAAAACCAATCCAGAGCAAGCAGCGTGGTTCAGGCGACCCAAAGATCTGTCCTGGGACTGAGAGGTACTCCAGGAGAACCAAAACCAACCAGCACCACCAACATGATCAAGAACTATATTCCTTACCGAGCTTCAGCTGACACACAAGCCGGTCATGATATAATGACATTAGCGTCTCTTGGTCAAGACATTGATATGGCCAAGCCTGTGTTTTTGTTCGCTCCAGAATTGGGTGCCGTTAACTTGCACGCATTGACGATGTCTCTCAAAGCAATGACGAGCCCCTACAGCGACGAGGTGACCAATGCTTTGAACACTTTACTCGTGGTTTCGCTGGACGCTGCTCTTTCGATCAAATTGCCTGAATGTCCGGAATTGCTTGATGCTTTGTGCACAGTTGGATCGAACTTGGTGGACTGTATTGTGCGCCAGAGTCCGAAGATGACTTCAAATGAAAATTCCCTTGAACCTTGTGGCACTATCGATGCAGTTTTCCAACGCTATGTAAATTCGGATTCGCAAGATGAGGACATTGCCTTTTTCGTGGACTCACTTACGGCACAAGTTGTTCAAGATTCAGATATGGATTTGGACGACGATTTGTTCTCGGAAACTAACCAGTCTACGGCTGAACTGCTGCCCGATACTCTGGATATCAAAGAAAACGTTGAGTTTCACCTAGATGATTATATGAGTGCTTTACGAGGATTTAAAGAGGAAAACAGACACCATTTCAGCAAGCAGCATACACGCAGCGCTACCGACGACCAGATCATGATGGTGGACCAGTTGGTTTCTGTGCTGATGATTTTGAGAAGCTTAACAGTTTTGGATGTGAACAAGCCAATTGCAACAAGCAACGTTTTGTACAAGAAATTGATAATGAAAACCGTCACGGCAGTAGCTGAGCACGCTGACAAGTTCATATTCCACCGCAAGCGCTTAAGTTTGCTCAAAGACTGTTTGCTCATGTTGCAAAATGTGGCACTAGAAATCCAGCTTTCTTCTATGGAAGAGGCATTCACAGCTTTGGCGTTAGTTTTCAGTTTTGGGCCTCCTCCCACCACCGATTTGGACATCCCAGTGGCTCCTCTTGACACCTACACTTACCTTCCGTTTGCAGTAGATGTGATGACGAAACTACTCGTTCAAGAACCGCAAAACCGGTCTCTTATGCAA
This sequence comes from Callitettix versicolor, assembly GCA_022606455.1. NCBI lineage: Eukaryota > Metazoa > Arthropoda > Insecta > Hemiptera > Cercopidae > Callitettix > Callitettix versicolor. The sequence goes on from JAJIZJ010000861.1 coordinate 256,066, forward strand.
GCGGTTTTGACCGGTACGTTGACAGCACCGATGGGTATAAGTAGAAAGGACCACGAAAAAACCAAGGTTGTGGCTACCCGGTACTTGGGCGACGAGCACAAGCTTCGTCAAGGCCAATTGATGACCAGTGCATTCCATTTGTTGATGAGTGTGATTCCATTTGAAAAAAGTGCATCCGAATTGACCAAGACGATTTTCTCGTCGGCGCCTATTATGTCACAAGCACTTTTCGGAGTCAAGCTCGTTTTGGACCTGATTCCGATAGAAGACGATACAGGACTCAGCGACTTATCTACAAGGTGGCTTATCGCCAACAAGTTCCGGATTTTGTCGAATTTGGGTCGGTCTGCCGTCGTCATGATAGGCGAAGCCGCGAAGCTACCAAGAGGAAGTAATGAGCACCGGGTGGTCAGTACGATAGTGCAAGAGGTGTTGATCGTGGTGAATACTCTCTTGACCCATGCTTTAACGATAAGAGACAAACTTTTGCAGACAAACAAAGAAAGCACATTAATTGGCGAAATCGAAGATTTGGTCAATATCGTGCGAGTCGCACCGGACCCTTTGTTCGCCATGGAAACCGTGCTTGCTACGTTGGTAGACGGCGCATTGAGCCGAGAAGTGGTGAGATTATTGGCGGTGTTGGACAAATTGGAGAAGAGATAATAGCCGCTTATGCCTTTTTTCCGTATACCTGAAGGGGAAAATTCCTTGACGTTATCGATGGGGCTTGAAATTCTGGGGTACCAGTTCCCGATAAGGGAAACCTTCGCGCCAGATAAGCGGAGTAGGATGCGATTTGCATTGCGATTTGCATGCAAGGATATGCCACTTAGACTATATATTTGACGGGCGAACCAAGTAATTTCGTAGCTTATTATATCATGGCAACAGTAACAACGGTAAAACCTAGCGCTCCTCCTGCGGATGTTCCTGGAGAGAACCTTCTTCCTGGTGAGCACACTTTACCAGCATCTTGGTGGACATCGGAGAAAATCTTTGAGTTGGAGCAGCGGGCTATTTTCAACAAATCTTGGCTTTTCTGTATCCATGAATCTCGGTTTAAGAAGGCTGGGGACTATTTTGCGTTTTCGTTCACTGGGATCAATTTTTTTCTTATCAAGTCAAAGGTAGACGGAAAAATCAAAGCGTTCCATAATGTGTGTCGGCACCGTGCTTACCCCGTAGTCAGAAAGGAGCTGGGCTCTTCGGTGGTTTTGGGATGCAAATACCACGGGTGGTCGTATAATAGTGACGGAATGTTGACCAAAGCACCTCAATTTGAAAATGTTCAAGGATTCAAAAAAGAAGAAAATTCTCTTTTCCCAATTAAAACCCATGTTACATCGCATGGTCTTGTGTTTGTCAACTTTAGTGCCAGTGACGACAAGGAATCTGGGTACCTTCCGTTTGAAAAATTCTACCAAGGGTTGAATTCGGAGCTCGATGAGTTTGATTTTTCAGATTACGAGTACCACATGTCCTACGAATTGGATGGCCAATTCAACTGGAAAACGTTGATGGACGGCTACCAGGAGTGCTACCATTGTCCCACGGCTCACCCAGGACTCAATTCTGCTTTCAAGATGGAAACTTATAAGGTTGTTCCCAAGACGAGATACTGTCGTCACTATGCTGAAATTGTCCGCAATGAAGAAGCACCGGTTTCCGAGCCAGAAACCGAGGAAAACGGCAGCTGGTTCGGATTTGGCAAGAAAAAGGAACAAGAGCCCAAGAAGCCCCAGAAGAAGACTAATGTTGGTGGAGAGTTCGATGGGTTGTGGGTCTACCTTTTTCCCTCAATGGGATCAACTGTTATTCTCCAGCGTGGTACTCCATTCGAGTACTCCCCATTCTGGCTACCCACACCATCTTGCAGTATGACATTTATACCAAGAAAGGGTTGGACGAAGCCACCAAAAAGGAATTTGTCGATTTTTTGCAGCTAGTGGAACTTGAAGATTTCAACTTGTGTGAAAACACACAAAAGAACCTTAACAAGCGTGTGTATTCGACAGGATACTTGCACCCCACCAAGGAACGCGGGGTGTTATATTACCAGGATTAGTACGCGATATGGTGAAACAACACTATGCCAAAGAACAGGAACTCAGTAAGCCCATTAATCCTGCATTTGTGGGGCAGGCCGCGAGCGACCCCAATGTGCAGGAGCTCGATGCGATTTGCGATCAGCTTGAGTGCGGCAAGTCGACGGTTGAATGGTGATAATGTGTTAGAAATGGAAACTAAGTATTGAAGTTTGTAGAACTGGAAGAAATCTATGTCAATCATGAAAATTTCATTTTCACGATTTTCATGATTTTCATGATTTTCATGATTTCCCCGGATCCGAGATTCACACCCAACACCACCTTCCCTGCCCCGCTCTCCCAGCTGCAGGACCGAGGCTCTTGCATCTGACAGCGGCGTCATCGATCTTTCTTCATGTCGTTCGTAGGTGGTGGAACCGACTGTTCTGTCGGCGGAAATGCAGTTTCTCAGTTCAATAAACATACCCAGAAGGACAGATCCTTGCAGAGACAATCGGCTCAACCAGGTGCTGTTCCTCAGGCTCAAAATTTCAAAAACGAATCCATGATGAATGCTCGTGATCGTCAAAATATGGAGCAATTTTACAATAATAACGGTGGTCCCAGCTTCCAATTCCAGCCTATGAGACACGAGATCAATAGAATTGCCAGGCTGTCGGCGGGTCCCACACAGTCTCCAGGTAACGGATGGACCAGTGAATTTGCACATGATTTGAAACATTCTCAGAGCCCAGTTCCTCGTAATGCGTCGCCACAGACGTTGGGAAGAACCACAAACAACACCTGGGCCTCGGAGTTTCGTCCAGACCACATGGCGGACGGAATGGTTGCAAATCATGGTCCTCAACCGTACCTGATGAACCAAGGTTATCAGAGTTACCGCCCAATAATGGGTCTGATGGGAATGGGAATGGGTCTGATGGCTATGGGTCTGACTATGGGAATGCAGAGAGATGCTTCCATGGAGCAACAGGCACAAAATCAGGCACCTGATGTGGACTGGGACAATCAGTTCAAAGAAATCGAGGAGCTCACTTCTAAAGTAGAGGAAAAGCAAGAGGCCAAGGAGGGCCAGGCAGACGATATTATCATCGATGACAAGTACCAGGCTACGTTTCAAGAGGTTTGGGATAACTTGAATCTGGAATCTATGGAAAATGACTTCATTACTCAGCAATACGAAGAGTTCAAAGACTCGCAAAGAGAGACTCTCCCGGCTGACATGTCGCAATGGGAGCGTGACTTTGCCAGATACGCTTCTACCAGAGCCCATTTTGGTGACTACAAGTTTGAAGACGAAGATCAGAACCAGTTCCTGAACATGAAGGATGCATACGAGATCGGTCTCGAACTCATGGAAAACGGCGCCAAGTTGTCGGAAGCCGCTTTGGCGTTCGAGGCAGCTATTCAACAGGATAAGAGCCATATTGGTGCGTGGTTGAAACTTGGTGAAGTTCAGACCCAGAACGAGAAGGAAATTGCCGGCATTGCTGCGTTGGAAAAATGCTTGGAATTGAACCCAGAAAACTCTGAGGCACTCATGACCCTTGCCATTTCTTACATCAACGAGGGCTACGATAATGCAGCATTTGCAACGCTCGAACGGTGGATCTCCACCAAATACCCCAATGTGGCCGAACAAGCTCGACAGCAAAATCCTTCTATCAACGACGAAGACCGGTTCTCGTTGAACAAGCGTGTTACTGATCTCTTCATGAAGGCAGCTCAATTGTCACCAGACACTGCTAGTATGGACCCCGATGTCCAGATGGGTCTTGGTGTATTATTTTACGCCAATGAAGATTTTGACAAAACGATAGACTGTTTCAAGGCCGCATTGTCTATCAAACCCGACGACCCTATCCTTTGGAACAGACTTGGCGCTTCGCTTGCCAATTCTAATCGTTCTGAAGAGGCAGTTAATGCTTACTTTAAGGCTCTCGAACTCAAGCCTACGTTTGTTCGAGCACGCTACAATCTTGGAGTGTCGTGTATCAATATCGGCTGTTACAAAGAAGCCGCTGAGCATTTGTTGAGTGGAATTTCCATGCATCAAGTTGAAGGAACCGGGTCATTGAGCCACAACCAATCTTCGTCGTTGACGGAAACTCTCAAGCGAGCTTTCTTGGCAATGGACAGAAGAGACCTCCTCGAGAAGGTGAAACCAGGTATGGACTTATCCATCTTCCGTGAAGAGTTCAACTTTTAGCATGGTGGTTGATTCTATGTAGTTTTATAGTGTGGGTGCACGGCTGTATATATGACTCTTATCTGAAAATTTATTTCTGGCTAGTCGCTAAAATGTCATTCCCATTGCTCCCTGTTGTGTCGCTGCCGACGGAGATTGAAGCCGTTTCGGTTGTTGGTCAGGTTCTTACTACCGTGGAAAGCGTAGACAAACACTTTTTGGACTCTTATCCGGCCCATGTTGACGTTTTCGTTGATTTGAGATCACTGCAAATCGACCCTATCAACGTGCTTAACGCTGGTGTCAAGCAGATTGTAGTAGACAAGGCAAAGTTTGATGACCTTACGTCGTCGGGTATCCCGGAATGGAGATTGATACTTGCTGACAATACATCATTTCCCAAAGAGGCTTCGATTTTGGTGACGAAACCACTTCCAGAAGACGATTTTAAACGTTTAAGTGATGATGGAAACAGACCAATTTACTTGGAAAAGTCGTTTACTGAAGAGGAAGCCATAGATTCTACCAAAAAGGATACATTCCTGTGATTCCCGCAAGCAAATTGAGTAAAACAAAGGCTGCAAATTCCATTTCCATTGGTGAAATATTCACCAGCACACTCACCACTGATCGTTCCGATGGACTCTTTACCACCTTGGTAGTGGCACCTCCTCCTACTAACTCGGCTTTGGGTGTGGTGTACTCTTCTGTTGCTTCGATCCAAGCAGCAATTGCTGATGGAGAAGGTGTGTACCAATCTCGCAAACGTCGAGATGAATTATGGTACAAGGGAAAAACCAGCGGAGCCACGCAAAAATTGCTTCGTGTTGAGAAGGACTGTGATTCCGATGCTATCAAATTTGTTGTGGAAACGAGACTGGGTTATGGTTTCTGCCACTTGAACAAGAATTTTACATGCTACAAAGATGGTCAACTTGCTGGTGATGCTTGTGGCTCTGGTCTCGCCAAGCTTGATAGTACTTTAGCCCTGAGGAAGCAGTCTGCTCCCGAGGGATCGTACACGAAGCGTCTCTTTGAAGACGACAAGCTTTTGATTGCAAAACTCAAGGAAGAATTGGACGAACTTATTGAAGCAGGCCAGAAAAAGAACTCTGCTGAAGTTGCGTTTGAGTGTGCTGACCTTTTCTATTTTGCATTGACCTGGTGTGTCAAGCACAACGTTAGTCTTGCTGATGTTGAGCGGAACTTGGACATCAAAAGCTTGAAAGTTACGAGAAGAAAAGGCGACGCCAAGCCCGCTTACCTTGAAAAATCCGACAAAAAAGCTGAGGAGAAGACTGATAGTTCAGTTCCTACAAAATGGAGGCGGTCAAGATCGACGATGTGGAGGCAGACAGCGACAAACTCGCCAAGACTCTTGCTAGACCGGTGCAGAAGACAGCTGATATTATGAAACTTGTGCTTCCTATCATTGAGAACGTTCAGAAAAACGGCGACAAAGCTTTGTTAGAATTGACTGCAAAATTTGATGGAGTGAAATTGGAGACTCCAGTATTACGTGCTCCATTCCCAGCCGATGCCATGAACATTTCCGACGACATGAAAGAAGCCATTGACCTTTCTATGAGCAATATCGAAAAGTTCCACGCTGCACAATTGCCCAAAGAAAAGATAATGACTGTGGAAACTTCTCCTGGAGTCTTTTGTTCGAGATTTGCCAAGCCAATTGAAAACGTTGGTTTGTACGTTCCTGGCGGAACTGCCGTATTACCTTCAACAGCAATGATGTTGGGAGTTCCAGCAAAGGTTGCAGGTTGCTCTAACATAATTATAGCTTCTCCTCCTGCCAGAGAGACTGGAAAATTGACACCTGAGGTTGTGTATGTGGCCCACAAATTAGGTGCCAAGGCCATACTTATGGCTGGAGGTGCCCAGGCTGTCACCGCTATGGCTTATGGAACAGAAAGTGTGGTCAAATGTGACAAGATTTTGGGACCAGGAAACCAATTTGTCACCGCTGCCAAAATGTACGTTCAGAACGATACCCAGGCCTTGTGCTCCATTGATATGCCTGCTGGACCTTCTGAGGTTCTTGTGATAGCCGATAAGCATGCGGATGCTGACTTTGTAGCGAGCGACTTGCTTTCGCAAGCTGAACACGGAGTCGACTCTCAGGTGATTTTAATTGGTGTTGACTTATCTTCAGCCAAATTGGCTGAGTTTGAAGAAGCTGTCAAGAGACATGCTGAGGTACTTCCTAGGAAAGATATTGTGGCTAAATGCTTGGCTCATTCCTACATTTTGTTGGTGGATAGCTACGACAAGGCATTTGAATTGTCAAACAAATATGCTCCAGAACATTTGATTCTCCAAATTGAAGATGCCGAATCGTTTGTTCCAGACAAGATTGAAAATGCTGGTTCGGTGTTTGTTGGAGCATTATCTCCAGAATCATGTGGTGATTATTCTAGTGGTACTAACCATACGTTGCCTACTTATGGTTATGCCAGACAATATTCTGGTGTGAATACTGCTACATTCCAAAAGTTTATTACTTCGCAAAAGGTGACTGAGCAAGGCTTGAAGAGCATCGGAAAGGCAGTTATGACGCTCGCGGCCGTGGAGGGATTGGAGGCTCACAGAAATGCCATACAAGTGAGAATGGACAAGTTGGGGTTAAGTAAATAGGAAGAAGTAAATAGGAAGTCAGAGAACTACAATGAATCTTAAGAGAAATAATGGATAGTGAGCTTTCACAAAGCCCCAATGAACTACTTCATTAATTATTTCCACGCTTTGAAAATAAATAGTCTGCTTGTGCTAAAGCTTTGATCCGGTTTCCTCCTTCGACGATTCCAATGCCTCATAAACTTGTCCCTCGAACCGCAAATTTCCCATGAGTGAAGACGGGTCCATTACAGGGAAGAATTGGGAACCCCAAAAACCACCAACTTGATTTTCCAAATCGATCCAATAGAATAGGTTAGCAAGACCAGACCAATGTACAGCTCCTTTTGGTCTACCTGTAGGCATTTCATTCATACTGTAGGCACAACCGGCTAATGTAAACCCATCGTTAACAAAACCTGGTGGCATTTTGACGCCAAAGAGGGCTTCATAATCCACTCCGACTCCCTCTGGAAGATGGTTCTTGATAGCATACCTTGCAGTTTTCTCCAGAATAACTCTCCTATTTGTATCTGGAGAATAACCATAATTGAGCCAAACCCGAATAAACTTCAAGTAGTCCCCAACATTACCAAAGCATCCTTGACCACCCATATCGACTTCTGGTGTTAACGGCACACCAATTTTCTTCATTGTCTTAAGTTTTCTTTCTCCAGTTCGCCGATGCATGGCTACCATATTGCTGGCGTCGTCCATTCTAAATGTGAACGAATTCATCCCCACCACATCAAAAATCGTCTCTTTGAGAAACTGGCTCAATTTCTTTCCAGTGATTTCCTGAATCACCAACCCAAGCCAGTCAGAGCTATGGCCATACATCCAACGAGATCCAGGCTCGTGGACCAAGGGAGTCTTGTCGTTGGAAAAGAAAGCCATTTTGGGATTGACAGCACTGAGTTCTGGGTTTCTAAGAAATGCCAAAGCTGAGTAGTCCAGATTGACAAAGGCATAAGAAAACCCCGCCGTATGGAGAAGCAAGTGTCGAATTGTCACGTCAGTTTTGGGTTTCCGGGGCGGAGTTATAAACGTACCATTGTCTGTATCAACCTGACCTGGCTCAATTACGCCAATAGTGTCAATAAGTTTGAAGTATCGAGAAGCAGGTGCATCTAGATCAACTTGTCCACGGTCATAAAGTATTAACATTCCCATACATGTCAAGGCTTTAGTACAAGAAAAGAACGCCAATACATTGTCTGTACTGATAGTTTCTCCAGTATCGATATTTTTGGTTCCAATTGCGTTCAAGTATACTGTTTCTTTAGCATCAGTGGCTCCAGCTATCACTCCATTTATTTCCGGATACGCATCTGGTTCTTGAGGAGTAGTCAATTCTGTGATGATTTCATCGACTTCTTGCTTCAATCTTCGTTTCAGAGCTTCGGTAAACATGCTTTCAAAAAGAAGAAACTTGACATGGTCTCACATGAATGTGGGGTATGAAACTCGCGATGAAAAAGAAGTTCTCCCAAAACTGACCAAGCATTCGGTTTAGTGGTGTAGCGGCTATCACGTTTCGTTTACATGTGCATTGCGCAGTAAGTCCCGAAAAGGCCCCGAGTTCGATCCTCGGCTAGATCATGCTTACTTTTTTTGGTGCGACTGCGAAATTCAAAACCTGAAAATACCATGGAATAAATAGATACCTATAACCTGCTACCCTGAACGAACGTCGTACCCTGGTCAATGGACTTCTGTAACCCGTCCAAGGCCACCTCCGTGAGATTGGATTCTTCGCTTGTAATCTTGTACTTTTCGAATGGATTGATGAACGACAGAATCTCTCCATTTTGCAACAATACCGGTACCGAGAAAAAAGTAACGCCATTGACATACTTTTTCGAGAACTCGTCTCCTCCTGGAAGTCCAGGCAAGTACACATAGGAAGAGTCAGGAACTGGTGTAGAGTCTGCAACGGGTTTTGAAGGGTCTGAAAGTGAGTTCACCACGGTCTCTGCAAAACGATAACCAGCGTAAGCCATAGAAAGTGTAGCTGAACCAGCACCATTCTTTGCCTTGACTACCTCGTCACCACCAAATTGAACTCTTTTGACGTATGCCTGGTACTGGGAAGGAGACCATTTGGAAACCGCAGAAGAGATCTTGGAATCGACATTGATCAAAGGAACAATTGTGTCACCCGAGTGACCTCCAATCACAGATAAATGGCCCCTGATGGCAGAAGGAGACTGACCGGTCAATTCTCCCAAAAAGGTCTCGGCTCTGACCGAATCCAATGTGGTTACACCAAAGAGCTTGCGAGGGTTGAACACTCCCAATTTTTTCAACACTTCAGCAGCAATTGCCACTGTTGCGTTCACAGGATTCGAGATGATCAATATAGCAGCGTTGGGTGCAGTTTTGCCAACATTGGCCACCAAATCACGAACAATTGAAGCATTAATATTGAACAAATCGGCTCTCGTCATCCCCGGTTTTCTGGGCACTCCAGCGGGAATTATCACCACATCCGTGCCAGCCAAAGCCTCAGTAATAGCCGAAGAGTCTTCCTTGTTGGCTGGTTGATGTCCAGTAACCACAGCAGGCGTACAAATATGGGACAAATCGGCTGCTACCCCATGAGCATTGACAATGTCAAAAAGTGACAAGTGTGACACTTGAGGGTTTAACTTTAAGAGCAATGACAAAGGCTGGCCGATACCACCGGCAGCACCACAAACAGTAACTTTGACCATGATAAGGAAAATAAATGAAAAGTTCAATTCCCGGGATTCACATGGATCCTCGGCTGGAAAAGTGGGGACTGTCACGAGACAAGAGTCACGGGACAAAGAAGGGATAAGTGAACGGTGGATGTGGAATGGAGTGGAGGTGGATATGGTGTCTTTGAAGTGGAGAACTTTACAGCTTGAAGCTGTGGGGTTGAACTTGTAAATTTGAAAAATTGCAAAATGTTAACCTTTTTGAAGTTTTTCAGTTAACCGAAAAAATGCATTGCGCAGGATAAAATGTGGTCAATTGTATTGCGGATCAACGATATAGCTAACAGTTATCAATATTGCTAATCATGATCCCAGTTTGGCAATCGAAATAAAAGTTGAAAAGTTGCCGTGAAATGGGCTTGAAATAGTGTATCGAGATGGACAAGTAAATCCACAAAAGAGAGCACATGCGGCCATAAAGCCACAATGGAACCACAATCGCTTCGCTATGAAACCACTATGGGAAATGAACAATGGAAATGTAACGGTTCATTTACATTGAATACATGGCAGAGAAGACCAGTCCTCACAAGATAATAAGTTATAGACTGGAATTTAAGTACTCAACACATGTTAATATGAAGCTCAAGCATATCTTTACCGAAATACTTCATTTCGTAGCTCTTTCGGTACTTTCGAAATACTTCATTCCGTACCTCCCAGCACATCTTCGGCACCTCTCCGGTACCTCATACGGCACCGTCCTTGCAGCACTGGGGACTGCACACGGCATCGCGCGGACACGCTCACTTTACCTCAATCGCTCGAGTGACTTTTCTCTCTTTATGTGGTTTCCCATTCTTACGTGGCTTGTGGCCACAGCGGTGGCTCTAGATTGTTCTGCTAAGGACCTAGACTCGTATAATTTTGCACTTTTACAAGGAACCCATGCGGTGGAATCAGTAAAGGATACCCCTCCAAGTACCACCAAAACCACTTGGTACTTTGGGATTTGCGAGCTGGTTAGTTCCAAGAAAGCACCAGCGTGTCCCAAGAACGTTGATATTTGTGGAGTGACCGAGGTCAAGGTGGATAAGGATTATATCGTGACACAAGTTGTTGGGTTCAATTCCAACTTGGAGAAGAAATACACACCTGTTGAAAGCAAGAATGAAAATGGAATCAAGATTTCGTACAAGGGAGCCAACTGGGGATCCAGTTTGGTCAACGCCGAGGTCTATTACATTTGTGCCGAAGATAAGGACGGTGACGATACTTTTACCGTAGAAAGTTGGGATGGTGAAAAGTTGTTCGCACAGGTCAAGTCGAAAGCTGCTTGTGTAACTTCGAAAGACGACAAGAAGAAACCAAAGAAACCAGAGGACAACGGCGAGTCATGGGGCTGGTTCACATGGATCTTCATTTTCATGGTTCTTTCCTTAGTATCTATATTATTGGTGGAGCATGGTTCCAGTATAACAAGGGCAATGCCATTGACTTCCAAAGTGCGTTGCGAGAAGTATTGGAGAATTTTGTCGACTTGGTGAGAGGATTGCCGCTGTTCATACGAGAAATCATAGAAAAGGTTACCGGCAGCAATCGGGGGGAGTATAGTGCTGTTTAGTCATACCCCATCGACCCCTACCATATGCAGTGCCAGTTTGACTCGCGATCAATTTCAAATCAAATTTGCGACTATTGTATCATTGTAGGACTAATACTAGAGCACCTCAGCAATGTCTGTTGTCCAGAAAATTAACAGTCTTGGTCCACAGGACCGTTTCATATCTTTTGAGTTCTTTCCTCCCAAGACTGATACCGGGTTCCGTAACCTTTTGGCCCGGCTCCACCGTATGCTGGCATTGAATCCTCTCTTCATAACGGTAACTTGGGGAGCTGGCGGCTCCACCAGCGAAAAGTCTTTGGACTTGGCCATCACCTGCCTGAAGGAATTGGGTTTAACTACGGTTTTGCACTTAACTTGCACAAACACCAACAAAGATATCATCGACAATGCCCTCCAACGAGCCAAGGAAAATGGCATAAGAAACATCCTTGCGCTTCGTGGCGATCCTCCTAGAACCGAGGAGTACTGGACACCCGACTGTGACTTCTATAGTGCGGTGGACTTGGTCAAGTATATCAAACAGCAGCATGGTGACTACTTTTGCATCGGAGTTGCCGGGTACCCCGAGGGTCATGTCGAAGGAAGTGATACTTCCAACCAGAACCCAGAGAAAGACATACCTTATTTGGAAGAAAAAATCGACGCTGGGGCAGAATTCATCATTACCCAGCTTTTCTACGATGTCGATAAATTCATGCATTACCAAAAACTTTTGAGTCTGAGTCCAAAACTCAAGAACATTCCTCTCATTCCCGGTCTCATGCCCATAACCACATACAAGGTGTTCACGAGGGCTTCTAAATTATCCCACTCTTCAATTCCTCATGAAATTGAATCACAGCTTCAAAATACCTCCAGTGACGACAATGCTGTCAAGTCTATAGGTATCCGTATCATCACAGACATGGTGGACCAGATCAATAGCCGGTCCAATGGTGCCATACGTGGTTACCATTTCTACTGTTTGAATTTGGAAAAAGCAGTGGCTTCGGTGCTCGATCAATCGGCGGTTCTTCGTCCTATAATGGAGGCTCCTACCAACACCATCAGCCACGACGATGCTGTGGCAAGTGACGACGAGGACATTGAGATGCCCCCCAAGAAGGGCAGAAGAAGATCGTCCGTCATCAACGAAAATGAGGTGGCAGCGCCTGGCTTTGCAGCCGTAGGAATGGGCCACAAAGCATCCGCCAATAAAGCTCTTCTCAGCGATAAGCGCACATTAGTGGATATTAGTACCGGTAAGGGTGCGCTAGGAAAAGACGCAACCTGGGACGACTTTCCCAATGGTAGATTTGGTGACTCCAATTCCCCTGCTTATGGTGAAATCGATGGCTATGGCCCTTCATTGAAAATTCACTCGCCTCAAGAAGCCATTGCAAAATGGGGAACGCCCGAGTCTACCAAGGACATCTCCAAGGTTTTCCTCAATTATCTCTCGGGAAAGATCAGTATTTTGCCGTGGGTGGACGCTCCACTTTCAGCAGAAACAGCATTGATTCAAGAAGAACTTTTTGAGTTGAACGATAAAGGATGGTTTTCCTTGGCTTCGCAGCCTTCAGTAAATGGAGCCCGCTCGTCAGATAAGATCTTTGGCTGGGGTCCTTCCAATGGGTTTGTCTTCCAAAAATCCTTTGTGGAAATCTTCATTCCCAAAGAAGAATGGAGCACAAAGTTGTATCCAAAACTCAAACACATGATCAATAACCTTGATATCACCTATTATGCTGGAGACTCCAGTGGTAAAATCCAGTCCAATCTTCCTGTTGGACCAGATAGCCACAACAGTAAAAATGCAGTGACATGGGGTGTGTTTCCACTGCAGGAAGTGCTCCAGCCCACCATCATAGATATCGAGTCCTTCAGGGCTTGGAACGAAGAAGCATTCCACTTGTGGCTGGAATGGGCCCGGTGTTACAAGAAGAACTCTGTGTCTTACAATTTGTTGAATTCGATTAATGGTGATTACTACTTGGTGAGTTTGATCTACCATAACTTTAACGACGAGACAGGATTGTGGCGGGCGCTTCTCGAGTAGACAGCAGTCACTAGCTGTCAGCTTTTAGTTCTGTCTCCAATATTTCAATCAGTTTCTTGCCGATGCCGCTATTGAGAGTCTGTGCTAAATCGTCATTTACAATACCGAGGTATTTGCATTGTGCATTTTTGAGCATCAATACCCCGTTCATGATCAAGGTACCTCGGTTCACCACGAGTCTTCCGCCCAATGAGATTCCTAGTGGAGTTTTTGTGTCTTTTTTATGATGCAAAAATGAAAGTTTATCGTTATATTCGTAGGCATAGCACAAATTTCCAGCAGGATCTCGAAGAAGAAGCTTGTAGATGGCACTTCCCGAACCAATTGAGTCCGAATCCTCGTTATCTATACTTCGAATGATCCTGGAATTGCCCATCCGATCCACAGCAACTCTGTTTGGATCCTGGTACTCTTTCCACTCGTCTAGTTGGCGAAGTTTGGAGGTGGAAATATTTGTTATTTGCAAGATATCGAATTGTATCTCGGACGCCGTGAAAGCTTCATTGGTATTGGTGTATTTTTGGGGATCAAAAGACATGAGGAAGAAGCTATAATGCTATTTTAAGGGAAGTTGTGATGAAGTATTTTTTAATAACAGTTCTCAGTAGGTTTCTTATCCTCTCTTTACAATTCTGGGTTATAATTGCTCTCCTTGATAACGTGCGATTTTGCCTTGTTCTAAATGTTAAAATAAACTGTTACAATATTCTTATCTCAATTCTCAAATCTCATCTGATTAAATCTCAATTTATTCGCGCTTCATGTCATCGCTATTTGTGGGGAAGATGACGAGTTAGGACAGACTTTGCTACAAGCCAATGAAGTACAGGAGGAGAGTCCCAGCGAGTGTCTGAATCATGATCCACCACAATCCTCTGTTTCAGATGATGTTGACGAAGAAGTCACCGAAGTTTGTTGCACGCTTCCTTTGAAGTTTCAACAAGAAATCGTAGAAGATATGCTTCTGCGCGACGGATTGTTGATTTTGGGACGTGGTTTAGGGTGGAAGACCATCGCTGCCAACTTGTTGCATGCTTTATGTTCACCAATTCTGTTGCAAAAAGGACCCGGAGTTGCTCCGAAACGAAGTTTGATTATGGTTTTAAACGCCAGAGAAGAAGAAATATTACTGCTTGAAGAAGAGCTCACCGAGCTCCAGTGGATAGATAATGCTACCAAGCTCGAGCTGAGTGACGATGAAGCATTGACTGTGATTCGAGGCGAAGCTACAACTGCTGATAAGAGACGACGTCTTTACGATAAAGGCGGTGTGGTTTCGGTTACTTCTCGAGTTTTGGCGGTTGATATGCTCTCTGGAGTCATCAAGTGTAACGAAATAACAGGACTACTTATAGTTCATGCCGAGACCATGAAAGAAGCATCGAATGAATCGTTTATCGTCAACTTGTATCGCGATGAAAACGACTGGGGATTCGTAAAAGCCATTTCTGATGAGCCCGAAAGCTTTACGGGATTCACGCCGTTGGCTACCAGCCTCAAGGTGCTTCGACTCACCAATGTCTTTCTTTGGCCTCGTTTTCATGTCGAAGTTTCTCGTCACTTCAGGCTCGCAAAAAGGGTCTAAAGACGATCGACGTTCTGTCGTCGAAATCAACACAAAAATGTCCTACAAGATGAAAAAGATCCAGGCGGCCATTCTAGCATGTATAGAGGCCTGTCTCAACGAACTCAAGCGTCACAATGGCCTGCTAGCAACTGAATATTGGGACATGGAAAATGTCCATGATCGAGATTTTGTTCCTCGAATTCGTATGGCTTTGGATAGCCAATGGCACCGCATTACCTACACATCCAAACAGTTGATTTACGACTTGGGTACACTCAAAGATTTTCTCAAACATCTCTTGAGTTCTGATTCCCTCAAGTTCTACCAAACCGTGCAAAACATCATTGACCTGAATGTCAAGTCAAAGACTGGTACTGGTGCTCTCTCTACGACGACTATAAGTCCGTGGCTTAATTTGGAGGAGGCTACCACCATTATTTCCTTTGCCAAGGAACGGGCCTTGGGAAAACTTCGTGTAGAACGCTCAAAAACCACACTAGAGGAACAGGATGAATCACTAGAAGAACTCACTCCTGAACACATATCTACCCATGAAGAATATAACCTTGAGCTGCAACCAAAGTGGGGCCAACTAGGACTTTTGCTTGATGATATAATGCACGAAAAGGCCATTTTGGGTAATGTTCAACAGCCAATCCTCATAATGTGCTCAGATTTGTCAACTACAAGGCAATTGGCTCAGTTGTTGCCCATTTTGGAGTTGAAGGATAACGGTGGAAGAAAGATTTTCAGTGCTCGAAAGTATATGATTCGACGACTCAACGATTATTTGGCGTGGAAAGAATTGAGCAGACTTACAAAGCAGATCAACACGGAGCTAGAAGTAAAGGAAGAGGACGCAGACTTGAAAGAAGACGACGATATTCATACCTCGAAGACTTTCTCTAGAGGAAGAGGTGAGCCCATCAGTAAACGGAGAAGAACCAGAGGAGCCAGCACAGTAGCGCTGGTTACTCGATTGCATTCTAGTGCTGGACTGAACCAGATTTCTGAAGCGCCTGATTTGGACCCAGTAATTGTGGACAACTTGAAGAGAGAAGTTAGCGATGAAGATGTGCTTGAATCGGGCGGATTTGAAGTCAATGATGAAATTTATGTGGATGAGCGACAAGAAATTGAACATATTAGCCAAATGGACCAGATAGTCATTGAAAAGTATCATGGAAACAACAATGACTTTATCCAAGAATTGTCTCCTTCACACATTATCATGTATGAACCCAATCTTCCATTTATCAGGGCTGTGGAAATATACCAAGCGATCAACAAGGACACTCCAGCAAAGACATATTTCATGTACTACGGAACCTCTGTTGAAGAGCAGAAACATCTTATGCAAATCAAAAAAGAAAAAGATGCATTTACCAGACTTATTCGTGAAAAGGCAAACTTGGGACGTCACTATGAAACTGCCGAGGATAACAACAAGTTCCGTTTACAAAGATCCGATGTGGTTAATACCAGGATAGCAGGCGGGGCAAATTTCAGAACAGAAAGCGACGAATTCAGGGTCATCGTTGATATCAGAGAATTCACATCGTCGCTTCCCGGCATTCTTTATAGAGCTGGCATAAAGGTTGTACCTTGTATGTTGACGGTTGGAGATTATATTGTGACTCCCAAGGTGTGCGTGGAAAGAAAAGCCATACCAGATCTTATTTCCAGTTTCAAAAGCGGACGATTGTACACTCAGTGTGAGCACATGTTTCGACACTATGAATTGCCAACTCTCTTGATAGAGTTTGATGGTTCCAAATCATTTTCATTTGAGCCTTTTGCGGATATTAGACCCCAGAAAGGCAATGCTCCCAATGCTATAGCCACAAAACTCTTGAAACAAGACATTCAGTCCAAATTGATGATGTTGCTTCTTGCATTTCCTAAGCTTAAAATCATCTGGTCGTTCTCGCCGTATGAAACAGCCCAGATTTTTTTGGAAATAAAGTCCAAGCAGGAGGAGCCAGACATAGATAGTGCTATCTCCAAGGGCGTGAATCAATCTTTGACAACAGAAAAAGGAGAACCTCCAGTATTCAATGAAGATGCCATCGACTTGATCCAGAACATACCGGGCATTAACAATGCGAATTACTATAGTGTCATAAACCGATTTAAAAGTATTGAAACCTTGGTGAACCTGACTGAGGACGAGTTGGTGGAGACATTGGGTCAGGAAAATGGCATAAAAGCCTACCGGTTCATTCATCGGTCGCTTCGATAGGAGTGTGGGGGAAGTTGACAGGTCACGTGATGTTTATCTCATTTCCGAATCGGGACACCAGATAATGCAGCAACTTCAGTAAAATTAGAACACCCCATCTTCTCAACCCGACTTCTCAAACCACCCGACGTGGTGTACACGCTCATGCTGCGTCGTTATGCAAGTTACAATGACCGCGACCGTGAGCATAGAGACCCAATAAGATCAAAGGAACTTGAGTTCAAATACTTGTATTTCAAGTTGCAAAAATTACTCAACAAAAAAGTGGTTTTAAGTTTGAAGTATGAGCAGTTGAGAGAGCCAGAGATCCATATGACGATAGTGAAACCACTTTCAACAAAGGTGATTGAGTTGGCAGGGATAGGCAATATTCAAAAGGTAGTAGGACGAAGCTCATCGCCGAACCAAACTCCGAGATTTGGCCCGCAAGATGTATTATCGCTGGCAGAGCAGAAAGTTTGTGGGAGCTTGGTTTTCATATTGCTATTATTGCGGTACGAGTACTTGATCCAGTCACAAAACAATTTGATCAAAGTGGACTTGCTTTTGAC
Source organism: Callitettix versicolor (assembly GCA_022606455.1). Lineage (NCBI taxonomy): Eukaryota > Metazoa > Arthropoda > Insecta > Hemiptera > Cercopidae > Callitettix > Callitettix versicolor. The sequence continues at coordinate 273,642 of JAJIZJ010000861.1, forward strand.
AAAAGCTAATATTTGTGAAATACTTGCTATACGCATGTTGAGAGAATACAAGTCGAGCCAGAGGACAAAGATGTTGTTCATTAGTGCATTGAAGACAGAAAATTTCAATACTTTGGAACTAGCGATCCTCACCAAATCCAAAAAGTTTCTTTCGCAGCCTGTTATAGTGGACATTCTTGACAGATTTTACAACGGGGACTTGATTGTCAAAAATTACAACTGTCACACGGACGAGACGTCTTCTGAGGAAGTTGTTCATCAGTTAGAGGAGCAACCCTTACTTCCAGAGTCCAAAAGCGTTGTTAATTACCGCTACTCCAATACCTCACTCAGCAAGATATATGCCAGAACTACTCTTGTTCCAAAGTACCAGTCTTTGGTTATCAACTTGAAGCTTGCATTTTTCTCGCTTCTTCAGTTTGGACTCATCATCAACCACAAGCAAATATCTCATGAACAGACAGAAATGGGTTATCTATTTCTATTGACGGAGCTCTTTTTCTGGGGCACAGTGATCAACTTGAACATTGAACAAATTATCCGACTTCGAAGTATCGAGTTTATTTTTCTAAGGAAAATCATCTGGACTTGGGTTGATTTCACCTTGCTCTTATTAACCGATTTCACATTTGTGATGAGAATACTCATGGCCTTAGGAAAAGTTGAGAGTGGTATGTACTATGATTGTTTCAGCATTATCTCGATTGTGTTGCTTCCACGAATGTTGTCCGTTTTCAACAACTATGAGTTCTTCAACATGATTATTCTTTCGCTAAAGAAAATGGTTTGGAATATGATTGGACTTTGTTTTCTATTTGCATCGCTCATTAGTGGGTTTTACTTGAGTTTTATTTCTTTGGCAATCGACCGAACCAGTTCGGAAATTGCATTTGATATGGTCAAAATCTTCTTTGCATTTACTCCTGCTGTGTGGAACAACTGGGACAGCTACAGCAATCTCGGAAGAGCCATTCAAATGGGCTACTTATTTTTGATCCAGTTTATCGTGGGCACCATCTTGGCGATTGTGTTGAGTGAAATTTTCGCCAAGGTTTCCAAGAGCAATAGGGAAGAGTTCGTTTACTTTAAAGCGACCAACTTGGTGGTATACTTCAAAGCAGGAAACGCAATCCACAAGTTGGACATCATGAACAATTTTATCCTCAACATGTTCAAGTTTCCAATTGTTTTACTCATCTACATCTACGAGCAGATGGTAGCTATAATCAGGTCAAAGCAGGCGGATACCTCTGCTATGAAAAACTACACATTCTTGGACAAGGAAAAAGATTTCTGGCAAGATAGTGATCTCGTTGGATTACAGGACAACGATGACGATGTCAGTTTAATGATGCTCAAATCGAGGCAGAATTCGGTATTTTATTCTGGAGTTACTCCCTCGATAGGTGGAGGACGGAGGTACAGTCAAGTGGATAATTTCGCTGCCAACCAGAATTTTGCAAGCAATATTGGTGCTGGACCGTCTACTCCAGCCAATGCGCTCATGCCAGTTCAATCCATAGCGACATTAGGCTTGCTAAGAACAGCCTCTACCGACTCTCTATTCATCGATGAGGTCTTGAATAAGAAATATGGCAGTGGAACAAACAATAATAATGTGGTGGAATCGAAACCGAATGAGCAAGCACAATATCGATCCACGAGTCTCAGTAGTGCTGGACCACTCGAGACATACCAGAGGTTCAAACTGCGGAAAAAACGCCGGGACGAAGATGCCAAGATTCTCGATAAGCTACAAAACTTGGAAGCGATGCTTGCTTCGATGACGTCTACAGAACCCAAACCGATGGCAGCCGACGAAGAGTACCAGCTAGCCGAAGCCAATGGAATGTACGATATAGCCGAGACGCTGATGGACCTGCTTGAGTCACTGGATGATACGCTCAGCGACGGCGACAGCACGTTTTAGAATAGGACAAAAGAAATTCTAGTGACAATATTTGACATAGTAGCTATTCGCTCGAAATTACTTTTCTCAATTTGCAGCCAATGACAAAAATGCGAATATCCATTACTCGCGATTTCATGCCGGTTCGGGTATGTGCGGCGCATCCGGCACACTTTGTGTCACTTCATGACACCCATTTTTCACAAGCATTTCGATCGTTTTTATCGACACAAGTAGAAAGTGCGGCCGACCCAGCAACTTGTATATAGTATTCCTGGCACAAGACTAGCTACGAGAATCACCTATAGGCATCCCACTTTATTCTTCAACAGGTTTTTGGCGGTATTTCTCGAGCGATTTTCCAGCTCATCTTAGACACTCATCCGGGGAAATTTATGATCGGAAAAACTTATTATTCATATTGACGTTAACATGACCAGCTTTGATCCTAGCACAACCAAGCATATCCAGATTGGCGGAAGAAAACTGACACTAGCGGTGGCGCAATCCAACATTGTTAAGAAACATTTGGTTGCGAAGTTCCCACAACTCAAGTGTTCGATTTTGGCGTTGAGCACTTTGGGAGACCAAATCCAGTCGAAACCACTCTACCTGTTCGGTGGAAAGGCGCTTTGGACCAAGGAATTGGAAACTCTTTTGATGCAAGCCATCGGAGGACTTCCGCAGCTCGACATGATTGTCCATTCTCTCAAAGATGTCCCCACAAATCTCCCTGAGGAGTTTGAATTGGGTTGTATTTTGGACAGACTGGACCCGCGTGATGTCCTTGTGATGAGAAAGGGCTCGAAATACAAATCTTTGGCGGAATTGCCGGCCGGAACCATGGTCGGTACTTCGTCGGTAAGAAGGTCATCACAGCTTATGAAGAATTACCCACACTTGCGGTTCGACTCTGCTAGAGGAAATATTAACACCAGAGTGCAAAAACTCGACGCTGAAGACTCGCCTTTCGAATGTCTTTTATTGGCTGCTGCCGGATTACAGAGAGTAGGTTTGGACCATCGAATCACCACCTATTTGGATGCTCCCGATATGTATTACGCAGTGGGCCAGGGAGCCTTAGGAGTGGAAATCAGAAAGGGAGATGAACAAATTAAACAACTTTTACAAGCAATTGAAGATGTTCCTACTTCACTCTGCTGTCATGCTGAAAGATCGCTCATGCGTTACTTGGAAGGAGGATGTTCGGTACCCATTGGAGTACACACCGAATACGACAAAACTACACAAGTGTTGAAATTCAATGCCATCGTCGTTAGTCCCGATGGAAATGAGTTTGTCGAAGATAAGATAGAAATGAAGGTTACAACTAAAAGTGAAGCCGATGCTTTGGGTCAACAATTGGGCGACAAATTGATAGCCAAAGGTGCAAAGGAAATCTTGGCTGCTATCAATTTTGACCGAATCAACCAACCACCAGTGGTGGTTCCATCGCCTGCACCATCGGAGATTATCGTATCCAATTCGGATGAAGAAAAGGAGAAAGTCGGAGAAGATCGGATGAGTGGCGCCCAAAGATATGTATAATGTATGACGCTACGCAAATAAAATTGTCAGATATAGTAATGGCGCCATTGGGTGACTCGTTTAGCTGTCATGTGACGTTCAGCGAGTCGGGTATGTCACGTGAAAGAAAAGGAAGAATTAAAGGAAGAGAAAAGCTGAGACGGGAAGTGGAGATGGGAGTGGACACAGAATATCCCGGGATGATTTCAGAGCTGTCAGTATTTTCTGTTTTTTTAGTTTTTCGAGGGCCGTAGATTTGACAGTTCCGTATCTGCAGGACCTCGACTTGCTCTGCTCACTCTCGCTGCTCGCTGCTCGGTCCGCCTGCACGCTCGTTCCGTCGTATATTTTCTTTTTCTCGCATCATAAAAGAGTCCCGAACTTCCCTGGTAAACAAGAATGGATATCGTTCTTGAAATCTGCGACTACTTTGTGTTTGACCGGTTCTACGCCTGGGCATTCCCAAAGGGCCCAGAGCTGGCTGTTGGGCACATGGGAGCTGATCTTGCAAATTCTTGGGCACAATACAATTCCAGTTCCACATCGATGAATTCGCTAAAAATTCCAAAACCGCTTCAAACTACGTTGAGTACTGTTTGGGGCCAGATCAGCAAATTTCAGGACGCTAGCGAAGTGTATGGCAACGATGGACGGTTTTTGCCCTTAAACTCATTCACTAATGAGACATCTATGTTGAGAGCCAACGTGGCTCGGCAAGCATCCAGTATGCTCATCGTTACGATTATCTTTGGATTGGTATTATACTTTTCTGTGGCAGGGATCTCGTACTTGACTGTATTTGACAAGAAGATATTCAACCATCCTCGTTATTTGAAGAACCAAATGGCACTTGAAATACACCAAGCAACCACCGCCATTCCCGTGATGGTGGCTCTCACGCTTCCATTTTTCATGATGGAGATCCACGGGTTCTCCAAGCTCTATATGAACATTGACGAGCTGACCGGAGGCTGGAAAGCCATTTTCTTGCAAATTATAACCTTCATATTGTTCACTGATTGTGGTATCTATTTCATCCATAGAGGTCTCCACTACCCTGCCGTCTACAAGCGTCTCCACAAACCTCACCACAAGTGGATCGTGTGTACTCCCTTTGCTTCGCATGCTTTCCACCCTGTGGACGGATGGGCTCAGTCTCTTCCTTACCATATCTACCCTATGCTTTTCCCACTCCACAAGGTGCTGTACTTGCTTTTGTTCACATTTGTTAACTTTTGGACTGTCATGATCCACGACGGCCAGTACCTCTCGAACGATCCCGTTGTTAACGGTACCGCTTGTCATACTGTCCATCATTTGTACTTTAATTACAACTATGGTCAGTTCACCACTTTGTGGGACAGACTTGGACGGTCGTATCGAAGGCCCGATGACAAGTTGTTTGAGAAAAACAAAGAGGAGGAAGAAAAGAAAATGTGGAAGGACCAGGTGAAGAAAATGGAGGTTATTCGTAATGAATTGGAGGGAAAGGAAGACGATCGTGTTTATGTAGATTAATGTATGCTAGAAATAGAGAAAAAGTGGAAAAAGGAAAAAGTGAAAAAGGAAAAAGTAGAGTACTGAAACTAAAGAGAAGTGGAAAGAAGTGGAAAAGAGTACTCAACTCGAGAGGAAGTGAATAGTAAATTAAAGTAGTAGTTATGGTAGGGAGTTGAGTGGTGATTGACTCGTTCGCACTCTGTGCACTCCGAATCACCGCTATCTACCGAACATCACTCATTCCACCATCCATTTCTGCCACCCTTATCCACTTCTGATCCACCATGAGCTACGGGTACAACGTATACTCCAACACACGACCTCGAAATAGCATTCCCACTGTTCCTCAACCATCATTGATGGCTCTGAATACCATCCTCACAATAGGACCATATAAGCACCGCAAAGATTTGACACGAGAATCGGTACTATCTCGGTACCAGACCATTGGGTACATTGCTGCTGGTACCTACGGTAAGGTTTACAAGGCCAGATCGAAAACCAATCAACAAGAACACACAGCTGAACCTCAATTATTTGCGATAAAAAAGTTCAAAAGTGAAAATCACCTGTCGGCTAAAAGTCATGGTCACGACATGAATGGAAAAGAGGTGATGCTATATACGGGTATCTCGCAATCGGCTATCCGAGAAATGTCACTTTGCCGAGAATTATCACACAAAAATATCATCAAGGTGGTGGATGTGATTTTAGAGAACAAGTCGATTTACCTTATTTTTGAATTCTGTGAGCACGACTTGCTCCAGATCATCCACTTCCACTCGCACCCGGAAATAAAACCCATACCCGAAGCCACCATCAAGTCGCTCACCTGGCAAATTTTGAACGGAGTAACGTTTCTTCATAAAACTGGATTTTTCACCGAGACTTGAAACCGGCCAATATTATGGTTCTGAGCAACGGAGTGGTGAAAATCGGCGATTTGGGTCTTGCTCGAAAGTTCAATAATCCTCTTCAAAGCTTGTACTCGGGCGATAAGGTGGTGGTGACTATCTGGTATAGAGCACCCGAATTGCTCTTGGGGGCTCGTCATTATTCGCCAGCTATAGACCTCTGGGCCATAGGATGCATCTTAGCCGAGCTTTTGAGCTTGCGACCTATATTCAAAGGCGAAGAGGCGAAAATTGATATGAACAATAAGAAACTGGTTCCATTTCAGAAAAACCAAATCCAAAAAATTGTCGAAATCTTGGGTACTCCCACGCTAGCACAGTGGCCCTCGCTCGATAAGTACCCTGAGTATCCTGCATTCCAACAACAAATTACCCACAAGTATCCACCCAATTTGGTGAGCTGGTATAAGGCTATAGGAAGAACCAATAAGCGGTGTTTAAATCTTCTTTTGAGTTTACTCGAGTACGAACCAATGTCCCGACTCAGTGCAGATAACGCTCTTGTGCACGAGTTCTTTCTAGAAGCTCCCAAGGTGACCCAAAATGCATTCGAAGGCCTAAACGTAACCTACCCAAAGAGACGAATCTACACCGATGATAATGATATTATGTCCAATCAGGCGCCAGCAAAACGACTGAATTTTGAAGACGGCGCTGGTCGAAAGAGGCCTAAGTAGAATAATACCCCATCTACCTATTTAACTTTTGATCTACTAGTTCTGTTTCTGTTCTCTATCTTTCCAGTCTACCCTTTCTATGCAGTCCCTCAGTATTTCTACTCGCAAAAGTATCCATCCACCATGAGCTACGTACACGAAGATGCCATTTATCGTGGTCCTCACAGCGACATTTTGAAAGCCAGAGATTCAAATGGAAAAGCTGTGGCACTAAAGATGGTGGATATTGATCTTTGTTTCACACCACATGATATTGAGCATGAAATAGCACTTGTGAAAAAGTTATCGCATCCAAATGTTCTTCTGTATTTGGATCTGTATCGTTCTGGGGAAGACCGTGTGCTTGTCACGCCGTTGTACCAGTTTGATTTGAACCAATTGATCCGTCATTATGCCAAAAAACAAACAAAATTCGATTTGAATACCGGTCCTTCAACCGTGCACAAAAATGAACTTCCATTGGATTTGGCAAAGTCAATCATTTTCGGGATAACTAAAGCCCTTGAGTATGTCCATGCCAACAAGATCATCCACCGAGATGTGAAACCAGCCAACATCTACTTTTCTTCTCCAGAAAGCGAACCTATACTTGGTGACTTTGGCATCTCGTACGAGGCAGGATACTCGGACGAACCCGACCACGAAAAATACCTCGATATTTGTTCCGGAAGTTACAAGCCGCCAGAGGTGTGCTTTGGTGTATCCAATTACAGCTATGAAGTCGATATGTGGTCTTTAGGCATCTTGTTCACTGCACTCTATTCTGCCGATGGACTGCCGCCAATAAAACTGGGAGACTCCGATATTGTTTTGATCAATTCCATGTTTAAAGCTTTGGGCACACCGTCCCTAGACCCAAAACATCCTCGATATTGGCCGGTAATGAATAACGACCGATACCATTTCAAGTCGTTTCGGTTCGAAAATAACGATTCTCTACCCATTGAAAAATTGCTACCCCGGTGCAATGATCCCATCATAAAAACTGCATTTCAATCGGTGGCGGTGTACGAGCCGACAAAACGTCTTCTGGCTGCAAAATTATTAGCATGGCTTAACCGGAACTAATAGGCTATTTAACCTGAAAACGGTTACCGGTTCCGGTTGCGAGCCCCACCCGCCGCACATTCCCATCACGGCGCATTTCCCCAGACCATGACGTAATCGCCCAACTTGCGCTCCGATAGCTCAACAAGCCTCGTGGTAGATAGGCGCCATCAGCATCGTGTCCAGCCATCCAAATCATGTCTCTGATCAGTTTTCGTTTCCCAAATCACTATAGAAATTTCTAGTTTTTATCCGCCATTGTTCCCCAATGTTCGCTTGCCTATAATCGACATAAAATGAGGGGTCGGAGCGGGATGATTTTCCCTCATTTCTCGACACCCCAGGTAGTGCATGCACCGTGCTGTTCGATTACTATTTTACATGCCAGGGTCCTAAAAAGAGTGACACGAGTTCATGGTTATACTTTTTGACATTGCTGGTTAATTTCAATAAAGCTTGTTTTTCCACCTTATCCCATTTGCATCCGCCACAACTAAAAGTATAAAACCCAGCTAATACCCTGTATTGAACTTTCCCAAAACATTCATTTTTGACACATTATGACTGCTACCATGCTTACAAAGGGCCTCAATAAGTTGTCACTCAATGGAAGTGACAAGGGTCCGTCGGATCGAGACTTCATCGATCATCTCAACTACGAAGAACTCGAACGCAAATTCTGTGTCTACAAGTATTACCCACAATATATCCATAATGTCGAGGCGCCAACCCCCATGATCAAGGATTTGATATCCGATAAGCCGATCTATGCCCAGGCGAATCGCCACGTCAAGAAAAAACAGCGCCAGGAACAAAAACACGAACGCAGAGAGGAGAAGCGGGCGTTGCGTGAAGAAAAGAAAGAAGAACGCAAGCAAAATCGCGAGGAAAAACGGGATCTTCGCCAGCAACAACGACAAGAAAGACGGGAATTGCGCCAAGAACAACAGGTTCGTTCGAAGCAGCAGCAGGCATACCCACGACACATCGCCAATCCTAACTTGAACGGTAACTCAAATGGTAACCCAAACGGTAACTCACACGGTAATGCTGCTCACTCAAATGCTGCTCACCAAAACGGCGCTGCCAATTTGAATGGTGCTTCCCATGCTTCCAGTTCTAATGGCAATTCCAATGCTACCAGAGCCAAAGACGTTCACATCCACAACCACATCAACGTCAACGTCATGGCACCCAAAATCGACGAGACTGACGAGCTTACGTTTAGAAACCCTTTCGGGTCCAAGCCGCCCACTTTCGAAGAGTCTCAGCTTCTGGCGAAGGAGTCGTCTGGCACGAATCGGTCCCTGATAATTTCCACACGGATGCGCCGTTCAAGTACTCAGTCTAGTAACAAGAGACACAACTCAATTGCTAGCAAGTTTGTCAACATTTTAATGGGTAATTTGAGCTCAGGTGAAGAAACCCCAGGCTCTAATGATGACAACGAATTACATGTGTCGTCCAGTTACGATGCTACAAAGTCTAACATGACCTCTTCTCGAAGCAAGAAGACTAATTTATTGAAACTCAAGCTCGATCCTCGCAGAAGGAATAGCGAGCAAATTGGTAAGTTACTTTTATTTTTTTTTCTGGTTCCTTGACAAATGGTACTTGATAGTCCTTCTCCACTACCCCAGCATTGACCAGTCCCCTGCATATGGCTTGTGCGGGGGCATTCGTGCCCCGATCAATAACCCTGTGCGTGACCAGCGTTCAACTTATAAAGTTCGATTTCGCGCCAGTGGTGATTTGATCTTGAAATTAGTGGATGGAAGAAGGACCTGCAATTGTTTCAAGCCAGACAATTTGAAGGCATCTTTTAATCTCACCCCTCTTTGAACAGTCATTTTCTTTTCCTGAGCCTTAAAGTTGTTTCTGGTCGGCATACAATCCATTCATTCCTTTTATATCTTTTTTTTCAAACTCTGCCTGATTTGTTGCTGAGGAACCAAAAAAATCCTATATTGTTGTACTAACATGTCCAAAATAGAAGTCATTACCGAGCGGGTAACAGACGGCCATAATGGCGAGATTAGAGATATTCAATATACTCAATCTCAAATGGTGGGACACGGCTCTTTTGGAGTAGTGTTCCAGACGCAAATTTTGCCCACCAACGAAATTGCGGCTATTAAGCGGATATTGCAAGATAAGCGGTTCAAAAATAGAGAGCTTCAGATTATGAAGTTGGTTCATCATCGCAACGTTGTTGACATGAAGTATTACTTCTACAAACACAATGAAAAAAACGAGTTGTACCTCAATTTGATCTTGGAATTTGTGCCGGAAACCCTCTATCGTGCACTGCATTACTATGTATCCAAGCGTTTATCTATGCCTCCTTTGGAGGTAAAGCTCTACACGTATCAAATGCTCAGAGCTCTTAGCTTTATCCACTCGCAGGGTATTTGTCATAGAGACATCAAGCCTCAAAATTTGCTTGTCAACGCTGACACTGGTGAACTCAAGCTTTGTGATTTTGGTTCGGCGAAAATCTTGAACCCTAGCGAACCTAATGTGTCGTACATTTGCTCTCGGTACTACCGTGCTCCCGAGCTTATCTTTGGCGCTACAATTTACACCACCAAGATCGATGTGTGGTCTGCTGGTTGTGTAATGGCCGAGCTAATTTTGGGACAGCCATTGTTCCCTGGTGAATCCGGCATCGACCAATTGGTGGAGATTATCAAGATTTTGGGAACTCCATCCAAGGAACAAATTCGCAACATGAATCCTAATTACATGGAGCACAAGTTCCCCCAGATAAAACCTATCCCATTATCGAAGATATTCAAGAAGATGTCCAACGATTGTATTCAATTCTTGACCAAAGTGTTGCAGTATTCACCAGTGGATCGTGTGTCGTGTATCGAGGCATTGGTGGATCCATACTTTGATGAGCTTCGCAACCCTCAAACAAAACTTCCGAATTATAGAAAGTTGTTTTCACAGCAGTATCATAGCTCGGCGTCGGTGTCTTCGCATAGTCATCAAAACAATGCGAACTACCAATTGTATTCGAGTCAACCCGACATAAAAGACTTGCCAGAATTGTTCGACTTCGACGATAGAGAGTTGTCGGTGAATCCTCTGTTGAACAGGCAATTGATTCCAGAGTTTGCTTATGGGCGGTTGAGGTTGCTGAGTGGTGCCCATACTTTGGACGGGTTTACGCCAATGACGGAAGAGCAGTTGGCGGTGACTCTTGAGTAACGAGGCTATGAGCACTATGTACACTAAGTATCGAGATACAAATAGATTGCATGATCATTATTCATTCGGTATACTATGTACTACAACCGGGGTTTGTTGACCTTCTTAGGTTTAAGTTGAGGCTCAGCTGGCACTGGACTCGATGCAGCAGTTGGCTTTTTCTTGAACAAGCGTCTGAATATGCCAGTAGATGGGATAACAACGTATTTGGCGAAAAACGGCATCATTGTCAAGCTGAAAAAAAGTCGCACAGGAAACATTGCTTTGACAAGAACGTAAGAATATGCCCCTTCCATAATAAACCGAGCTTTTTCTTGCAATGAGTAGTCACCGAAGTCGAACCGAGCCATAGACTTATCAATAACAGCGGTTCCTTTTTGAATTGCCCAATGGGGTAAATCCATTGGAATCATCCAATTATAATGGTGAAACAAATACCATATTCCTACGAGCGGCACGATGGCGGTGATTTCGTGGAGGATCAAGAAGGACGTAACGTGGGAAATGGGGGCGTTTACAAACTGTTTTGTCCAAGGATGAAGAAATCTGGGAATTTTGTCGAGAATCTTGGACCCAGAAGGAGGAGTGACAGGAGGATTTGAAGGTAATTTTTGTGACAATAATGGAGAGGAATGCAACAAGGCACGGCCCAACAATGGTATACGAGGCAGGAAAACCCTAAAACGAACGGGGGTAAGCAACATGGTAACAAGTGTTCCAGGTTAGTTTTTCATTGGATTTGGCGAGCAATCCTGCATTCAAACAAAGCTGCTGAAAGTTACCACCTTGAAAGACAAGGAAGCATAAGTGTGTAACAGGTCCTATCATGTTCTCAGCTAGTTCAGTTTAGCTACAATGATGCTAGGTAGACAGTGCTTTCTTTAAAAAGAGGTTACCTCATCAATTAATTCAGTTCTTAACCATATTACAAACTTATGAAAGCGGTGAAAAATCGACTCCCAGTAAGAAGCATAAACAGTACGGCCATCTATAATTAAGTGTACAGAACCACTACATTAATTAAGACTCATGTCCAGTTCCGACAAGGATTAACGCTGTTTTTGGGCGAGACTCAAAAATTTTTTCAAGTGAAAAATTTCCTCAAATCTCAAAAAAGTGATTTCGTTCTCTTTTTGCAGCCGCTGCTCGTTCAGCCGTTCGCACCACGAAAATACTGTATTGGGACTGAATGGTCCAGAAGGAGATATCGGGATTGCATCATGTATATGCTTGGCTTCACCAGCTTATGAGCAAATTGTGGGATGAATTCTTTTCTTGGGATTACTAATTGACAATTGAATGGAGTCACTAAACGAGTCTCTAAGCGAGTCTGTAAACGAGCAACATAACTTAAAAGACCATTAAACATCCAACTAGGACAAGTATCCTTTGGGGATCATGAGGTTCATCAGAGACAGTTTTTTTGGTCGTTTGTTGTACCATGCATCTGGGCACAAAATTTTGGGATACAAGGAAGAAAAACCAGACTATGTCATACCTGAAAAGTATCTCAACGGAAACTCAGAGTTCTTGAACCAAGAGGTTCAAAGTTCGCTGACTCTAGGCAATGAAGTTACTGAACTCAATTCCTGTCAAGTCAATTCCTGTGATGTCAATACCTGTGAAGTCAAGCCCGAAGCCAAAGCTTCTCCAATTATAGTAGACTATGATGGACCAGACGACCCAGATAATCCTTACAATTGGCCGATATACAAAAAAATCCTTTTCATTCTGGGAATTGGCGTTATGACCGACTCTGTGTACATGGGTTCGGCGATTTACACTCCAGGAATCGAGTACATGATGTCGGATCTTGATATAACCCGAGTGAAAGCGACGTTACCATTGGCAATGTTCGTCATAGGATATGGAATAGGACCAATGATATTTTCTCCTATGTCAGAAAATGCTGCTCTTGGTCGAACCTCCATTTATATCGTCACGGTCTTCTTCTTTTTCATTCTTCTGATCCCCCAGAGTTTTGGACCAGCAACTCATTCTCTTGCTTCACTCACTGTGCTTAGATTTATAGCTGGGATTTTTGCTTCTCCAGCCTTGGGAACTGGTGGTGCTAGTGCCAGTGATGTGGTGACCGTGCCATATATGCCAATGGGAATTGTTGCCTGGAGTATGGCAGGAATATGTGGTCCTACTCTTGGACCATTAGTTGGTTCAGCCATCATTAACGCTGCAAATGGTCTGTGGCTCTGGACTCTCAGGTTCATGATGATAATATCTGGAGCTTCGTTTCTCTTTTTCGGGTTCACTTTACCTGAAACTCTGGCAAAGGCCATTTTGCACCGTAAGGCTCAAAGGCTTAGAGCACTTACAGGTAACCCAAATATCGTCAGTGAGGGAGAATTGGAGAACCAAAGTATGACACTAAGGGAAGTTGCAATCGACACATTGTGGAGACCAATTGAGATCATGGTGTTCGAACCAGTGGCTCTTCTGATAGACTTGTACATAGCCTTGATCTACTCCATCATTTTCTTGTGGTTCGAGGCATTTCCCACGGTGTTTGTGGACACCTATGGGTTCACATTGGTCGAGTTGGGTGTCACCTACTCAAGTGTACCCATTGGAATGTTCATCTCAGCTTGGTTTTACATTGCATACATGTACAATGTATACACCAGAAAACTTCTCGAAAACGAAAAATTGGCCCCAGAATTGTTCCTACCACCTACAATCGTAGCAAGTGTGGTGATGCCAATTGGAATCTTTATTTTTGGCTGGAGTGCCAGCGCCAACCAACACTGGATTGGGTGTTTGATTGGAGCAGCCTTGTTCGGAGCGGGAGGATTTATTGTGATCCAGGCCCTATTCAACTACATGGCAATGTCGTTCCCACGCTATATCGCTTCTGCATTTGGTGGAAGTGCACTTTTGAGATCTGTAATGGCCGGATGCTTTCCGCTCTTCGGAGCACCACTCTTCAACAATCTTAAAACCCACAAGTTTCCAGTCGCCTGGGGTAGTACAATTTTGGCATTGATCTGTGTTGGCATGATAGCCATTCCCGTAACATTTTACATATTGGGACCACGCATTAGAGCAAAGTCCAAGTATTCTGGATAATAAATTCGCAACCAAAAAAATAAACCGATTTTGCTCACTAATGTGGTACGGATGCGTTCCTACATATAGCCGAGGCTCGTTCCTTCGTAGCCTCGGCGCGACAGTCTCAAACGTATAAAACCGTTGCATTTGTCCCAATCCACAAATATGTCAGTCTACATTGTTTCCACCGCACGTACTCCCATTGGGTCCTTCCAGGGCGGATTATCTTCCTTGACTTACACCGACTTGGGAAGCCACGCCGTCAAAGCTGCGCTTGAAAAAGTGCCACAAATCAAGCCAGAAGAGGTTGATGAAATCTTGTTTGGAGGAGTTTTACAGGCCAATGTGGGCCAGGCGCCCGCACGCCAGGTCGCTCTCAAGGCTGGGTTACCGGAAACCATCGTTGCTACCACCATTAATAAGGTTTGTGCTTCAGGAATGAAGTCTATCATCTTGGGAGCACAGTCGATTTTGACAGGAAGTGCTGATATCGTTATTGCTGGAGGTGCCGAATCCATGTCTAACACACCATACTACTTGCCTTCTGCCAGAGGCGGAGCTCGTTATGGAGATTCCACTATGGTTGACGGAGTCCAGAAAGATGGATTGTTGGATGTCTACTCGCAAAAATTGATGGGTGTTGCAGCCGAAAAATGTGCCCTGGATTACAGTGTAACCAGAGAAGACCAGGATGCTTTTGCCACCTCATCTTACTCCAAGGCCGCCAATGCCCAAAAATCCGGAAAATTTGACCTGGAATTGGCCCCAATTACCATCAAGGGTGTTCGTGGAAAACCAGATGTGGTGGTGTCGGAGGACGAAGAGGTGAAAAACTTCAACGAGGCAAGACTCAAATCGGCCAGAACCGTGTTCCAGAAGGAAAACGGTACTGTGACCGCTCCCAATGCCTCCAAGTTGAACGATGGTGGAGCTGCCGTGATCTTGGTTTCCGAATCCAAGTTGAAGGAATTGAAGTTGACTCCCTTGGCCAGAATCTCCGGCTGGGGTGAGGCTGCCCGTGCTCCTTTGGACTTCACCGTGGCTCCATCGTTGGCTATCCCAAAGGCTTTGAAGCATGCCAAGTTATCTCAACTGGACATTGACTTCTTTGAGTTGAACGAGGCCTTCTCTGTTGTTGGAATTGCCAATGCCAAGATCTGTGACATTCCACAGGATAAACTCAATGTGTACGGAGGAGCCGTCGCCTTGGGCCACCCATTGGGATGTTCGGGTGCCAGAATCGTCGTTACTTTGTTGTCGGTGTTGAACCAAGAAGGAGGAAAGATTGGTTTGGCTGCTGTGTGTAACGGAGGTGGTGGAGCATCTGCCGTGGTCATAGAGAAGCTCGACAAGGATTACAAGCTCTAGGTAGATCAATTGAGTATCATATCTTATGTCTTCTCATTTTTCTTCTCAATTCTTCTTTCTCACTTTTCATCTCAATTCTTCTTTTTCATTTCTCACTTCTTCTCACTTTATCTCTCGCATGTATGACCCATTCCAAGGGTCTCGATTCTGCCCATATTTGGCTAGAGAACGATGAGCCCGGGGTGTTCGAGCAAGCCACTATGGCGTTCTGGATAGTGGATGATAACATTTCAGCCGTATTTGATCAACTTCAAAAATTTATGGCACCTTTTTCAAGGTATCCGTGGTTCCATTCTCCGCCCAATTTTGCATTGCATTCGTACAATTCTATACGGTACTTGTACGGGAACCTTGTTTACGACTCAAATGTTAACGATGAATGGCTTTTAGTGAGACTTTTATGGGAATTTCTGCAAACGGTAGATTCCTATATTTATTTGTGGGATTCCACCGATGGAGAATTTGTGCTAGTAGAACACTACGAAACAAAGCCAGAATGGCTCGAGCCTCTCAACTCGAGAAATAGGTGCTGGTTGCACCATGGAAAGCTATATTTGAGCGAAGAGGACTCTGCCAAGTTGCTGTTGGATGAGGCTATCAAGATGATAAAGGTTGGTCTTTTCGGTGAAGAAAAACAGCTTAGTGGTTCTTTCATAAAGCAAATGAGTCTGCTATCAAACTACTATCTCGAACTAGTTCACGATATCCCAGAGATAAGCTTGACAAAGGAATTGGCTAGCCGTATTCATCTCCAGCCATGGCTAGCAAGTAGAGCCATTTCAGCAGCTTCGGAGTCCAAAAGTGTGGTTGAGTCCATGGATATCGACTCGGGAGAGCTGTCGTATACTGTGGGCTTGCCGGCGCTTACAATTGAAATGGTAAAGTTTCATAATACTGGTTCTCTATCCGAAATGGTATCACAGTGGCTCACTTATGGATACCAGATTTTGGTCGATGGGGGAGTGGTGGGCGACCAGGAACCAAAAGAATTGCAAGAGGAAAGCAGCATTGATTTGAGTAGATTCTCTTTTCAAAAAGAGTTGGTGCTGAGTGGTCGACTAAAGGAAATCGTGCCTGAAAAATTCGAGCTGTTTAATGACGAAAACTACGAGGCTCCAATTGAACATGAAGAAATCGCCACACATCTACGGGAAATGCTCGAGAAGACAGAGCTCAGTGACCAGGAATCGAATGAAGACGAGCCGGATCTGGACGAACCGGACCTGGACGAACCCGATCTCGACGACTTTTTGAGTACTTTTGCAAGCACGAGCTCAAGTTGTCCGATGAACAAATACAAGGGTTTGTCGCCAAAGAGCGGAAACGGGAGTACAACGACGATAGCGACTATAGGAGTGAGTCGGACTAATGTATAGAGGCAGACTGAAAGTATAGAAGTTAAACTGAATGGCTACAGTCAGTGACATTAAATATTAAGCTAAACTAGAGACAATGTAGTTTGCGGGAGAAGGTATGCTAACAATCGATGGATATGTTTCGTTCGCTGAGGCTGTGGACGGTCCAAATCCACGTTCGAGCAGCGTAATCCATGTTCGATGCGATCTTTGACGGGGTAGATTCCACACCATCCACGGCATAGTACTTGCCATTATCCTTCTCGAGAGAAAGGTTGGGATCAAGACAGCACTTGACGGTGGCATTGGCACCATCAGGAACAGATACGCCAAAAAAGTAGCCAAAAACTTGGAAAAAACACCAGAACATGATGCCTATTATTGGAAGACGAGTCCAGTATGAGAATAGGTTGGTGTTCATGACAAACCCAGGGTGGACAGACATACAGAGGACCAGCGGGTTACGCAAAGCTAGCATTTTCATAAAGTGGATTCCGGCGGTTTTGGCGAGGCCGTATCGGAACCAGGTGAAAATTATGTTGGGGAAGTAGTTGAACGTCAGGTTCATGTTGAAGTAGTGGAAGGCAAACTGGTGGCCGATGGAACTGACGTAGACGATCCGCGGAGGATCAGATGGGGAAATAGGTGGGTTGTGTTTTCGAGGTGAGAAAGTAGTCTAGTGGTGAGCAAGAAAGGAGCCACATAATTAGTTTGCATTTGGATCTCGAATCCGTCCTCGGTCATGGCATATGGAAGCGCCATCACCCCAGCATTGTTGACAAGAATATTAAGGTAATTTTCTACCGATTTGAACGTATCCACCGCAGCGGTCACCGACTTGAGATCTAACAAGTCTGCTTCCAAGAAAAAACCTCCCAAGAACCGAGTCTCACGCTCCTCGTCCGTGTATGATTCCCGAATCGTGGCGGCTCGTTCCCTTATTTCTTTGATCGATTTTAACACTCGGTTCTTGCTTCGGCCAGCAATGTAAACCACATATCCATGAAGGAAAAGCTCAAGAACGGTGTACCAACCGATGCCACTGTTTCCACCGGTTACGAAAGCCACCCTTCTGTCGGTCTCCGGGTCGTAATATGGGAGAGACAGGGGATCGAAGCCTGGGGGAGACATGGCGTAGACTCGGGGTACCTGCACAATTTACGGCAATCTTTTTACGTGAGAACTGCAGATTGCGAAAGCTTAAATAGGAAGCTATGCATTGGAGAATTCACATGGTGGGCAGTATGATGAGTTAAATTGGCGGTTGAAGAGATAGGGTTGATGAGCGATACGAGAAGAGCCTACAACGTGTTTTTGAGAGAAAGACCACCACCTCTTAATTATCAATGCTAAAACGGCAATTTAGAGCTGAGATGCCCAATGCGGAAACCGCCGCAGCCATCAACTTGCCATACTGGTGTGATACGTGGCTGAAACCAAGGAACTATTTGAAATGTTTTGCTATTCAGTTAGTTTATTTGGTTTAGAATATCCCCTAAAATTTCCTCTGGTGTCTTGTTCGTGGTGTCCACTGCCAAACACTCTCCTCCATTCGCAACCAACTCGTCCCCATTGGGAATCTCCATAATATCATATTGCGACTTGACCATGTCCGATTTCATATAATGACCCTTTCTTCCACTCACACGCTTCATGAGATCCTCAAACGTGGTGTGGAGGAACAAAAACCGAAACTTGATTTCGTTGTGGGGAAATTTTTCACTGCTCGATTTTTTGATGTAGCTTCTGTACACCCTCTTCAACATAGAACACAGCACAATGCAAATCTTGGACTTGTTCTCGGGCGAAATAGCCTTCTCTGACGCCTCTTCGCTTAACTGTCTTAGCCAACCCCATCGATCTTCGTCCGTAAGTGGAATGCCTTTGGACATTTTTTCAATATTTTCCGGAGGATGAAGAGAATCACCTTCAATAAATGGACACGCAAATTGAGCACTCAAGAGCTCTGCTATGGTTGTTTTGCCGGTCCCGGCGGGTCCTCCGACAACGATCACTGTGTTTTGGGTCATGGGCAGAAGAGTAGCGGTGAAACTTGGTATTGGTGAGTTGGCGAGCGTGGGGGATGGCGTGGGGGCGCGAAATTGTGGGGAACCACGACTAACCTACAATGCTATTTGCACCCATTAACAAAACTATCTACAAATTGCTATTTCCACATTTATGCTATCTACAATTTATCGCCTTTTTCGCGTCTTCTTCATTGTTTGGCGGAGGTTGATAAGTTCTTCGCTAATTCTTTTTTCGATCAATGTCTTGACGTCTGTAGCACTCTCTTTATCTACGAAAAGAGTCGGCCACCGCTGACTGAGCCACAAGAAAATTAGTACCAATTTGTGGTTTTCTTCGAGAAGACGAAGCCGTTCCACTGTTTCCTCTGCGGTCGTGGTTTTTCGAGGTTCTTGTTCGAGCAATTTTGTGTGCAAAAAATGAAAGTCAAATATGGTCTTTGTCTCACACTTGGAGATGGTCTCGAAGAAATTAAAGGCGGTATCCACAATCAATTTTGAAGCCATGCGAATGTTGATTGGTGCCAAACTGAGTGTGAGCTGGTCCTCGATCATTGTCTTTCTGAACAAATCTTTCTTTAAAAAAAGTTTCAAAATGTCAAATCGTTCATCAAGCTCGGTAACGAAGAAATCTGACATTTTCACATCGGCGGTCTCGTGAGCAAACTGACTCAAAATCTCATAGAACGACGTTCCTTGTGGGAACTTGCTCATATAAAGCATCCATATTTTGTTGGTGGGCCAAATACATGCCTTCACGAGATCTTGATTGGGTTCGGCCATCATCTTGCGAACATGTCTCAAGTCTTTGGCTTTCAATGCCGTGACAAATCCTTCCAGTTGACCTTTCCCAGCACTAAACCGCCCAGCTCGCCCAGCTATCTGCTTTGTAGCAGATGCTGTAAGCGGCACCGTCTCACTGCCGTTAAATTTTGTAGTGGTGTAAAATACCACCCGCTTGATTTTCAAGTTAAGACCCATTCCAACCGCATCTGAGGCTACGAGAATATCATACTGGCCACTGTTGAACCCATTGGCTTCCTTAGACCGAATTTCAGGTGGAAGTGCTCCATAAATCACCCCTACACGAAACTTTGTCATTTTCTCAATCTCGCACTTGAGCTCAAGAATCTTCCGCTTTGAAAATGCAATAACACAATCACCTTTGGCCAACTTTTTCAACAGATGAAGCTCTTTCTGCGCCACAGTCAACTTTCCAAGCCTCTCGTAGGTTTTAATTTCAAGTTCATCTCCTGTTATATTGGCTAGTTTCTTGATCAAGGGAACTGCACTCTGCTCTCCACACATGTGAATTACTTTGGCCTGAACCCCAAAACGGCACCTGTCCATGCTGAGCCTCGTCTGTCGTCGGCAATCATCTGAATCTCGTCTATGACACATGTATCCATCGGTTTGTGAAGAGGGATCATCTCGATTGTTCCGGACGAAATGTCACTGACTTTACCCACTTCGTCGATCGACGGAACCACTTCTTCTCCAGTGATAAGATTGCACCGGATTCCCTGCTGGTTGAATCTCTCGTAGATCTCTCTCGCGAGCAACCGGAGGGGCCCCGCATAGTAACCTGACTTTGACTTGGCGAGCTCTTGGAGTGAGTTGTAGGTCTTACCACTATTGGTTGGTCCCACATGAAGGACCAACTTACGCTTCATTTTCCTGGCTTCCGGAAACCACGACGCTGGGCTTGAGAGATCCACCAGCGAATTCTGAGGCTGGATAGTGTAGAGATTCTGTTCAATGTACTCTTTGTAGAGTAGCTTGGCCATGATAGAATCCAATGTTTCTTCGTGGTTTCGGAAATTGTAGATCTGAAGTATCTCGTGTGGAACCCTGCCATCGGCAACGTCCTGGATGATGCCAGCGACGTTCTGTAGTCGAGGGTTGATGAAATTAACTGGAGCTACTGGCTGATGGTCATTGCTGCGAAAAGCTTCAAGTTGTTTTTCAACTTTTTGTGAGAGTTCCGATACTAGGGTTTTGGAATCTTCGTGATTGAGTGTGTTTAAGTATGCGAGAGGAGGCGCAAATGCTCGGTTTTGTAAAGTTTTGGCCACATTTTGGATCAGCTGGGATGCTATCGAGTGGAGAGTTTCGCTCGATTTCGACAGATATAAACGATTTGACAACTTTATATGACTCACAGCCAACCTCGCCAGCTTTTGGAACACCAGCAAAGCATTTACATGGCCGCAAGGCGACCACGGTCGGTATAACCTTGTTATTCCATACATGCAACTCGATGCCCAAGCGACATTTTTCGCAGCGAAATTGAAGTATCCTGCAGCTGGAATCAGTTGCGTTACAACTACACGACAGTTACAGGGCATAGAAACTCTATCATTTTCCCAGTTTCGGCCAATTTAAACAACAATTAGTGGGTTTCCGACCTCGGGGTTTCTTATGGAACGAAAACAAACCCAGCAAAAGGCGCAACTAGCCGCACAATTCAACGATTTCTACCTCCACATCACGTCACCAGCAGTCAATCAGATCGGATGTTATCGTATTATCGATGAGATAGGCGAGGGTGCTTTTGGCAAGGTGTACCTAGCCATGCATATAATCCTCAATGTGAAGGTTGTACTTAAATGTGGCTTGATTGACGACCCCAATATAGTACGAGAGGTGTTCTACCATAGACAACTCAAACACAAAAATATCGTCAAACTCTACGAGGTGATTAAAACAGAGAGCCATCTTTGGCTAGTAATGGAATATTGTGAAGGAAATGAGCTTTTTACTATATCTACGAAAACGACGACTCACATATGAAGAGTGCCAGAGAATATTCAGCCAGATCGTAATGGGTATATCGCATGTGCACAAGCTCAACCTTTCCCACCGAGACCTCAAGCTCGAAAATATCCTTCTTGCTGACAAGAAAAAGACCGTGGTCAAGTTGACGGATTTTGGCTTTGTTAGAGAGTACGACCCACGCCAACGGAAATTGCTCTCGACGGTTTGCGGCACCACCGTATATATGGCGCCCGAATTGCTCAAGAACGAAAACTACTCAGGCTTCGCCGCCGACATATGGGCTCTTGGGGTGATTTTGTACACCATGTTCTACGGAGTGATGCCGTTTGATGAGGACGACGACCTTCGAACCAAGTTCAAAATCATTCACGACGAGCCCGAATACAGAAGTGGAGTTCCTAATGAAGTTATCTTGCTAATTCAACGCATGCTCTGCAAAGATCCCCGTCAAAGAGCTTCTTTGACTGAAGTTCAAAACTCAACTCTTCTCATGGATCACAACCATCACCGAAGATCGCGGTCCTCCATCCACACCGACGCTGGTTCTATCGTGTCCATCACCCAGTGGTACAACGACCCGGGTCAGCCTTTCGAGTCAAAGGTTGAGCGCCATCTTTTGAAGCGGTTTCGCAAGTTGAACATTGATGTCGACCATCTCAAAAGCAGCGTACAAAACCACCAGATGAACTCGTTGACAGCATTCTACGAGCTTTCTCTCAAACATGAATTTGCCAAAAAACGCTACTACAAAGAAAAGAAGAAAAAGTATAACGATGCAAGAATGTCATTGAGACGGTCCAGAGACAGATTTAAGAGCGCACTTTCGCTTTCAGAACAAGGTGGAACCCAGCCCTTGGAGCGCATTATATCCTCGTTGAGCATAGGATCCAACCGCAACAACAGCCGAACGAACATTTCGAAAATGGCGTCTCCGCGACTCTCAACTGACAGTCGACTAGATGGGACAAAAAAGCACCATTCTATGAACGAAAAATTGAATAATAGATCAGCACAGGGAATAGAAAACGGGAACGCTTTGAACAGAACCGTTTCTTTCTATCCCGATACCGAAAAGCAGTCATCGAAAGGAACAGGAATGAGTCTCTATTCTGAAGATAGCACCAGCAAAAGACCTAAAAACTCAAAGATTCTCAACAAGCTTCAATTCTGGAAGCGAACCAAAAATACAGACGAAAGGTCTCCGGAGCTGCAGACTCTCGAACAGTTCAGTAACAAATCTGAGATGGACGACGGTGCTCCATCCGAAAAAATACCCACTATCAACTACATTGAAGATCATGCCGACGTAAACTCGCCTTCACCTCGATCGGGTGTTCCACCAGCGGAGAATCTCGAGAACGGTAATACCTTGTTTAACGGGACCAGAACTTATCGGACTCGACCCTCGTCTGTGATCTCACAGCAGAGTCAATTGAGCCATTTGAGTCAGCTTCTGACGATGATTTCTGAATCGGAATTGGATTTGGACGAGACGGAAATGAGTGATTCCATGGACGAGTACGCCGAGTACGACGAAGATGGAGCATACGAGTCTTCCATCAATGCCTCACAGCACGAGTTACAGCATAACCGTGGCTCGTCTGGAGCCCTAGCACCTCAGAAGAGACGACCAAGTTACAGACGAAACATGTCCTCAGATATGTCGATTTTGTCCACTTCTACCAATGCTACTGGACCTCAATTGACGGCGCAAAATTCTGTTCCGAGACTTAGACACCATTCCGGCCACCGCAAGCGGTCTTCCATGTCAAGGCTCTCGAGTAACTCGTCGGATGAAGGCCAGAGACTGAAGAAGGCAGACAACGGTTCTTTGTCTCGTCTTGCCAATACTCCCCAGGTGACTCCAGTCAGCGTTTTTCGGCCAGGAACTCCAGATCTCAGTCTGAACGGAAACACATATAATGCCCCGACCGGTTTCAACTTTTTGGATGTCAATTCTAATGGTTCTGCCCCAGTAGTGCCTCGTTCTCAGTCACCTCCATTAACCACCAAACCATTTTCCAAACCCAAGCCAATGAAAAACATCGATTCTCTGGCGGAAAAGCATCGAGGCGCAACTCCCACGGGAGGATACGAGACCAAATTTGTCATTATTGACGAGGAAGATGAGGACTAATATATGGAGACCTCTATTATCA
This sequence comes from Callitettix versicolor, assembly GCA_022606455.1. Taxonomy (NCBI): domain Eukaryota; kingdom Metazoa; phylum Arthropoda; class Insecta; order Hemiptera; family Cercopidae; genus Callitettix; species Callitettix versicolor. Next base: position 297,182 of record JAJIZJ010000861.1, read on the forward strand.
GGACACGGTTTGCTCGCGCACCTCCAAAAACAGGATGTCGCACGGTATCGAAAAATTTTCAGCATTTTAGTTCAGAGACCATGACTTCAGTAATCGTCGTAGACAACGACTTGGCTGGATGCCTCAAGGAGTATGGCCAGATCATCGACTCGGTCAACGAGTCCGTCCTGTTTTCTGAGTCATTGCAACCATTCATAAAACCCTACACTAACGAAATCATCAACACGTCCGAATTGAAAACCAAAATTGTTGAATCATCTTCGCCCAAAAATTTGGCTCAGTTGTCGGACAAGGAGTTTGAACCTGCGTTCAACTTGATCGTGTACATTTTGTTACAACTTGAAGGCTCCATCGAAAAGGTGGTTGGTGGAAATTCTCAAGTTGTCCAAAATTTGTTAGACTGCAATCCCAAACAAGCGCCATCGTTGAGAGACCGTAAGTCTATCAAGTCCACCAGCATTCTTTCAGTATTGAACACCATTTTCAACTTCATTCCTGAGACATCCAGAACCAGAATCACCGTCTTGGAGAAAATATTATACATATATGAGAACTCGTCGTTGGATTTCCTGTTGATGGAGTCGTCGATTGGTGACAACCTCGTACAATGGCTCGCCAAAACTGGGGCTTCGTCTGACGAGATCAAGGCTTTGTTCTGGAAGTTTATCACCTTGGACAAAAAGGCCAGTTTGGGGTCTTTGCAACTCATAAAAAACTTCACATCGCAATATACTTTAAACCTTGAACAATTACAGACTTTGATCAAGTTTGCGTTGGTGTCGGAGGTTGTTGATGTGTCGTTCTTGGTCAACAACAACGTGGCTCAGGCCATCCAAGCAAACTCCAGCGATAGTGTGGTGCAAATTTTCGTCGACTATACTTCCGGAAAGCTTCTCACAACCGTTCCATCTGGACTTCCGCTTGAGCCTATTGTTCAAAAATCGAAAATTTTGGTGTTGGCTAAATTTTTGATTGATAACGACGACAAGCTCGTTTTCAACTACAGCGACTTCCCATCCACCTTGAGTGAGTCTCCGGAGCAGTTTGAAATGTTGGTGGTGAACTCGCTCAAAGCAGGAGTAGTTGACGGCAGATTGAGTCAATCAGACCAAAAGTTTTACTTGACTCGAGTTAACCGGTTAATCTTGGCTGGCCATGACAACAGTAAGAACTGGAATGCCGTGAGAACGATCTTGAACGAGTGGAAGAACGCATTGGAAAACATAGATGAGATTGTGAATGCTTCGAGAGAAAGTATCGTCAACAATAATAACGCTTAATGGAGATGTACGACGGGAAATAATATACACCGTATAATAGAAAATTATGTAGGATGGTCGCTCAGTCGTGCTCGTTGTCGAGAACTACAAGAACACCTCCGACCAAATGCAAGGAGCCACAAACGAACACATCCACGTCGGCCTCGTTGGTCAAACTCTTGATAAAGTTTGCACTGGTTTCTATCTCATGGAGAATGTGTTTGCGAGTGTTGGCATTATTCTTCTGGTCTAGCTCGCTCCATATTCCAGCAAGCATTTTCTGGACCACGAGCTTGTCGACAAGGTCTTTGGAGGTGTTCATGGAGACGAGATCGGCGTTGTAGTCACCACTTGACCAGGTGACATTGGTGGTGAAAATAACGTGGTTGAATCTGAATTTGGAAGATGCCATCACTTCATAAAGCTTGACGAGCAAATCCCCGGCATTATCTCTATTCTGCTGATTGAAAAGAAGAACCTTGATGTTATTTGCAGCCGGTTTACTTGTTTCCATTTGTTGGGCAAACCACTTTGAAGCCACAGCCATAGACTCAATGGTGTGGGCACCGTCGATGTACCAGGTGATTTTTTCGAACCCTGGCTTATCCTTGACGATCTGACACCGACCTGGCCATTGGGTTTTCTCCAACCCACTGATGAACTTATCGGGAAGAAGTGCTTCCTCATAATTTGGCAACTCATCCAGAGGCACGCCGAGTTTCTCCAACCGAATTGCTGCCAATTTCACCGCCAACGCTGCATTCTGGCGCTGGAAGTCTCCAGCTAATCCCAATTTCTGGTGGGTGGGTAAGATGTTTGGTGACACTATTTCCAAAGACGAAACTTGGCGCTCTTTTGCCCGTTCTTCAATGAATTCAATCGCCTCCGGGTGTTCAACCTGCTCGCTGACAACCGCAGGAACGCCCTTCTTGAAGATTCCCGTCTTGTTCCACGTGATAGACTCAATGGTGTTTCCAAGCATAAAAGTGTGGTCTATACCCAAGCTAGAAATACCAGTCACCACCGGGGTGTCTATTATATTTGTGGAGTCGTAGTGGCCCCCAATGCCCACCTCGTAGATGGCTGTGTCCACACCCTCGCTCATAAACACATGGAACGACATAATGGTCAAATACTTGAAGTACATTGGCTTAACCTCGTTGCATGGCTGCAAGTGCGGAAACTCATCGGGCGACGATTCGGTTGAAGATAACCGGTCCCAAACATCGAAAAAGTACTTGGCAAACTTGAGCTCGTTAATGGGCTGACCATTGATCCGAATCCGCTCTCGAACCGACTTTAAATGGGGCGAAGTGAAAAGTCCAATCTTTCCTATGGGTCCATTACCTCCTTGATACTGTGACAAAATCGACTCTGTGAACGCACACGTCAGCCCCTTGCCCTTCGTGCCGGTCACATGGATCAAGTTGAGTTTGTTGAAATCTTCTGGCTTGTAACCTAAACGGCGGGTATATTCATAAACCTCCCTGAGAGAAACCTCATTTCGATTAACACTAGGACCCAATTTTTTCGTGGCTTCTATGGTGGCAAAGTTGGACTGCAACGAATTGAGTGCCTTGACAGCATCCTTGTAGCCACGGGCACGGCTGTTCATGGGTTCCATGGGGGATAATTGAACACTCAGCAGAAACACCAGAGCACCAGTTTTTGACAGGCTGAGTGAGAGGTTAAGGAAATTTTTGAGAGCGGAGCGGGACGTGCGCGCACCGCCACAGTTTTTTACGCCGGTGTTTGGGTGCCGCGGCCAATGACTCAGTCTTCGCGTGCGGATTCCTCTTCTCTTGTATTCTTGTGGTTCATCAACTGATTTTAGTGCTATCATCAACTGATACGCCGATTTCTTTTAGTTTTTTCTCCAGGCCGTTTTATTCACATCACAATGAAGTGCTAAGCTGGATCCACGTGTCTAGTTTTGTACAACAGGATCGGAACAATTTCGAGCTTTTGATCAGGAGAAACCACATTTAATAATGATCATAAATTACCGCCCAGAGTCGGGTCTAGCTTTCCCAGTGTGTGTCCCAGTGCAGTGAAACCGCCGGCCGATGCCGTGCTAGTCAGCAAAATGGATTTTGACTCGTGTGACGAGTCTGCGCCCTGAGTCGCAGGGCTCAGTGATGAGTGAATTGGTGGATGACGTTCCGTTGCTCGTTTCGGATTCAGAGGAAGACGAAGCTGAAGAAGCCGGAAAGGAAGCTAAGAGAGTTGGTGCCGAAAACGAAAACGAAAAGAACAGCACTCGGTTGAAGCAGGAAAGAGACCAGGTGATGACGGTTATCGTCAAGTACATCGCTGCCAAGATCAAAAACTCGTTCCCTCCTGAACAGGCTTCACGGATCGACGGGTCGTTGCCCTTGGACAAGTTTCTTCTCATACTAACCAGTAGACTCCAGGTGTCGTTAGTGGAGTTCATGAAGAGTATAATCTACCTTTTCCGCTACATGGACATTGTCTACTTACTCCGCTACTTGAACCAGTGCAACAACATGGCAAACTACAACGGTATGGACTTTACGTTGCGGAAACTCATCGTGGGCTGTTTCAAGCTTGCTTTAACCAGAGACCGTATCGTGCGCGACTTTCCTCAAATCACCGGTCTTTCCAACCAAGAGATTAGTGCAGTGACAAGAAAGATAATTTCACGTATGAACGGCAAAGTGTCCATTAAAGACACAGAGGTGCTCCGGATGAAGCTGGAACTCTACAGATTTGTGCGAATGGTGTCTACGGTGTATTAGCTTGTATAGTATAGAAATGCGATTTTTAATGCGATTTTTCCTATGAGTCACTCACACCCGCTACACCGTTCTCTGCATGAGTCACAAGCAAGTGAAATATATTATTCAGCAGAAAATTCTGTTCCCATAATGTCGATGCCCAACCCTTATGGTCCTAATCCGTCCGACTTCTTGTCGAATGTCGGCAAGTTCGAAGTTATAGAGTCCACTTTGAGAGAAGGAGAACAGTTTGCCAACGCCTTTTTTTCCACTGAAAAGAAGATCGAAATAGCCAAGGCTTTGGATGATTTTGGTGTCGATTACATCGAATTAACATCTCCAGTTGCCAGTGAGCAGAGTAGAAAGGACTGTGAAGCCATCTGCAAGCTCGGACTCAAGGCCAAGATTTTGACCCATATCAGATGCCATATGGACGATGCTAGAGTTGCGGTCGAGACCGGAGTCGATGGTGTGGATGTGGTTATTGGAACTTCTCAGTTCCTCAGACAGTACTCTCACGGAAAGGATATGAACTACATTGCCCAGTCTGCCATCGAGGTGATTGAGTTTGTCAAGTCCAAGGGTATTGAAATCAGATTTTCGTCAGAAGATTCGTTCAGATCCGATATCGTTGATTTGCTCAACATCTACCGTACTGTCGACAAGATTGGTGTGAACCGTGTGGGTATTGCCGACACCGTTGGATGTGCCAACCCTCGTCAGGTTTACGAGTTGGTCAAGACATTGAAGTCGGTAGTCACCTGTGACATCGAATGTCATTTCCATAACGATACAGGCTGTGCCATTGCCAATGCTTACACTGCTTTGGAAGCCGGTGCCAAGTTGATTGATGTATCTGTGTTGGGAATTGGTGAGAGAAATGGTATCACTCCCTTGGGAGCTTTGATGGCTAGAATGATCACCGCCGACAGGGACTATGTCTTGTCCAAGTACAAATTGCATAAGTTGAGAGATTTGGAAAATTTGGTGGCCGATGCTGTTCAGGTGAACATTCCTTTCAACAACCCCATCACCGGTTTCTGTGCTTTCACCCACAAGGCTGGTATTCATGCCAAAGCCATTTTGGCCAATCCTTCTACATACGAGATTCTCAATCCATCTGATTTCGGATTGACTCGTTATATTCACTTTGCCAATCGTTTGACCGGATGGAATGCCATCAAGTCGAGAGTGGACCAGTTGAACTTGAACTTGACCGACGAACAGTGCAAGGAAGTCACTGCCAAGATCAAGTTGTTGGGAGATGTCAGACAATTGAACATTGACGATGTGGATTCCATCATCAAAGATTTCCATGCCGAGTTGGGAACCCCTGCGTTGAAGCCTGTGCTCGGCGACAGAGATGTGAGCGAGGAGCCCATTTCCAAGAAGCAAAAAAGCACATAGAGTAGAAAAGTAGTTGATTGGTTTTTTTTTTTGCTGTAGTTGGCCGTTCGCAAAAATGCGGGGGAGTGCCTCGGCGCAACTCCGTATGGGGAAGGGAATATAAGATATGGAATTGCCTTGTTTGCAAGTTTTTTGTTAACTCGGTCAGACTTTCCTTTCCGTCTTTTTACTTTCATCTACTTGAGTCTCACTTCTATCTGAGTCTCATTTACTAATTTGCTTCCCGGATTTTCATTTCCCCACACTTTTTTCACAATGCTTCCCTCCGTTCAAACCGCCTACACCTTCAAACGAGGCAGCCGTGAGATTGTCAGAAGGGACGATTGGCCCGTTCCGCACCCAGAAGACAACCAAGTGCTCCTCAAGGTGGAAGCCGTTGGTCTCTGTATGTCGGATGTGCACATACTCATGGCGCAAGAAACCCATGTTCCTGAAACGTTTGTCATGGGGCACGAAATCGCAGGGCTGATTGCTGCTGTGGGCGGGAAATTGGAGCTGGATCCGCGGTATAAAGTGGGAAATCGGTTTACAGTTTGTATCGGGATCACCTGCGGTCGCTGTGCCAATTGTCGAAATGGCCATGACAATTGCTGTACGGGCAACGGCAAGTTTCCCGGTGCTTATGGCTTGAATCGTGACGGTGGGTTCCAGCAGTACTTGTTGATCACAGACCTCAACACTTTGCTTCCACTTCCCGATGGACTCAGCTACGAAATGGCAGCTGTTTCCAGTGACTCAGTCTTGACTCCGCTCCATGCTGTGCACAAGGTGAAGCCAGATTTGGTTCCCACGGCCAAAATCCTCGTTATGGGACTCGGCGGGTTGGGATCCAATGCCGTGCAAATCATAAAAACTACGGATGCCATGTGGTAGCGTGCGATGTGAAACCAGAGTTGGAGGAGTTCGCACGCCAATGTGGAGCCGATGAGTTTTATACAGACATCAATTCCAGTCCACACAAACCAGAACTGTTCGACGTGTGCTTTGACTTCTGTGGGTTCCAGGAAACCTTTGACTCGTGTCAAAAATATGCTCAAAGTGGAGGCAAGATTGTGGTGGTGGGCTTAGGAAGATCAAAGTTGATGTTGCGCAACTACGACTCGGCCCGTCGCAGTCTCCAGGTGATTTTTTCATTTGGTGGCACTGCCTCGAGCCAGGAACAGCTGCTTCAGTGGGTGAGAAAGGGTTTGGTCAAGCCAATGGTGACCAATGGTGATTTTGCTGAGCTTCCTCAGTACTTGAAACGGCTTGCCAAAGGCGAGGTTAAGGGCCGTGTAGTGTTCCGGCCGTCAAAGTTGTGAACTATAAATGAAATAAATCATAAATAAGAAATCAAAAAAAACAATAAATCATACATAATGAATCAAAATGAATGAATGTAATAGTTGCACTGTCTCACTCGTTAATTAGTCGTTGTGGTTTTCGCCGCTTACATCATCGCCGATGTAGGAACTCACGATCGACGACTACGGAACCTAATGGCAAAAAAAGGTGAAAATACAAAGAAGGCTGCTGGAAACGCCAAGAAGGCAGAGAACGCCAGCAAGAAAAAGCAAGCCGAAAACCAAGCTGCTGAGGCTGCTGAGGCCGCTCAATGGGAAGATGGAGCCAAGAAGGGTAATAAGAAGAAGGAAGACGCTCAATTTAAAAAAGAAGAAGCAGCTAGAAAAAAGGCTGAACGGGATGCTCTTTTAGCAGCGGAGGAGCAAGCTCTTCCCTCGAAACCTCAAAGTTCAAAACAACGTGGTGCCGCCAAAGTTGCTGCTAGAAGAGCAGGCAAGATCGATGACTTTTTGGACTTTAACAAAGATACTCCCGAGGTCAGTGCCAGTGGAATTGATAATGCTTTGGATGCATTGGCACTCACAAGCAAGGATGGCGGAGTTTCGTCGAAAGATATCGATAGACATCCGGAAAGAAGAATGAAGGCAGCGTACGCAGCATTTGAAGAGCAACGGATCCCCGAGCTCAAGAAGGAAAACCCCGGATTAAGACTCCAGCAAATCAAGAACTTGATCCACAAAGAGTTCCAGAAGTCGCCATTGAACCCCATGAACCAAGAAACCAACATCGACTACAACGCCACCCAGGAGGCTGTCGCATCGAAGAAGCAAGAGGTGCGCCAGAGCCGGGAAAAGAAGTTTGCTTAAAAAAGCGGAGAATAAATACGAAAACAAAGAAAATACAGAAATTGATACTGAAGACAAGAAGAGAACATAATCAGAAACAAAATCTGAAACCAAGGCTGAAGATGTTTTAAAGGTATTCATCTTGGTCTTGTCTCCTCTTCTCTCTTCCCTACTCTATGAGTTTGATCTCAATCATCTTTGATCTCTATTCTCCGTTTTCTCTACTATCTACTCTCTGTTCTCTATAAGTCTCTCTATTCTCTGTTCTCTACATGTGTTTTGTCCTCTCTCGTTGGTCTGTTCTCTCTATATGTTCTGTTCTCGTTGTCTCCACGTTCGCGCATCGCCTATAAAAGGCCCGGTTCGCTCCACGCGAAAAATCCGGCTGCTCAATCTTAGGTTTCATGTCTCGTCTAGACCGATTGGTTGTACTTCTAGAGACAGGCTCCACCGTGTTCATCCGCAACACTGCCGCAGACCAACTATCTGATCTAGCAAAGGGCCATCCAGAAGATGCCATAAATTTACTTGGACGAGTGTTTCCATATTTAAAGTCAGAGAAATGGGAAACCCGTATAGCGGCTGCCCGGGCGTTTGGGGGAATTGTCAACCATTGCGATACCTGGGACCCCAACGACTCCGATGTAATCAAGCGAGAAAGTGAGTTTCATGATATGGAAATGAATGATCCCACCGTGAAAATCGAAGATGATAGCGAACGAATCAAACAAGAACAAGACGAAGAACTCCAAAAATTCGACGACAACTTGTCGAATCTCGTAGACTTCCGGTCGTGGGACCTCCATGCCATTCTCAAGTCGGGCCACAAGCTTTTGTCGCTGAGTGCTTCCGACTCAAATGTCGACATCGAGATTGAAGATTTCGAATCCGACAACTTATTGCTCAAAAAAATCAAGCGAACCCGCATCAAACCCGAACCAACGGTAGAAACCAGACCGCTGTTGGTGGCACCAGCTTCGCTTGGACACACCGTGGATAATATCAAGTCTGAGACGGAATCAGTAAAAACAGAAACAGTGTCGCCCACTCCTCCACCCATGTCTGCTGCTGCCAGTGCCCGACTCAAAGCCATGCAGAAAAGACGAGCTAAAGTCAATGCCAAATCGTCGTCTGGTCGAATAAAACCCGTCGATTTGTCGCAAAGCTCCATGTCTCGCAAGTTGGCTGAAGACCCCGATGCCACTGACGATGCCGTGCCGGAGCCCCAATTTGACCTCACGTCGCAACAGGGCGGCCTGAAGTTGGTGATGGAATCGAAGGACTCGGAACTCTCTCCGTTGCTCTCTCAGCAAGCCAAAGTGTCGGGTTTGGTGTGGCAGTTTCAAGGCGTATACGAGTTGCTTCTCGGCGACTTGTTCGACCCTAAATGGGAATCCCGGCACGGCGCAGCTTTGGGGTTGCGTGAGCTCATGAAAAAGCACGGAAAGGGTGCGGGACGGCTTGCTAAGAAGCTGAGGGCAGATAATGATCGCAATAACTCGGCAACCCTAGAGGACTTGGCTGTACGGCTTTGTACTCTTTTTGCACTCGACAGATTTGGCGATTATGTTTCAGACACTGTAATTGCACCCGTGAGAGAATCGGCTGCTCAAACGTTGGCAGCGCTTTTGATTCATCTCGATGAACCTATTGTCTTAAAGACATTCGACTCGCTCTACGATTTGGTGCTTCAGCCATTTGCAGACAGTCTCAATCTCCCAAAATGCTGGGAAGCAAAGCATGGAGGAATGTTGGGATTACGATACTTTGTGAGTGTCAAGCCAGAAGTATTCTTATCCCGTCCCGATCTATTGGACAAAGTCATTGACATGGTTCTCTTTGGATTGAAAGAAAGTGACGACGACGTGCAAGCGGTCGCAGCATTAACATTGACACCAATTGCTTCCGAATTTGTCGAAACAAAATCAGCACTTGTCCATACCTTGTTGTCTGTCATATGGGATTGTCTTACAAATCTACGAGACGACTTGTCTGCTTCTATTGGTGCTGTCATGGACTTGTTAGCCCGTTTGTGCACCCATACACAAATTATAGACATAATGCAGAAAGATGCTGCTCAAGACAAAGAAAAAGCATTTGAGAATCTTGTTCCTAGATTATTTCCATTTCTTCGCCATTCCATCACCAATGTCAGGAAGGCAGTATTGAGGACCATCTTGGAATTTCTCAACATAGAAGGACCAAAAGTGTGGATAGATGCAAAAACATTACGATTGATATTTCAAAATTTATTGGTGGAGCAGAACCGCGAGGTTCTTGATCTCTCCATGAAAGTTTTCAAGACAACCCTTGATGTTCTTTCCTCACTGCAACCGTCCAAGATTACCACCATTTTCCTGAATCATTACCAACCGCTTTTGTCTCTCTTGATGACTCCAATTGGAATTGCTCGTCACAACTACAATATGAACACCGATCTTATAATGCGTCCCTCGGGACATACACTTGATGCTAGTGAAATTATCGATGTGGATTCCAAGCGTGGACGAAAAAGAAAGCAGGAGGAAAAGAATAAGTTGGACATACCGACCGATGATCTTCGAGTTAATATAGATGCCCCAATCATCAAGGGAGATGTCATGCTTCTTGGATACGAATCCTTTATTCGCACAAGAGCTGCTGCCTCGAATGCATTTGGTCTCCTAATGTCTTACGTTGAAGATGACGATCTTTGCTCGAACTCAAAGATGTGATATGTGGGCATTTAAAGTCACCTCACGCAACTCCTCGTCTCCTAGGTGCTATGATTATCCAAGAGTATGCCGACGCTGCTTTGCAAAGAAACGTTGATGCTCATGAAACCTTACAGCTGTATAGTTCTGCCCTCATGGAAATGCTTTCGAGCCTGGTGGACTTGCCTTACTTCAGGGAATTAGTACCAACGTTGAAGTCGGTTCGAACTTCGTGCCTCCAACTATTCGACACTTTTGTAACGCTTGGCAAGGTTTCACAGTCAAAATTACCACAACTACCTGTCCTTGTGCAAGGCGAAGTTGATGCTGGTCCTGGAGCCTTTGGAATTGAAAATGCTGAAAAGTTGATTAATGAAACTTATGAGAAATTAACAAAGTCGATGCTGGCTAACAATAGATTGGCTGCAAATCTGGCACTTGAAGATTCCAAGCATAGAGTCCAGGTTGCCATTGATGAAGCGAAAATGGCAAGATCCAACAGAAATGTAAGCATTCTTAGTGCTTATTCTGCTTCAGTTCTTGCCGCAACTGGTATACCCAAAAAGTTAAATCCAATTATCAGATCTTTGATGGATAGTATCAAGCAGGAAGAATCTGAAACCCTTCAAAGAAGAGCTGCCGCATCGGTGTCTGTATTGGTGAAACAGTTGAACGAAGGAGGCAAGAAAAATGCCAGCGACAAGATTGTCAAGAATTTGTGTGCATTCTTATGCGTTGATACTTCGGAAATCCCTGAGGTGCAACACAATGTCAAATTTAAAACCAATATTCTCAGTTTGATGAAGGAGGAAGCTAAGACTGATCCTGTGGATATCGCAGCTCATGAACGGGCTGTTCAGGAAGCCAGAATCAAACGTACGGGAGCTATGTTGGCGATGGAAGCACTTATTAACTTGTACTCCACAGCTCTCTTTGATGAAGTTCCAAAACTCAAGGAACTTATGTTGAACCCATTGCTCTCCTCGAGAACTCTACTGGAGATGCGCTCATCGAAGACCAACAGAAGGGACAAGTAGTTATTGATGCTTTGGGTATCTTGCGTGCTCTCTTGCCTAAACTTGATCCCTCTCTTCATGACCAAGTTCTCGAGTGTGTTCCTTATTTGAAGCCTGGTTTGTGCTCAGCCTACTCAGTGTTTCGATATTCTTCCGCTAAAGCCTTGGCAACAATTTGCTCGGTGTGTCCCACCAAGGCTTTCACATTTTTGGTCAAGTCGGTGCTTCCAATGGTCAACAGCTCTGGTGTAACAGAAGAGCGCCAGGGAGCAATTGAAAGTATTTACCATGTATCAGCGACAATGGGTGCCGATATTCTTCCATATATTGTGTTTTTGATCGTCCCAGTGCTCGGAAGAATGAGTGATTCTGACCATGACGTTCGAGTACTTGCAACGACAACGTTTGCATCCATTATCAAGTTGGTTCCTCTTGAAGCTGGAATTCCTGATCCAGAGGGTATGCCGCAGGAGTTACTCGAGGGCAGAGATAAGGAACGAGAGTTCATTCAACAAATGATGGATCCTTCAAAGATAAAGCCTTTTGATTTGCCTGTGTCCATCAAAGCGACGTTGAGGAAGTACCAGCAAGAGGGTGTCAACTGGTTAGCATTCTTGAACAAGTATCACTTGCATGGTATTTTGTGTGATGATATGGGGCTTGGAAAGACTTTGCAAACGTTATGTATTGTTGCTTCAGATCACTACCTTAGGGCCGAAAAGTTCAAGGAAACGAACTCACCCGAATTCCGCAAATTGGCTTCGATTATCATCTGCCCTCCTTCATTGACTGGTCACTGGGAGCAGGAAATTCTTCAATACTCGCCGTTTTTGAAACCCTTGGTTTACGCGGGAGGACCATCTGCTAGAGCAGCGATTCGCTCACAGATCTCTTCAGCGGATATAGTTATAACTTCTTATGACGTCTGCAGAAACGATATCGACCATCTTTTGGCACACGATTTCAACTACTGTGTACTTGATGAAGGACATATCATCAAGAATTCTTCCTCAAAATTGACCAAGTCGGTCAAGCAAGTGAGAGCAGAACACAGACTCATTTTATCGGGCACTCCAATCCAGAATAATGTTTTGGAGTTGTGGTCTTTGTTCGACTTTTTGATGCCAGGTTTCTTAGGCACCGAAAAAGTGTTTCATGAAAAGTTTGCCAAGCCTATTGCTGCCAGCAGAAATAGCAAGACCTCCTCAAAGGAACAAGAAGCCGGAGCGTTGGCGCTCGAGTCTCTTCACAAGCAAGTGTTGCCGTTTATGTTGCGTAGATTGAAGGAAGATGTGTTGTCCGATTTACCTCCAAAGATCATCCAGGACTACTACTGTGAGCTCAGTGAGCTTCAAAAAACCTTGTACAAGGACTTTGCTCAAAAGCAAAAGAATACAGTGCAAGAAGAGATCAACCATCGACTGGATGGAAAAGAAGGTGGAGAATCAAACACCCATGTGTTCCAGGCACTCCAGTATATGAGAAAGCTTTGCAACCATCCTGCCTTGGTGGTTTCGCCTGAGCATCCCAAGTTCAACGAAGTCAACGAATATCTTCGAATCAATAAGAGTGACATTCGCAGCATAAATCATGCTCCAAAATTATTGTCGTTGAGAACCTTGCTATTGGAATGTGGTATTGGTGTTGACGATAGTGATTACATTGGTAAGGGCAAAAATAAAAAACTGCAGCAGCAAATCACTGCAGAAGGAGTGATATCCGACCATCGAGCATTGATTTTCTGTCAATTAAAAGATATGCTTGACATAGTCGAAAATGAACTTTTGAAGAAACATCTCCCATCGGTGACCTACATGCGTCTAGATGGAAGCACCGACCCCAGAGACAGACAATCCATTGTGCGTAAATTCAACGAGGATCCGTCTATCGATGTGTTGCTTCTCACCACCAAAGTTGGAGGATTGGGGCTCAACTTGACTGGTGCAGATACTGTCATATTTGTGGAGCACGACTGGAACCCGATGAACGATCTCCAGGCTATGGATCGAGCCCACCGATTGGGTCAGAAAAAGGTTGTGAATGTTTATCGTTTGATAACGAAGCATACTTTGGAAGAGAAAATTATGGGTTTACAAAAGTTCAAGATGAACATTGCATCTACAGTGGTGAATCAACAAAATTCTGGGTTGGCGTCGATGGATACAAACCAACTTTTGGACTTGTTTGATGTTGACGAGGCTGCGGCAAAGTCCACCAACGACAATTCGGTCCCAGAAAGAGAAAACTACGTGCCTGAGGACGTCAAGAGTGGACTTTCAGGAAAGGAAGCTGGAGCCGTCGGAGAGTTGGGAGACTTGTGGGACGAGCAGCAATACGAGGATGAGTACAACCTTGACAATTTCATAAAAACGTTGAAATAGTCGTCATAATGAAGCTACTGAACTAATCTTAATCTCTTCTCCGTAGACCTCTTCGCACTATCTGAAAAATGCGATGAGTGCGAAATTGAAAACTGAAAACTTCACATACAACCACGCTACCGCCATCTTTTGGGCCGAAGATGGGGAATCCAGATAAGCTCGAGGAGCTAGAACGACAAATGGAACAATCGTTCCCGTATTTGGCATCGGATGAACAATCTTCAACTAACAGAAATGCTCAAACTCTCTCAGATTTCGAAGGGTCCATTCAAAATTCACAAACTAAAAACCAAGTGGAAGTACCTCAAACAAAGAAATGGGTTCATTTCGTTGCAGGAGGCATTGGTGGAATGGTCGGAGCCGTCATTACATGTCCACTTGATGTGGTGAAGACGAGACTCCAGTCAGATGCGTATCAATCACTTTACAACAAATCCCCAAAATCAAACAATCCATTGATCAAAGCAGCCCAGCACTTTAAGGAAACAGGGTCTGTGATACACCAGCTATATGCTACGGAAGGAAGTAGAGCATTATTTAAGGGTCTTGGACCGAATTTGGTAGGAGTGATTCCTGCTCGTTCTATCAACTTTTTCACTTACGGAACTACAAAAGAATTGGTCTCATCTCATTTTAACGATGGAAAAGAAGCTACCTGGATCCATTTGGTTTCCGGAATTAATGCTGGTTTCGTGACATCCACAGCAACCAACCCAATATGGCTTATCAAGACAAGATTGCAATTGGATAAAACTAAAGGTAGACACTACAAAAATTCGTGGGACTGCTTCAAACATATCATCAAGTATGAAGGGTTCCGAAGCCTATACAAGGGACTCAGTGCGTCGTATTTGGGAGGAGTGGAGTCTACCTTACAGTGGGTTTTATATGAGCAAATGAAGTCCTTCATTAACAAAAGATCTATCGAAGCTCACGGTGCTCATGGCGCTACTAAGACTACTAAGGACCACATTTTGGAGTGGTCTGCTAGGTCGGGGGCCGCCGGAGCTGCAAAATTCGTGGCTTCTCTTATCACTTATCCACATGAAGTAGTAAGAACAAGATTGAGACAGGCACCTTTGGAGTCTACGGGAAAGCCCAAGTATACTGGACTTGTCCAATGTTTCAAGCTCGTTGTCAAGGAAGAGGGTCTTGTGAGCATGTATGGAGGTTTAACACCTCACTTGTTGCGTACTGTGCCCAACTCAATCATCATGTTTGGAACGTGGGAAATAGTGGTGAGACTATTGTCTTGAAGATGTTGTACATAGCTTGTAAATAGATGCATATGGGTAGATGAAACGGGTTAATTTGGAGTTTTGTAGGTTTTCAACAAGAGTCTTTTTGTCGTTTGTACTCCTCTTCCTCCGGTGCCATCTCAGTTCGACTTCGCTTTTAAAATTTGGGTTGGAACAAACATTTCCGAAGTTGTACTTGAAGACTCAATGGCGCTTTTATGATTATCTCCAATATTTTGCACGAATTTGTAGTATTTTGGAGGCTCGCCTGGAGGTAGAGGTATGGCCATGGAGAGTATTCGTGGGTCTTTAGGATGGTTAAATTTTGATTTTAAGGGGATAGTGGCATTAGGCAATTCCTCGTTTTGAGATATCTGAGGAACCTTACCCAATGGGTTCAATTCAGGGTTGAAATACACAGACTTCATACCCCACAATTTGGATTTTTGCTGTTCGAGACGTTCATTTTTTTCGTTTATACGAGCCAAAAACGGCTCCAACTTATCCTTGTGTATCCCGTTCTTCCTGATGAAGTCCCAGTCGTCTTCTAGGCGAGCAATTAGCTTTTTATCGCTGTTTTTGTCATCTTTTAGTCGTTGTATTCGCCTATAAAGTCTTATAGGATCTGTTGTTTGAGCTCTCTCAAGCTGTAGCTGGTGTTTCTGGCGCTTCTGGATGGCACCCTGCTTGCGTTTTTCCTGTTTCCGGAGATCTTCGGTTAAATTATAGTTTTTTCGGATCATGGAGCATTGAGATGAGAGTCAATTCTCAATCTCGAATTTCAAATCTCAAATCTCACACTAAAAGAACACTCACTAAAAAGATCGCTCATTAACGAAGAAGAATACTGAACACGAATATCTACCACATAGTTTTAGTATGAGCGAATTCGATTACTCGAAAGTGCCGGTGGAGTCCCTAGAGTCGCTTAGAAACAGGCTCAACCAAGTGCATCTCTCGCTCCGAAAATTAGCAGATCAAGTGAACCACAATATTCGAAACCCCAACAAGGCCAAACTTCCCAACTATGCTCAGTTCCAGAACCAATTCCATGTGCTCATCACACAACTACAATCAATTGCATCGATATTGACCAACGACGACGATATACTCAAACGGACCAATGCGTATCCATTGCCCAATTTTCCCACCACCGAACAAGAAGCATTGGTGACCACTTTATTGCGAAAGAAACCGCTTCCCGAGGTTGAGGGCTGGATGAAAGATGCCATAGGACGGGGAGCAATGCAGGAAACCGACCTTGAAAAAGACGAAGCATTTGTCAAATGGTGTGCGGAAACAGTCCAAGATCTCCGAGACGAATTTCAGTTTTATGGGTTCCATTCGCAGCAAGAGTTGGAGTTCTTGGAAACAGAAGAGGGCAAGAAGGAAGCACAGCGCAAGCGGGATCTTGAGCTTGAGCAAGAAGAGGAAAAAATGAGAACTACTGGTGGAAAGCAACCGCTCCATCCTAATAAGGTATTGAAATTCATGTATCAGGGGGTTTTGGACGATAGCTAAAGTGTATCAGTTGATAAGAATAGAAATTTATCAATAGAATACAGTATTAGGCTGCGCCGGTGTTATTGTAAGCGTCGTAAAAGTAGAGAATCGCAAACACGAAAAATGCAATGGCACCACCAAGGGTAATGGTTCTCATAGATATGCGCTTAGCCAACAACTTTCCACCAACACAGGCAGCAGCGGTGCAAAGCCCGTGGCCCACTATGGCACCCATAATGACGTACCAGTACTCGGAACCAGCTGCCATGGCTATGGTGGCTATCTGGGACCTGTCTCCCCATTCGCCCAAAAATGTCATTACGAACACCTGGATAAAGATGGAGACAACACAAACGACGCCAAATCCTTCATTTGGCTGGCGTACTCTTGGTACCATTTTTTTGTGTTTGGTCTGGGATCGAAAGGAGTGCCCGATTCCGCAGAGTCCAACCGGTTGTTGAGATCGCTGGATTGTATTTCCTCCTCCACCTCGGCCAACTCCTCGTCCACTCCCACGTCCTTGGACATCGCCAAGCCCTCTCTGAGCAACTTGGCGCCGAAAACCACGAAAAGAATCGACGCCAAAAATTGGGTAAGACGTTGCGAGATCAACGTCGGCAACGCATGGCCCACAATTCCGGACAAAACCGTCATTACTGCCAACGACGAGAATGCAGCGGCAAACACGAGGATCCGGTTGTGTTTCATGGCCATCAACGCCGCAATCAAAAAGGTTTTATCACCGATTTCTGAAACCACAATCATCGAGATCGACATGAGAAATGCATTATATGATGGTTTTTCGTCAAAATCCTGGTTTTGGTTCACCTGGTTCGTCTGTAACTGCGAGGGAATGTTGTCGTCTGTTTCCACGTGGTGAATATTGAGATGATGGGACTTTTTGGGTGACTCCACCGAAGCGTCGGCGGCACCAATTTCCTCTATCGAAGAGTCCTGTTCATTGGGGATCAAGCCAGCGAGTACAGACACCGCTAGAAGTGATGGGAGCAATATCCGGGGGGCCCTCATGGTGTAAAAGGGCTCGGGTTATTTATAGTTCAAGGTTCGGTGAGTCGGCGAAGAATAAATTTTCAACTCCGAAATCGCGTACTAAGTATCGCTGCAGATAAGACGTGGGGAAGAGACAAACTGAACAATTTTGTTATTTCGTAAAGTGATCTATGCTATTTAATGGTGTCCAGGGACGGGGTTTTCAGCAACCACTCCTTCTTGGACATGGCCTCCTTTTACCCATCCACCATACAGAACAGTACTATTGTCCTTGTCGTGGAACTGCTGCATTCTCTCCACCATCAAAGGTCTGAAAGATTTGATTAAACCTTGAACGGGCCACGCGGCAGCGTCTCCCAAGGCACAAATGGTGTGGCCTTCGATCTCCTTTGTCAATTCGAAAATCATGTCGATTTCCTTTTCTGTTGCTTGGCCCTTGACAAATCTGTCCATCATTCTTTGCAACCAGGTGGTTCCTTCACGACAAGGCGTACACTGGCCACACGACTCGTGCTTGTAGAAGTGTGCAAATCTCTGGATGGCTCTGATCATGTCTGTTTGCTTGTTCATGACAATGACGGCAGCGGTACCCAACCCGGAACCAACGTCCTTCAAAGCGTCGTAATCCATGAGCACGTTGTCACACACATGCTTTGGCATAACAGGCACCGACGAGCCACCAGGAATAACTCCCAACAAGTTATCCCAGCCACCTTTAACACCTCCACAGTGTTTCTCCAATAACTCTTTCAAAGGTATGGACATCTCTTCTTCGACGGTACATGGCTCATTGACGTGGCCGGAAATACAAAACAACTTGGTTCCCGAGTTTCTTTCACGACCAAACGACGCAAACCACTCACCTCCTCTTCTACAAATGGTGGGTGCAACGGCCACCGTCTCGACATTGGTCACGGTCGAAGGTCTACCAAACAATCCCACGGCAGCAGGGAATGGAGGCTTCAATCTGGGCTTGCCGGCTTTACCCTCGAGAGACTCGATCAAGGCGGTTTCTTCACCACAAACGTAGGCTCCCATACCTCTATGGATGTAGACGTCAAAGTCGTAACCTGAACCACAGGCGTTTTTGCCCAAGAGTCCCGCCTTGTATGCCTCGTTAATTGCCCCTTGCAAAATGTTGGCCTCGTTGTAGAATTCTCCACGAATATAAATGTAGGCAGCAGTTGCATTCATGGCTCTACCGGTAACCAAGCATCCCTCCACCAACTTGTGGGGATCTTTACGAATAATTTCACGGTCCTTACAGGTTCCAGGCTCTCCCTCATCGGCATTCACCACCAAATAACGAGGTCCCACATTTTTTTCCCATCCAGGAGGATTCATAAATGACCACTTGAGACCGGACGGAAATCCAGCACCTCCTCTTCCTCTCAAGCCACTCTTCTTCACCTCGTCAATAATCCACTTGTCTCCTTTTTGCAAAATCTCCTTGGTTTTGTACCAGTCTCCCATCTTTTGCGCAGACTTCAAGTCGTGACCATAGGTTCCGTAAACATTTTGGAAGATTCTGTCTTGATCTTTCAATCCACCATGAACTCTGTTTGGAGTAGCTGCTGCATCAGCAGAGGTAGCCAACGCACGTACAGTGCCCAGCAACGGAGCACGGCTCCTCAAAGTGCTCAAACGAAGCATAGTAGTGTTGTGAGCGACAAAGTAGGTTGAGATTGAAACCAACTTTTGATTTTCTTTGGTAATGCGATTTACGGCCATCTGATTGGCTGGACGTACTGTATAGAGGACCACTGCCAATGGGACAGGGAGATACGAGAACGAACGTTTGCGTGGAGGGAGGGGGTCAATGGCTATATTTTGGGTTTTAGGGGGGATTTGGAAGACACTGGTGCATTTGGGGCTGGTTTTGGCTTTTGGGTGGGTAGTTATGTGGTATACTTTCCAGTCATAGTGAGGTGCGAAGACGAAGAGAAAATGGGTCTATAGATGAAGATAGTGGTTTAATAGAGTAGATGAAGCCAGTGGTACTTCTTCCCATTAGTTATTTTTCAGTGTTGGCTTAAGTAGTGTTTAATTTCGAAATTAACAGAATTTGCAAAATTGTAGATGTTCGTGAATTATTTAGAAGAGTCTATTGTATTCGACAATTCATTCATAGCTTTTCACTTGAATTGGTCTCTTGTCATAATGAAATCGAAACTATAGTAGAAGTTGTTCCATAAGTCTTCTTGCAACGTTGACTTGAGTGTTACTAAAATACAAGCATGAAAAATTTGGATAATTGTAGTTTTCGTCAATACGTCCAATTATACCATAAATACCACCTATAATCCTTTTCTCTTTCCTTCCCTTTTCTTTCTGTCTCTCTTCTCTCTTTTGCACCCATTCTCACGATTTTTCAAATATTCGCATTATTGCAAAATTAGCAAATCATCAAACTCAGCCTCAATATCTTATTGCAATGCCAGGTTGGAGATCCACCTTCTACATAGCAGCCATAGCAATCGCATTTTACCTCCTTTACCCAGAAACTTTATCATATAAAAGCCGATTTGGTTCCACAAAAAAGTCTCCAGAACTTTTGGCAAAAGCCCACGATGCAGCATTGGACGGAAGTCCTAAACTAGCCTCGAATAGCTACCTTGAGGTGAGGTTTCCCAGGATCAACAGAAACCAGATTGGAAAAGAAAACGCAACTTTGGTGATGCTAGCAAGAAATCTGGATCTTGAAGGTGCACTCAAATCCATGCGTCTGTTGGAAGATAGGTTCAACCGCCACTATAGGTACCCGTGGGTGTTCATGAACGAAGTTCCGTTCGACGACGACTTTATAGAGCACACGTCGTTGATGGCAAGTGGGAAAACATACTATGAATTGATCCCCGATGAGGACTGGGAACCACCAGCATTTATTGACGAAGATAAATTGCAGCATAATTTGAGAACGGCAGAGGCCAATGGCGTGATATATGGTGGCTTGCGGTCGTACAGAAACATGTGTCATTTTAACTCGGGCCATTTTTACAAGCAAAAAAAGTTGCTTGAGTTTGAATGGTACTTTCGGGTCGAGCCTGATGTCGAGTATATGTGTGATTTCCAGTATGACCCATTCACACTTTTGCGCAAGAACGGCAAGAAATACGGCTTTGTCATAGCCATCCAGGAATATGAAGACACTATACCAACATTGTGGGAAACAGTTGAAAAATTCATGGAAGAATACCCACAGTATCTCCATCCCAATAACGCCCTAAACTTTATAACTTCGCACGAAACGTCGCTAAATCTCGGCATTCCGCTCGTGGGACAAAACAAGTACAACCTATGCCATTTTTGGTCCAACTTTGAAATCGGAAACTTGGACTTCTTTCGAGGTGAAGCCTACGAAGCCTACTTTAACCATTTGGATAAAGCCGGTGGGTTTTATTACGAAAGATGGGGAGACGCTCCAGTTCATACAATTGGTCTCTCGTTGCTCCTCGACAAAAACGAAATCCACCACTTTGACGATATCGGCTACTACCATCCTCCGTATATGGCATGTCCTGCATCTCTCGACGTTCGGGCTTCGAAACGGTGTATCTGCCAGGCAAGAGATCTTGAGGACAAAATGAGCCGTATGTCTATTGATGTCGATTACTATAGCTGTCTCAGTAGGTGGTGGCGGTACGGGTCGGGAAAGAGGTTTTTGAACGAAATCGACTATACGGCTGCAAATTGAGGTCTTGACTGTTTGGGCATCCATTGCACCAGACCCTCATCTCATCACCGATTTTTTTTTGGAACTGCGACAGAATGGCGAAAGGAAGCAGAGGAAAAGTAGACGCCGACGAGTACCAGAGCCAGTCGTTGTCCAAGAAGGACCAGCGCAAGTTGAAGAAGCTCCAGGAGCAGATCACAAAGGCCGAACAAGAGGATGAGAGTGATGACGAAGACGTCGAATCCGAAGTGGATTTAGAGAAGTTGGCGGCATCTGAAAGCGAGAGCGACCTAGAGAGTGACGATAGTGAAGGGGAGAGTGGAGATGAAGACGAAGAAGAAGAAGAAGTTGAGGAAAATGAAGATGAAGAAGAAGAAGAGGAAGACATTCCCCTTTCCGATGTCGATGTGGATTCCGACGCCGACGTTGTTCCTCACACAAAAACAACCATCAACAACAAAGCAGCATTGAGGGATGCTCTTGCGAGAATCGAGCTTCCCTGGAGCAAGCATTCGTTCCAGGAACACCAATCGATCATCAGTGCTGAGAAGACTGAGCTTTCCATCAAAGACATATATGACGACACCGAACGTGAACTTGCATTTTACAAGCAGAGCTTGGACGCCGCCAAACAGGCCAAGGCAGCTCTCTTGAAACTCAAAGTACCGTTTTCTCGTCCAATGGACTACTTTGCTGAAATGGTCAAGACCGATGAGCATATGGATAAACTCAAGGCCAAGTTATTAGAAGAGGCTGCCAACAAGAAGGCTTCCGAAGAGGCCAAGAGACAAAGACTGTTGAAGAAGTTCGGTAAGCAGGTGCAAGTTGCCACGTTACAAGAGAGAGCCAAGCAGAAACGGGAGACTCTTGACAAAATCAAGTCTTTGAAGAGAAAGCGTGGAAGTGGTTTGACCAACGACGACGAGTTCCAGGTTGCGCTCGAAGAGGCTACCAACGAGCACCAGCGGGAGAACAAGCGGGCTAAGCCCAATGGCAAAAGATTAGCCAAAGATGCCAAATTTGGCCAAGGCGGAAAGAAACGTGGGTTGAGGAAAAACGATGCTACTTCTTCGGCAGATGTTTCTGGGTTCTCAAACAAGAAGGGCAAGACGTTCAGACCGGGCAAGAGCAAGCGGTCCAGAAGAAAATAATCTGCATGTACATTAATATACTTTAGCTATTTACGACTGCCTTCATTCCATCGCTGCACCACAGATTTATACGAAACGGCGCGAAACGACGAAACTTTATCACTTCTCATTCGTATCAATGGACAAAGACGCCACCAGAAAAGTATTTCTCAATGAGTTTGAGCCTCTTCGCGAGGACCTCTTGGATGTTATCAAGCTGTACAACATGCCAGAAGAGGCAATCAAGTGGTTTAGTGACAGTTTTTCATACAATGTTCCTGGAGGAAAATTGAACAGAGGATTGTCAGTTGTTGATACATATGCGATTTTGAAGGAAAAAAGGTCAATGAGTTGGAAAGCGACGAGTTGAAGAAGGTTACAATCTTGGGTTGGTGTGTTGAAATGTTGCAAGGATTTTTCTTGGTTGCCGATGACATTATGGACAAGGCTGAAACGAGACGTGGTCATGCATGCTGGTATAAAAGGATGGAGTGGGTCTTATTGCCATCAACGATTCTTTCTTGTTGGAGGGAGCGATCTACGTGGTGTTGAAGAAATATTTCAAAAAAGAACCTTACTACGTTGAGTTGTTGGAGTTGTTCCATGATATCACATTCAAGACTGAACTTGGTCAATTCCTCGATTTGATCGTGGAAGCCGAGCACCAGAAGCTCGACCAGTTCTCCATGGATAAACATGACTTTGTTTGTATCTACAAAACGGCATACTACTCATTTTTGTTGCCTGTTGCGTTGGCCATGTACGTTGCTGGAATTGACTCCGACGAAGACATGAAACAGGTCCATGATGTCTTGATTCCTCTTGGATTGTACTTCCAGAACCAAGACGACTACTTGGATAACTATGCTCCTCCCGAAATTTTGGGTAAGATTGGAAGGGACATCTTGGAAAACAAGAATTCATGGCTCATTCTCCAGGCCTTGAAAATTGCTTCTCCTGAACAGAGAAAAATCTTGGATGAAAGCTACGGCCAACAGGATGCGGAATCTGAGGCTAGAGTCAAGAAAATCTACAATGATTTGGCCATTGACAAGGTGTACGAGAAATATGAAGAGGAGCAGTACCAATTGTTATCGCAAAAAATTGCTTCCATTGACGAGTCCAGAGGATTGAAGAAGGATGTACTTACTGTTTTCTTGAACAAGGTGTACAAGAGACAAAAATAGATGAGGGTTTGAGTATACTATAATCTTTGGTACAACCATTAGTATACCAATTCGTATACCATTTTTTCAGAATGTGTTCTTAAATTCTTTCGTATTCATATTTTCCTCTACTTTCCCTACTTTCTTCTCACTTACTCCTTCTTGCTCTTTCTTTACTCCTTTACTATCTTCTTTACTCTACTTCTTCACTTTTTCACTCTCGTTTATTCACTATGCATTGGCCTTCTCCAAATCTTCTCTACCCTCCTTCGTGTACAAGTACTCGTTGTAGTCTCTGGCACGAGCCCACACGTTCCACACAATCACAGCGGGAATAATGACATAAAGCGCCTGATTTTTAGTTCTTCTGAAGGTGTTGAAAACAGCATTATAAGCAGCTCCTTTCATAGGTCTGGTGGCAAATGGAGAGACGGTGTACTGAGAGATGTACTTTTGCTTGGGTCCACCCATGGATCCCCACCATCCCATGTACGTTTTTGGTCCAGAAGCTCCCATGATGATATGTGTTGGTGATGAAAGAAATGAAGCGCGATCATTGGAGGAGGAACGGCGTGTGTGCAGGAAACGAGAGAGTGAGCAGAGAAAATGAGAATGAAGTGAAAAGTGAGAAAATGAGAGATGAAAATGAAAAGTTGTAAGAATGTATGAATGGATAAGTTTAGGGGTGTTCAGATAAGCTGTCAGGTGAAATAAGTGTGTTGAGATAATTCTCTGTTTTTAGATAGTATAGAATTGGCTCTTTTCGTTTTTGCTTTTCGCTTTACATCTCTACATCCGATTCTGATCGTTCGTCGCTCTCGCTTCGCTCGGCGCCGCCTACATTATCTTTCTCAGTTTGTATTATCCCCTACTAAACAGTCAAACGCTTTTGGGTAGCCAATCTTCCTCTTTGTCTCGAGTTCAATCTGAGCTTCTTGGACTCCTCAGCCTTCTCGACATTGTCTTGCTCTTCAGTCAAGATCAATTCTATGTGACAAGGAGATGACTGGTAGGCATTAATTCTACCGTGGGCTCTGTAAGTTCTTCTTCTTTGCTTAGGAGCCTGGTTCACCTGGATGTGAGAAACCTTCAATTTGGAAACTTCCAATCCTTTAGCCTCAGCATTAGCTTGAGCATTCACCAACAAGTCCTTAATGAAGTTGACGGACTTGACGGGCCATCTGGCCTTGGTGACACCGAATTCTTTACCTTGAGCAGTACGACCGATCGACGAGTTGTAACGACGGAAAGGAATGGCTCTTTGGTGGTCGAGAACTTGGTCCAAGTACTTTTGGGCCTTTTCCAAGTTCCATCCGTTGATGGCCTGGGCGGTCTCACGGGTGTTCTTGAACGACACCCTCAAGTAGGAGCCGCGAGCGGAAGCAGACTTGGCTGGATTAGCTGAGTTGACACCGTATCTAACCATTATGATGAAGATTGAGGGTTTGAAAATTTTGTTTTTGGTGCGAACTCTGGCCTGCAGCGGGGCCGAGCCCTGGACTCGCGCACGTGAGAAAGAAGCCACACAAAGACATCCAATACACCACAAAATATGGAAGCCCTGGGTAACTATCTCTTCCCATATCCCCCACGCATACGACCACAGTTAATACCCCCATCTTTATTCCATCACTACCGCCCCCACCCCCGGCGATCCCCTCCTGCAATTGTTCCCGCCAGCGCCGCACCGCCGGTGGCGCGCAACCTTGCAGACGCATGCCCCAGGCCGGAATATAGGTTTCCGGTCCTTGTGGTCACAGATACCCTATTTACGAGCGGCTGATTGCACATCGGTTTAAATAGCCATTCTGCACCCCATTTTTTTTTCTTCTTACTATTCACTCATGTTCCTCTTACTGCTCACTCTCGCTCCTTGCCACCGAGGCAGGAACACCGCCTGGGACTATATACAGGTGAACTAGCCTGGACTTTGCACGCCCCTCACCCACTCTCGAATTTGAGCCTAAAAACACACCAGCCTTGCCAAGGTAGACGTTAAACGCGAGTCATTATACGCGAGTCAAACCGAACTGCACACCCAAGTTTTCCGAGTGCCGACTTTGTGGTGTACCCCATATTTTTTGTTCAGCTTAATCTTGATAGTTCTGGCCCGCCTCCAATTGCTTGTCGGCCCGAATAAACGACTGCATTGAACCCCGGCACCGAATACCCCAGACGGTGTTAACTCCCACAACGTAAACCCGGACGCGTATCACACTGCGCACTCGGTGCTACCAACTGGTGCAATGAGCCTGTCGGACTCTCCGTCACCGCAGGATAAACCAGCATCGTCTGAATTCGACCCTATCAATTCAGAGGTGCTGTTGAATGACAACGATGGCTCGTACTTGAGTGGAGCCTCGCCTCAAGACAACCCTGACTTGGACATCGACATGAACATAGACATGGAACCTACGCGAAATACTTATCATGGTTCCACCGAAACTCCGGCCGCCTTGAAGGACTTTAATGAGTTTCCTGAAGAATCCAATGAAGACAAACAGAAGACCAACACCGACACGAACGCCGATTCCAATACTGACGCCAACTCCATCGCCAATACCAACGCCGATGCTGACATGGACGAAAACGACGAAAACGAAAATATCGACAAAGACTCCAAAGAGACAAAAGACCCAAAAGATGCAGCCACTGCCGCCGAAGACGACGACGATATCGTAGCCCATCGCCCCCACGCAAAAAAGGGCCTCAAAATTGAGGACGAAACCACCATTCCCAATGCACCAGATTCGAAGGATGACTCCAGCGAGTACGACACGCCGGAAAGTCGAAAGGTGGGTGACGAGGGCGATGTGGACCACCTGTCAAATGTAAAACAAACCCACACCATCATAATGCCATCGTACTCGCGGTGGTTCAAAATGAAGTCGATCCACCCTATAGAAAAAGAGAGTCTTCCCGAATTCTTCAAGTCAAAACACCCGTCAAAATCACCTACAATCTACCTCAATTACAGAAACTTCATGATCAACTCTTATAGACTCAATCCAAACGAATACTTAACGTTGACTTCTTGTCGGCGTAATTTGGTGGGGGATGTTGGAACTTTGATGAGAGTGCATCGTTTCCTCAATAAATGGGGTTTAATAAACTATCAGGTGAATCCTCACTTTAAGCCTGGATATGCGATCGAAAAACTCAATAATGGATCTACGGCTGGCCTTCCTTTTACCGGTGACTACCATGTTACCTATGATAGCCCTAGGGGCCTTTTTCCCTTCACTACTCATAATATAGCTTCCAATAAGGTTGATGTATCAAAATTGCGGGAACTAGTCGGTACCGGCTCCGGCAATGGGGAAGTCCACACTGACTTCAAGGAGAGCAACTTAGACTCCAATGACGATACGCCTCCTCGAAAGAAGCAAAAGACCCACGACTGGACAGAAGAAGAAACTTCAAATTTGTTGGCGGGAATAAAAGAGTTCAAGAATGATTGGTATAAGGTTTCCAAAAAAGTGGGTACCAAGACTCCGCAGGAGTGTGTACTCAAATTCCTCCAGGTCCCAATTGAAGACAGCTACGACAAGTTGGGTAATGTTGGTATAATGAAGTATGCTTCCAACTTCCCCGTCAATGGTGTTGATCATCCTGTGATAAACAATTTGGCTTTCATGGCCCAATTGGTGGATAGTGACGTCGCCAAAGCTGCAAGTGGTCGTGCAATCAAAGAGATGGATTCCAAGATTCAAGAAAAGATAGAAAAGGTGAGTGCTGAAACCGCTAAACAAGAAGATATAAAGGAAGAAGAAAAGAGTGATGAGGTGAAGGAGAATGGGGCCATCACAACAGAAGAGTCCACCGACGTGGTGCGTGACGCTGCAGTAGCTGCGTTTGGCATAGTTGGTGCCCGCAGTCATTTGTTTGCTACCTATGAGGATCGTGAAATGCACAAGTTGGCGCATTCAATCATTAATCAACAGTTGACAAAAGTTGACTTGAAGCTTCAAAAACTTGCTGAATTGGAAACGATGTATGAGAAGGAACGCAAGCTTTTGGTGAAGCAGCAGCAGGAAGTTTTCCTCGACAGGTTGGCGTTCACGCGGTCTACAACCACAATAACCACCAAGCTTGCCGAAGTATTGGATACTTTGAAACAGCAGGAAGTGGATGATAAAGTCAAGCTGCTTCTTTCAGAAGTGGAGTCACAATTGTATAAGCCCACGAAACATTCGGTGGTACTGAATGCGGTCGCATCATCCACAAAGGAAAATGGAGATAGCAATGGATCCGATGCCAAGGGAGATGACAACGAGAAACCTTTGTCTCTAGAAGCTCCACAGACCTTTAAGGTGTGGGTGCCCTAATTATAAATGTACAGTATTTTAGCCTGTCCCATGTAGACTTCCTGCACCAGCCGCCCAAGTTTCGCAGCTGCGACAACTTCAAACTACAGTGTGCTATGGACGATTCACCAAGTCCGGTGGATATAGAAATTGACGATGATATAGATACTAACGAACAGGTAAGTGAACAAGAACTGGAATCTCATGATAGTTATGCCCAAGAAATGCATCTGGAGCTCGATGATGACGTTGAAATTGTAGAAGAGCGAGAAGTACAAGAAGAGCCAGAACCCCGAATAGGTTCCAATGAAGAGGAAAATGGTATAGAAGAAGCAACAACTAATGATGAAGTAGACGAGGTTTTGACTTTGGATGAAAATGTTGAGAATATCGAAAGTGATGAAGAAGAGGAGAAGATGAAGTCTGATTCCATCGAAGAAGTGTTTCCAGATTACAGTGAAGAGGGAGAGGGAGGAGAAGGAGAAGAAGGAGAAGAAAAAGAAGAAGGAAAAGAAGGAGAACAAGGAGAAGAAGGAGAAGAACTGCTCGTTGAAAAAGAAGGCACAGACAGGACTTATAGAGAGGATCTTGAAGAAGATGAAGCAGAAGCGTCTGGAGTGGAATCGGGACCAATTAATGAAACAAATGAATATTCAGAGGTGGAAGAAAATGATTTAGAGGAGGAGCTAGGCGCTGAAGACGAAGGAAAAGTAGACGAAGAAGAAGGAGAAGATGAGGAAGAAGAAGAAGAAGAAGAAGAAGAAGAAGAAGAAGAAGAAGGAGATGTGGACGATCCACAGGAAACGATCCTGAATACACAGAAGATCCGCATGAAGAGCATGACTATAATCAGATAAACGAACACTCCAATCCGAATTCACCTTCGCTTTCTAAAGAAGATTATGCCACTTTTGTCAACGAAGATAACCGTACAGTGACCAAAGACGAAGAGCAACCAACTGTGCCCATAATAATCGATGTTGCAGACACGGAGTTTCTCTTAGTACCATTCAAGGCAGAAAATTCGTCCATAGACGTATCTCTTCTTGTACCATTATTCGATTCTAGCAGTGTGTTGGAACTACCTATTGAAGAGTTTTTTGGACTAATGAGACATAATGAAGACTTGAATGAAATTTACAACTTTTCTGTCGATGAAGAACTTGTGCTCCTGTTTCCCCAGTTTGATGGACTTCACTTGACTGAAGATAATGTGTATTCAAGAGAAGTAACCTTCAACGATTTCTTATCGACATTCGAAAGGTTAGCTGAAAATACCATATCGGAAAAACCGTTGTCCATGACATGTACATTGACATCGCAAACCAGATTTATCACCAAGTTCAATGGACTTGCAGAACTCATACGAGAGAAAAAAGGCTTCGAGTCGATTACCGTCAAACCAGAAAAACGCCCAGCAGAATCACCTACTAGTGCCAAGAAACGCCAAAGGCTATCTATAGATTAGTATATAGTAAATAAATGCATTAGGCTTAAGGCACCAAACCATTCTGTTTAAGACTTTGGTAGAGGTCTTGGTCAACATATTTTTGAAGACTGGGCTCTCCGCTCAATCCTTTTCTTCGTCTTGTCTTGAGGACAAAGTCTCTTGCCAAAGATTCATCGGGAACCGGTTTCATGGTAGGTAATGGAGCCGTTTCATCCAAGGGATCTCCAGGTACGATATTCCACAGGTCAAACACCAAAAAGCACATGGCTTGGCCTTGGGTGTTGAGTCTTATTTCAGTTTCAAGTCCAACCGCTTCAATCACTGGTACAAGTCCTTCAACTTGAAATAAACCAGTTCCTGGAATTGGGGTTTCGCTTTCCAAGTACCCTCTTCTCTTGCCCAAAAGTGCTGTGAACACAGCAATTGCTCGGTGAGGACATGTTCCATGAACACGATAATAAGGTTCCATGAGTCGAGGAGAAGCGGTTAAAAATCCAGTATAGCACGCTTTGCGACTGAGAGGAATCAAACGTGCACCTCCACGGCTGATTTCTGCTCCACTGATTGTAGCATCGAGAATCTTGAACTTGGTATTTCGTATAGGTTCATCACACAATGGGCCTTCATTCACTGACCATTTAAAACCGAGATTAATATGAGGTTTTGCTGAGTAGAGCAACTTCTTATCGGTTTCAGCTTCCAAACTGTCGTCTAATAATATACTGGGACTCTGGATATCATCGGGACCGAAGCACCATACTGATCGTGAAGCAAGGGCATCCCAGCCGTACTCTAGTCTCAACTTTTTCGAAAGAGTCTTTATGTCTTCGTTTAAATTGATCTTACCATTCTCGATTGCAAGACTCAACTCTGTATCATTTACCGGTTCAGCAATGATGGAAATGGAATTCTCCCCAGATTGAGTCGGTATCACTGTAAACGAGGTTTCGCTACAGGTTTCACTAAATTTGGGCATTGGATCGCTGACTTTAATCTCCAAGTCGTCCGTGAAAAAGTTCCGAAGATCATGTAAAACGCAGTCCAAATAAAGCTCTCCACTTCCAAATACCAAGTGTTCTCCACTGTCTTCTACTTTGACAGAACAAGCAAGATACGACTTGCTGACCTTTCTGAGCCCATCCAACATCTTTGGTAAATCGTTAGGAACAAACGGCTCGATAGCCACCTTGAACACAGAATTTTTTGAATAGCTCTGGCTTGGAAAAATGTAGTCATCTGAAAGAGCCAAGGTCCCTGATTTGGAGATTATGGAGTCGATTCCCTTGACTAGAACAATAGACCCTTCACCTGCTTCTTCTACCTCAAAGTTATACCTTCCTCCTGGCACAAGTATGGCATCTATGATTTCACTTCTATAATTTTCGTCGTCTTCCACATAATTGTCTCCATACACAGTCACTTTCTGGCCCTTGGTCAATGTTCCCTTGATTATTCTGACCAAGGAGTCGAACCCCAGCCCATCAGCATGTTCAATTAGTTTGACAATATGGGCTAAGATCGGACTGTTGGACTGGGGAGTAGGTATTTTCTCAGGAGAGACAATGCAAGTAGACACCAGATCTACAAAGGACGCCGTACCAATGGTGGTGTGAAAGACATCTTTGAGTAGGATTTGAACGTCCTGCTTGTACTTTGACTTGTCGAGTTGAACACCAAAGTTCAGCCAAAGGAGAGACGCAATGCTTTCACCAGCCGAGTTCGAAGTTAAACTAGCAGTGAACAATTTGTACACTGGCCCCAAGACCAACTTGACAAATGTACGTTCCAACTTTTGGTGCGGTTTTGAAGTGAGATTGTTCGTGGTAGGATCATAGTACCAATCACCCCACAACTTTTCAGAAAACTCAGCGACATCGAAATTTTCGTGATTTCTGGCGTAGAGAGATCCAAATGTTTCTAAAGAAAAGCAGAAGCAGTAGGTTGCCGAAGCAAACAAGAAATGACCGGAAGCAGGACTCATTTCCAGCTTATGTGAATATGCCGAGTAGAACTCATTTTCCTCTATGAATGAAAGCACATCGTCAACGATGTACTGTAGCTTCAAGTAGGTGTCTAGCGGCGGTAAGCGAAGTTCAAGGATCAATCGGTCGATTTTATTGAGAACAAATGTCATCGACATATCTCGCTTCATGACTTGAGATATAAGAGCCTTGTCTCTGGAAGTCAACCCTTCCACAACATCCAAGACAAAAACAGCACCATCTGTAGCTTCGAGAGCAGCTATGGTTTCGTCAGCAAAGTCGAAATGTCCTGGAGTGTCAAGTATATTAAGAATGTACGACTTGTCGTTCAGATCAGGAAGAAGAAGCGTAACAGGACTCAGTTTGATGCTCATCCCTCGATGGAGCTCGAGCAAGTGGTTATCAAGGTAGCGAAGCGGTTTGAAAGATTTGAGGCTGGTTGAAGGTTTAATGGTGGGATGAGTCTGGTGGATGAATAGGTCGATGAGGCTGGTTTTACCAGAGTGAAAATTACCAATAATGGCAATATTCCGTATCCTTTCAGGTAACGAAGACATAGTTTGGAGCATATACTCTCTTGAATAAACAACCTCGGGTAGAGATCTGTCAAGCACAAGGCGTAATTTTTTTTGTATATCTGGAAGAATCACCGGCTCGTCTTTCTGTTCCATTGTAGGTTTAACAATGATTGTTTCGACTTCTGGCCCAAAAGTCGACTTGAGACCCACCTGCTTACCTTCATTACGCGTTATGGCCATAGAATTGTCATTATCTCGCAGGGAAGCTGTTTTGGCATCTTTGTCAATTGGCACAGAATTCAATGAATTTTCACCAGAATGGTCTCTAGAGTCTATATGGGATATACTTTCGGCATCAGAACTTGATTCTGCGTCGGAATCGAGGGGATCTCCTATCAAGTTGCCAAACTCGTCGTAGTCGTCATCATCCATGTTAGATGAGATAAATGAATGCGAAATGCGAAGAGATAGTGAGAAGATAACTGCGAAGAGTTAATGAGAATGGAAGAACTGAGAACACAAATTAAATGAAATAATGTATCCTTACAGACAGATGACCTACCTTAGTGCTTCTGCTAACTTTTGCCAATTCTTCTAATTTTTCTATTTATCCAATTTTTGCTACTTTCATCACTGTCTATATTATACATTTTACGACAAAGTCTGGTACTTTCTCAACTCACTGAGCAACGTCTGCAACTGTACATCAGAAACCTTGTTAGCCAAGCTGGGTATCAACGACTTGGCTTCCTCGGCGTCTTCAAACTCCAAATTTCCAAGCTGGGCAAATTCAAATGGATGCAATGGTTCCGCTATCAGAGCGCTAAAATCATTCAATAATTTTTCTACAGTTTCTGTCGACGATGTGTTCTGGAAACGTGAAAATGTCGACAAGTAATTCAAAGTTTTATGGATCACCTCGTTGGATTCTGGCCCTGCAAGCTCCATATTGGCAATCTCATCTTCTTTATCATCTTCATCATTGTCGTCATCGTTGGGTCTTCCCTTATTTTTCCGCTCTTTCAACGCAGCACGAACGAGCAATCTCGCCTCCGACAAGTTAAGTGCTATCAATTGTTCAGGTTCTCCGGAATGGGTGATTTGTGTGAGTTGGAATTCGGGTCCTAATTTTAAGGTGGCTGCGTTCTCTTCATCGTCGATGTTCTGAGAAGCGGGTTTTCTTCTTCGCACACCAAGGGCACTGGTACTCACGTTCATGGCCTAAGGATCTCCGAAACAAGATCCAAAACTGACGAAACGAACCACACGATCACAACGAGATTTTTCGTTGACAAAGATGGGGTTGCACCCAGACACCAGAACTTAGTGGCTCGCAAACCAACTGAAGAACCCACTGTACTAAGCAGTTACCTTACTACATCCTTATACTATAGCTCTAATAGCTTTATTCTCTTAGTTTGAGTAATATCTTGACTCTTTGTCTTTTACTTTGACTTCCTGATCTTCAATCTTTTTCTTTTTACTTTCTTCTTCTTCTTCTCTACTTCTACTCTCTACTTCTTCTCTCTTCGTGGCATGCATTACTACGTACGCGAGTACTGTGCTTGTATACGATTGTCAAGGGTGCTTGCACGGCGAGGTGCAAAGTGGTTCTGAGTGGATTCTGGCTGCGGAGTTGGGGTCAATGGCTGCAACACGTCGTTCACAAATGGATGCTTTAATGCTTCCTGAGGTGTTAGTCTTTCAAGGGGGTTCATATTGAGACATTTGGTGAGGAAATCAACCAATAATAACCGTTCTTGACATTCCTTTTCAATCATTGTGTTTGTCATCTTGGACGAGAATTTGTAGTTCAATATTATATCTTTCATCAGACGATGTTTAAAATAGTTCTTATTTTTCTGCTCCTTCTGACTCTGCTCTTCTTTACCCTTTGTAGATGCCAAATACTGAACGTATTCGTCGTAAGATTTGATGGTGTAAGAATGCTTTCCTTCTGGAGTAGAAGCAGGCACCTTGTGGAAAAAGTTTGTGGAATTGCGTCCAACATCGATCATATGACGTGGTGGATATCCGAGCATGTCGACAATTTTCCATATCTGATTGTACTCAGATGTACCGGGGAACATTGGAAGGCCGAGAAACAACTCTCCCACTATGCAACCCAAGGACCACATATCTATGGACTCAGTGTACGGGAGGCCCAAGATGACTTCAGGAGACCGGTAAAATCGTGACTGGATGTAGGAGTAGATGGTTTGATGTGTGAAGAAGCCGAACCAAAATCTATGATTTTGATATCGGGTTTATCTGGCTGGCATAGGAGGATATTTTCCGGTTTTAGATCGCAATGAATAATCTGGAAACTTTTGAGCTGGGCCATGGATTCCAATAGCTGTTTGGTCAAGAGTTTCACTAACCGCATATTGAGACCTTGGAACTGGTTCTGTTTGATGAGCTCGTAAAGATTAGATGCTAGCAACTCGAACACGAGACAGAGATGTTCCTTGTGCATGAAAGTGTCAAGTAATCGTATAAAGTGATTGCCATTACTGTTGGAGTTGAGAAACTCGAGGAGTCGCACCTCGGTTAAAGATTGGTTCATGTATGCGGGTTTGGACTTGATCACTTTGATTGCACACACCGACTGGTTGGTCAAGTTCTGGCACTTTACCACCTGACCAAACGTCCCCGAGCCCAAGAGGTCCAACACAATGTACTTGCGGCCCTCTTCCGTGCCCAAAACATCGTTGACGTAGAGGATATAATCACTGTCTTCGTTATCGTAGCCATTATTGTACTTTGGATCCAGCGGTTTGGTGAGCACTCTTTTGGGGTTTGTCAGCTTGGAATACTGGAATTTTTTGGGCTGGCAGATGCGGTATGTCTCGGTCAAGTAAATCGAAAGGGCATTGACCGGTGAAATGTGGACGGAATTGACCGAGGCTCGGCGGTACTTGGGTATGTGGTGAAACTTGGGATGCAAATCTAGTTTCGAATGGACTCTTTTGGCACGAGGAGCAGGCAATCTGAAGTAGCTGTGTTGTTTTTCCAGCACACTTTGTTGATATTGTTGATATTGAACCACCGAGGCAGATCTTCCAGGTTTGCGGTACCCAGCAACACCTCCATCCATAAACGGTCCAACGGCCAAAGACGACCGCCGAAGATTGTTGAACGAAGGCTGACCGTATGGTGGAGCAATGCCTGCACCAGCAACTCCTCCACCACCTCCCGGTTCTGCAAATCCATTGTAGCCCGATTTGAGATACGACCCGTCAGCAACCGACATTCGCCGGTCGTCCAAGGTAACGTCTTGATTTGTGTAGTATTGATTGAAGGGATTGTCCACCCTTGTTGGTGGGTGTATAAAAGGTCCGGAATTCTGAGTTTCGTCTTCATAAGTGGTGGGTAATTGATTTACGAGGGAGAGCCGCTTGGGTTGCTGACCCACTTGAGTTTGTAATAATGGAAGCTGGGGGGTTTTCGTCGGACTATTCGCCATCAGCATCTGTCCAGCTACATTCTGCTGAGCCTGGGTCGACCCCGGAAAACCATGGGTTTCGGAAATCGTGATTCATCATCGCCGGAGAATCGGAGTATGCCCCCGAAGAAACCGGAGGTTGTGGCGGCGGCGGAGGAAGTTGCCAGCTGCCTCCTACCGAATTGTGACGGTTGGTGTTGTAATTGTACGCCATCAGCGAGATGGGCAGGGGAGTGGACGCTTTAGGATTGCAGAGCGGAGAAGAAGGTTGGCGTTGAGCTCGACCCTGGCATTCGGTCACGTGACATGAGAGACTCTCGCGCAGAGTGTATCGGACAACCGGGGGTGACTCAGGAGCAACTATTGAGTCACGATAAGGAAGGTATAAGGTTAAAGTTTGGGAGTGGGGTGAGTAGAAATTGGAGTGGCGTAGGCTGTAAACGAATGTGGCTAAGTAGTCCAAAGAATTGGTGAGTGATGAATGGGTGCAAATTAGGTGGAGAGTGTATATATTGTGCTGATGAGAGTAAGAATCTAGTATGTGAATGTGGTTGAGTTTAAAGAGTTTGAAAGTAAGGTGGTTGAGTGATTGTGGTTGAGTGGAGCTGAAATTCTGAAATTCTACTTCTGTTGAGTAAAAGTGGAGAAGCACTTAACGGTTCTCCAAGTTCAACATTCGAGCTTTACGCAGAAGTCTGCCTCACCAGTTTCCTCCAGTCAAATGTGAATTCAATATCTTTTAGAAATGGTCCTGTTCGTTTTCCAGAAAAGAAAGTTGAATACGAAAACTGATCAAACCAATTCAACTACTTCTTAGAATTGGTCATTGAGACTTTTCAGTTTCGTGAAGCACACTGCAGAATTTCTAGTTCAAAGAATAGCTCAGACCATTAACTCTACAATTCGATATCATAAGAGTATTGATAAGAAGAAATACCTATCGATAGTTCTATATTCGAGATTCTCCAGTTAGTGAACTGAACCAAGACCAAGAACTCATACAAGACAACCACTTCAACTACGCTTCTCATCACATTGATCATTCCACTATGTATACTCACTCCACTAGAAAACGAGACAGCCCAGCCAAGACAACTCAAAGACAAGTGCCAGTTTTATTCAAGTCCGTGTATGTCCCGTAATCCTTTTCCGCTTCTTCATCTGCTATGTACATCATTACTCATGCCGACAATGGTTGCTCCTCAGGGTACACTGGAGCCACTGTAGGTTGTGCCGAAAGTCTTTGCATCATCATACCAACACCCTCAAACACACCCAACAAACAGGCACATGTAATGGCCGAATTTCTAGTATGTTTCCATCCACCTCTCAAAGCCAAAGCTCCACCGGTGAAAAATCCAGCAATAACTGCATTCCATGCATCTTCTCTTCTTCTTACGGCTTTGACAGTACAATCGAATGTAGAAAATAATCCTCCCCAAACTCCAAAGTTTCCTCCCACAACTGGAGCACGGGCTTTGACTGCCGCCATCGAACCGTACATTCTCTCACCATATGGCGAGTTTCTAAAACCTTTGATTCCGTGCCATACGCAACCTCCAATCACTCCCATAGCAAAAGCACCTCCAAAATCGTTAAGAATGACGATTGGACATGGGTCCCTAGCATGATCCGCCGACATGATGAATTAGTGTGATAAAATTTTCGAGTGCGGTCGGCGGTGGTGGATGGGTGAGAAGTGAGAGAGAAATAGTGAGAAATAGTGAGAAGGTGAGAGAGAAAGTGAGACACAGGTGCATAAGTTCGTATATATCTATAAATGTAGAGGCTGTAGAGACTGTAGTTCTAGTTTTATCTTTAGTTCATTACTTTTGTATTTCCATTTCTTCTGATCGTTCAAATAGTACTTCGTTATCGGTGTCGTCTGGCAAAATTTGATTTTGGTTGTGTTCATTCTCTTCATTCTTTGCACTGGGACCACCATCTTGTATCGTATCGTCAAATGTATCCTTGTCTTCCTCACCAAGTTCGGGGATATTTCTCGCACTGAGATTGTGTAGTTCAAAGTAATCGGTGTCAATCAGAGGACCAGTAAAACTCTTTGGAACCCCACGTAGCATACCCAATTGAAGCTAGAGCCATGAAAGCGGCAATAACCACCAGAGCATAGTTCATGGAAAACCAGGTAAGATGTTTGATAGCTGGAGGCATGCATAGTATAACTGTCAGAAACGCAATCCAAAATATCGACAACCCGTTGATTACCCAGCCAAAGACCGAGAGCCGGAACGCTCCTCCCTTGATACTTTTTCTGCCGTTCAACATCGATAATAATATAGGAACTCCATTGGCAAGCGCCAAGCAGATTACCGAGGCACCCAAGAAGGCATTGAAAGCAGAAGCTGAAACTAGTGCCAATAATGACAAAGCAGCACATACCACCATCGAGAGGTAAAGGGCATTCTTGGGCACTATGCTTTCTTCTATGGCATCTACCTCAACCCACAAATTTTTGAATGGTAATCCACCGTCTCTGGCAAAGGCATAGGTTGCACGAGAAGCTGTGGTCAAGGAACCAATCGCTTGGAAGAACAGAGTACCTACTAGCAACATGGCAAGTAGAAACGAGATGATGTATGACTCTGTGGCGATTTTGAACACCAAATCCATCGGCATCACTTCGGGTGTCTTGTCGAGAAGTAGGGTGAGTTCGGGAAGAATGGTAAGGATTGGAATAATAAAGATGATACCCATGACTCCAGCTAAGAACGTGGCGCTTATAGCACCCTTGGGCATATTTCGTTCTGGATTTTTGACTTCGTCTGTCATGGAAAAGAGCATTCCGTACCCGGTGAGCGTGAACGAAGAACTTTGCAACCCCACCATAAATGCTACTGGATCTGGCCATCCGGACCTTGTATTATCGAAATTTGTCAAGATTTCCTTGATGGAATTGGTCCTTTTGGCGTAAAATATGAGCAAAAAGTCAATCGCTAGAACGGTATAAATGGACCATAAAATGCACAATTTGTTGATTCTTTCAAGTTGACCTGAAAATTGTCGATTGATGAGCCCACATACCAAGAGAAGTCCCATGTACACCAACAACACGTACAATACGTTTTCCTTGTAGTAGGCGTCTTTAAGTCCAAAAATCGACAAGATAAATTGGGCTCCTGAAAACATGATGCTCACGGCATATGTCATGGTTCCTATAAGCAAAAGCCATCCTGTGAACCAAGAAGACCGGAGCGAGTGCTTTTCGTTTGCCAAGATAGCACTGAAATGGTAGACACCTCCTGAAGTGGGATATTTCGATATAATTTCACTCAAGCTGAGCACCACACAAAGCGAGAAAAACACCACAACTATCCATCCATAAAGTAACGTAACGTTCCCACCATCCGTCAACGAGATCCATAGAGTGGACGAGAGCCCAAAAGGAACCCCCATGAGTGAAAATCCAAGACCTATCACCGACGTTACCGTCAATTTCCGTTGCAAGTTTTGTTCATATTTGAAGTGTTCAATCTGCTCGATCTCAGCATCTCCCAAAATATTGTGGAGTATTCGCCCTGATGCCTCTCCTATATTGTGTCTCCATGCATGGATCTGGTCGGGCATTTGCAAGGAGCGGCGACTGGCGCCGGTTGGTTCGGCCATGCCGGAGGTGAGAGTGAGGTGAGAGTGAGAAGATGGAAAATGGGATTGAAAATGAGAAGAGAAAGTGAGAAGAGAAAATGAGAAAATGAGAGATTGAAGAAGAAATGAATAACGAAATGAGAGAGAAAAGGAAATGTAGGACTCGGCTGAGAGAGTATGACTTAATTCTGTGAAGTCTGTAAGTCTGTAAAGTTATGAGATCCGTACTGTCCAGCTATTCAGTTTTCAGTATTCAGACCCACGTTCTGTCAGATATACCATTCTCAGTATTAGTTACATTCTCAGTATTGATTGTACCATCTGTCACTATTATACTATGCTGTGGCAACTTTCTCTATCTCTATTTTCACTCCTTAGCTTTTCTCTTCCGTACCTTTCTCCTTTATCTCCATGCTCACACTCTCGCTGGTTTTTACATGGACACTCACAATACTCTCAATTGTCCGCAACAATCCCCCCACAGGCAAGTTTTTCAGGTCAACCAAGTATCCAATTACGTCGTTGAGGTTGGTAACAATTGCTGGTGTCTCCATTTCGGTATGGCCGATGACAATGGAAACACAAGTTCCATTTGCCGATGGAATAAAATAAGTGTTTCTCGCTATGGCTTTCATTTGCGAATACACATACTTGGGCTCACAGCGATCGTCTTTGAGCTTTGTCGACAGCTTGGATTTGGTCAATTGAGCCTGTGACTCTGGTGACGGACGGGCCATTTGAACCATGAATGGAACCTTCTTGTTCTTCAAAAAAAACTGTGCGCCGAGGATGTCGGGGAGAAACTTGTGGATTCGGTTATCTGCCACCACAAGATCGTATTCCTTGAACATTAAGCTGAGTTTCTTGGTATCTTTGGCGACAGACTTCAATTTGGTCAACGTGTAGATCTGGTTAAAAACGTCTTCTGTAGCACTATCTTTTTCGGTGAGGGCATGACGGTAAGGTGTTGAAGGATCTTTTGTCACAAGAAGCACAGACTTGTCTTGTAACCTGCCAATTTTGTTGGTTACTGGGATGATTCTTGGTGTATAATCTTTCTTGCGAACCATCGGTTTCACAGTATTGATTATGAGGTAGATGGGCTCGGATTTTCCTGCTTTTCGAGAATGTGCTACAAGAGCCCGTATAGACTTCTGGGCCGCAGCCTCGGCTTCCGAACCTAGATGGAACCTGTTTTGTTTCCCCATGATGAATTGAGATGATGGAGCGATGAGCGCGCGATCGATGCGATGAGGTACCTATCGCGCGGCAATGCGGGGGAGCGCGAAACTAATCACTGATCGGTAAATTGGCCACCCTTATATTTCTTTTGGAACTTCATATCTTTACTTGTAGGAATGCGCTTAGACCTCTTGTTGGCATTAGGGCGTGTTCTGGAACCCAGATTTACCATATCACCAGCTGAACATGAAAATCCAAACCAAGTTATTTTGTCTCAGTTACTGTCTCCGTTTCAGATTCCATTGAAGGTCCCACCGTATCGTCCGGTAGTAGTGTGGCACGGACTCGGGGACAACTACAACTCGTCGGGAATGATCAAAACTGGTGAAATCATCGAAAACAAGTACCCTGGAATATTTGTCCATCGTGTAAGTCTTGATTCGGATCCACTGAAAGACCAACAAAAGTCGCTTGTAGGCGACGCTTGGGACGAGTTAGACTCAGTTTGCGAGCAGATAGGGTCAATTCCAGAACTTGAGCATGGTTTCGACATGATAGGTTTCTCCCAAGGAGGACTATTTGCTCGAGCTCTAGTGCAAACCTGTCCCAATGCTACTGTAACGAACCTTATAACTTTTGGTTCACCCCATATGGGGGTACTGGAGCTTCCTAAATGTGCCAATGAGAGAGATTGGCTTTGTAAACGACGCAATGAGCTCTTGAAGAGACAAGTGTGGCACGATCTGGTCCAGCATACAGTGATACCGGCGCAGTATTTTCGAGATACTTATGATTACGAAAAAGTACGTTTGCCGCTCGAGATTCTTGGCTCCTATTAACAATGAAGCTGTCCAGAAGCATGTAGAGTACAAGGAGAGACTCGGAGAGCTAGAAAAGTTTGTCATGGTAGAATTTGGCCAGGATACCACTGTCAATCCCAAAGAAAGTGCGGTGTTTGGAGAAATAGATCCATTGTCCGGCAACGTTATTCCCATGGAGCAGACCAATTTGTACAAGGAGGACAACCTTGGTCTCGAGAAAATGAACCACGAAGGAAAATTGACCTTTTGCGAGTGGACGGAGAGCATATGGATATACCCGAGGAATTTTTCACAGGGTTGGTGGAGCGGTATTTGGGAAATTAGAAAAGGAGGAAGAAGGAAAATGACAATTGACGAGAACTACCGCTTTTTGCTAACTTAAGTCGTTTTCATCTTCGTCTTGTTGCTACCTCGGTTTCGCTTCTTCTCCCCGCAATTTCGCAGCCGATAAATTCGCAGCCGATGATTTCGCAGCTAAATTGAATTAACTTGATTTCAATCTAAGTACCAATTGCGAATTGCTAGAAACAAATTGACTTCAGCTTTCACTTTACCTTCACTTCAGCTACTTCACCTCATGATACCGGCTTCATCAGACTTATACACTTTCCTCGACAAGACTACAACAGCTAGTGGGCCCAGGTTTCCGGGCTCAGTGGTTTTGGCAGAACCATCCTCTAACCAAGAAGATTACCAATTGGAAATCGCCTACAGAGTCTATAAAAGAAAAGAAGCACCCAAGAGTGGTCCCAGGGTGAATCTTGTGTTTCATCATGGGGTTGGAATGAACAAAGGTATATGGCATTACCACATTGACAAGTGGTTCAGTTTGATACCCAATGTCAATTATGCCGTTGCAATTGACTGTGTTAACCATGGACAGTCGGCAGCTCTTAACAAGAAGAAATTGGGTCATAAAGTCAGCTGGATCGACTTTGCTAAGGACGTTATCAAGGTAGTCAAAATCGATGAAGCGCAAGAATTCTTAAAGCCAGGTTCTGTTAACATTTTCTTGGGACATTCTTGTGGTGGTATGGTATCCTTGACATCGGCCTACTTTGAACCAACGCTTTTTGACGCAATAATAGCATTGAACCCCGTTGCTTATGCTGACGAATTGAGCGACCAGCTATTGACTATGGGCATTAATATGTGGCGCAACAAAGGTTCCATAACTAACGAGTATGATGTGGAAGTAGGTCAGGACCATAAGCAGGCCATTTATTCATTCTACAAGACAAAGTCATTTTTCAGGGCATTTGACGATACTATTCTTCGCAACATGCTTGAAGATGAATACCTTCAA
The DNA here is from genome assembly GCA_022606455.1 of Callitettix versicolor. NCBI lineage: Eukaryota > Metazoa > Arthropoda > Insecta > Hemiptera > Cercopidae > Callitettix > Callitettix versicolor. Next base: position 339,140 of record JAJIZJ010000861.1, read on the forward strand.
TATGATGAGTCAAACAAAGCATTCACTAGCACCCAAGCATCTCAGGAGTACTTGACATACATGGGATCAGGCTCCAGTATTCGCAGAGCCTTTCCCTCGTTTAGTAAAATTGAGACGGCAGTTTACCACATTGTTGGAGAAAAAGATACCGCTTCAGATCAAGCCGTCAAGGCTATTCGTGAAGCTTTAGCAGGTGTTGTACATCCAATTGATGTGCCTGGAGGGTCTCATATGTTCAATGCGATAAAACCAGAAATCTTCACTGATATAGTGACGAAGATTATAACTGAAAGAATTGAAGTTTTTGAGCAAACTGGGGATAAAAGGTATTCAGATGAGGTTTACATGAAAACTCATGGTTCCGATTATAAGCAAGTATTGACTAGGAGGGCACTAGAGGATGGTGGAAAGCCCAACTTGTAGTGCAGCCCATGCACCATTTGCAACCAATATGATAAGAATATTTATTCACTTATGAAATACTGGCGTTTGTAGGTTGGAGTACCATAAAGATCATATAAGTCTTTATCTTGTACGCTCTTCCCGCTCTCTTTTTTCTTCTAGTGTACCATGTGCTCTCTTTCTACTGCTCGCTCTTTCTCATCGCGAACTCATCTGCTCGCTCACTGCTTCTCACTGTTCTCTCTATGAGTCTCGAGCAACAGGCTCTGGAACGCAAAGCGAGACTTCAACAACTAAAACTCAACAAAACCACCAACCGAAACCGAAACTATGATATAGAGCTGCTGGCAGCCATAAGAGGGTCGCTGCGACCAGAAGTACTTCAAAGTCCAACAGCAGAAGATTTTGGCAAAAAGGTAGAAGAGGATATACTTGGTGAATTTGATAGGCGAGCTTACGAAGCTCTAGCAGAGCCACAGGAAGAAGCCAGGCAAAAAGTAGTACACGACGAGCACCTAAAAAAGACAATTGAACCGTATACTAGACAAGCACATAAACGAACCGAGCGAGCGATTTATGAAATAGTGGGAAGAAAAATAGCAGAATGAGATAATTGAACGAAGTTTAATTGTGAAAATGAATTGATGTAAACGTAATGCAATGTAAATGGAATGCAATGTAAACGGAATTTAACGGAATTGAAGTAACGAGTGAAAAATTCAGTGAGTAGAGGAAAAATGTAGATAATAAAGTGAAAAGAAAACTGGAATAGAATAATGTTACGAAAGAGATCAATATAGAAGAAATTGATAACAATACATGTCATATACATTTTGTCTGTTCTTTTCACTCAATTTCCTTTTTCCTCTTATTTTATAACCGCTTCGCGGTGAACTTCCTTCCCGTTTAGGCAGTCTACCTCGCCCAATCATGTCGCGAGCCGACACCGAAAATCAATTTCTCGTTTCCTCAACCAACTACAATGATTTCCAGATTGGCATTGAGAGGTGTCGGTATCCGTCCTGTGGTCTCCAACATGAGCCGCAACGCTCCGGCGGCCATGCGTTTCATGGCTACCGGTCCAGTTGAGCCCAAAGAAAAAGCAAGCTCCATCGTTGATGCTTTACCAGGTAACAACTACTTGTCTAAAACCGGAATTTTGGCCACTTCTGCCGCTGCTGCCGTGTACGGAATCTCGAATGAGTTGCTCATTATCCACGACGAAACCATTTTGGTCATTACTTTTGCCACTTTCTCGGCATTGATCGCCAAATTTGTTGCTCCATTGTACACCGAATGGGCCGACGGAGAAGTCAAGAAAGTCAACGACTTGTTGAACGAGTCACGTAATAAGCATGTGTCTGCCGTCAAGGACAGAATCGAGTCTGTTTCGCAATTGAAAGACGTGGTTTCCACCACCAAACTGTTGTTTGCCGTGTCCAAAGAAACCGCTCAATTGGAAGCCGAATCGTTTGATTTGAAGCAAAAGGCTGCTGTTGCCCAAGCTGCCAAGTCCACATTGGACTCGTGGGTCAGATTCGAGCAGAAGCAAAGACAATTGGAACAGGAGCAATTGATCAAGTCTGTTGTGGAAAAGGTTAACAAGGAGTTGGAGAACCCCAAGTTCCAAGACCGCGTGTTGGCCGAGTCTGTTGCTGAGGTGGAAAAGTTGTTCGCAAAGGCATAATAGAACAATACATGAGTAGAGAGGAAGTGTAGGTGAGTGTAGAATGAGAACAATAGAAAGTATGAAGAAAGATCAAGAGTTCATACACCAAATATAGATTGAAACTTAAGTCAAGAGTTCGTTCGATACCAAATGTAGATAGAACTCTAGCACACGAATATGATTCATCTATGTTGCATTGAAAGATTACCGTAACTTCAGTGCAACTCACAAACTAAACTTTGATCTCAATCACATCAGCAATGCTATGATGATTCAAGTGTCAACTCAAACCTAAGAAATCAAGTTTGATTTCAGTTAGTTTAGCGAAAAGCATTCTAATATGATTTTCATTTGAAAGAGCAGACCTTTTCAAGTTTTCTCGAGATACCATAGAATATCAAGCTTCTTATCCTCAGTTAACCAGAATTGAGATCGTCAAGTTGACCGATTACAAGTTATTATCCAGTTAGAGCAACTCGCTTCAGTTAGAGCACCTCGCTTCACTTAAAGCACTTTTTCAGCTTGTTGCAGCCGCTAATTTATCGCTCTCAATCACAGGTTTCCATGCATGCAAAGAATTATCGTCTCCTACGGTCGCCACGAGCCAGTCGTCATGCAAAGACCAGTCAAAGTCGTTCACTCCTAGCATATGTCCAGCATGGGTAAATAAGAGCTTATCGTTGGCAACGTCGAATATTCGCATTGTCTTGTCACTGGAAGCTGAACCAAGTACTCGTCGATGATTGGGGTGCCATTTGATTTGTGTGATGGAGTCAGTATGGCTGGTGATGTGGTGAATGGAATTGGCCATTCTAATGTCTCTTATATCGATTTGACCATTGCTGTCACCAGTAGCAAAAGTGGTGGTTTGAACAGGACAGATACTCACACTGTTCACGGCACAAGAATGGGAGAACGTCGATATAGCATTTTGCTGGCGAGTATCGTACAATTGCACCACGCCGTTGTCGCTGGCTGACAAGAATAACTTATCGTGGTTGGGAACCCATTCGAGGTCGTTGATTCCAGACTCAGAACTAGTACTCCATACTGGTTGAACCTCATCGTTGTCTTTTTGCATCTTCTGGATATCGTACACACACATCTGTCCGTCCATTGAGCCCGAGGCTATGGTTCCTTCCTGCTGGCGATTCCAGTCAATTGCAAACATATCGGCGTGCGAACTGGTGGTACTTACTAGACGCAATTGTGGAGCACTGATGTCTGTATCGGCCAAAGCCGTCTTCACGTTGGCGTGCTTGGTGCGATCGTACACCAGGACACTGCCAAAGTTGTTACAGCTTGCAATTACGTCGGGATTTTGAGGCATGTAGCGGGCTCGGTTGACGTCTCCAAGATGATTGATTTTTTGCACAGTGGAAATTTTCTTGGACGAAGCACTGGTAACTTCAAACTCCTGTTTGTCTGCGTGGTAATTGAGTCGGTCAATGTTGACATGGCGCGAGAGATTTGTGTAGTAGGGAAGACGAAGAATGGAGATGGAATCGGTGTGTTTTCCAAGAGTAAAAGTTCCCACGAGAAGTCTTTGCGCCACGGTTTCGGGATCCAGCGACTCGTTGAACAGTGCTGAGAGTTTTTCGAGGTCAGGAAGAACTGGACACTCAAAGAAGGCCATAATAACGGATGGGTGGTGAGATAGTCATATAGGAACGGCGCGTTTTTTTTCCATATGCGATAATTATCCTGGGTTTTCTGGTCAATTTGAACCTCTTCGGGGCCGTCTATAACTTCTACCTCCATCGCAAGTCAAAATAGGGTGCAAATGTAATAAACTGGAAGCGAATTGGCTGGTCCTCTGTTGGCGCTCTGTTGACTGAATTTCGAAATTTCGCACCGCGAATCGATGAACCAGATGGATATTCGGTTGAATTCGTCCAAACTTGGCACCAAGGAATAGTAAGTCGTCCTGGTTTCTTTTCCCCACTATTCTAACACAGCTGGGACAACTTCTACAAAACAGAACACCAGAACTTTCGAGACCACGACGATACGGGAGAATGCTGGTTCGATGACTCCGGTGCCGAAGACAGAATGGTGCAATTTATCGCCGAAAAAATCGAGGAACAAGCAATAACGACTAGCGAAAACGCTCCCTTCAAGGTCTTGGACTTGGGAACTGGAAACGGACATCTTTTATTTGCTTTGGGCGATGAACTAGAAGAACTCGATGTCAATGCTGAATACACGGGAATCGATTATTCGGCAGATTCTGTCCAGTTTGCCCACCATATTTCCCAGGAAAAGTACTCCCTGCGCCAATTCACTTTCCAGCGAGTAGATCTCTTGTCAGATGATGCTTTTTTGTCACAAAAATTCGACATTCTTTTGGATAAAGGCACCTTAGATGCTATAGCATTGAACCAAGAACCACTTCCACAATTTGATGGTCGTATAGGAATGCAGGTGTACTCGTCGCAGATCGAAAAACTTATGCATTCCGACTCAATCTTCTTAATAACCTCCTGTAACTTTACTGAAGAAGAATTGACCCACCTTGTAACTAGCGGAACCCTGTTGAAAAAATGGGACAGAATCGAGTTTCCCTCGTTTGAGTTTGGAGGTGCCAAGGGCTCCACGGTGTGTAGTGTTGCGTTCAGAAAGGGAGGAGATTAATCATAAAATTATTTTATGCTATGTATGGCCTCGTCTATTTCGTTGCGTCTTCTTTTTTCTCTTTTTTCTCTTCCTTGTCCCCGCCGTCTTTTTCCTTCTCCCCTTTCAACTTCTCCACCTCGTCGTATAAACCATTTCGAAGCTCCTCACTGCCAAACTTCAAGAGATGCTGAACTGGCTTGCCCTCGGCATTCACCGAGTTGACCCTCAAAAACTTTCCTGGGGACATACTGGCTTCGAGCCCTTTCAATAGTTTTGTGTTCTCGCTGATTTTCATGTTGAGGATTACTCTCAACAAGCCCTGTGACCGCATCACCAATCTGGTCTGCTTGGGGCTGGAAATGCTTTGGTTGAGATGCAATGGGCCCAAACCTCGTTCCTTCCATCCCTCGCTGATCTTGGTGAGATCCAACTCAAAGAGTTTAGCTGTGCACGTGAATATGGTCCGCTCGTCTTCTTCACCGGTTTTGTTGTCCACTGGTGATAACTCAACCTGCTTGAATTGCTGAGGGGTTTCGGACCTGTCGTTCTCACTTTCTTCAGACTTTTCCCTGGATGCATCTTCGAGGAATGATTTTTTGTTGAGGGACTCCTGGAACGCATTGCCAAATTTCGAGTTGGCTCCGAATGAAGACGTGAGCTTGGGTGTATCGGATTTGTCATTGAGTTTGGATGGTTTTGATTCAAATACATTAGGGCGTTTCTTGATATCTTCAAAACTTGCCCCGAACGAACTTGTAGCACCAAAGACATGTTTTCCAGAATTGTTGTCGCTACCTTTCCCCATAACCACCGAGCTTTTCGAAAAAGAGGCATTATTTCCAAACGAACTAGTGGCCCCAAAAACATGCTGTGGAGAACTCAATCTGGTATTAGGTGCGGTTGGGGTTTCGTTGGTGTTATTAGTGGAAGATACGGAACTGGCTGGAGTGGCAGGAGTTGCATCGTCGTTAACCGTTTTTGTATTTGTTTCATCAGCAGACTTTCTCTTTAAGACCGGTTTATTGTTTCCGGAATCGGTATTCAGATTCGAGGGTGTTGAGGACTCCAAAGTGGAACTCTTGGCTGTTGACGCATCTTGTCCCGTCTCCAGCTTGAGCTTTTTGGCCTCGGATTGTTCCTCTGGCGCAGGTCGCTTGTGCACAGTATCTCCCATGCTGTATGCTGTGGTTGCTGGAACTTGAGATGAAGGAGTTCGGTTCGAGCCATACACCAGAACGACACCCAAACACCACATATACCGGCTGCAAATTTTAGAGTCGTTACTCACGTCTTATGTTGCGAACAGAGCGCAGATTAGATGCTGGACGGTAAGAGGAGGTGCTGGGAGTACCGTACTTGGCATACTTGTCGCGCACAGAAGTTTCTGGTGCAGAAGAACGATACAGGCCGTATGCCACTGTCAGACCATATGCTGGTGCCGCGGGCTGCCCGTAAGCTGGAGGTACCATGGAGCCGCCGTGGTTTGGAGCCTGAGCAGACGGATAAGGTGAGAATTTCGAGTTGTCTCTTCGAGTTTTTTGAGGTAATCGGCGTCCACTTGCCGCCGCAGATGCCACAGCCAGATGGTATTGACTGGGTTGTGTGTATCCACGGCCACCGAGACCACCACCCAATCTTCGAGGTTTCCAGTTTCGTATCACACGACTTCGTTCGATGTCAACGAGTGCAGTTCTGGGTTTTCTGTCACTACTTTCTGGCCCAATTTTGATTCCAGTGGAGGCGAGTTCACGAACACAGGTGGCTGCGTCCGTATCACGCTCAAATACTACAAACCCATAACCTTTTGACTTGCCTTCATTGTCCCTGATGATTCGAATCGACGCAATTGCACCAAATCGGCTAAAACTCTGGGACACTTCCACCTCTGTAACGTCGTAGTCGAGTCTGGCTATGAACAACGTGCAATAAGGGTCTTTCATTACTTCTTTTTCATGCTTTTCTGCTAGCGATGGATCGAGCCATTCGTCCATTTGTCGCTGGAAAGATTCGGCTTGAGCTCGTTCTCTTTTAGCCCGAGCCTTGGCTTGCTTCTGAAGAGTAGTTTCCACAGTTGTATCTGTTGTCTCGTTTTCCTCTCTTATTCGTTGGGCATGTTCCTGGTATATTTCCTTCCATTTACTGATGGGAGAAACAGGTTTGGTGCTGCGTTTTTCGGGAGGGTAATCCAAAGGAGGAACATGAACAAGCGGTGGCCGAGGAGCAAATAACTTCTTTATCGTCGGCGGATACTTGTCTGTGGCAAGAGCTGGCATTGCAAAAGTACGACAGGCGTATTCTGTGATGTACGGTTTTTTGTTCCTGCACGTGAGATTTAGATCACCCACACTTTGGAATTACACCTGGCAGTATAAGTGCAGTATGGAGCCTCAGGAAGATATCATCCAGTACAACGAAAACGTCAAAGACGAGGACCTTGAAATATTCACACGGTCGCAGCTTTCACTCTATAATGGAAAATCAAAGCCATTGGTTTACGTAGGGATCCGTGGTTACGTGTTTGATGTCACCCCCAACATTTCCAGTTATGGACCAGGCAAAAGTTACAACGTGTTTGTAGGCAAAGACGCCACCAGATTGCTTGGGCTCAACAAACTCAAATTCACAGGAGATATCACCGATAGCAACACGTGGAGCACCGAAGGGTTGACCGAGAAGCAGCTCGAAGCGGTGGACAAATGGATGGACTATTTTAAGAAGAGGTACAAGATAGTCGGATTGATAGTTGCCCACGAGAACTAGGAGGTTAGGTTAGTGATCAATTCGATTAAAGATTGGATTTATGGCTTGACCAATATGATCAATATGCGTGAAAGGTGGTACGAAAGTTAGTATATACGAGCAATGAGAAGCAATACGAATGAAGAAAATGAAAAGTGCGAAAGAGTTCCTTTTATAGTTTACTACCCGGTTGCAGCAGCTTCAGCTCGGTCTCCCCGGTTTACAACTCATTTGCAGACCGGTTTGCACAATTGCTGCACCCCGGTTTTCTGCGGTTTGCTTATATCCGTTCCCTCGGAACTGGAAGCGACGCGCGCTTGGTAAGCAACGGGTTTTGTGTCATTTTATACATTTGCATCACAACCTTCGATTCTCACAAAACTTCAGAGTTTGTGGTCACTTAAACCTTAAATCCTTACTTGCTTTTGAAGGTAAAGAGTCCTATATTCTTTTGTATCATACACCACGGATCTTTCTCAAGCTACATCCAAAGTTCCCAATCCTTCGTTTCACTCGGGAATCTAATTTTGCCGCATTCCGATCCTCCATCGACTTGTATTGTTTGCGTTTGCTTTCGATACTTTTCGTAGTCACGAGGCTCTAAACGACAGACACGCCATCCAAGGCTGATTTTTATTCGATCTCCAGCTTTTCTTTCTATTCTGGGAAACTTTTCACCCATTTTACTTATACCATTGAATCATGGACGCAGGCACAGCCGCTGCAACTTCCAATGGAAGACTCAGACAACAGCTTCTATCGTCTGATTCGTACGCAGATCAGGGTGCACGATACGATCCTTATGGAATGGAAACTCGCAAGGTTCCAGGGCTGCGAAAAGCATCTCTTACGTCGCAATCAGCGTTGTCTATGAACCGATTTTTCGGCGAAAAGGTCCCGTAGATGGTGCTTTTAACGATGATTCTGGTGCAGATGTACTGGACTTCACCAACGGAGCCAATGTTTTCTTTGATGATATTGCTCATCTTCGAGATCATGGACCATACGTTACCGGCATGGGCAGACAAGATACGGCGCCTATCATACCGACCTTAGGAACTGGCAGCACTAGCGGAAAGTCGGTCAACAACGTCCAGTACCGGAAACAAATGAACCAGCAGAAAAAATTGGCATTGGCTTCAAGTGCTCGAGCAATGTCGATGGGTGGACAGAACCCTATGAATCCACCAGGTGATCCCAGAGCCATGTCGATGGGTGGATTCAATCCTATGAACGATCCTCGATCCATGTCGTTAATGAGTGCCAACCCTATGAACGATCCGCGCTCAATGTCACTTATGACCGGGAACCCAATGGACCCTCGTACGATGTCCATGGGTGGAAATATGCCAAATGGACTAAATGTTCCAAATGGCCCAAATATGCCAAATGGTCCTTACGGCGTTCCTGCCAATGGCCGCGCTATGTCCATGGGTGGACCCCGTACAATGTCTATGGGCCAAAGACCACCAATGGCCCAGTATGGTCAGATGCCCCAAGGTCAACCACTGTACCAACAAGGACCTTACGGACAGTACAACTCCCAGCAATATGGACCATACGGCTACCAACAGCCTGGTCCTGGTCAACCTGTTCCGGGCCAACAGGGTCAATACGGTCCGCGCGCAATGCCTTTGCGCCAAGGTCCTAATGGTGCTGGTCCAAGGACAATGTCACTTACGAGTAATGGAAATATTTCGCCCAATAGGATGCCGCCGAACCAGCAATTGCGTCCTCCTGGACCAATGGCACCTCCTTTTGGTGCCAACCAGAACCAGCTTTACTCACGAAATCTCGTTGGTTCCAATGGGGAAATGTACCAGCGAGTATCACCCTCAGAATCTCAGGGTGATGTAACCCAGTCGAGCGACTCATTGATGAAGGTGGAAGAGGAAGAAGAACATGTCAATAATGACAATTCGCACCTTTCGAACGAGGACGACGATGTGGTGTACAAGTTCAACGAAGAGGACGAAACCGTGTCCCGCAAATCGACATTACAAAAATCCAATTCGATGCGTCTACGCAAATTAGACTTGTTTAACCATGACAGACAACCCAGCAAATTGGCCCAGGACGAGATTGACACACCAGTTGATATTGATAATGCGTCTTTTGAAACCAGATCGTTTGAAAGCACAGAAGGAGATTTCAACGTTAATGCTTCAGATAGCCAAAATTGGAGATCTGACATGGACCGCGACCAAGAGATTATGCCCTCGCCCACGGTAGGCGGTACTCCACAAGGTGCTGATGGGTATAACGATCCACTTCCATCTCCTACAAAAGCAAGGGATCTTTCTGAATTACCCGAAGACCGTGTCTCGCATACACTTCCCAGCAAACCATCAATACGGCTGCTTGTTACGAACACAGCGTACCAGAACTTCCGTCCTCCAGCGAACGATTCAAACCTCACTTTGGGAAGCTCCAATTACTCAGATATCAACACTCCAAAGGACGAGTTTGTCAGCGGCAGTTTTGCTGATTCTGGAGAGCACAACAACCACGATGAAGATGAACAAAGAAATAGCGAAAAAGCACACCGCTGGTCTCAACAGGAGACAGCTCCCACCACAGCCAGTACGTCTCACGGCTCTCATCGCTCAGAGGACCACAACCAGCATGCTCGTGATGTCGACCATATCAGTGTCTTTGACGACAAGTCTTCTCAAGGGTTTGATGACCGTATTTCCAAAGATTCCAAAAGAGAAGCAGATAAGTCCTGTTTGCCGAAGAAAGACACAGCGCCAGAAAGTCCTCGTGAAGTTCGGTCGGAGAGCAGACGCTCGTCTCGAACGTTTTCCCTTACTTCCAACATATTCAAGCGGTTGTCTAAATCAGGAAAGCGGTCCAGTTCTGTGTCAGAAGAGCCCGTAGCAGGTGCCCCACGTCGCATGCCGTCCAACGCAAATCCATCTAGTGCCTCTGGTAAGGTGCCAGAGAGCAGTGGGGTCAAGTTCACCAAGGAGGAGTTGGGTATAATGCAAGAAAATGGAGCATTGCTCAATGAATTGGAGTTGGTTTCCACCGAGCTTGCTTCTTCGATTCGTCGTGAGGTGGCATTGGAATACCGTCTTCAGGGACGAGACTCAGGGCAAGCGGAATCAGACTTGTTGCACGAACTCACCCAGAAGCTGAAAGATATCAGTGATCTACAAGAAAAGCTCAATAAAGAGAGAAGGCTCAGGTTCATAAGTGAAGAGCACGCATTGTTCCTCGAGAACGGTGTATCACCCAGCCCTCTCAAGCTTAACTACGAGAAAACAGAGCTCTACAAGCAGTTGTTGATCAAGAACGATATGGTGAATCAATTGCAGGACAAGTTGGCCGAGTATCAAGACAAGGATGAATATCTGCTGTTATACGAAAAGTATCAAGACTTGGTGAAAGAACATACCGATCTCAAATATAACGTGATGCCTGAGCTCGAACGAAGAGCTAAGGGTGTGCGGGTTCCAGCAGACAGAGGCTTGGTGTTGGCGCCTGGAGAAGAGGACGATTACAGCCAGGCGCTGGAGATTGCCAGGCTACAAAGCCAGCGAGAAGATCTTCGCGAAGTTATCGGCAAAATGCAGCAGCAACACAAGATTGAGATAAACCATGCTCACGACAAGATACGCAAGCTCGAGGCCAAGCTCCGTGACATAGCACTCATAAACGAAAAGCTCACATCACGAATGGACTCGAGTTCTGCTGTTGGATCAAATAATTCACTGCTGCAAAATCTCCCACTACCAGGCGGAAAACTCCAAGGTTTTTCGATCGTTTCGCCAAAAAGACCATCTTTGACTAGCCTTCTTTGGGCCCACTGGCTTCTATGTCATCATATTCACAACTCTTCATATAGTACATACGATATACGCCCATTACACCCACCACGCGCCGCCGGTGCAGGTCGCCTCCACAAAACTTCAACATTCATCTCCAACAACATGTCTGGTGCACATACCATATCGCATCTTTCGGCCGGGCTCAAATCGGTGAATATAGGAGACCAGCAGCAGAACGAGGCGAATCTCAATCTTCTTCAACAGCAACTAGAAAACGAAGCCACTAGTCAAACACAACAACTGAGAATAACTCAATTTTTTGCCCAACAACCAAGTGACGGATACACACTTTTTTCGCATCGATCAGCGCCTAATGGGTTCAAGGTGGCGATAATATTGTCCGAGTTAGAACTTCCATTCAATACCATCTTTTTGGACTTCAATCATGGCGAGCAACGTGCACCGGAGTTCGTCACCATCAACCCCAATGCTCGAGTTCCTGCTTTAATTGACCACTTCAATGATAATACCAGTATTTGGGAGTCGGGAGCCATAATATTGTACCTTGTTTCCAAATATCTTCGTGATAACGGTGAGTGTGCATTGTGGCTGGATAACATTGTAGAGCAGTCGCAGATTTCCTCGTGGCTTTTCTTCCAAACTTCAGGTCATGCACCCATGATCGGCCAGGCGCTTCACTTTCGCTATTTCCACCTGTGTCCGGTTCCCAGTGCCGTAGAACGGTATACAGACGAAGTTCGCCGAGTGTACGGCGTGATTGAAATGGCGTTGGCGGAGAGAAGGGAGGCATTAATTATGGACCTAGACGTCGAAAATGCCGCTGCTTATAGTGCTGGCACAACACCCTTGTCTCAGCTGAGATACTTTGATTATCCCGTGTGGTTGGTAGGGGACCGGGCAACGGTAGCCGATTTGCTGTTCGTGCCATGGAATAATGTGGTGGACCGTATTGGCATAAATCTCAAGGTTGAGTTCCCTGAGGTGTACAAATGGACAAAATACATGATGCGCCGGCCAGCGGTGATCCGGGCGTTGCGAGGAGACTGATACGGAATAACAGTATAAATCGGTATAAAGATTCGGTAAAGGATTATAAAGTTACGGTCTATTCTCTTTTTTCACTTTTCTATTCTTTCTACTTTCCTTGGGCCCTCAACGAGGTCACTGCTTCAAGATTATTAAAGTTGGTGGTCACCTCGCCTGTTTCCGCTGCTTTGAAAGCAGCAACTCTGTCTTCGTGGTCCAAAGTTTCTCTCCAAATTCGTTCTTTTTCCATTTGAACGTGCAACTTTCTAAAGTGAATAAAAACAAGATAGTGAAGAAAATACCAATACAGGCCATAGCGACGAATGCCCAGATGATATGAGGATCATATAAAGCTGGAGTAATCGCCAAAGAAAGCGCAGAAGATATGGCTGAAGCAAATAAGCAAAGTGCCATTACCAAACCTTTGCTATTTGGAGGAGCTCTAGTATAGGCAATTTCGTACGAAGTTGTCATGGCAAAACACTCAGAAGCTGCTTGCAAAACGTACAACGAAACTTCTTGCCAGGCACTTATAGGCGAAACACCTTTCTCACAATTGGTAGCGTAGTTTCCACAAGGTGAAGTTTTGTAGATTTTGTGTTGGAGAACAGCACCGGCAACTTGAGCCATTGAAGCAACAAAGAAACCAAAAGTTATACGGTAAACGGGCCGGAAATTGATCTTGAATCGTCTTAAGGCTGGGTAAACTGCCAAGTCCAAAATTGGAATCAAGACGATAATTGTCAATGGATTGAAGTTGTTGAACAAATCGTTGGGAACCCCATTGAGAGTCATGGAACCAGCCTGGGACGTCTGTACGGAACCAAGACCATTATCGTTGAGAAGATAGATTGGATAATAGCAGAAAATCTTACAAGCATCGATGGTTTGTCTGACGTTCAAAACCCATTGGTCGTTCCAAGTAATGGGAAGAGGTTTTTCCACTGGTTTTCCTCGGAGCTTGTTGTAAGTTCTGGAGATGAACGAGGGTTGTTCCTTGTAGAAGGTTTCACCACGTTTTTCCATTTCCGTTGGAGCAGCATAGTCCCAAAAGGTGCCGTTTCTGAGTCTCTTGATCCATCCTTTCCTATAAGAGACTCTAATAATTTTGGAAGCATTGGTCAAAACCGAGCCCTCTGGAGGAGTGTCAATGACCACCGTCTTCAAGTACCAGAAAACCACCGGCAAAATAAGGTAAATGATAATAGGAATGAAGAACGCAAACCAGAAACCAATTCTTCTTTCAATGTACGAAGTTGCCAATTGAAAGAAAGCACCAATATTAATGGACCAATAAAAGTATAATGTGATTCTTTCCAATGTCTTTTCTCGATCGATTATAACATGTTCACCACTGGGCAAAACCTTGACCACATCGTGCTGTTCCCTATACTGGTCCATCAAAAGAGGTAACAAGTTGGGCTTGATAAACCCAGTTCCAATAGCCAAAGTAATGATTGCAAAAGCCAATGGAACAATGCCATGACCTTGGTCAATCACCTGAGGAATTGCAGCAATCACAAACAAAATATGGGACACCAATCCAGCAGCAATTCCCACCCAGATAGCCTTCAATTTTCCAAGTTTTGTATCGGCAACATAACCACCATAAAGTGGGAGAAGATACGCCAAGAAAGCCAACAAGTTTGTCATTGCTTGTGTGGTGGGTAAACCCATATTCAAGGCTCCTGGAGAAACATTTTCACTTCCTGGTCCAGCCATCACCTTACCTGTAGTAGAACCGGGAGGTAAAGGTCTTTGAATAAAGTTGGACAAGATACCTTGAACCGAGTAGTACGAAGCACGTTCAGCGAGTTCAGCAAGGCACAAAAAATAGCATTTCCAGGGAAGATTGACAATAACTCTTCTTAACGTTTGCTTCTCATGTGCGGTGGGCTTCCGGAGTCCATTGGGATTGTACTCGTCTATGTAAATTTTGGAGTATTCAGGAGGGTCTTCGTTGCTGTATTCTTCATCTAAATCAAGCACATTTGAAGAAGCAATATCTTGGTTCTTTTCTTGTGAAACGACCATCGTATATTGGAAATGAGGACCCTGGATGCAAATATATACCCGAAAGAATTGGGTGCAAAATTCTGGAACAAAGGTGCATAAATCGCACGGCACCAAAAGTGGGCGCCATTGCAACCGCTTTATCAGTGGGGCTTCATTATTGTGGCCGTAGCAATCACAAGATTGCAGCTTAAAGATCAGCTTACAGTTTGCATTTAATTGTGGCTCTCAGGATAGTAGCTTATAGGATTAGTGGCTCATAGAATTGGTGGCTCATAGGCTTGTAGTGAATTATCGGCTTGGGCGTGCAGGTTTTGAGGGTCTTTTAAATTTGATATTTCCTCGTTTGCAACCTGTCAATGTCAAAACGCACGTCATATGCATATCGTGCATACCATATCAAACTGAATAATTATCACCATTAAAGTTTTATGTTAATCTCTGTATGATTATCCCGTTCTTAGAGGAGTTCTACCACCAAATCTTCCCGCTTATCGGAGGGCTTAGTATCTTGGCGTCGATAAAATAATCCCAAGAGATAGCGGGCGGTGCGGCGCGAACGCAGGGAACCTGCGGCCACATGTCTTGGGTTGCTTGTGTGGAGTGCAATAAGAGCCGGGGAAATGGCCGAAGACACGGCGTTTTGAGCAGGTATCCTGTGTATTTAGCATATCGTAGGAATATTTTTTAGGAATATGGCGTATTTCCTCATTGGTCGATGATACGGATAGGCATCCTGTTATCTCTGTTTCCGGTAAATCGATAGACAAGAAGATTTCTTTACTAACTTGAGCTACCGCCAAGCTTCACAGGTTTTACACAAACTTTTTCATCTAGCAATTTTATTAATCTTCTATTTTGAAAAGATTTCCTCATGAAACTTCCTCATGAAATTTCCACCAATTATTCATAATTTTTCACTTTCCAACTTTCACTTTCCCTACCGCACAATTCTTTCGGCAGTGGCATTGTACTGTCCAGACTGGTAGTCCCAGTAGAAAGTCAATTCTTGAGGAACATCGTCTGGAACCTTACAATCTTTCACAATGTCAATACCACTCAAACGCTCAGCAACATAGTTCTCAAAGTCTGAAAGCTTACAGGAGAAACCTGGTCCATCCTGACACTTTGGAACAGGAACAACTGCATCGTTGACAATGAATCTTACGTAGGTTTCGTCTCCACATTTCAACTTTTCAGTAATGGTTCTGGAACCCATGGGGACCACATTCACATGGTGGTACATGTCTCTGAAGCGGGTTTCGTTGACGGGTAAAGGTTCAAGTGGATCAAACAAGCCGAGAGCAGCATGGAAAATTTCAATATCAGTGTCGTGAGTGAAACTCAACCAGATATTGTTGTCTGATTCAGTTTGTTTCAACAAAGCCAAAGAAGCATTCAATTGAATGGCTCCTACGGTTCTGGTGAGGTTTCCTCCAGGTCCAGAGGTGTAGTAGTACTGAAGATCACTGGCATAACTGTACAAAACCAATTCGTCTTGGGTAAATATGTCGCAGAATGGAGAGTATCCAGTAGCACTGAGCTCATAGGCACAAAGTTGAAAGAGGTTAGAAACATCCTTGGTGGTAAGATTCAAACCGTCGTTACCCTCTGTCAACCGCTTGACTATATCTTGGGTATAATTGGTAGGAAATTGAGCGATAAGTTCATCGTTGGAAGAAGAATTGAAAGCCTTACATCCCCACCGAGGTACAAGAGTATTGATTCCAAGAAAATCTTCCTCCGAGATAACGACATGGTCAACCGACTCGTCCAGATAATCGGGACCAAGAAATCCTTGAACAAAAAAGTTTCCAGTGTCGTATACTCTTTTAGAAGCGGCTGCGAAAACTGGTAAAGTTTTATTTTCGTTGTACAAGTGGTTGTACTTTGCTCTGAAAGCAGAGCCTGCCTTAACTGCGGTATCGTAGCCAGTGTAAGGAGAATTGGTGTTCCAGGGTGTGGTTTCCAATTCGTAGTTTTCTTCATTTTGAACATAGTAGGTGTAGTCGTTCAAAAACGACAAAGGACCCGTAATGGTTTTGTTGTAATTTTGAAGTTTTTTGACCAAAGCATGTTGCTGTTGACCAGCAGACAACCCAGGGAACCTCTCGCCGTGTCTCATGTACAATTGAACCAGTTCCACTGTACATTGTTCAGGTACATTTGTGTCAATTCCAAAGCCCTCAAACTGAATATAAGGCCCAGCACCTCCAAGATACTTGACAATGTTGTACTGGTCTCTGGCAGCTAGCTCTGGGGTAGCAACATCACGATAATTGGATGCGAGGTAGAGACCGGGAACGAGAGCTTTTTGAATAGCGACCATTGCAATTGAAATGAAAATGCGACTCAATTATTTGAGAGAATTCAAAAATGCGACTTGAATTTTTCAATTCAATTCAGTCAGGATCAATTGAGTTTGGAATCAATTAGTAGCGTTGGGGTCGCTTTATATAGTGCTACCCATGTGGGTTATGAAGGAGTATACAACGTGCATTGACACAATGCACCTTGCGCCGCACACACTACTAAATCGGGTCTTAATTAGGTACCTATTGGGACACCAATGCACTCTATACGTCTAATTATTTCTTCCCTTTTTTGATACCTTTGCCTTTGGTTTCTTTACCTTTTTCCGTGGGTAACACCACTTTGAGCTTGTTGACCGTGAAAGATCCCATGACATCATTGGGCTTAATTTCGCTAACCAATGCTCGCTCATCGGGCCAATCGACATCCATGTCGGTGCGGCTCTGGTCCAATTTACGAGTGGTGAAGTAGTGCAACGTTTCATTGATGCTCTTACCCTTCTTCGCCATGCCTGGTTGAATCTTGACTTTGTACTTGAACTTGTTGAGTGAATACCATGGAGCGAAAACTGGAACTATTGCAACCAATTTGTCGCTGGGTTGAGGTTTCGCAATGAAACTGTCAAGAATATCCAAATAATTCACCACGCTAGATTCGTCTTCGTTGACTTCTTCTCTCATATACTTGAGGTACTCTCTTTGTTCCTGCTTGGCTTTTCTTGTTTGCTTCAATTTATCATTCTGCTGCTGTTGAGCTTGTTGCTTGTCTTGGTCAGCATTCTCTTGTTTCTTCTTTTTGATCTCTTCAAGCTGCTTCAAGGTTCCAAGCATTTCCATGCGTAACTTGCGCTCGTCGTCATCCTGGTCAGCATACTTCTTTGCAGCTCGTTTCATTTTGGACCGCTTTCCTCTAGTCAATTTGCTGGGTTCGTCTAAAGAAATGGAAGAAGTAGCTTGCGAAACATTTTCAATCTCCAGAGCCAGAGACCCTGAGTTGATGTCCTCTTCTTCCTCTTCCTTGTCCTCCTTCTCTTCTTTTTCCTCCTTCTCTTTCTCCTCATCTTTTTCATCCCTTCCCAAAGAAGCAGCCAACTTTTCAAGATCCTGCTTCGTAT
The DNA here is from genome assembly GCA_022606455.1 of Callitettix versicolor. Taxonomy (NCBI): domain Eukaryota; kingdom Metazoa; phylum Arthropoda; class Insecta; order Hemiptera; family Cercopidae; genus Callitettix; species Callitettix versicolor. Next base: position 356,826 of record JAJIZJ010000861.1, read on the forward strand.
TGTCCATCACAACTTTAAGCCCACTTTCATTCTGCCTTGATATTCTAGTTTCCCCATACTTCTTCGTGGTGTCGTCGTCACCCAAGAAATAGAATCCAAGACCCATTACGAGCTGCGTGGGAGGAAGAAATTCTTTTTTCCCTTTAAAATTGAAGGTTCCTGAAGGTACGAGACTTCCATCGAAATCGAGTTTTGTGACGTCGTTTCCAGCAAGAAACCATGGCGATGTAGTAATCTTTCCATTCCAGGCGGCTGAAGCAGACATTGCAAACATACCTGCTTGCATCAAGGTATATGGTGGTAGAGCTTCTCCTCTATAAGGATTCTTCACCACCACCTTCAAAGAGCCTTCAATATCTGAAGATACGAAAAAATCATTGTCGCTGAAATGACGATAGTATATCATGTCAACTTGAGCGTCGTCTCGACCGGCAATACACAAGTATCCCTCGCTGGAAACAAACCAGAAAAACTTCTCAAACCAGTACTTAGGTCTTACCTGGCGCAAGGTTTCATTTTCATTTTTCAAGTTTTTAGCAAGATCTTGCTCAATTTTCTTCTGGGCATTACGAAGAGCCATGTCAGTGTTCTTCTCGACTTTCTCCTGCTTGCTTTCAGCTTGCTTCTTGGACTCAAAGTATGTTCTTGCGTTCGCAAATGGCGAGAGCAGAAGGTCTATCCATACTGAGAGTGTAGGAATTTCCTTGGATTTGGCCTTTTTCGACAGCCTTTTTGGTGGATTTTCGTCTTCAGAATCAGAACCCGATTCAGATTCAGACTCAGATTCGGTTTCGGATTCGGAACTAGTTTCAGAATCCAGCTCGCTATCGATGTCCGCAGGATCGTACATAGAATCTGTGTCTGGCAACTTTAAGCCAATTTTATTTTCAGTCAAATTCAATGGAAGTTTGATAGTTTTGGCAACAGAGTTACCTCTAGACTGCTCAAGCTTAATTAAGCTCTCGATGTTTGCCCAGTCCATTTGCTGGTCGAGCAAAGTCTGGACTGAGGCCATGCATTCAGAAACCAAATCGGCGTGGTAAATTATAGCATCTCCTTTCTTGGAGTTCATTTCCTGTTGAATCTGCAAATTGTCAATTTGCTTGTCTCTTTCCTCGCGAGCATTTAAGAGCCTCTTTTTGGCATTGTGTTTCTGCTGCTCCATGCGTAGTTCATGCTTCTTGGAATCCAAGGTGGAAAAAAATGTATCGACCGTTTTGTTGTAGCCTTTGATTTCGGTGAATTTAAACAACTCCAAGTTTTCTTTATACGGTTTAAACGGGTGAAATTCGTCGTACAAGTACTCGAGATCCTTGTTATCGTCACTTGGTTCAAACGCTGGGTTTTTCTTGGAAACTATAATGCCCGTAACCTCGGTCCCCAACGACGAAACCAAGTTGCGATATTCATTATCTGAATTTTTCAACGCTTGAACTACGGCTCCGAGATCCTTATCTTCGAATTCAAGACAGCTTTGGTTTCCTACCACACCAACATCATGCAAATTTCTGAGAATCATCTCACTTGGAAGATGACTTGAGTTGACGAAAAGTAATTTGTGAAGAGAATAAACCTGCTTTTTCTTCTTGGACAGCGTATGATCTTGTGCCTTCTTATCGATTGCTTCTCTGTGCAGCTGGATCCATGTTCTAACCTGATCAGCCGAAAACGTTTGGAAGTTTTCCTCCAGCAGCCCAGTGAATAAATTTTTGTCAAACATCTTGTAAGTCTCATTTACGGCATAACGATCGTTATCTCCCTTATCCGATACCATTCGTTGAAGCGACAAGATCTTTTGCTCTTCGTCCAACAAAAGAATGTTTCCAGCACTGAAAAACTCCAACACCAAGTAAAACTGGCCATCGCTAAAGTTCAACACCAATATTCTATCATTTTTAATTTGCTTTATCAGAGAAAGACGGCGAGTCTTCAAATGTTTTCTCAACTTTGTAACGAAATTCGAAGGAGTTTGGGTCGTTGGGCGCTCAAAGTCGGTCAAATATATCTTATTTCCACAATCTAGAACCACGAGTTTTTTGGAATCGGGAATTGAAAATTTCAAGAGAAACTGTCTCGGTGAGCTCGCCACATTGTATATGTTTTGTAGGCGGTAACCAGTCAAATTTTTTTCTAGTTCAGAAGTGAGGATCTGGAGATCTAGTCCTGTGATCCGTTGCTAAGTTAGTATTGTGAAAGTTGACGAGCGGCAACAAACATACCTTCATGGTCGGAAGTCGCAATAATCTACCCTCGTCGGACTTTTGACAGATGCGGTGTGTGGCGGCGAACGCAAGTTTCTGCACAGCAATCTGGGGTACCAAATATGGAACAAGTGTTGCAACCAATAGTCGAGGCTATAAAAGCGGAAAGAAAGTGACTTTCTTTCAGGGTGCGGGCATCTCCACCAATGCTGGGATTCCTGACTTTCGAAGTCCAAAGACTGGTCTTTATGCAAATCTCGCCAAGCTCAACTTACCGTATGCCGAAGCAGTTTTCGACATTGATTACTTTCGGGAAAATCCAAAGGCATTTTACACATTGGCAGGTGAGTTATTTCCGGGCAAGTTCATGCCCACAAAGTACCATTATATGCTAAAATTGTTTCAGGATAAAAAGTTGCTAAAAAGGGTATACACTCAGAACATTGACACTTTAGAAAGACTCGCTGGAGTCGACGATGAATTTATTGTAGAGGCACATGGCTCTTTTGCCAATTGTCATTGCATTGACTGCCATAATGAAATGTCCACTGAAGAACTCAAAAGACATATAAACGACAAAAAAGATAGCATTCCAACCTGTGCCAAATGCAAAGGTTATATCAAGCCTGATATTGTATTTTTTGGCGAAGCTTTGCCTGAAAAATTGTTTGAAAAGTGGGACGAAGATGAAGATGAAATTGAGTTGGCTATTGTGGCAGGAACTTCTTTGACAGTACATCCATTTGCAGGATTACCTGAACAATTGCATCGGAAAACTCATCGACTTTTGATCAATAAGGAGCCAGTAGGTAGCTTCAAGCATAGTAAGAGCACGAAGGATATTGTGTTATTAGAAGATTGCGATAAGGTGCTGCTGCTCTTGTGTGAGCTACTTGGGTGGGAGAAGGAACTTGAAACTTTGATTGAAAAAGATAGGTTCAAGTACCATAAACCAGAGCTTACTGCTGAGGAGGAGAGCAAGAAGATTGCAAATGATATTGGGGAGGAAAACCACACAAGTTCAGAAGAAGGTGAAAAGAAAAATGAAGATAAAGACAAGGCAGAAGTTAAAGACAAGGAAGAAGTTAAAGACAAGGAAGAAGCTAATGACAAGGAAGCTAGAGATAAGGATGAAGATACTGGGCTTGAAGCGCATCTTGATAAACTCAAAATATAGCAGTTTGATCTTTATCATGATCTTTTTAGATTGTTTCTTGATTCTCAAAATCGTTTCTTGATCTTTAAGATCGTTTCTCTATGCTCACCTCTTTCTATACAACCTATAAAAAAACCGCATATTCTCCAATTTCATATCATAAGTAACTTCTCGAGTATCCACTCTGTACCAGCAACTCTCACTCAGCTGTATTATTTCCCATGCCCCGTCATTGGCATCTGGTTTCCCCACAAGAATAGTGTCCACAAGAAACTGAACTGGAAATTTTTTGCTTCCTATAGTTATATGCGAATATGAGCCAGCACTTTCAGCGATGAGAAGTAATGAACCACTATGACATTGGGAGTTTAAGCGCTGGAGAAACTTGACGGTTTCCGAGCGTTTTTCACAGAAAAGCTCGTTAGTGGTGAACAAGAGGGTGACAAGGTCCATTGATGAGTAGTCAAGTTCCAAACTGAGTATATCTTTGTGCAAGAAATTGGCATTAAAACTTTCAGGTTTATATACCCATTTGGACCTGATGTGTGCGGAAAGATTAGATACAACGGTATTCCAGTCTGCAATGTCCACTATGGTCATATCAAGATTAGAAGGTGAAGTCGAATAGTGTTCCTTTGATCGAGCAAATAATGCTGCTAATGCAACGAGTTCTGACAGTGCTCCTCCTCCCACGCAAAGTACTCGACAAGTCTTTTCTGGGTCGGCAAACAAGTCTCTGACTGGACCCATTGCAGAAAATAGAGAAGCATATGCCAAAGCTCGAGCAGGAGACCATCGAGAAGCATAAGCGAATCTCTTGTCGTCGTTATCAAATGCAGCGAGGTAGTCACGATGGTACAAGCGTTCCTTGACGATTTGGATATGTTGTTGCAAATCTGGAGATTCAAGAATTGAACGAAAACATGCAGTAAAAAGCTGAAGAATTGTATTTGGATCGAGACAATGGGGAGATTTGAATGCAAGCAGGTCGTTATTACTTTCTTCAATTGCCGATTCTTCAGCTATTTTTTTGGCCTGGTACCTAGCAGCACGTCTACTCATTGCAGCCAAGGGACGAACAAGCAGAAAAAGTCAGGCAGAACCTAAAGGTTGTAAATGGTTGCAAAAAGGGCCCAATCAGGAAATGCTCTGCTGCACAAATATGTCAATGCAATGTGTACCACCGGAAATCAAACCGGTAGTTGGGCATCTCATCGGTCTTGCAGCCGAGGGAGCGGGTTACCCGGCCGCCCATCGCGCGCTATAAAAAAGTGCGATTTGCAACTTTTTTCTCCATCAATCTGTGCTGTCTGAAACCGCTCAATGGACCTCGTTCTAAATCTTCGGGTTGTTCGTGGACCGTTGTAGATGGCTAGGGCAGCAGCCCGGTGCTCGAGAAGCAAGTACATGTTCCGTTTCCACCTACAAACTCGGCCTTGATGGGACTCTGTTCCATGACGTCAATTATCGTAGACGCTGCAATTCATAGCTGGTCCCTCATTTTTGGGGTTGAGCGGCCGTGGGTTGTAGAAGAGGTGGTTGCACGTTGCTGGGTTGGTAGTGTGGGCGGACGAGCGGAAGCAGTTGTACAGAGTAGCTCCATCGACAGATTGTATAGTAAGCAGGTTGGCCTTGAGCTCTCGTGATTTTCGCAGTGCGATTTCGTGTTGCGGATTTTGCGATGAGCTCGGTCGTTTGCCTGTAGCAACATATTCCTGGACTCTACGACGGCCATTTGGCTGATGGCGTGTTGAGTAAAACCATGTTGCGGACATTTGTAGAGTGTAGTTGTAGTCTTGGTTCTTGATTTGTAGCGTTGGTCTTCAGTACAGTACACCGGTACACCCACACCGGCCTTCGCGTACTATCCTCTGTAGGTCTTCTTATCCTACGGAACTCGCGGTGACTTTTTCATGGACCTGAACTATAATTCCAGTGAAGGTCTGATTCTCCACATGGATACATCCTACGGGGCTCACGGACTCGACCTCCTTATTCTGGTGATGGCGGGTCGGATTTCGGGTCGAAAACGAGTGTTTCCGTTCTTCCCAGTTTGCCGGATACAAGCCGGAATGAAGATGATTCCGATGCCGACGACACTCAGAATGTCTCCGTGGCCTCTAATAACTTTGTGGAGTTCGATATGAGTGGTATGGACGAGGAAAATAGGTACCATCGGCGAGCCCGGTCACCACAGACCCTCCAAAGAACATTCGAACCGACCAAGATTGAGCCAGAAGAACCCCAGCCACCGGAATTGGAAAAGGAGGAAGCGAAAAAAGCGGTTTCTGAGACTTTGGGAACCCAATCCGACGACTTTTTCTCGTCTACTGGATGGAAGCAAATGAAGACGGTTACAGATATCGACTACTACGACGAACGTGGTGAGCTTGAATTTCAGTCTCTAGACAAGTTTAATCAGTTTAATCCAGGAGCGGGCTCTCGTGGATACACTAAGATTGACACCGAAGAGCAGGTGGCTAAATATGCTGAGCTCGACAAGAAGACGGACTTTCTATTCCGGCCCCTGGAGCACGAGGATCCCCAAAAAGTTGCCTCGTACCGCAAAGAAGACATCGACTCAGACCTGGAGTACGACGCGGAGGATATGGTGGACTCTGGGGACCAGTTGCGTGCTACCAAAGACATGCTTTCTGACTCGCAAAGATTCGCATATTTAGGCATCGCCAAACTTATCATGGTGGATATGGCTACAGAGTTGGCTCAGATCAAGCAAACGGCATCAAATAGCATTGGTAAGGAGTTGAGTAATGGCCAGAAAAACTTCTCCAATTGGACTCTTTATATCAGCGGAAAGCTCTATGAGCATATTGAGCTTTCGCAGCAGGAGAGGAAAATGATAGAAAATTTGGCAATTCATGGTTTACAAGTGGAAGATTTGCTGCGGTCTTTGATGGATAAAAAAGTTTGTGGCTCCTCCAAAATCAAGATTCCTGGTTTCGATCTCCGATGGGCTCTTGTATGTGATCTCTTTTTGGTGCTCATTAGCGATGGCTACTACGATAGCAGATCGCGGTCGCTCATTATTCGCTTTGCCAAGTACTTGGAAATTGAAGAATTGGAGGTTCTTCAGTTCGAGAGAAGACTCATAGATAGTCTTGAGATCGAAACCCAGGGGAAGTCGATCGAAACCAACGACGAGAAACTAGCTGATAGGCAGTTTATCGAGCGCCATATGAAGAAAAATCGAAAGAAACGCTTGGCTTATATTGGTCTCGCAACTCTCGGAGGGTCGCTTGCTATTGGTCTTTCTGCTGGTTTATTAGCACCGGTTATTGGAGCCGGTGTGGCCGCTGGACTCACAACTGTTGGAATTAGTGGTACCGGTGGATTCTTGGCAGGGGTAGGAGGTTCGGTAATTATTTCAACTGGTGGTGTGATCACAGGAGCTAAGATTGGCCATAAGGCTGGTTCTCGTCGACTTGGAGAGGTTCAAACGTTTGAACTTAAGCCATTGCACAACAACCGGCGCACAAATCTTATTATTACTGTGAGTGGATGGATGAACGGTAAGGCGGATGATGTTCGTTTACCGTTTTCAACGGTAGATCCAGTCATGGGTGACATGTTCTCGTTGCTTTGGGAACCAGAAATGTTGCAGTCCATGGGACAAACAATTGGCATTCTTGCTAGTGAAGCCTTGAGCACTTCTATCCAGCAAATTTTGGGAGCCACCATTCTCACCACATTGATGGCTGCAATTCAACTTCCCATGGCAATCTCCAAGCTTTCTTACTTGCTTGATAATCCGTGGAATGTTTCGTTGGATAGAGCATGGAAAGGTGGAAAGATTATGGCTGATACGTTGATTTCTGGGAATATGGGAGTTCGTCCTATAACCTTGGTAGGATTCTCCTTGGGAGCTCGTCTTATCTATTCCTGTCTCATGGAGTTGGCTAAAAGAGGAGTTTTTGGCCCAATTGAAAATGTCATTATTCTTGGAAGTCCGATAGCCGTCAAGGTGGATCAAATGGCACTTGCTCGGTCTGTGGTCAGTGGTCGGTTTGTCAACGGATACTCCAAAACGACTGGATTTTGGGGTATTTGTTCAGAGCAACTTCTGGAGGACTTCTGAGTGTAGCAGGACTTCTGCCCATTGACAATGTTTTTGGTGTGGAAAACATCGACTGTTCCGAGTTGGTTGATGGCCATATGGCGTACAGAACAGCCATTCCTAAGATTCTCAAGAAGATGAATTGGGAGGTTTTGAGTGAAGAGTTTGCTGAAATTGAAGAACCAGATCCTGAACAAGGCGAGAGAACGAGGAAGCTTTTGAGTGAGTTCGACGAGGCGAAAGCAAAGATGGAAGAAGAAATGAAGCATAAGGAAGGAAGAGGAGGTACTGGGTGGAGAAGTTGGTTTAAACCCAAAGAGAAAGATTGGTGGACCGAAGCCGGCGCTGCTGCTACTGCAAATAAAGAGCAGCCGCAAAACAACACCAAAGAGGAGTACGAGTACGATGAGACTACAAACAAGGAACCTCCCGCTCCAGAACCAATCTTCGATTTAGGCGCCTTGATGGAAGAAGTTAACAATATTGAGTCGATTTCCGGAGACCCAACCAAGGTAGAACAAGCCCGTAAAGACGTGGATAGCACGCCAGCACCGGTGATGATGAATGAGGATATCGAGATCGAAGAACAGCGGGAACAGAAGCAAGGGGAGACATTGAGCAAGATCAAGAACTCGCTAGGATTCCGTACATAATGAACATAATGAGATTTACCGACGACGTAAAACGTAGACCGGTGCTGGTGTGTGGATGTGACGCACCAGTAATTACTGAATTTTTTCATCGACTCACCACCCATCATGCCTACCATACCAGTTGATAAGGCCGACCTCTACGCTTTATTGGGCAGAGAGTACACCACCGAGGAGTTTGATGAGCTCTGTTTCGACTTCGGATTAGAATTAGATGAAGACACCACTGACGAATGTACAGGAGACGAAAGGCCCCAATTGAAGATTGAGGTTCCTGCGAATCGATACGATATGTTGTGTATTGAGGGTATTGCCCAGGCATTGAATGAATTCTTGGGAAACTGTGAGGCGCCCCAGTACAAATTGAGTCCAGCGAAGCCACAAACAACTTTTACCATTGAAAAATCCACGACTCAAATCCGTCCGTATGCGGCTTGTGCAATTTTGAGAGGTGTCAAATTTGACAAAAGACGGTATGATTCGTTCATTGCATTGCAGGATAAGTTGCACACCAACTTGTGTAGAAACAGAACCCTTGTAGCCATGGGTACTCATGATTTAGACACTTTGACACCTCCATTTGTGTACAAAGCATTGCCTCCATCCGAGATCAAATTTGCTCCTTTGAACCAAACCAAGGAAATGACAGGAGAAGAGATGATGGCATTCTACGAAAAGGATAAGAATATCGGAAAGTATCTTCATATCATCAAGGATTCTCCGGTTTATCCAATCATTTACGACTCCAAGGGACAAGTATGTTCCATGCCTCCAATCATCAACTCCAACCATTCCAAGATTTCTTTGGAGACCAAGAATGTTATGCTTGATGTCACTGGTACCGACAAAACGAAGACGGAAATCGTCATTAATCAATTGGTTGCCATGTTCAGCAGATACTGTACGGAACCATTCACTGTCGAGCCAGTTGAAATCATTTCTGAGCACAACAATGAGTCGAGAGTTTGCCCTAATATAGAACCCAAGACAGCCGAGGCCGAGATCGACTATATCAACTCGTGTCTTGGATTGGACTACAATGGTGAAGAAATCGCCAAGTTGTTGAAAAAGATGTCTTTGAGTGCTCGTCCCAAATCCGATAAACTTCTTGAGGTGGAGATTCCCATCACTCGTCCTGACATATTGCACCAGTGTGATATCATGGAAGACGCCGCCATTGGCTATGGGTTCAATAACTTGAAGAAAACCAAACCCAAGAGTGATTCTGTGGTGGCTTCTCCATTGCCAGTGAATAAAATCGCTGATATTCTTCGTATAGCGTCTTCTCAGGCTGGATATTTGGAGGTTATGCCCTTGACTTTGTGCTCGCACGATGAGAACTTCCGGTTCTTGAGAACTAAGGACGACGGAACCACAGCGGTTGTTCTTGAAAACCCCAAGACTATAGAGTACCAAGTGGTTCGTACTACATTACTTCCAGGAATTTTAAAGACCATCAAGGAAAATAGAAAGCATGCGTTGCCGCTCAAGGTGTTTGAGGCTGCCGATGTGGTTTTCAAGAACCCAATGTTGGAAAGAGGTGCCTACAACCAACGTAACTGGTGTGCAATCTACGCTGGAAAAACTTCTGGTTTCGAATACGTCCAGGGACTTTTGGGAAAGATTATGCAAACCATGCGTACTCCGTGGTTGGAGAAGCCTGAGGAAGACGTCAAGGGCTACTGGATTGAACAAGACGACAAAAACCCTACTTTCTTCCCAGGAAGAGGTGCCAAAGTATTGTTCCGTTCCGCACCCGGTGCACCAGTACAAACCATTGGAGCTATTGGAGTGTTGCATCCGGAAGTTATGGGTCATTTTGACATTCCCTACGCTGCGTCGTCGGTGGAGATCAACGCCGAGGTGTTTCTTTGATGTATAGTAGATAAAGACATACAGTCGCAGTGCTGCTTGTAGTCGGAGTCGCAGTCGCTCGTTGCTGGTTTGTTCCTGCACAGGGGCTCGGCCTGACAATTGAAACCGAGCGAACGGACCTGACATCTTCTAGGTGACGTATTAATTCCGCACCAAACCTCAGTATCGGAGCTCTGGACGTTTGTTTTGACATCCAGTGACACTAGCGAGTAATATTGTACGGTTTGATCTTGTAAAACGTTGATCCTAGTCCCAAAATGAGTGCTAGAGCCCCTTCTAGAGCCTATGATATGATCATGAAGTTGTTGTTGGTGGGAGATTCCGGGGTCGGAAAGTCGTGTTTGTTGCTTCGTTTCGTGGAGGATAAGTTTAATCCTTCGTTTATCACCACCATTGGAATTGATTTTAAAATCCGGACGATTGAAAGTAAGGGTAAAAAGATCAAGTTGCAAGTTTGGGACACTGCTGGTCAAGAAAGATTCCGGACCATCACCACGGCTTACTACCGTGGAGCCATGGGCATTGTTTTGATTTACGATGTGACAGATCTGCGCTCTTTTGAGAATGTGGAGACATGGTACCAGACTGTGACCCAGCATGCCAATGAAGATGCACAGATTTTCCTTGTGGGAAACAAGTGTGACGACGATAGTAGCAGGCAGGTGAGTACCGAGGAGGGCCAGCAGTTGGCAGCCAAGCTCAACGTGCCATTTTTGGAAGCCAGTGCCAAGAGTAACCACAATGTGGATTCGATTTTCTACGAGTTGGCTGGGTTGATCCAAGAGAAACATGGAGACAATGATGCTGGAACCGGGCCCTCTGGCATTGATGTGTCGCAGGGCAGCAATACTGGGTTCAAGAACAACTGTTGTTAATGTAGTTTAGTATGTTATACATATGCGGAGAGAAGAGTAGAAGGAGCGAAGCAGTGGCTGTTGTATCAACTACTCACTACCTTGCTACTTCACTACTTAATTTTTAACTTCTTATATCTTCATGTCTTCACTTCTTCATTTCTTATTTCTTCATTTTTCATTTCTTCACTTCTTCATTTTTCACTCTCACTCTCCTATTCTCTTCAATTTCTACATTCTCTTCATTCTCTCACTTCTCTATTTATGCTACTGTGCCGTCTTACGTTGGAAGTAAACCCACTGGTCGTCCAACGGCTTCTCCTCCAATTCTTCCCAGCACTTCATTTCCGCCAACTGCTGTGCCAAACTCAACTCTTCATGGGCTTGTATAACAATTTCCTCGATCAAACCACCACCAATTTTGCTCTCGATTTTCTCAGTAATCTCCTCCAGCTCCACAATCTTGAGTCTGTTCTTCGTCAAAGCTTCGACCGATTGTTTGTAGACCGAATCTTTGGGATACTTGGACTCCAAAACCTTCAAAGTGTGGTTATATAATGCTATGAGAGCAGGTCTTGGGTTGGGATGTTGGTACAAGCCGGCTATACCGGTGGGGTACCCGGAAGCGGCCTTGACCAACACTTCTTCTGCCTGTTTCAACACCCTGGTAAACTTCATTACTGTGTAGAATCTTATTGGTGAGAATTGAAAAGTCATGGGTGCATGCAGGAACACCACCTAGGACACACCAAGTAAACCTAGGTGCACCTCTAGGTCAGTATGACCACCGAAGAAACATTTTAGCTATTTAGGTCATAACTTGGCACCTTCTAAACCGACATTTCTAACTAGAAGTCTCCGCCCATATCTCCTCCCATGTCATTATCCATACCATCCTGGTAGCCATCTTGGTAAGCCATTTGGTCGTCGTGATTGTCCATCATTTGTCCCAACATCATACCTCCGAGCAAACCTCCACCTACACCCATTGCCATTCCTCCTGCTCCAAATCCGCTTCGTTGAGGTCTGCCATACTGTTGTTGTTGCATTGATATCCACCGTAGCCACCCCCATAACCAGGACCTCCATATCCTGGTCCGCCGTAGCCACCTCCATATCCTGGACCTCCTCCATATCCACCTCCATAACCTGGACCTCCTCCGTATCCACCCCCATAACCACCTCCGTAACCTGGACCTCCACCGTAGCCTCCTTGGTTCTGTCCATGATGGCCACCCATTACGTTGCCCAAGAGTCCTCTGCCCTCCAGGGTCCTGGACTAGGGGTCCTGCCACTCGAAGACACCGATGGCTTGCTAAGTTTGTCTTTTCCGTTCGGAGAATACGCCGGTGGCGGAACATCGTCTCCGGATTGGGAGTCAAAAGTGGTGCCGTTTGGCGCTCCCCATTGCGATTTTTTTCGTAGACAAGTTTACGTAAAACCACGTGCTGTACTTGTCGTCATACTTGGCTAACCAGCCGTCGGGTACTTTGGGAACTTTTGTTTTATCTTGTGCCATAATAATAAGGTCTTGGCAGCCGGAGCAAATGTCAGGTAAGGTCAGTGATCCGTCCGGCATATAGCCGACAGTGATAGGAGTGCGGCTCGGCTGCAACAGAAGATATAGGAGTTATCTGAATGGATAATGTTGTGTCCAAGGCGACTCGAGTACTCAATTGCTATCACTGGCGCTGTGGCTGAACAAAAGTATCTTAATACCGACGAGTATCCTTCAAATATCAAGTAGCGATGCTTAGTGGCTGTTGAAAAATTTCACCATAGTAAAATTAATCAGTGCTCACTTTCTTCCGCTTGGATAGCATCGGTGATTTCATCAAATACAACTAAGAGCAAGTGGAGGTTCAAATAGTCGTTTTGGAGCATGGCGAAAACATGGCTGTGGGCATAATTGGTGCTGCCTCCGCCAAAAATTCGAGAGCATGTTATGTCCATCCAAGCTTTAAAAAGTGCCCTGGCTTCTTTTCTTGTGGTAGCCTTCTCTTGTGGGGTTCGAACTGCGGGCGGGTCTCGAAACTTTCCGTTTGGAAAAAGCATATTTGTCACACTTTCGATCAAATCATGAACCCTGGTTTCGCTCCTAAGGCTTCTTTCCTGGTCTCGAACCATGTTCTCAATGGTGGTACCAAACCCCTGCTGGAGAATCACCACTAGCGCTCGGCCCCGCAACCACCCTTTGGACGAATTGAGGTCAAAGATCGCAATGAGCAAATCACATATCGGCTTCACAAATGCTCTTGGACTATCGTATTGGTTGAGTTCGTTCTGCATCAGCTTGGAAACAGCAGACCCGGCTACTGGAGCGTCTTTGCTTGCGGTTTGTTTAGGTGGTGGTCGTATACCCTTGGTGGAACTGAGACTTTTGAGCAAACTGGGCTTTTTTCGACGACTAAAACTAAAGTTCTCCGATGACAAAAAAGACCGAAATACTCGGTCTCCACAAACGTCTGGAAGCTTCAATAGTTGGCACAAGTACTCCTCTAGCGCAGCCTTCCGCATTTCCACGAGCTGGCGCTGCTGGAACTTGAGCATCAGAACCGCCTTTTTGGGGAATTTAAGCCCTTCAACTGGTGGATACCGTTTGCGAAGATAGACATGGAGATGGTGGAATTGCGAGAACCTCCTGGCAACTACCCATCCAGCAGAAGGCACGGTTGGATCATCGCTCAAGAACCGTTGCACTTCCACAATATAGAGAATATACTCTTTTCCCTTCTCGCTGCCACTAATATACGACTGGATTTGCACTCTCGATTTTCCGTACAAACTGTTCTCGTTCTCTTGTACCATATACTGCTGTTTTTGCAATTCTTTGGAGTCGATTTCTCTTTCTAAACCAAGCTTGGCTTTCTTCAAAATCTTGAGTTCGGTGACGTTATGTGTGAGTTCTGCTTTACGCAAAAGAGGTGTGAGTATCATGATCTGTTGCGAGAGCCTTTCGATATCTTTATCGAGATTAACCACCTCCTCCGAAAGCTTAAGGTTACCTGGGGCAGCAAATAACACTTTCAGGTCGCCCAACTCGGTTTCTCTATCTGATAATGGATCCATGTCGCTATCGGAATCAGAAGTATCACTGGCATCTTCAAAGAGACGAGAAGCAGTTGGTGCTGATGAAGAATCTTCGTACGTCAGATCTTTGTCGTCACCGAAAAGACCTTTTTTCAAAGCCAATGTCAGTGGAACTGTGGGTATATTTGGTCCAACTTCCACTGATTCTAAAAGCGAAGTAAACGAAGCACTTCCCTCTTTCTGAGAGTAAAACTGGTCTTCGTTGGTTGCTTTGGAGCTCTTCATGATCTCATTGAAAGCATCTTCCACTGCATGGAATACTACAGGGCTGACTTCAGTTTCCTCTGCAATGTCATCTGTTATATCAAGCGCAGCCATTGGCTCGTCCTCTTTGGTCTCCAGCTCATTGTGGTCCAGCGAGAGCATGCTGGAATGAAAGTAGTTGCTGTGAATAAATATGTTCACCTCTGCTGCCAAAAGGTCAAATAGAGTACTTTGGATCTGAAACAAGATTCGACGAGCTTTGCCGAATTGTTTCTGGTGAATATATTGTGATAACAACTCCAAATCCTCAGAACCCACAACCATAGTAGAGCCGATCAACATTTCAAAGGCTTTTGTCAAATCGTCAGTTGATGAAAATTCAAGCGAAAGCGATAAATCGGCGTTCTCATGGTCTTCGAGCGGAGACTTGATGGATTCAATCTGCTCCCATATATCTAGAAGCTTTTTACGACCTTGCTCTAGTAGATAGCTTCTGAACGCTTGAAGGGCTCTAGGAGACCCAAGTATGTCATCAAGCTCCACCGCGTAGTCCTGAGAGAAGTCGTTTGAATTCTCAACAAAATCATTGAAACTTTTTTCATTCTGGTAGTTTGGATCACTCTTCAAAGTTTTGTCAGTCTGGCCGTTCAGATCGCTCTTCAATGTTCGTTTTGCGTTTTGCTTAATGTTTGCTTTATTTGCACCTCTTGTGTGTTCTTCTAATGCAGCTCGTAGCTTCTTGACCTGGTCTCGTCGTCTCAAATTAGCACCAATGAAATTGACAATTAAAAGATTGAAGAAGTCACTCTCGGCTACAACCTCACATACTGACGAGAGCACCGTGCACGCAAGTATTTCACGGACCAAACTCACCACTAAATCAGAAGAAGCTTCATTTTGCGACAAGAGAATTGGAAGTAGACCTGCTACTTTTTTTCTCAAGTGGTCCTTTGCAAGTCCAAGCCTGAGTTTCTGGGGTCGTCAACGGATATGTTCACTCCTTTATGGAGCTTTCCCCTATTATAATTCTGGGCCACAGCTAGATGGTACTCCTTCGAATCTTTCGCTATTCGAGAAGATATGCCCTTGAGTTCGACCAAGTTTTCCGCCTGACAAAAGTACGTAAAGTGTTCTCGAATAATGTCAAGTATGCGGTTTACTATGACATCCGAGAGGTCTACCGATGCAATTCGGGCTTGAAAGCGTCGCACCACTAGATGAAGCTCATTTCTGATGGCCAAAGGAAACCGTTTTGAAGGCGAAATGCTTCCGTACCAGCTCTCGATGAACTGGTCAACTATCAAAGTGATCAATTTGTCCAAAAGAAGCCCGATAGGTGAATTGGAGTCATTTTGTGGTATTTGGTGGGAGTCGCTAAATTGTTGATGATACTCAGGCGACAGTAAAAACTTGAATTTTCGCCCTCTGGATCGATGACGGGGTTTGGAAGCGCTAAAGGTGACTATGATACCAAGCAGAAGCACCAGAAACACAAATACAATCGTGGAGATGATAAATAAAAATTTAAGCGACATCAAAAAGGTCCATAAAAATAAAGGAACAGCAAAGGTTATCCCCAAAAAGAGGTATTTCCATGAAATATAGGGCGATACAAACTGAGGTGTATGGTATTTGGAGCCTGAAGACAAACGGACCGGTGGTGGTGGCTTAGTTGTCTTCATGGCCCATGCTAAACAATCTATAAGAAATGCGCGCGGCTGATCGTCAAACTTTTGAGTGGAGCGGTGTGGATCATTAATTTAAGGTTGGACTTGGTATGCAAAAGATGCTTTATAATTAAGACTTTCTTGTTTAAATTTGTGACTCAAGTTTTTTCTTTCTTCACTTTGACTTTCTTTACTTTTTTGACTTTCTCTTTTTTGACTTCTATGTCTTTCTTCTTGTCTCTCTTGTCTTTCTTCACTTTTATGTCTTTCTCTTTTTTGTCTTTCTTCACTTTTATGTCTTTCTCTTTCTTGTCTTTCTTCGCTTTTATGTCCTTCCTATCTTTCTTGTCTTTCTTGACTTGTATGTCTTTCTCTTTCTTGTCTTTCTTGTCTTTCTTCTCTTTCTTTTCGTTCTTGTCTTTCTTCTCTTTCTTCTCTTTCTTCGCTTTTTCTCCTTCTCCTCCCTTCCCTCCCTTCCCTTCTTCTCCCCACATCGCCTCACCATCCTCTCCATGTCTTCCAACGCCTGCTCACCGCTAAACTCTCGCTTTCTCTTCCTTTCGATCTCTGCCTTTTTGCCGACTGTTCCTTCGAGTCCTTGGCCCTTTACAAACATTCGGTACAACGGGCTGTTGCTCTTTCTCACTGAGGCCTCTACGTTCGCTTTATTCTGGTCAAAAACGACATTTCCTCCGGAAGTTGTCACATCTAAGCTCTTTAATTGACCATCAAATAATCGTTCCCACCACAAATCTCCGTCGTTTGTCCCATGACCCAAACCTTTGGTATCCTTTTTGTGTTTCACCAAAATGGGCTTCTGAAGACCTCCTTCCTGCAACGCCTGCCCTTCTTGCCAGCCATAAGACTGGTACCTTTTGCATCCATTGGGCTGAAAGTGAGATGAGATGAGATGAGTTCGCGCGCGCCGAAATTGTGGAGTTTGTAGATCGATAGTACTCACCGCTGTCTGTCAATGGAAGCACTGAACAGGTCTTTGTACGATTTGAAACATCACGACGTGGAGATTGCATCGTTGCGGATCAATATCGATGAAAATTTCAACGCCTTGACTGCTGCTCGTAAATCTAAATTGCGATACTTTCTGTTGACACCCCACGATTTCGCTGAATGGTTGCAAGATATCAACAAATTAACCAGATTTGGGCTCCGATATCGAGCCACCATTGAATTCTATGAATGTTTGGTGCTGGAGTATCCCGTTGCCGCAAATTGGTACCGATATATTGGGTTTGTGATAGAAAATGAGAAGGAGACGCTGACTGAAAATGAGGCAAATGGTGTTCAAAACAAGAAAAATGACAATAATGAACCGGTTTCTGTATCCTGGCTTTTTAATCGTGCTCTTTCGGTTGTTAATTGTGATTTTAAAGATGCCCATTTGGTCTACAACCAGTATCTCGAATACTGTACTCGAAACTTGCAGAATGAAGATTCGTCAAAAATCGATAGTTTGTGGAAAGTATGGCTTTCAGTCCTTTCCGTAAGCCATGCCGACCTCGAAAATACCTTCAAACAAGCGTCGTCTTTTGTGTCTAAATACTACCCCAATTCCTACGAACTGCACATGTTGCAAGCCAACAAGGTATACCAGCGATCCCAGAAGTTGGCGAGCTATTATGTCAAGCTTGAAGATGCTATAAAGACACCCAACTTGCCACAACCATGGTGTGACTATTTGGAACATATCGCCAAATACGCCGAAGATGCTTCCACCAGACTTCCTGTAACTTTGGCCAGGTCTCGAAAAGATTCCGAGGCTGCTGGCACGACCCAATGGGTCCCGGTATGGCTCTCATTTCTCTACGGGACGTATAAGCTTCACTTGGATACCGAGACACATCTTTACAACTTTGTTCGAGCTTTTCCCAATTCTGCTGTGAGCTACGGTGAGTATATCAGAAGCTGCCAATCTTTTAAGGAGCCGGAACTCAAGTTTCGTCTGATGCTCGACCGCATTGAGCACATAGATTTGATCAATACAGCCAGCTATGATGACTGGAAGGTGGTCGCACTAGCGGTGCTTTTCTACGAGCACAAAGCTTTGGGTGGTGTTCCAGATCATCTTAAACTTTACGTGAACCATGCGTTTCAACACAATGATGTTTTCCATGCTGTGGAAAAACTAGCAGTTTCAATAGCTGCACAAAAAGACTATATCAAGCTCGCAAACTCAATCACCATGGATTTGGTTCGTCATTTTCCTGATCAGTGTGAGGTGTGGCTCTTTGCAGGGCAGTTCCAGCAGGCTCATGGAATACCTTACAAGAAAGTAGCAAAGTTTTACCGAGACGCTGTCATGGAGTGCCTGAAAATGGACTGGCCAGAACGCATTATTCAAGAAGCACTTAATTTCGAACTTGCTCATGGCACTCTTGAATCTTATAATGAAATGATGCTTGTGGCCAATAGAGAGCTCAAAAAGGTGTTGACATCTCCAGCGGAACTTCCAGTAAATGACGAACCTCAACCCAAAGAAGAAAAACCTGCTCCCAGGAATCGAGAAAGTTTAAAGATAAAAGTTGAAAATATACCCAAGTCTGCCACGGAAAACGATCTTAGGCTGATATTCTCCGACTGTGGAGAAATTGCCGACTTTGTGCTCGTTGACTCTGGAGTGCATTACGAAGCGACTTTGGAATTTCGAACCGAACAAGCATTAATGGCAGCACTAACCAAGGACAAAAAAGCCATAAGTGGTCAGCACATTGCCGTGTCTCAGCTCCGTGAAGCTATAATATGGGTGAGTAATTTTCCGCCTAGTTTTAGCCAAAGCGAAGTCAAGGCACTTTTTGAAGATTGTGGTCAAATTGTGAGTGCTCGATTTCCCTCGTTGAAAAGTGGCCGAGAACGTCGGTTTTGCTACCTTGAGTTCACAAAGCCAGAGTCAGCGGCAGCAGCAGTCAAGAAACACAATGGCACCAAATTAAGTGACAAAATTAGCGGTGATTCTTTCAAGTTGGTGGTTGCAATCTCGCGGCCACCCAAAAAAATCGAAACAAGAAAACAAGTAATGCACCGCCAGGTGTGTGTGAAGAACCTCGACTACTATACTACGGAGTCGGAACTAAGAGCAGTTTTTGAAAAGCACGGAGAGTTGGAGGAAATCTCACTTCCTATCAAAAAAGACATGAGAAACAAGGGCCATGTAAATGGAGGATATGCTTTTGTGACGTTCAAAAACGAGCCCTCGGCACTCAATGCCCTCAGTGTTGACGGAGAACTGATCAGGAATCGTAAAGTTCATGTCTACAAAGCACAACCTCAGGTGTCAATCTACAACCCATCCGACTACGATGACCAAAGAACAATTACTATCACAGGATTTCCCGATTCGGTCCGACAAGAGCAGTTGGAAGCCTTTATGACTGAGCACTTTGGAACCGTCAGCAAGTCGTTCCTAGACCATGAAACCGGCAGCGCCGTAATCGAATTTTCAGACTCCGAAACCACCAAGTCGGCCCTCCAAATTGAGTCTACAATTTTTGACGGAAACACTTTGAGAGTTGGCCCCAAATCTAGTTTCAGAAACCCTCAGAAAGGCACCACCACAGAGCCAAAGCGGAAACTCATGGTCCCCACCGCCGTGGCTACAAAGAGAAAGCGTACCAAGTAGAACTCTGGCTATGGACCAGTACTGCATATAGCCGTGACTCAAATATATGTCGCTGAAAATTTGTTGTAGAAACCTCCAACATGAGTGCAACCATTAAATTGGAAAATACTCAGCGAAGAGATGAGTTGGTCGCCATAGAGAAAAAGTACCAGAAAATATGGGCCGAGGAGAAAGCGTTCGAGGTCAACGCACCCACTATTGAGGAAGATCCTACTGATGACGCTGATAAATTGAGAGAAAAATACCCCAAGTTTTACTCCACCATGGCTTTTCCTTACATGAATGGAACGTTGCACGCTGGTCACAGTTTTACTTTGTCCAAGGTTGAGTTTGCAACTGGTTTTGAGAGGATGAATGGCAAAAGAGCTCTTTTTCCTTTGGGTTTCCACTGTTCAGGAATGCCCATCAAAGCTGCTGCGGATAAGATTAAAAGAGAACTTGAGCAATTTGGCAGTGACTTCTCTGGAGTGCCTGCGGACGAGGATGAGGAAGAAGAGGAGAAGAAGGAGGTCAAAAATGAGGACGTTACCAAGTTTAAAGCCAAGAAGTCGAAGGCAGCTGCTAAACAGGGCCGTGGAAAATACCAGTTTGAAATCATGATGCAATTGGGTTTGTCGCGGGAGGAAGTTGCCAAGTTTGCTGACCCTCACCATTGGTTGGAATTCTTCCTAAGTTGGTGCAGAGAGACGTTACTGCGTTTGGTGGAAGAGTCGACTGGAGACGTAGTTTTGTCACCACCGATGCCAATCCCTACTTTGATGCTTTCGTGAGATGGGAGATGAACAGATTGAGAGACTGTGGTAAGATCAAGTTTGGTGAAAGATACACCGTCTACTCGGAAAAGGACGGTCAACCATGCTTGGATCACGATAGACTGTCGGGAGAAGGATTAAATCCTCAAGAGTATACCGGTATCAAGATTAGAGTCACTGAATTTGCTCCTAAAGCGCAAGAAAATCTCGCCGAGCAAAAGTTTGATTTCTCTGATAAGAAGGTGTTCTTGGTGGCTGCCACCTTGAGACCTGAAACCATGTATGGACAAACTTGTTGTTTTGTGTCTCCCAAGATCAAATACGGCATTTTCCATGCTGGAAACAACGAGTACTACATTTGTACCGAGCGTGCTTTCAAGAACATGTGCTACCAAAAGTTGACTCCAGAAAGAGGTAACTACAAATCGGCAGCTCAAATTGACGGTTCTGCTTTGATTGGATCCAAGATTACTGCTCCATTGGCTGTGTATGACGAGTTGAGAGTTCTTCCCATGGAAACCGTTTTGGCTTCGAAAGGTACTGGAGTGGTCACCTGTGTGCCATCAGACTCCCCTGACGATTTTGTCACTACCAGAGACTTGGCTAACAAGGCCGAGTACTACGGTATTCAGAAAGAATGGGTCAAGACAGAAATTGTTCCAGTAGTTAGAACTGAAAAGTTTGGTGACAAGTGTGCTGAATTTTGGTTAACAAGATGAAGATTCAATCGCCCAAGGATTCCGTCCAATTAGCAGAAGCTAAGGAGCAGGCTTATAAGGAAGGATTCTACAATGCCACCATGATTGTTGGTAAGTACTCTGGCGAGAAAGTTGAAGATGCCAAGCCAAAGGTAAAGGCTGATCTTGTGGCTTCTGGAGATGCTTTCGTGTACTGTGAACCTGAAGGTATGATTATTTCCAGATCCGGTGATGAGTGTATTGTTTCTCTTGAGGACCAATGGTACCTTGACTACGGTGAGGAATCATGGAAGTCACAGGCTTTGGACTGTTTGGCTCACATGCAAACCTTCACCAAGGAGACAAGACACGGATTTGAAGGTGTGTTGGACTGGTTGAAGAATTGGGCTTTAACAAGAACATATGGTTTGGGAACTAAGTTGCCATGGGACAAGTCGCAATTGGTGGAGTCTTTATCTGACTCGCAAATCTACATGGCTTACTATACCATTGCTCGGTTCTTGCACTCGGATTACTATGGAAAGGAAAAAGGAGCATTTTCCATTTCTCCAGACCAAATGACAGACGAAGTGTTTGATTTCATCTTTTCTCGTCGTGACGACATCAAGACGGATATTCCAATGGAGCAATTGAAAGCCATGAGACGTGAGTTTGAGTACTTTTACCCATTGGACATCAGGGCTTCTGGTAAGGATTTGATTCCTAACCACTTGACTTTCTTCATCTATTGTCATGTTGCCTTGTTCCCCAGAAAAATGTGGCCCAAGGGTATCAGATCCAATGGACATTTGATGTTGAACAACGCCAAGATGTCGAAATCCACCGGTAACTTTTTGACGTTGGATGATCTTGTTCACAAGTTTGGAGCCGATGCATCTAGAATTGCTTTGGCTGATGCCGGAGACTCGGTGGAAGATGCAAACTTTGACGAGTCCAATGCCAATGCTGCCATCTTGAGACTCACCACATTGAAAGAGTGGTGTGACGAAATGGTCAAGAACCAAAACGACCTTCGTACGGGACCAGCAGACAGTTTCTTTGATGTTGCGTTTGACAACGAAATGAACGATTTGATCGAGAAGACCTATGCCGAATTTTCTGAGACCAACTTCAAAGCTGGTTTGAAGTTTGGACTTTTCGACTACCAGACCGCCAGAGACTACTACAGAGACTCGGTTTCCGGAAACATTGGCATGCACAAGGATCTCGTGTTGAAGTATATCGAGACACAAGCGTTGATTTTGGGTCCTATTGCTCCTCATTTTGCAGAATACTTGTACAGAGACTTGTTGGGTAAAACTGAGTCGATTCAAAACGCTGCTTTCCCACGAGCATCAAAAGAGCCCTCGAAGTCGATTTCCGATTCCTTGGAATACGTTAGAGATATTTCCAGGTCGATTCGTGAAGCCGAGGCTAATGTGTTGAAGAAGAAGAAGGGCAAGACTACGCTGGATCTTGATGTGTCCAAGCCTGCCAAGTTGACCCTTTTCGTATCGGAAACGTTCCCAGAATGGCAAGATAACTATATTGAGCTTGTTCGTGAGTTATACGAAAACCATTCTCTTGACGATAACGGACTTATCAAAAAGAAGGTGGGCAAAGATATGAAGAGAGCCATGCCATTTATTTCGCTTTTGAAACAGAGATTGGCTACCGAGAGCACGGAGACTGTTTTCAACAGAAAGTTGACATTCAAAGAAACCGAAGTGATTCAGTCTGTCATTAATAATCTCAAAAGAGCTCCAGTTTCGTTTGAAGTGAAAGAAATCGAGATCATTTCGTTCCAGAACGGCTCCCAGAAGGGTGTCAATGTCGCAACCGGAGAAGAAGTCGAGATCACCTTGACTGGAAAAGTGATTGAATCTGCGGTGCCCGGTGAACCTGGCATTTTGTTCAGCAACATAGAATAGGAGAATGTACGAATAATTGATAAATTACTGATGGTAGAAATTGTAGAATAATAGTAGAATAGCAGAATGATATAGAGTTGATAGCAGAATAATTTTAGTTGATAGCAGAATAATTTTAGTAGAATAATTCACTTCTGGCTCTTCCCGCACCTTAACACCGCTCCAGCCGCACCGCTCGTTTCTGAATTCTCACCATTTGTTTTCGCATTGTTGACTGGCGGTCTCGTAAGGGGGCTCTAAACATACGACAATATCGGATTTGAGACTCTGAGACGTGATTTCAGAGCAGAAAAGAAGCTTAAAAACACTAGTTTGTGTTTTGAAACCAAAATCATTTTTTTTCTTCCTGGTACCACACAAGTGCATTTTTAAATACCAAAAGATAGGCGTTTTTTTCAGAAAAAGAAGGCTTGAAATCACCCACAGAACGTTCTCGTCTATCACATTTGCCAATACACTCTATTTTTTGTCCTTTCATCCAAAAAACCCACCTAAAACAAACAAGCTTTTGAAAATCTCCTGTTCAATTTCAACCCTACTCCTTATCAAAACACTGAAAACTGATGGATTCGGCTCCAGTATACCCACTCAGAGGCGCCAAGGCCGCGTACAACTGCAAGTTGGTGAACCCCAACGGAAAGTTGGTGGATGCTTGGCTCCAGCATAGTCTCATGACTCAAAGCGCCCGAAAGCGGATTCGTGATGGTGAAGAACAAGACTTGACAGATGACGATATGGCGGCTATTAGCGACTTGGAGAGCCTGATTTCCGACGGCCACATCCACAGCCAAAAGCGCCGCCTCACCACATTGGACGAAGCCAGCATTCGAGACGCCCGAGATGTACGCCATAGTCTTCGTGAAAACGGCCGAGACCACGGTTCTCCCATGACTGACGACGACCAAGACCAAGCTCAGCAGCTTCCCCTTCCGTCACCCAGCGCTTCACCCATCCAGGCTGGCCGTCATAGTCCTGCACTCGATCCTGTAGAACTCCAACTTCTGACGGTCCCGGCCACGCAACAAGAACTTATCAGCATGATCATGGGCTTGAGTAGCTATCTCAGTCCTACTAACAGACACCACTTGGTGTTCCGACTACTTCAGCGAACCGACAGGGTGATGTTGAGCACGTTTGGAGACTTGATAAACTCCAGCTTGAAGCGAGACTTGTTGACCACTGTTCCCGCCGAGCTTGGCTACAACGTCCTTCAGCATCTTCTGTACCGAGCCCTTCTAAACGTGTCGCGAGTGTCCCGTTCTTGGCACAAAATGGTGGATAATGCTGCACTATGGGCCACATTGTTGAAGCGTGATAAGCTTGTCAAAGACGACGAGGAAATTGCTCGTGAGTTGGCGGACGACGAAAGTCTAGCACCCTGGCTGGGAGTAGGCGGCAACAATAGCAGCTGCAGTAAGATGCAAACGTTGTACAAGAAACGGCGCATTATTCTCAATCGATGGATGGATCCCAAATACGAACCAAGACGTATCAGTGTTGCCGGTTTGGGCAAAAATGTGGTCACCTGCTTGCAGCACGATGAAGACAAGATCATAGCGGGCGTTGAAGACCTGCGTATTAATATTTATAGTGCCAAAACTGGAGAACTCATCAGAGAACTCGAGGGCCACGAAAGACCTTCGGGAGTTTGGGCTCTCAAATACTTTGGTAACACGTTGGTACTGGGATCTACTGACAAGACGGTCCGTGTATGGGACCTTCGTACCGGACGATGCACACATGTGTTCCGTGGCCATACATCCACTGTTCGTTGTATGCACATCTTGCATCCTGAATGTATTGGAAAGGACGAAAAGGGAAACGATATAATATTTCCAGAACATCCATTACTTGTTACCGGTTCTCGTGACCATAACTTGCGTGTTTGGCGACTTCCGCTTGTCGAAGACAGCCGTGAAAGTGACGGCACCTTTGACTGTGGAGACGCCGAAAACCCATACCTTGTAATGGTTCTCGCTGGACATACTCAGTCCGTACGTACAGTGTGTGGTTATGGAAACCTTGTTGTTTCTGGATCCTACGATACCACGGTTCGAGTGTGGGATCTTCGTGCTGGGGGTCGATGCAAGTATGTGCTTCTGAACCATAGCGATCGTATCTATTCGACCGCGTTGGATGTTACTACGATGCAATGCTTCTCGGGAAGTATGGACTCCACCATTAACGTTTGGAACTTGAACGATGGGAAGTTAATCCGCACACTTCAAGGTCACACTATGCTTGTTGGATTACTCGAGTTGTCAGATGAATATTTGGTGCTGGCAGCTGCTGATACTACACTTCGCGTGTGGGATCCTCGTACCGGTGAAAACCTCAGCAAACTAAAGGGACATACCCAGGCCATCACGTGTATGCACCATGATCGACTTCGGGTGGTTAGTGGAAGCATAGAAATGCTTAAACTTTGGAACATTCAAACCGGAGAATTCGTGAGAAATTTGTTGCCAGACATCAGTGGAGGAATTTGGCAAGTTCGCTTGGATCAAAATCGATGTGTGGCAGCAGTGCAACGGAAACATAATGGTTTGGAAGAAGCGTTTATCGAAATTTTGGATTTCAGTGTTCCACCAGATACATCGCTGGCCGACAGTGTATTGTGATAATGTATAAATGATAGCTACAATAGATGCAATGATTAATGTGGGCTCCGAGATGGGCTCCGAGGAGAGCTTCTTGTCCTTACTGTTTTATGTCTATACCTGTTTCTGTTCGAGCTGATTTTCGCAGTTCGGTGGAATCTTCAGCCTGGCGCTTGAGTCCCCTTCTCAACAATTCGGCCAAATGTATCGAATCTTGTATGCGGCAACACCATGATTTGTGGTCCCATGGGTCGAATTCGTCGTCTTCTTCGACTATAGCTCTGTGCTCACAGGGTGTGAGAATGTTAGAGGGAGACAATTGAGGTTCTTGGTTGGAAGGATTTTGACGAATATTGTTCAAAACCCAACGAGCATTGCAACCAGTGCAGACCATCAAATAGACAGTTTGAGATGCAAATTTTTGGCTCCGGAGCTCCCAGCCAAGCTGGGCAATGGTGAATACCCATAAGGGGGCCGAAACTGCCAAAGAAGCCAAATTTTCCTTATCTTCATTTTCACCAGCGAGAAGAATTTCTGTGGAAATCTGAACGACGGTGTCTTCGATGTGGTTTTGAGACAAAGCTGGAAGAGATATTTGCGGTTCTAGCACCCGCCAGTGGCGTACAAGGCCACTCAATGCTTTGCGGTACTCTGCTAAAAGAGTTTCGTTGGTATTTTTCAAGAAAGGTCGCATGTAGTAGACGCCCTGCAATGGAGTCTCGAGGCTCTGCCATGGACAAGCGGTGCCATGAGCCTTGGTAGTGATTTGCTCCAAGTAGGATCGAGCAAGATTTGCGTTTAGTTGGGCAACTTCTTCGGCATCAAAGTCAAATATGGAATCGTGAACTTCGTTATAACGAAGAATAAGTTGATGATGACACACGTCACACACCAAATGGTTTTTCAAATTGGAGTTTCGGATCGACACGCAGCGCCATCCGTTCTGAGCACACTTGAGCTCGGACACTTCCCACAGTTTCAGAGCCAAAGCTGACTCTGGTAAACTCCAGTTGAGTGCCGTGTAGGATGCTAGTCGGTGTAGAAGCTGTGGTCGACTATACGGGTCGAACTTCGAGGCAGCAGCGTAGATTCGTTCCCTGATTGGCTTGGAAGTTCGTTTGAGACGGTGGTACTGATAATGGTTTTTTGCTTTGACGGAACGAAAATACTGAATGTCTGGATGGGTGGAATATTTGGAGTAGTCTGGGGTATCTATGTATCTCTCGTGGTTCGGGGTGGATAGCATGGAGGCGCACTCGCGCAAAACACGGGGGGTTCCGGCGGCAACGTCGTCCATAAATGAAAAGTGAAAGTAAGATTTGAGGAAGTTGGTTTGACTTATTACTGTGGAGCTGCAATATTTGCACCCGTGCACCGCGCCATAGTCCATTTCGCGAATTTCGTTCGACTCTTCAACACTTTAGTTGAGAGAAGTCCAATTAAAATGTCAAGACCCGTCCTAGAAGAAGTCGACGATGTCGACAACATGGATATGGACATCGCAGAGTTCGATCCAACCTCAGAACTCCTTTAGCTCCAGCTCGTGCCGCACCAACTGTGGTTAGGTCTCAGGACCAAGAACCTCCGCTTTTTCCAGGAGCTCCCAGTACACCCAGAACCCAGACACTTGCCCAGGCAGAAGCCCAGAAGAATGTCATTGACCCAGCCAATTTCTCCCAGGAAGAACGCGAGCATTTGAAGCGGTTTCAGATTGTTTATCCTTGCTATTTCGACAAAAATCGGTCGCACAAAGAAGGACGGCGAGTCAGTGAGTCGCGGGCGGTGGAAAATCCCCTAGCAAAGACCATTTCCGATGCGTGTCGCTCGTTCAACTTGCCGGTGATTTTGGAGTTGGATAAGTCTCATCCTCAAGATTTTGGGAACCCTGGACGGGTGAGGGTGCTAATCAAAGACAATAGTAATGGCGGGCAATTGTCTGATCCCAAGTACCAGACGAAACGGGGCTTGCTCAACAGCATCGCCGAGTACCTTGCGTCGCATCCAACCACTTTGGACAGTATCAGTAAGAACAATGGAGTTCCATGGCCTCAGGAATTGATGGATTTGTGCCCGAAAAACTTCCTCGTGTGAAGGGTTTCAAGATGAACACCATTGTTCCCGTTCACTCGAGAGTCACGTTGAAGCATCCTATGACCAAGACAATCTATGACCCTGAACCAGAACAGCCCAAGATTCCTGCTGCTCCAAAGCAGCCCAAGAAGAAGGTGATGAAGATCAGGGGATGAGACGAGAAGAAAAAAGAGAGGAAGATGGAAAAATATATGGAGAGGAAGGAGCTCAAAGACAACAGAGCTCATATCAGGCACGGCATTTCTTGTCACTCTGATTCTGACTGTATTATATTAGCTACTAGGCATTGGTAACGCACTCATAATATTGACTTAGTTGAAGACTCTCTTCATTTGTAATTCCCCACCTAATCTCTCTCTAGTTTTTGGGTGCATATTGTTCTCTGTACTTTTGAACCTGGGCAATTTCCTCGTCTGAAATGCGGTCTTTCAAGTGAGTAATAATGTCCCCCAAAGTTACAATAGAAGTAACGGGAATTCCGTAGCGCTCCAGCACAGCCTGAGTGGCGGATTTTCCTTCGGTTCCTGTGGTTTCTTGTCTGTCCAATGCAATCACAGTGCCAACCACCTTTCCACCTTCGGCACCGATGATCTCAAAAGCTTCATTAATGGCAGTTCCAGCGGTCATAACATCGTCAATGATCAAGATCGACTTGTTCTTCAACTCACATCCTACAATACTGCCACCTTCACCGTGATCTTTCTTCTCTTTTCTGTTGAAAGCGTATCCGACATTGGCATAGGAGTCATCAATTTCCGCCAATTTAGCCACCGTGATGGCTGCTAATGGGATACCCTTGTATGCTGGGCCAAAGAGAATGTCAAACTTCAAGCCAGACTCAATTATGGCTCGGGCATACGCCTCTGCCAACGTGGAGAGCAATTTTCCAGTATTGAAAAATCCCAAGTTGAAAAAAATACGGAGACTGGCGGCCGGACTTGAGAGTAAAAGTTCCAAACTTTAACGCATTGGATTCGAGCGCAAGGTCCAAGAAGCTTTGCTGGTACGATTTCATCTTTCTGTCTAGATAGGTGCCAAAGGAACTCCCGTAGTACCCGTCTGTACAGAAAGAGAGAAAGAAATGAGAAATGAGAAAATTTTCGATAAGAGTGGAGGAGTGCATAGAGAGATGAGGAGGCAGAGAGTCAGAGAGACAGTGGAGGTTTTAATGAAGACAAGTGAGACAATTGGAGGTTTGGTTTTTGTACAGCTGGTGGATTCATCGTCTCGCTATCCAATTGGGGAAATATTATAATTGGTTATGTTAACTTTTTTTTCGTGGAATGTTATACAATATTGAGACATTAGTGGTGATTGATCTGACTGAATTTGTGATCTGAGAGAAAGTGGATATATCCATTGGTTTCGACTAGTAGAAGATCCTTGCCAATTGAACCATTTGCCTTAGTTTTTTTTGGGTTCCACTTTCTTGTCTTTTAATGGCTGCAAATAGTTGCAACATACCTAATATGGAAGGACTTGGAGCAGAAAAAAGACTTGAAGTATAAATCGGGGTAGTTGCTGATTCATTTTCTCAGAGAGAGTCTGACGTGATGGAAAATTTGTATTCCCATAATTTGCAATTTTGGACAATTTTGCACTTCCAGCTATTTTATAGAAAATGTCGCAAAATTCTGTAATTGTAATATTTCGAAGATGTAACCACCCCGACCGTCACATCTCAGCCCAAGTCACCCAAGTCACCCATTGAAACTTTTATTCCTTTCATCTTTGTTTTTCTCCTTTTATCTTTCGCAGCCATTCTCACCATTTTCACTTCTCATCCGGTGTTTGGGCTTTCATCTCATGTCCAAGAAAGAACGGGACTTGATTCTAGAGTCCATTGAGGACGAGTTTCGACAGGATTTGGCGGTCCACCTCTACTCCACGCACCTCTTGCATGCCATAAATCCCTATTTTCCACGCCGAAATTGGCTGAACTGGCCGCTCCCGTATTCTGAAGTTCGGACCCTCGCAACTTGTTCACCTATTCAGATCAACCAATTGCAATTTATAATGACGATGAAACCCAAACCAGGCGATATTTGAGGCACTCGGGCCCTCGTGGTGTGCTGGAGCCGAGCGAGGATGTGTCAAAGTACCGAATAAGAAGCTTTAGTACCACACAAAACGGTCTGATTCTCGCACCAGTTTGATGGCAGAAATAAAGGCTTTAGTGGACCATCGAATACACAGTATGATCCATGCTCGGAAAATGGATGGAGTTCCGACTCCAGAAATCAGTTCTGCCGTCGTGGGCAAACTTTGCATTGAAATCGCCAATAATTTGGACGACGTTTTGGAGTCGATGGCAGACATCGTGGAACGCCGAAATCTTTCCAGCGACAAATCTGCTGCTCCCGTCCGCCTCTTGAACTGGCAGGACGTTTTGTTGTGTGCCAGCAATACTCGCGACACTTCTCCTGACCTCTATGGTAGATGTGAACTGCTTTTTGAGGATATCAATTACAGGTATGAATACGAATCTGATTTTGAAGAACGAATAACTGACCTGGACGAGCTAAGCGACCAGGAAATGAACGAGAGCGACGATGTCTCAGAGACAAGCTCACCAAACTCACCAAGCTCATCAGACTCACCAAGTTCATCAGACTCACCAAATTCATCAACAGAATCTCCAACCGACTCTCCCTCGGTTTCAGATTCACAGAGCTTATCTTTTCACCAGCAGCACATCGAGAGACTCACAAACATGGAAGCAGTCCCAGCGTACTACAAAAGATTGGCCAAGATTGAAAAAAAGAGACAAGTGGAAAAAAAATTCTTCGAAACCAAAAAGAAGCTTTTTTTATATCACCAGAATATCAGAAAAGCCTACGCCAGCTTAAAGTGGGACAGAGTGGTCGAAAAGAAACTGCAATATCGCATTGAAGGCGAAAATAATGAGGAAACTCGACGCTTGGCTATAGAGCATGGAGGTGTGGGAATCACTCCAGACGACTACTTGGAGTGACTAACTATGACCTTTTTGACTGTTTACTTGAAATAACCTTTATTCGTGATTCACGGCACAGATATTAACCTAACACGATCCCTTTCATATATACATTAACGAGTTTTTGGATGATAAGTATCATCGATGGTGGTGTCGAAAATCACATCCCAAAACTTACTGGTGACTCCAAACCCCATTTCATAGTTCTTGTAGTGATGCTCCAAGTGGTACTTTTTGACTTCCTGGAGGTACCGAGGAAGACGGGTGTGGTGGAGCAAATAGTGGGTAACATCGTACATGATATAACCCAAGGTTCCTCCGGCAAACCCCGAGCAAGCCATGTAGAATGGGAAAATGGCAAAAATTAAACGGTAGAATGGGTAAGCTAACACCACAAATAATGTTGGGGGAAGCACCAACCGGTAACCGTCCATGGGCAAATAATGGTGGACGCCGTGGAGCAAGAAATGGAGGGTGAGTGCGTATGGATGGTCAGGCAAGTAGGCATCCAAGTGGAACAAGAAGCGGTGAAGACAGTATTCGACAAATGTCCACACAAACAACCCGAAAACCCAGAAACTAAGTGAGATTATGGGACTTTGGTTGGCAAACCCCACGTAGAAAATGTACATGTTGGGAGGAAGCCAAACTAGCGGAACAACCCACCATGGAGTCAACGACAAAGGTTCCAAGAAATTGCCAAACAAAGGTGCCGAGCCGTTTCCATAGTGACGGGGACGGTGGACCTGGTCCAAATAGAACTCTTTGGAGAATTTGGCGTTGAGCATCTGGGGCAATAATGGTTTTTTCAAATCGAGAAATTGGTGTTTTTTCACATCGGCTTCATAGTCGGTTTGGATCGAAAGCTGCTCCATAGCAGGGAGTTTGTCGTGGAACTCGTACATGTCATACTCATCTTTTCCATCTACAAGCTTGACTTCAACTGGAGTTTTGTGTCTGTTGTTGAGCATTTCTTCCTCTTCTTCCGGCGTTGCAAGATACCCAACCAACATATCTTCGTCCAACATTTCGTAGGCGCTTTCGCTGTGCTCGTGAGATGAAATATCCGCCATAATCTCGGTTATATCTTTGCCAGCATACGGCAAAATCACATCACCGCCTCCAGGATGAGAGTCAAGAAAACCAGTAACATTGTAGACTTTTCTGTTGTGAAGAGTCACCCAGCAGTCTGACGCCTTGTTGTGCTTCGCAACCGACGAAGACGATACCAAGGGCAAATTAGGAGACATGGTATAGAATGTATTGAGATAGCTAAACAAATATCACCCGATGCGTTTCTTTTTGTTGTGGCGCCTGCATACACGCGACACGGTTCGGCTATGGTGGGGACCGGAACAGCCGCCGGTATACAGCCCGGGTCGGAAGGTAAGTATAAGATGAAATTATAAGCTGTTGAATTTGGGCAAAGTGTTCCCTGGAGGACCCGTGTTATGTGTAACCACTACTTTAAATGTAATGACCAGTCAATTGACTTCACAAAAATGACTTCGTAGTGTACAGTCATATCTCTTCATCTAATTGTCTTCAGTCAAATTTAAACTTCTTTTTCAAGTTTCTTCATTTCAACTTCTTCAATTTTCTTCATTCAGTTGTTTTCGAGGAGCTCATTCAATCACTTTGAACTTCCTATCAATTTCAACATTAAAATGCCATCACTCAATTTGTTCAATTTGTTCGAATATCTTGTCATATGCTTGTCATATAATTTCAGAAAGCTTCCTCTTTCGTTTTCTCACCCGTCCACAACATCTAGATCAATCATCACCGTGTCGTCATCCACATCGTCCGACTCAAGCTTTTCCGGTTCTTTTCCAAGTTCCAATTCAATTTCTCCTTGCAGTTCCTCAGCCATTTCCAAATGTAACGTGTGATCCACCAAGTTGAGGTACGCATACATAAAATTAGAAAGTAATACTTGTTCCGCAAGCGACCGTTTGGGGTTGGCTAATTTAAGATGAGACAA
Source organism: Callitettix versicolor (assembly GCA_022606455.1). Lineage (NCBI taxonomy): Eukaryota > Metazoa > Arthropoda > Insecta > Hemiptera > Cercopidae > Callitettix > Callitettix versicolor. The sequence goes on from JAJIZJ010000861.1 coordinate 389,223, forward strand.
TCTGTAGATGGCTCGTTCAACATGAACAGGAAACCTGTAGTCTAGCATCACCAAAGTGGATTGGGAAGGTGGTGGAAGAGGAAATGAAAGCTGAGTCCGTGAACTCAATTGGTTGATTAGCCTTGGAAGTTCGTTTAATCGATTTTTTGATCTTTTCCTGAACATCTAACGTAGTTTGTGATCTGCTTGGTACTTCTTTGTCTGAGTCTTTTGCGTCTTTGAGATTCTTTGTATCCTTTTTATCTTTTGACTTCTTCGTGAGAGTCAGCGACTGTAAGGGTTCTTCATCCAAATTGTCAAATTTGGCCTGATTTTCATCTGGTTCCTTGGATTTTGACTCTTTAACTTCAGACTTCTTATGCTTGTGTTTGGGAGTTTCCGGCTGAACTTCATGAATAGTTGCTATGTTTTCGCTGTTATCACTTCTTTGGCTTCCACGAGAAGTCTGTTTCTGTAGAGCTCCATGACCTTGTTCATCTTCACTCAACAAGGTACTCGAAGTCAGCTGTAACAAGCTGGTGTAGAGCTTTTTCTTTGCACTCTTCTTCTTTTTCGACAACAGTTTTTTGTCTTCAGAATCCGAATCCGATTCGTAGTCGACAGTGACTCCGTTGGTAGTATAGCTCTGCTTGACGGTCTTCTTTTTCCTGAACAATTTGGATATCATGTTTCGATTGTCATTGGTCTGAGCTTTTAGCTCCTTTGAATCAGACTTTTTCGATTCGATTCGTTTTGCCTTGTCAGTAATCTCCGGCGTCGACACAGAACGAGATGGAGGATTAGGGGTAGGAGACGTATTTTCGTCAAGCGAGGCAGACCGATCTCTCATCCATGGCCAAGATTTCTTCTTTTGAGAGTTCTCTTTTAGGCGCAACTTCAGAGATTTTCACGAGCTCCTCTACGGATCTTTGGCATGTGGTTCTTTGCTTTCTTGGTGAGGTTGTATTCTGAAATTTTCCTTTTCTGGCAGCGAGTGGACATCTTGAGGATGCTCAGAATGCTTTATGGCAGGCAGCTGAGCACGCTTTGAAATTGCTAGTTCACTGTGATCTTCATCAAAATGATTTGCTTCAGTCGTTCCACTCGTTATAGCATTGAAAGTGTCTGCTCTTGTCTCGTCCCATTGTCCATTTTTCAGACGCAGTGGAGTGATTGCATCATGACGGTTCAAGCTGATAGTCTGGTTCTTGGTCTCGTTAGCCTCTTTCCGTCCAGATGTTACCGCTGAAGCCGGAACTTGAACGTGGAATGATGGTTGATTTGTAGGAGGTTGTTTCGTGGAAAGTTGATTTGTAGGTTGATTTGTAGGTTGATTCGTGGATGGTTGTTTCGAAGACGGTTGATTTGAAGGTGGTTGCCTTGTGGACAGTTGATTCAATGGAGGTGGAGTCTCGCGCTCGGCTTGGAGCTCACGTAAAACCTCCAGTTCTATACCAAGAGAATCCTCGTAACTGACGTCCTGGTATGAAGCTTCGAAGCTGAAATCCGACTCGTTATTGTCGCTGCTATCAGAGGACTCTGTGGTTCCAGGAATGGTGCGGGTGCTGAGACTTTCTTTAAACTCATTTATCTCGGAACGTAAGAGGTCGAGGTTCTTGTTGAGTCCACTTTTGACAGGCGAACCCGTATCGACCACCGTCACTTGAGGAGTTGGTTTTCCCTGGTACGAACCTGGAGGATAACTCTGGGGAGGTGTAGGCACTCGGCGGTTTCCTGGCTGGCCCCGAGGCTGCGGAGGAGGAGCCTGGCGAGGACGATATTCATTATTAGAACCCCGGCGGTGCAGTTTATGCTTGGAAGTATGTTGAGGTTGTGCGCTAGGAACCTGCGAATAGGGCAAGGTCAGAGACCCCAGAATCAGTCGTCTATATTGCGGGTGATATGTTGGAGTGAAGTGTCTCTCGATTGAACTCGATGACGAAGCCGTCAGATAAGGCGAGTCGCTGGTGACTCGCTGGGACGAATGAGCTTCAAGTGGTGGATTTTCAGTCTTTTCGTGTGGATTTCTGTACGAAAAAAGCGTTTGAGAGTCTCTGTTATTGCGTGGACGTCTGTGCTTTGAGCGTACTTTTGGCACATTGAAGTCGCTGTGAAGACTAGGAACGGTGGTTTGCAGAGCCGAATTGAGATTGCTACGAAGCTCTGCTAGCTTTCCTGCCTTGTTATTTTGAAGACTGGTTCCTGAAGCCACGGTATTTTTGCGATAATCGAGTCTTCGGCTGCGTTTAAGTGGGAACTCTTCAGCGTGTTCCGCTCCGGTTTCTCGATAGGAAGGCTCACGAGAACGAGGAGGCAGCGTAAGTTCATCAATGGCAAGACGTTCACTGTCTGTGTAGCCCAATGAAGAAGAGGAAAGAGTTCGAGCCAAAGTAACGGCATCGTTGGCATCCATTCCGGCCCTTCGAGATAAGTTTTCAAGTTCCGAAGAAAGCTGGTGCAAAGAAGGATTCGAAAATCGTTTCTGGGATCTGACGGTAAACCCGTATGCGTAGCCGAGCGTGAAGGTGTGGTATTTTCCTCTGGCGTAGAAGGAACATTAGAAGTTTCAGTGCTTGGAGAGCCCAGAAGGGAAGACCTACGAGACAATTTGCGGGTCAATTTCCGCTCCATGATCTCTCCACCGCGTTCTTTACATGCAATTTGAACAGTTCTGGATCCACTTCCGGGTGCATTTTTGCAGGAACCCAAAGAAGCTCGTGGGTATCCATATTATCCGGTACTTCGTTGATTTCGGCATTTTCAGTCAGCAGTTTTTGCGGTGAAGTTTTGGGAGGCGAGGGAGACTTTTCCCATTCAGACAGCGGCAAAAATTCGGATTCTTCCGGAGGAAGATCGGGGTCATAGTTCATGCGGTTTCCAATGGAAAGACGTTTCAACGCCGCCACCATCTTCTTCTCCTGCTCCAAATCTTTGGCTGCGGATTCATAGTGACTCGAAGACATGACATGTATGCTGGGCAAATGCTAGGAATAATGCAAAAAGTAAAATTGGCTTCTCGAAAGGGACGTTTAGGAAACTCCAGCAACTCGAGTTTTGGGACTTTTGGAACAAAACAAACGCCACAACGGACCAAGTTATTGGCAGAAAACACGCTAGGGGACAAAAAGAACGTGTAAAGTGACACCGAAAGACGATATTTAGGAAGTTGACGACGCGATATGTGAATTAAAAACACCCAAACTTTCTTAAACTACTCGATAAAGCTTCTGGTGACTGCTAGAGTTGCTACAGATCACTCAACCACCAAAAATCACCACTCACAATGGTCAAATATTAACCCAAATACTTGTAGGTGCTATATTAGGTTGATGCTACCGTTTACAAATTTACGCCGAGCACACAATGGATCGCACCCAAACACCCACACAATGCCACACCACCATTATAATTTTTGCAATTTTCATTTGCAGATTTCCCAAATAAACACACCAAGTCCTGCGATACACAAGAAAACGTACACAAATTTCCAAGTATTTCCACCGCCTGGCGGACCAGGAATTCCTCCTACATTGCACACCATATGAAGCACAACCAGACACCAGACACTTCGCGACCCCACAAACATTTTCGCGGCCGCGACGCCAAAGAGGGTTGTATACAGGATCTGGAACCCGGTTGGCACTGCAACCGACAATGGCAGCAGTCCACCAATTATCAATTCGTATGCATGATGAATATGCGCTATGCCAAACAATAGTGGCGAGAACAATATACTTGAATTTGGGCCCACTACCGGAAGTAAGCATGCCATAATCATCGAACGATATATTACCTCTTCCGTCACCGGGGCAAACACGTGATCTCGAAACCCATCGAGGGTGAAAAATGTGGATATGGTGTCTGGGCCTAAATCCTGAAGTCTTGTAGTATAGATGTAATTTGCAATTGGACCACAGTAGAGCACGAGCAGGATGATGAGGGCAGACAGTATACAGTTGGGTTCCAAATAGAATGCTGATACTACTTCTTTTATACTGTTGTATGCACCTGCAGTTGTCAAGATGCAAGGAAGTCCTGTTAAGAGAGACATGCATAAAATTGATACTCGATAAAACCGGAATCGTATAACCGAGGGATGATCCCGAGGAAGAGCACCTATACTATCAGGAACGCGCCATCGAATTGCCACCACGTACGATGACGCAACAATGACCGACAAAATCCATGCAAGGCCTGCAGTGTACATAATGATCTATCATATTGCGACCGAACCTGATATGCTACCAGTATGCAGTATATACCATCCTGCACAAACCAGGGTCCCCGCCAATACCATGATTCGCGATGGTTCTGACTCATCTTATGATGAGCATCCGACAATTTTCGACCGGATTGCGTGCATTGCGCGGACAGAATCTAACCGAGAAGATCGTGCAGAAGTATGCGGTCGGAGTGGCCCCCGGAAAGAAGGTTGTCAGCGGCGACTATGTAACCATCAAACCGGCCCACTGCATGTCACATGATAATTCATGGCCGGTAGCCACTAAATTTATGGGACTTGGTGCTACAAAGGTCAAGGATAACCGTCAGGTTGTATGTACTTTGGATCATGATGTTCAGAACCGGAGTGAATCGAATATGAAAAAATATGCCAACATTGAAAAATTCGCAACCGAGCAGGGAATTGATTTTTATCCGGCCGGTCGTGGAATCGGGCATCAAATTATGATCGAAGAAGGTTATGCATTCCCGCATAATTTGACGGTGGCATCCGACCTGCATTCCAATACGTATGGAGGAGTCGGAAGTCTTGGAACCCCGATTGTGCGGACCGATGCGGCTGCAATTTGGGCCACCGGTCAAACTTGGTGGCAGATTCCTCCGGTTGCTAAAGTGGAATTTACCGGGGAATTATCCGAGGGTGTTACCGGTAAAGATGTTATTGTTGCTCTTTGTGGAGTTTTCAACCAAGATGAGGTATTGAACCATGCCATTGAGTTTGTTGGTGATGGGGTCAAGTCGCTTCCGATCGATTACCGGCTCACAATTGCCAATATGACCACTGAATGGGGGGCATTATCCGGATTATTTCCGGTGGATCAGACAGTGATTGATTTTTATGAGGGACGCATGCAAAGGTTGCAGCAGCCGCATGAACGGATAAATTCTGACACCGTTGGTAAATTGGCTGCAAATGCCAAGGAAATGGCAGCGGACTCCGATGCCAAATACGCCAAACATTTGATAGTGGACCTCAGCACTATTTCCCCATGTGTATCTGGACCCAATTCTGTCAAAGTTGCATCTTCTTTTGCATGATTTGGCGCAACAAGATATCAAGATTAACAAGGCATATTTGGTTTCATGCACCAATTCTCGTTTAAGTGACATCCAAGCGGCTGCAGACATTGTTCGTGGCCATACTATTGCCGACGGAGTCGAATTTTATGTCGCTGCAGCTTCGTCGCAAGTGCAGCAAGACGCAGAAGCCGCCGGTGCTTGGCAGACAATTATTGACGCCGGTGCCAAACCTTTGCCTGCTGGATGTGGACCATGCATTGGGCTTGGAACGGGATTATTAGAGCCTGGAGAGGTGGGAATTTCGGCCACCAACCGGAATTTTAAAGGAAGAATGGGTTCAAAAGATGCATTGGCATACCTTGCATCTCCGGAAGTGGTTGCAGCATCGGCTATTCTTGGTCGGATTGGAGGTCCAGAAGAGATTTCCGGATCCAAAATTGCTGCTCCTGCAACATTGAAGCGGTCCACATCGGTTTCAACCTCGGATTCTGAAGATTCGGCCACTGGTGCTGGCGTGGATATCATTCCTGGTTTTCCTCAGGAACTTACTGGAGAGCTTATTCTTTGTAATGCCGACAACATTAACACCGACGGTATCTATCCAGGTAAATATACCTACCAGGATGACGTTCCCAAGGAAAAAATGGCCCAAGTTTGCATGGAAAATTATGACGGAGAATTTTACTCGAAAACTAAACCGGGAGATATTATCATTTCCGGTTACAATTTTGGTACTGGATCGTCCAGAGAACAAGCAGCAACCGCTATTCTTGCTCGTGGAATGCAATTGGTGGTTGCCGGTTCGTTTGGTAACATTTTTTCCAGAAACTCAATTAACAATGCTCTTTTAACTTTGGAAATTCCAGCTTTAATTGACAAATTAAGACAAAAGTACGCTGGAGATAAGGAATTGACTATCAGAACAGGCTGGTTTTTAAAATGGGACGTTCCTAAAGCTCAAGTCACGGTGACAGATGCTGATAACAATGTCATCATGCAACAAAAAGTTGGTGAACTCGGCACCAATCTCCAAGATATTATTGTAAAAGGAGGTTTAGAAGGCTGGGTTAAGGCACAAATACAATAGAGTAGAATGCCAATAAATGCTAATTAATATTGTTATACATTTTGTGTTTGACCGATGTCAGCAAAATCATGTAATTGTAAGACATTTGATCCACGATTTCTCCAATGTCATCAGCAAATTCCATGGTGAGCATCAAGCAGTTTACCGCGTAGTACGACGTGGTATCTAGGATGTAGTATGTGTTATCCCACATGGCTTCCGTAGAATCATGTATCGACTGCGAAACCCAATCTACAAGCATGGTCGTGCGCGGTCCGGTTTGTGGGGGAGCCAAGTCAGCGGGGAAGCTTGGAGGGGAACGAAAAATAAACAAACGTCACTCGGATCGAGCGGAGTTGTGGGGAATCTGACGTCAAACAACCAAAGAACCAAAAGTGAGAAGCAAAAAGCCAAAAGTGATGTATCAAAAAGTGATGTATCACTATTGATATTTGATGTCCTTCTTACAATCTGTGGAAGTAGGACAGGCGATTTGCTGATATGAAAGTAGCTGCACTGGTCTGGTCGTAAATACAAGGTTAACCGTTACCAAACAACACTCTTTTCAATTATTGGCAACCACCAGTTTAAGTAGTCGGCTGCAATAGAACGCGTGCGCGCACCATTGTCACTTCGGGGTTTAAAGTGAGACATGTGATTACGCTGGTGGGTGGCTTTTCCGTCGTATATTGCGTCACATGCGGGTCTCGACCTCATGGAAGAACCTATTCCACTCTAGTTGCACTTCCGGGGTATAACCGACGACTGCATCGCCTTATTTACGTCATTTGCCATAAGCACCACAGTTCGGATCATTGTTTCGAAAGTTTCAGTTTCCTGAGCACTAGCTTTGGGACGTACTTTCTTGGCAAACAAAACTCGAATATTTGCAATCAATTGTGAAACCACAGAGTGGTTCGTCACAAACGATTTTTCCGAATTTACGCTGTCGTTATCAACGCCACCTGCAGCGCACCGCCGCACCACGCCGCACGCCAACATCACCACATCCGGTTCGTTATCTATAAGTCCATGACTGATAGCATGGTGAGCTATCACAATATGATCTCGATTTTCGTGACCTGCCACAGTGTAGAGTAGTTCGTAGCAGAGCTTTCGGATTTCCAATCCCTCGTCAATAACGTATTTGTAGGGACCCATGGGAATTGTTTTTTTGAATTCGTCACGAGCGTCTAACTCGCCATAAACTGCCAAAAGTATCGAATCCATAACCCGGTCAGCAACATCAATTCTTCTGTGAATAGCAGTCAAGAATGTCCCGATCATAGCTTGCTTGATTTCAATAGACAACTTCTTAATTGCTGGCATAACTTGTACAAGTTTTTTTTCAAGAAGGTGCGCCGAGTGCAGTTTTGTCAACAGCTGTTTAAGTACAGCAATATCAACATAAACCTCCGCATCGGTGCCATTTAGACTTTCACGGTCAAGTAGTTCACCATTGGCATCGCAGGCAAGTGCCAAAACGTCTCCAGCCTGACGAAGTTCTCCCAACTGTTTTTCAAGATTCGCAGTTGCAACGCTCGACCAAATGGTGTTCCATATTGTAGTCCAGATATTTTGCAAGTAGTCGGTATGGTATGTAGGTATGGGTCTGAAGGCCACGAGAAGCCATGTGTGGAGCGAAGGGTGGTTTTGGTAAGCTTGCAAAAGTCCATTGAGCGTAGTATCGATGTGCGACTCGAGCTCTTTAGAAATAACCAAACCGAGCGCCGAAGCAGCTGCTGTCTTTACAGCAGCAGACGAGTTGTTTAGTTGGTCAAAGAAGGTTGCTGGGGGAACATTTGCTCCGTAGAAAGCTGCCCAACCCAAAAATTTTAGTGACATTTCCAACTGGTTATCATTGAGATCAACTTGACCAACTTTTTCAAAAACGTCAATATCTTTTTCCAGCACGGCTACTGCCGCCAAGAGCCGGGGACGGTCTTTTAGCGTCGTCTTAAGCACGCTGAACAAGTTTCCGCCACACGAAGCCAATTTCCGGAAATAATCCACACTATACTCTTCGTCCACTTTCAAGGCCAATTGGGCAATTACCAAAACTTCTTGTTCACCAAGTTGTACATTTGCTTTTTTGAGTATAGCAAAGCAGTCGGCAATTTGCAGAGAGTCCTCTGTTCTTAAACCAAACTCCACAACGGCCGAAACCGCCTTTTTTGATTCTTCCGCATCCAACACCTCCATAAGAGTCGCTAGCAACTGAAGAGATAAACCATGGTAAGTTTGGTCTGGCGATGCAAGCACGGCCTGAAGACGATGTCCCAAAGATACTGCAAACTGTTGCAAACCTGGTCCTTTAGCTAAATTTGCATTTTGAAAAATTGGACCTGAACTCGCCAATACCGTTCGCATAGTAGCCTCGTATCCCAATGCTGCTAAAAGCACATTTGAGCACTGTTCCTGCTGAGATTCCGACGTTTCAATGGTGGACAAGTACTCACAAAGCGTAGAAATGAGCGACTGGCGAAGATCACTGGAATACTGACGATTTCCACATTTTGCAATGATAATGTCCAAAATTTCCACAAGAGTTTGGTGTAGTTCTGTGGTTGTTTCGTGACGATGGAGCAACAAGCTGGCGATGGTAAGGCTCTCGGTGAGCACATAGTGCATTGTGGACGCTTGGAGAGCATGGGCAACATCCTTGGCGATGGTTTCCACAACATTGGAGGATAATTTTTCCGGTTCTGTTTCGGAGAGAACAGCTCGGTAGAGTCGCCAGTACTCGGTATTGGACTGCTCACCAAGTTTATCAAACAAGTGGTCCCAGAACTCGGAGGAGACGTTTTTGCAGCCAATGCTATAACTAGCTCCAAAGTGTGGTGCATGAGGTCGGGCTTTGTGATGAGAGCGAGGGTGGATTTTTCAATTTTGGAGATGTCAGATGGGTTCGATTTTTGAGGAGTATTGAGTGCTGCGGTGACAGAGCCAATAGCCTCGTGTGCAACCGCCTCGCTTGAGCCGGTCATAGCAAGAATCAAAACGTCCAAGCATTTTTGTAGTATCTTTGGAACCGACGAAGGAACGTTTAAAGCCAAGTTTTTGACCACAATGCAAGCCTTGAGTCTCACGCGCCACGAGCCGTCATCAGACTCGAACTCCTGGTCGCCGTCGTCTTCGAATTCAAGGTCCGACATGTCGGAATATTCTTCTTCGTCGTCAGAATCGTTCAGCGAAAGTGGGTCATAATTTGCAAATTTCACCACAACCCCAATACATTCGTCGACCGGAACCTCGTCACTACTCACACACGACACCATATCTGCCAAAGTTGTGAGCGCAGAAGCACGAATGGAATTGTCGCGAGCCACCACATCAAGGTCGATGTTCTCGAGGTCGGTGTCGTTTTGCAACGAAACACACGATTGTATGGTGGAACGTACCACTTGGATAGCATCGTGGGGAGCATTATGTTTCAAAATAATGGAAAAAAGACTCAATTTTTTCTGAATATCTCCTTCGTGCCCGTTCACCAATACGGTCAATTGGTGAATGATTTGTGGTGTAGTTCCTCCATTGAGGTACGACAAGAGCTCCTGAAGAGCCACCGCGGCTCTAGTGCCTAGCATTCCATCGTGGCGAAACACAATGTCAATTACTTGGACCAGAAGGTCCAAAATTTCCGAGTCTTCAATGACAAATCCAGTTGCCGAAACTATATCGATGAGCAACTCCATCGAGTCTATGGTGGCGTTTTTGGAAAATATGGCAGGAATGATGGCGTGGATGATTTTACGGGCCAATTGGGGTTCGAAGCGGTGGTCACTAGCAAGAATATTGTGAAGAGCCATCGAAGGAATCGACGTGGTGATTCGTCCATCGCTATTTTCCTTTTCCACTTCATCGTACAACTTTGTGAGCATGTTGAGCACCACCTTCTCCTCCACATACTGTGCTACCGGCGCAAAAGTCTTGACGGCTTGGCTCTGGACGTTGGGGTTGGAATCGTGCAAAAGTCGAAAGAGAATCGGCACGAATTTTTCGACTTGACGGGGTCTGATTTCCACTTTTGGATCATTTAGGTGTTTGCGCAAGTCTTCCAATGCCATGAACCGGAGATCGGGATCGACATCTAGGGCCTTGTCGGCCAACAGGGATAAGAGATCGGGCATGAAAGGTGAGTTTGCGAGGCGAATTCGCGAAGTAATTCGCGAAAAGGATAGGGAGTAGGGAAAGGGAAAATTGGGAGAAAAAGAGAGACTTAAAAAATAGGAAATAGGGAGAATTGGGAAAAAAATAGGGAGAAAGTAGGGAAAGCTGGAATAGTTAAGGAGAATTAAGGAAGGTAGCGAGAGTTAGTCGGGAAGTTAGACGAAGATAGGAGAATTGGGAAGTGAAGTTCTCGCGAGGAGTAGCTGAAAATAGCGCGCGAGAAGTAGGGGAAAATAGCGAGGGATTTTAGCGAGAAATTGAGACAATTTTAGCGCGAGTTCCAGAAAATAGCGAGACTAGCGGAAAATACAGGATAATAGGAAAGGATTTTAGCGCGAATTAGCGAGGCAGTAAAGGTCTGCTTTCTCTAGCCTATCAAGTACCGGTGAGATTATTAATTGCGTATTTATGACTAGTTGTGTTAAAAATCCTCTATTCCATTCATTTACTTTTGTCCTTCTTTTTCTTTTCCTTCTTCTCTTTTCTGTCCTTCTTCTTCTTTTCCTTCTTTTCCTTTTTCTCTTTCTTTCCCTCCTCATGTTCCTTTCCTCAAATGCTAATGGTGGCTCCGGCTGCACGCCCGCAACGTCAACCTCCTCAATTATAAGATTATCCTCCTCGTCGTGTACTTCCGGGATTCAGCCTTTTTCTTCGGTTTCTTCAGCCGTTTCTTCGGTTTCAGATTCGTTCTTCTCTTCAGTCTCAGTTTCGTCAACGCCGCTAAGAGGAATAAACTCCTCCGTCAATGCCTTTATGATGTCACGACACCGCACGGCATAAGTATAAGTTGGACCTTCCTTCTCAGACTTTTCTTCTCCATTTTTCTCTTCTCCATTTCCTTCAGTCTCTCCATTTCCCTCCCTTATTTTTTCCTCCGCAGCATTGGCAGCCGCATTCCATCTTTCCACCACCGCCTGCATCTCTTCCAAAAGTCGCAGTCGCGAGCCTCCTTGAATACCTTCTAAATATGCTATCAAGTCGTGGTGATACTTTTCGGGAATCGTTTCGATATTTTTCAAAATCCAGTTTTGCTTCTGTTTGCTAAATTTCCAGTTGTCTCGATCCGTGGTATACTGGCGCAAGTAGAAGAGCTGATCTTTTTCTGGGGGAGGTTTACGTTCACTTTTAGGAACTTTGACTCGTTTGGGTGGTTTTTTGGTGCCGTTATTTCCATGTTCCAATTTCCGTTTTTGCTTGTTTATCGCCTTAACATCGCGATTTGTGAGCTGCGCCGAGTCTATGTGTGCGACAGAAACCCCGGAATCGCCACTATCGGAAACCTTGAGCCCGAGCTTTTTCCACGCCGGTTCCGCCATGATGGATTCTGTCGCGAATCGAGAGATGAATTAGTGGAGATGACATCCAGACACCAGCCAAATATAAATTCTCACCGTTTTCTTTCTTTCTATTCGCAAGCGAGTGTCTCGATGGTTGTCTTTTCTAGGGCATTCGTGTAGACATTTGCGAGATCAAGAGCATGGTTTGAGTCCGCTGGTAGATTTTCACTGCCATTGGATATAGAAGATTGCGTACATTTACTCAAGACAGTGTCTAATCAACCTGGTGTAGCCGTCAACACCGTCGTATAAATCCTGGATTTCCACGTACTCGTTGGCTCCGTGGGCCACGTGAATGGTTCCTGGTCCGTAGAGGTACCGTTTTTGTAGTTGTAGATGCATATGTGGGATATCGGTGGCATAAGCAAGAACAATGGAATCGAATCCAGGCACTTGGTAATCCAAGTATTGTGGTTCTACTTTGGTCAAAACGTCGTATTTTACGTTCTTGTGGCCGCTGAGAATAGAAGTCATGGTTTTGTCCACGGCGTCCAAATCAGCAGCAACTCGGACAAAACATTGTGCTTCGGCGTGGGCAGGAATCACATTGGCTGCAACACCAGCATCAATTTTGCCAATATTCAAGGTTGAAGGACCAAGCAAATTGGATGCTGGCCATTCGGCATTGAGTAATTGAGCCAATAATGGAACCAACGTTTCGGTAGCGGAAACTCCAAGTTCAGGGTACCCGGAATGAGCAGCGGTTCCATTCACCAGAACATTCACAACGTAAGCACCTTTATGTCCCACACCCAATTTGAGTTCTGTGGGCTCACCAAAAATCGCAGCATCCCACTGGGCCCCGAGGGACTCAGAAGCGGTTTCCATTCCCAGACCATCAACTTCTTCACCTACAACATAAAGCAATCCAACATCACCTTCACCAATGACTTTTTTTGCAGCCATTTGTGCAAATGCAAAAACTTGCACTGCTACTGAAGCCTTGGCGTCCGTGGACCCCCTACCATAAATCCTGGACCCTTCAACTTTGTATGGCAAATATGGAGGAACCGTATCGATATGACTGGTGAGTAAAACAGTGGTATTCCGTTTGTTTCCCAAGTACGCATACACATTATACCTTTTCTCAGCAACTTTCTGGTATTCCACAGTCAAGTTGAGCGTCTTTAAATATGACCCAAGGTACTTTGCTACGGCCAATTCGTTTCCACTGACAGATGGAATGGTTACTAGCTTTTTGTGGAATTCAAGAAGAGAGATTTCAGTCTCAGATTTGAGTTGGGGGGTTGATTCAGTTCCGAGAACAACCTGGTCTTGCCATAAGGACGCAATGGCCGACCCAGCAAACACTAGCCATGATAACCGCATTGTTTTGGGGTTGAGAAATTTGGTATTTGACGGGTGCATGGGTGGGAGATAGCATTCGAGCATTCGAGCATTCGAAGAATGCGAAGAATGCGAGCAGAGAATCAAGAGTCTATTTTCAAGCGTCTATTTTTCCGTAATCAAGACTCTATTTCCGGTTTTTCTTCCATGACTGTTGAATGCATATGACACTAAACGAGCTCAATGGTCGGAACATAAGTCAATTACAAACTTGGATCTTATACCATTAAGTCCATTTAAAGTTCAAGCTGCCTCATTTCCTGTTTTTCTTTCTTGTTTTCTTTGCTAGAGATCAGAATGAAAGAACGATAAGAATGAGGAAACGATGTTGAACCAGTAGCTACCGAAGATGCTGGATGGAAACATTCAAAAAATGTGATAAGATTTATTGTTGGTGGCTGCAAATACATAAGAAAAGTGTCAATCGTTCCGTTCAAAGTTGGGTCAAACTCAATAACAAGCCAAATAATTAAGACGTTGATTCTTGTCTTTGTCGCTTGTACAGTGAAATTCTACTCACATGAGTTAAGTTTTTTGAAACATAAGTCTTTACTACCATGGTGTCTGAGCTGCCTGTACTTCAGTTTCCAAAGCTTTTGTCGGACGGTTCCGCTTTTCCGCTTTCGCTTTTGCAGCTTCTTCTCTTCCCGACAAGCGTGATCCAACAGATAAACAGCAGGCAAAAGATCCTTCAATTTAAAGTCCTCATTACTGGCTGTCTCAATTTCACTTTTCATGTCAAAAGGCTTACCAAGTGCAGTAAAAAGCAAGCGTGCTTTATGATGGTCACTGAGTGTAATGTATTCTGTTTTATCCAACTCACAGTATCTGTCCAATGGTGAAATATCATGGTTAGGATCTGTGGCTTGAACAAATTGAAGGACCGCCAGCGCAATCAAATGTTCATTTGAAGTCATATACTTCTTGAGAAATTCAATTTGTTGGCGACCATCAATAACAAAATTTCTGGCTAGCTCGGAAGCAAGATCTTCGGAAATGCAAGACTTGACCAACTTTTGAATAAAGTAGTTGATTCTAATCTTGAATTCCATCTTTTCTTCATCGCACAATTTGAGGTATGGTTCATAAGTTTCCAACGAATCGGTATAATAAGCCCAGCAATTTCCAAATTGTTGGAGTACATTTTCGACCGAAATTATCCAATTACTATACTGGCATGGACCATCAAGGATAACATGGCTACTAACCAGGTCCTCGTCGTACCATATGAGACGATTCATCTCGCTTGTAAAATCATCAGACCAAGACATACTAATGAGACTTTTCAGTTATGACTGACTTTTCGGGGACTGAATCTAGACACTTCGATGAAACGAACGTCTCAAATAGGAAAGTTGAACGCCTCAGAGATCTAATCTGATCTTTTGACAATTGGAAATTTAGTGGGAATTTAGTGGGTATTTATGAAATCGATGGTCGTATTAATTGTCAGATTCGGTGTTTCAGGTGATTCCATACAAACTCAAACCATTTGAAACATTTCAAACATCCACATTTGCACCCAATCCTAGTGTCTAAACCAAAAAATAATCAACTGCGATAAGCCGACCCAGAATGGAAAGTTTAACCTAATCGAGTCGTATAATTGAATTTACCAATTAGTACAACTCTTCTACCACTCTAACTATGGGATCCTGAGAGCTCTATAATTACAATACTGAACGAGCATTGGAAGAATGCGAGCAGTGATTCAAGACTTAATTTGTTGGAATTTTGAGATCCTTGATATCAAACGACCGTGGACCAGAGTTCTAAGAAATGATTGTAGGAGTCAATTGTGTTCCAATTGAACAAATGATTTTAAAAAACCGTTTGAAAAGTTTGACAATAGTTGATCCGATAAGTTTGACTAGGTGCCAATATTCAAGTACAGCCAAAGATTACTTGATCACCAAAATTCGTTGTCACAGATATAAAGTCTTGACTGCTTGAAATGTAGTCATTGTGATGTTTACTGAAATTAAAGATACTCAAGTTGAAGAATTGCAGGAACAATTTTTTCTTCATCATTTGTCATATATTTTTTGAGAAACCCAACTTGTTGTCGACCTTCAGGAACTTTCATTTGGCGTACTTTGTCGGCAACACGTTTGGTAATTGACACGTCCACCAACCTCTGAATAAACGCTTCAATTTTCTCGATGAATGCCTTCTTTCTTGTTTCGGTCATGGTGCCATACTTTTCATAAGTTTCCACTTTATGGTTATAATAGGCCCAAGGTCCTTCATAGCGGTTGATAGCCTCTTCTATCTCTAAAAAATCCATTCACTATACTCAACCGGACTATCAAGTTTAACGTCCCATCTTTCATTGAAAGTGTAGTGGTAGTAAGGACGTTCCTCTTCGTCCTCTTCATGTGCCTTACTTACGAGTTTCGTTAGTTCTTGTTCTGGCATCGAGGGGTTGGGCTCTTCTGCCAAACTCTTTCTGACTCCTCTTGTTTCATTGTTGGCATGTCCTAATGTGAGGTATGTTCAATCGCGTCGGTTGCAAAATTATTTAGTTGGTGGAAGTAGTGTCTAAACCAGAACGATAATCAATCTACTTAATTGAGTGCACCAATTTGAATGATTAAGTGAACGAGACTTATGGTCATGACAATGTTTTCAGGTTAAACCGCTTTCAAATGATTCCATACACGTGAACTGAATCTGAATAAAGTCTCCTAATAATTTCACCATCTTTAATCAACTAATAATATGGATTATATGATGATGGAAAGTTTTGTATTCATCATTTAATTCCTACAATTAGTTATTATTAACTTATTGACGGATAGTACTGTTAGTAAGATCCAGAAACAAGCTTGGATTTCCGGTGCTTTACCTCCACAATTTTGGACATTGATATTGTGGATGGACTTTGAATTGCAGTTGCAGTATTTGCATTGCTTGTATTGATCTTACTGCCCAACCGTGTTGTTTGGTTCTGGGTTGACTGCTACGGAATTCTTCAGAGGAGGCGCTAATGTAAATGTTTTTGTGCAAAGCTCAGGTAAATTAAGAGCCAAATAAGATTATCATTCTTATGATTCTAGTGGAAGAAGTGAACCAAGTGAGGCAATTCCTGGTAGTGAACCATTCTTCAAAAAGCTCAGTAAGTTCTGTACCACCCAGCTTAAGAACTGGAGTCAGACAGAAGTCGATCGCTTTCGTTCTTGGCCATGTGACAATATTAGTCCGAGTACGAAGCAGAAGCCATTGGGGAAGCCGGAATCATTGCGACCATAAAAATTGGTAAAGTTGTTCCCCGGTGAAGCCAAAATCAAGCAGATTCAGCAAGATCTTTACACTTTTACTCGTCATATTCGAGCATGAATTTCTGGACTTTCAATGTCCAGTTCCATGTCATACTCGAGATGTTCATGCATAACTTTCGTGTATTTATCTGGCCTATTGATCATTAAATGATGTGATATTAAGGAATGAATCCAGTTAAACTATTTGAATCATTGAACCTGACCTGAACTGAAACGTGAACTGAAACATTTTGCAACCGTTAATTGAGCAGCTTTTGCCTTGAAACTTCTACTTCTTCTCATCTTCCAACTCCCTTTTTTCATCTTCCAACTCCTTTTGCTTCTGACTGAGCCAGTTCTGAATTTTCTTTCCCAAATCTTCTGCTATTTCATTGGCAGTTTTGTCCTTGTCGTCAGTTTGTTCCATTTTCTGAATCGAATCCCTTATATAAGCAAATGTGCTGTCGACGTACGACTCTATATTTGGGTTTTCTCCATTTGGATTAAGCGCTTTTTTCAACTCCACTTTGAGCTGTTCCTGCTGTTCTTTCAGGGGTGCCTCGGATTTTTCACTCATGTTTTTGTTGCTTTTGGGGATTAAGGTATATATACCAGGATCGACTTCCTAATGGGGAAATTCCAAGTCATATGCAGAAAAAGGAAGCCAAGGAGACAAAATCACAACCAACTCGCAACCAAAGATCAAAAAAGATTCACAACCAAGATATCACAACCAAAAAGAAATTAAAAGATATCAACCAAAAAAAGATTTGACAAAAAAAGATTTGAAGAATCACAACCAGAAAATAAATCATAAATAAATAAATAAACTATAAAGGTTTCAGGATTTCAGGATGATTCAAATCCACACATAACTAAGTTCAAAATTTCCCGATCAAATCCTATTCTCCATCAGTTGCTTCCACGATTCGTCACCTGCTTCCATGCGTGACATCCAGACACCGCATACTCATCCCTCGATGCAATGTCGAAATATGTCTTTCCGGGCATTTTTACGCATGCCACCAAAACGCTTTCCCTTGGTTATTGCAGACTGGGATGAAACCATAACCACAAAAGACACCATTGCGCTCCTAGCAGAAGCTGCCTATAATGCAAAACCCTCGTATAAACCACCGTTTCTGCACTTCGTCGACATCTATATGCAAGCTTCATGCGCCTATAAGCGCAAATATGCACATCCACGCACCACCGTTGCCGAGGAACGCCAGTACCAGCTGGGGTTGCACCCAGTAGAAATGAGTTCCATAAACGAGATTGTAACCAAAGAACTTTTCAAAGGTGTTCATAAGTCCCATTTCAATGCAATTGCGAAAAAAGTAGAGCTTCGTGATAATTTTCTACAATTTCTTCAATACTGCCATTGCAGCCAAATTCCAGTAATTGTTCTTAGTATCAATTGGAGTCGATATTTTATTGAGCAGGTATTTCGGCGATATGGATTTGAGTCTGGGGAGCTATTACAGGTTGTTTGCAATGATTTTGAGTACAAAAATGATATTTGCACCGGACAATTTGATGGGAAATTTTCAGTTCGCACCGGACTCGATAAAGTTGAGTATTTGAGGAAGGTGAAAAATGAAAAAAAGATTATATATATCGGTGACAGTTCAACCGATTTGTTTCCGTTGTTGGAAAGCGATGTTGGTGTTATCATAAAAGGAGGATCCGTTAAACCATTAGCGGAAAATCTCGGCATAACCGTAAAAAATTACAAACCTTGAAGGAAGAAAACTGCCTTTTGAAGGCAGCTGGACCAATATTTTAAATGCATTGAAACAGTATAGACAGTAGCTATATCTAATTTCTATGAATGGTTCATCGCATCCACCCGTTAACAGGCTGGGGATAAGGCATACCCACCATCGTAGGCATAGGCATATACTGTCCATAAGCATAACCTGGAGGTGGAGGAGGAGGGTGGTTTGGCACGCCGTTTGGTCCTGGTGGAGGAGACGTTGCGTAGCCCTGGATAATTTGCTGCTGAGGTCCTGGAGATCCCTGGACCACTCCTGGAGGCATAGGCATGCCAGGAGGACCACGAAGCATACCAGGAGGTTGGCTTGGAGACCAATGGGGTGGAGGAGGAAGTTGATGCGGTGAAGCTTGAAGGCGTCCAGGCACGCCAGGAGCCGGTCCTGACATCCCTGAGCCATTGATGACGGCGGAGGCTCCAGCGGGAGAATGAGGAGCAAATTCTGGACGAATGAGATTGGGATGCTGAGGTGCTGCTGCTGAATACGCAGCTGATCTTGATGCAGATTGTTTATGAGATGCAGATTTTGGATTTGGCGTTGTTCTTGCTGCTGCTGTTGGATTTGGTGTTGTTCTTGTTGTTGCTGTTGCTGCTGCTGTTGATGTTGCTGCTGCTCTTCTGTCTGTCTTTCATAGTCTCTGTCGCCGCGAACGTAGGAAATCCGCTCCGATGGAAGAAGTGCCACGAGATCTCTTACCAAAAACTCCGGTACATTAACCGGGTCTCGAAGCGGAGGAATTGGAACTTCCTTGCGCAGTGCTGCTATCAATGTCTTGGCACGTTCTTCAAAAAACTGGGCTCCATCCACATCTCCAATGGCTCTATAACAAGCAGCACATCTGTCGCAAGCATCGGCTGCATCCGTAAGTTGAAAATCACATCTTTCGTACACACAACTGAGTCCATCCCAAGCAGCTGCAGCACCCGCAGAACCATCGTCCATTTGAAGACGCAATGCCTGCGAGTAAGCTGCAAGAGCATCTGGAAGTTGCTTGAGTTTGAGGTAAAGTTTTCCAACCGCGAGCCAGGCAATTGGTGAGTTTGAAGCACGACGAAGTGCAACCTGGTACGCATCGTACGCAGCACGAGGATGGTTGAGAAGCGAGTACGCTTGACCAAGAAGAAAGTAGGGAAGAAAATCTTCCGCAGGCCAATTTTCGAGTTTCAAAGGTTTGGTATGAGGGGAGCCGTTCTCACTTACATTTTGACTGTTTTGACCGCTTTGTTCAGTTTGTTCAGTTTGTTCCTTTGGGTTTTGACCTTGACCATTTTGGTTTTCGTTTTGGTTTTTTTCGTGCTCGACATCACCCACAACTTCATGCAAAAGCGTGATAGCCACATCTGGCTGCAGCTCTTCACGTACAAGCAACAAGTAAGCATGGGTAAGCAAGATCCGAGGCAGGCGTCCCACAGCACGTTCAGCACCCTCACAGGCTTGAATGGCACCTTCCAAATCACGAGCTCTTTCCTTGGCGGTAGCCAATGCACACCATAATGCTATATACTCCTCTGTTTGGGCGAGTGGTGGAGGAGGAAGCGCCAAAGTTGCAGTGAGTTCTGCAATTGATGCATCTACATTTCCATCTGCTGCAGCAATGGCAGCAAGTTCCGCATGTGCCGCTCGTGCCGTCTCGATATCATTATCCTGTGACAGGTTTTTATTCGAAAGAAGCATCAAACAATGCGTAAGTGCTGACGTTGCATGTTGTCTTGCATTGGACCGAATGAGTGTTTGTGCATTTAGCAACCAAAGTGTGGGAGATTCTGGTGAAAGCTCGAGTGCTGTTTGTACTGACTGGTTTGCTTGGTCATTTAATCCAATTAAAAGATAACATTCAGCTAAATGACGGAAAATATCGGCAACTTTGGTTAAATGTGGATATGCAGAGAGGGCCCTCGTAAGATTTTCAATGGCGTTTTGGGACCCCACGGTTTCGTTTCGGCTAATGTCAATGAGTCTTAAACCTGCGCTGATACCACAGAGTGCCTTGGCATTACTAGGATCATGGGCGAGTGCCGCTTCATACGACCGTACTGCCACCTGGGTTAGGCTTAATGACAGGGCACAATCACCACATAACGTCCATGTTTCGGAGGCACACGCCGAGTAGGACATAGTAAAATCCTTAAAATCGACGAGTGGCGATAAACGTAAGAAAGAATTCTCACCGCAACACTCCTGGAATCGGGTCCGTCAGAGAAATTACCGAATCAATCAGCTGCAGAATGATCTAAAGCATTGACGCATGACAAGTCGCATGCATATCATGTACATGACTACTGAAGTTGCATGAAACTGGCAGGAATTAATAGGGCATAAGCCGCACCTTCTATGCGAGATTAAACGTTTAGAGGCGGGCAACTAGCATTTAAACGCGACTTAGTGGCCAGTTTTGTGCATAAAGCGGAGGGGAAGGAAGCGTTAAGTTTCGGATGCAGCCGGAAGGACTTGAGAACTTCCTTAGAGGGGCAATGTTGCCGAATTGATTGGTTACCGTTGCCGGGCATCGGGCTTACACCCGCATAATGCATACCTGCGGTACCTCATACCGTCCTGCAGAAGCAACCACATTTTTTTTTCGATGCGCCAGACGTACGTCTGACCGCAGTAGTACGCCAATCAAACAATAGTGGCAAACTGGAAACTACAAGCGTCAAATCGCAACCTCTTAAATATACCAACATGAGCGGCTATCATATAATATTCCTTTACCAGGTGGAACCTCTCGTTTATTGTTGCTGAAATTTTATGGTAAGCGGCACCACATGCATGTAACATACCGGCTTACGAAAACGGACATGGTGCTTATGCATGAGGCTGCATGTATGTATCATGCGATTAGCGTGAATATAATAGCCTCAATTCATAAATAAGAAGTATCTAACGAGATGAAAATTTAACATATAAAAGTAATATCGTAAAATTCTCATGTTTGAATCTGTTAAACCAATAACCACCATGCGTAACGCTTAAGCACCTCACCCCGTCTTTTGGTCAATTACGAACGCGCCGCTCTCCTTCCTAACTATATCTTTTACGGGGGCTGCAGGACCATAAGCTGCATGTCGAACTATGCAGCTGGTGCGGCTGCATTGCATTGTGCATCATGTAAGACGTCGAAGAAAATCCATATTGCGCATGTAACCCTTTCACTAGTTTTTTTTCTGTATCAGGTTCGTTTCATTATGGTTAGTCTACAAGTTGAACAAAGTCTCTACACTATGAAAACCTTCAATGTCCAAAGGGGCCTGTAATATCTTGTAGTCGTGTGGTGACGTCGCGTAGTATTTCCGCATAACTCCGTGTCCACATTTCAGTTATTGTTGTGTAACAAATGTCTTTCAACCCCTTTTAGTCAGCTGCATACAAGGGACGCATGTCTATGCGCTATTATATTTATATTATCAGCTCGGCGAACCGCGACTTTCGGTTTACCGTTTACTTCCTTTCCAGGAATTAAGTTATGCATGACATCAGATGCGTGACAATTACAGTTGGAAGTTTAAGCTCGTTGCGATGCATCTAGACGGTTTTTTCTTGACGAATGCGGGCACTGCACATTTACGGTATGACGAAATTCAACAGTGAGAAAATAGTCGTGGTGTTGTGGATGTAGACCTCATCGCATCGAATCAGGAAACCAGTTCAACTGAATGTTGAGCCTTCGACGGCTGATATGCATTGCTGCTTGCAAGCGTGTGCTGACACTTCGAACCACCGTCCCAATTAAAAGTTTGCATTTTAAATCTGTACGTTTAAATTGCGATGTCAAATTTCGGTCCTACTCCACAATTCCGCTTTTGCAATCTTTAGTACCAACATGCAATTCATGTGGAATCACTCTTCAAAAAACTGATCCAGGTCGTCCTGGTTTCTACAGAGAACCCGGAACCGGTCAAAATTGGTACGGAAGGAAACCTTGTGGCATCTAATGCTTATAGTGGTCTTGATGACGATGACTTGAAACTCCTCTTAAATTCAAGTGGTGAAGAAAAGACCTTTCCTTATTCAAGCAGAGAAATGAACCATCTCCCAAAGCTGCTCCACAATCATTCCAGTGCATTAGATGTAGGGAAGCACAGTTTCGGTCGGAATATAGTCAAGATGAGTTTCCTATAGAATCGCTCGATGCGATCATGACCTCCTTACCACCCGATGCCAACCTAGTTTACGTCATTAGCGCTGCAGATTTTCCCATGTCGTTGGACCTGCGAGTGTTTCTGTATCGGAGCGCTTCGGAGATACTTTTGTCATAACCAAATGTGACCTTTTATTTCCCACATTGAATCTCGCCAACAAGTATGGTCTACCATTTTTTCAGGACTACTTTTATCGCAAGCATGGAGTGCTGGGCGAGAATGTCGTTCTTACCAGTGGAAAAATCGACTGGAATATACCAACACTTTTAAAAAACGGCAAAATCCGTGACAATTCATACTTGATTGGCAGCGTCAATAGCGGGAAATCAACCCTACTCAAGTCAATGCTCAGCGTTTCAAACAAACTTGCAGCCAAGAAACAGCACCTAAGCTCCAGAGAGAGGGTCAAACTTGAAAAGGAACAAGATAGACTCATCAATTCTGGAGCTTCAACTCCATCGGATATACGAGCCCTCCGTCGTAAGAATGAGCAAGAAAAAAATCGCACGGGTCCAGGTGCCTCGTACATGCCTGGGTATACCAGAGGAACTATTCCATATGATGTGGACGGTGTCACTATGCACGATGTGCCAGGATTTGGCGAGAACGTGGACTCGAATGAATTTGCTAGCCTTTTCTCGTATTTGCAGCCATCTCAAATGAAGCAATTAAGTAAAGGTGTCCCCACCCACAAATACGGAACATATAAATCTCCCTTCGAGACTATAAAGGGAGGTCAATGTTACACCGTGGGTGGAATCTTTTACTTAGTTCCGCCTCCTGGTACCATGGTGCAAGCTCGCAATTGTATCAACCATAAAGCGCACATTTTCTCAAATGTTGACAAGGCTAAAGCACTGCTTGAAGCAGTAGCAAATGAAGATGAATATGGATCTCATGCTGGACTTCGTAAGGTTTTCATCATGCCTGGTTCAGCCCTTAAAAAACTTGTTCCTCGTTACATTCCTGCTTTCTACGGTGCCATTGATTTGGTCGTAGCCGGTGCAGGGCATGTCAATTTGACCCCCACAGGAGCTCCTGCCCAAACTGATGAACCATGGGTAGTTTGGGTTCCTCAAGGAGTAAGAATCTGGATAAGACAGCCCATTACTCGATACACAACTCGTACTCTTGCCGGCAGAGATGCAAAGGGTAATCCGCTTCGCAAAGAATTGTGGAAACAAAAAAGTATTACTCATGTCGAGCGATATACCGGCAAAACACCATTTTATACCCGTCTCTCACCCAATCCAGACAACTCCATGGCTACCAAAGAAAATAGGTACCCTGCTTGGTACGAATAAACCTGTACATAGTCCATTGCACATAGTTAACTTTGACACAATCCCAAACCGGAAATAACGACGTGCGTTGAAATTATTCTTCTCCGCGGGGCTCATTTGTCGGTTGACTAAAAATCTCCTTCATGCATCGGAAAATATGCCGAGCGGCTCAATTTCATTTCACCAAGACAACAAGCGCTTTTGCAGGTGAAATTGGCCTCGTGTTGCGGCCGGAATAAGAGCCTTGCCTGCATAAGCTTTATGCAACCTTAATCCTGTGTGCATAATTCTGATGCGGCGTAGCCGCGAGTCGACTTTCGCGTATGTAAACACAAGGGATGCAGCTGCCAGGGCACTCTTTTGTTCGATCAAAATAGACGCGTGTGGCCAGCATTGTTTTTCATCATTGTAATTAAAGTGACGTTGTGGAGCGTAAACACAGACGAAAACATTGCAACCAACAATATTTTAATCCACTATTCCAAGCTAGAACATCATGCTTCGCAGTCAAAGCATCTCCAACTTTTCGGACTCGAAGAAAAAGGGGTTTTTAAGCTCCCTTCGGTCGCGTAAATCATCAAACTCCAGTCTCAACTCAGCTAGCATATCAGCTCCAACTTCGAAACCAAGGCCATTATCACTGCTGGTATCGTCCATGACGTTGAATCGTCACGTCCAAGATGATTTCAAGGAAAATCTCAATCCTGAAAAAACCTCAAAATCAGGCCGCTCTCAGCGTCCAGTGTCGGTTTTGTTCTCCAATACCAACAACTCGCGCTCACTCAAAACGAGACTGAGCACTCCAAATCTCAAGCGAACTTCCGTTTATCTCGGATCAATTGCAGCCCCCAGCAGCCGCGAATCCATCACCATACTTCCAGACGCAGCCAGCGACAAGTTGGACGAACAGCTGCTTGAAGACACTAACTCACCATACACTCCCGATGCCGTTGTTGTCACAGACACCATTCCTGATGTGTCAACTATTTCCATTGAAGACGAGGAACTCGATTTGAAATCACAGAAACTTCATAGAACCACCAACTATTATGGGATCTCAGATTTCGTGCTGCTTATGCTTCATGATCATGTAGATAGCGAAGCACAAACCTCATATCTTCCTATAAACAACCGAAAATCATTGGACATTGAACGCTTGGAACAGGACAAGATCCGTCGCAGTTTACAAATGTCGCTTCTGAAAGAGTGTAAAGAATGGGAATCAAATTTACAACTCGTGGAAAACGCCATATTCATTAGTATAAAAGTGCCTCCAATGATGACTTTTAGATCAGCTCGAGGACCTAGATTATGCGGCTACGTTCAAATCCGAGCCTTATATCGAAGACTTGGTAGTTTAATGAGTAATGTTTATATTTAATGCAAAATTATGAAGAGAGAAGCCGATTTACGCCGCGATTCCCCTCCTTTTATAGTAAAGTTTTGCAACCATGGCTGCAAAACGGTCACGCAGCAGCTTTTTCCCGCAACTATAAATAGAGCCAATAAAAAGAATTCTTCGCACTTCCAAAATGTAGATCAGCTCGATCTTCGGCCCCAGAGCATATATGTGGTACAAACATCCTTTTCCATATCTAAACTTCACCATCTCACACGTGACTTTCCATCACTATCAGCGATGGATATCTTGATAACATCATGTTTCGCTCAACTCTGATGCTTCGTTCGGCGACAATTCGCTCGTCTCTCCGCCATCGTTTTGTACACAACAGCACTACAAACCCTATTAGAGCGCCCAATGGCATTTTGATCAAGGCAGCATTAGCGATCACCACGGTATGTTCCGCCACATTAGCGTACGATCGTTTTGTTAAGAACAACAAAAACACCCGTTCATCGTTGCCTCTCCGCGATACAAAGCCGCCAAAGTACTGCAGTGATGCGGAAATTCGCCACGCAGTGTCTTTGATTGAAAAGGTAGTTGGTGAGAAATGGGTTCGGAGTACAGCCGTTGAGCTCGATAGCCATTCACAAAATGAATTTACACCCCATTTGCCACGCCCAGGTGAACGTCCTCGATATGTTGTGTACCCTGCAAGCACTGAAGAGGTCTCTGAGTGTATGAAAATTCTTAATGAATATGCGGTTCCAGTAGTACCTTTTGCCGGCGGAACTTCGCTTGAAGGCCACATTTTTCTGACTCGTCAAGGCGTGGTCCTCGATGT
The DNA here is from genome assembly GCA_022606455.1 of Callitettix versicolor. Classification (NCBI taxonomy): domain Eukaryota; kingdom Metazoa; phylum Arthropoda; class Insecta; order Hemiptera; family Cercopidae; genus Callitettix; species Callitettix versicolor. The sequence goes on from JAJIZJ010000861.1 coordinate 415,030, forward strand.
TTCCCGAATGAACAGGATTCTTGCCGTAAACCATGACGACCTTGATGCTGTTGTTCAACCAGGGGTCAATTGGCAGGATCTTAACCAACACCTTGCACCATCTGGATTGATGATTGGTGCCGATTGTGGACCTGACGGACGAATTGGTGGTATGATAGCTACGAACGCTTCCGGAATCAATGCGCTGTACTACGGGGCCATGGCAGCTAACGTGGTGGCAGTCACGGTTGTTTTGGCTGATGGAACTATTATCAAGACCCGTCAACGGCCTCGTAAAACTAGTGCTGGGTACAATCTTACTTCGTTGTTTGTTGGAAGTGAGGGAACACTTGGAATCGTAACCGAAGCCACTGTGAAACTTCATGTCAAGCCGAAGCACGAGACTGTGGTAGTGGCACAATTTCCTAAAATACAAGATACTACGGCCACGGTTTCAGCTCTCTTTAGAGCCGGGGTGCAGCCAACCGCCATTGAATTATTGGATGAAGATATGATGCATTGCATCAACTACTCGGGATATTTCAGTCGTCAATGGCTAGAAGAACCTACATTATTCTTTAAAATTGGTGGAATCTCGCAGAACCATGTTGATGAGCAGGTGAAAGTAGTGGAAAATATAGCCAAGAGCAACAATTCCCAAAGTTTCATTTTTGCTGCAGACAAAGAAGAAGAAGAAGAACTATTTGCGGCACGCAAGAATGCTTTTTATGCCATTCTCAACTACGGGCGTAACGAAATAGACGAGAACGTGAGGCTCTGGGTCACAGATATTGCTGTGCCCATTTCCCGACTCTCTTCGGTGCTCACAGAGGTGCACCAATTAATTCGTCAACTGGGATTGCAAAGTGTTATATTGGGACATGTTGGCGATGGAAACTTCCATGCAGATGTGTTCTACAAGCCAGATGAGAAAGAGAAATGCGAAACCCTTATTCACAAGATGATGGAAATTGGTTTAGCCAACGAAGGTACAAGCAGTGGAGAGCACGGTATAGGAAATGGGAAAAGGGAGTACCTTGAGGTCGAGCTAGGAATTGATGCCGTGGATACAATGAGGCAATTAAAAATGGCTGTGGACACCAAGTGTATACTTAACCCCGACAAAGTATTCCGAACCGATCCCAATGAGGCATAGTCCGATAAGGTTTTCGTAATAATATCGCACATGACCTTATCCCCACATACGCGGGCTCCTATTGTTATCGCAGTAGTGTCGCAATCGCCTTATCGCAAAATTTGTCGATAGCGAATTTTCACGGGACACATACCCACTACAAGTCGATATTTATACGCCTGGCCAGCAAGGTAGCTGTTATTCGTTGCACACCTTCCAGGGACTGTTGTTCAAGCACATTAAACAGTTCTTTAAGCACTAGGTCCAACTTTACATTTGTCACCCAACCTTTGAAGCTAAACGACATTTGGGGGAAGGTGAAAAAAAGCACAACCCTAGTTTGAAAGGAACAAGTTCAGGCATTTCAGCGTCTGGCAATTGTGGTTGTAGCTTTTCGAAGAAGCCACGGTAGAAAATAAGATAGAGCAACAATAAGCCCGGCTATTCCGGTTCCCCACAACTGCCAAACAGCCCGGATAATCAGCATGGCTAGCCCGGATTCGTTCAGCAGGCGGATTCTCGCAGAAGAGCTTCAGCCACGAAAGTCGCTTCTTTCTTCCAGTCTTGCCGGGGAAAACGGACATCCACAAGCGTCGCAGCCACTTAATATTGACAGTGCCATGCTTACCGACGAACATCCTGAGCCCGAGTTGCTAGCGCTGTCGGTTGGTAAGGAGATCGATGGAAGAATCATACCGTCATCTTCCACAATATCACTTCTTTCGTTGAACCAAGATCCGGAAGGACCAAACCAACCGATGGTAGTTTCTGCTCCACAACAAAACTCAAGCCGAGTTCTGCCTCAGGTTTTCCAAAATGCTCAAATGCAGCCTTTCAAGCCGGCACCTATCACCAGTCGCAATTCAGTGACCAGGTTAAACCAACATAGATTCCAGACGTACCGACTGCCTCCGCCGCCTTCTAATGCTACTTTACACAGCCAGCTAGCGGGACAAACACCAGCAGCAATTCCAATTCGTGAAGTGGTTCCCGACTCACCCATGTTGGACCCCACGTCAATAGGTGGTCTGCCCTCTAGGTTTTGGCTCTCGTCACAGACGCCGCCACGGTCACTTGCTGGTTCGTATAAGAACAAGAGTTATCAGTTGCAGATGCTGCAGATGCATGGAACCACGGCACGCGAACCAATGTATGTTGCCAAGGGAGGAGGATCGTCACCAATCTTGTATCCTGTTCAAACCCCGTCGGAGGATCCGCCTATGACGCCATTGTACTTGAATGGCGAGGACTATTTTGCGCTGCGAATACCAGAAAAGGAGGAAGAGATGGACGAAAGTGAGCAGGAATGAAGACAGGAAGCATAGAGAACAGAAGAACACAGGGAAGAATACAGTGGAGAACACAGGGAAGAATACAGTGGAGAACACAGTGGAGAACACAGTGGAGAACACAGTGGAGAACACAGTGGAGAACACAGTGGAGAACACAGTGAAGAACACGGTGGAAGAATATGGAAATATATGAAGGCATAGCTGACAGACATAGCTGGCAAGACTACAGTTGAGAAAAACAATTGAGAAACACCAGGGCAAGGCCATAAAGACTCTAAAGCACTGAAGCTAGCATTACAGACTAAGCAAATCATAAGCAAATCATAAAACAAGATATAACCAAACTAGAAACAACATAAGCAGAATATAACAAAGCATACCAATACAAGGTGTAGATTAAAGCTGGACCGAGCCTACGGGTTCTTTCTCTTCTCACTCACTAATATTTTCTCACTCTCATTTTTATCACTTATTCTCACTTTCTCAATCTCACTTTATCTCACTCTCACTACCATGTCTACATACGAAGGTAAGTCCAACCCCAACTTTTTTTCAACTTTTTTTCATCTTTTCTAACCCAGACGACCACAATATCCAAACCAACACAACAACATCGTCCACAGCACGCCATGGACGCCAGCACCAAACTTTAGCATCGGTTATAGATTCATTTTTTGCCTCTGAAAGATCAACTTCACAAAACGAAAGAGACACGTTTACACAAGCCTTGGGAGTTTTAGGCTCAGAAGATGTATCTGGACTTGCCCAACAGCTCTTTTCTCAATTGAATGAACATCCAGACGATTTTTCACCTCAAAAAGGTGTTTCACAAGACTTTCTCGATTCGTTAGAAAGAGTTCCAGTATCAAAATTAACAGATAAGACTGCTGAGTGTCCCATATGTACAAATAAGTTTGTGGAAGACGACTACCCGTTGGTAGTACGATTGCCGTGTCAAAAAATCCAGTCTAAAGGACACACGTTTGACCTTGAATGTGTGGGACCATGGTTGAAAATGCATTCTACATGTCCACTTTGTCGATTTGATGTGACAGAAGCGTCGAGAAAGAGAAAAGAGCAGTTGGAAGAAGAGCTCAGAAAGGCACGGGAAGAGGAATCTGAGGAGGAGGAAGAAGGGTGGGACGTATATGGGTGAGGAGAAGAAGAAGAAGAGAGAAGAGAAACAGGAACAAAAGCGAAGAAAAGGAGAAGAAAGAACCAGAAAAAGGCAGCTTTAAGATTGTATAAGCTTCGCTAAACTTATATGAAATATTCATGAGCAAAGACACAATTAGAATGGGTATGGATGATATGAGTGAAAGAGTTGTATTTTTTCTGAAAATACGGTGGATGACATTTGGTGTATCAAGCCTATAAATTGGTATATGATGATCAAATGTTAATATTTTCGTGGTATTCGTCTATAATACTAAGATGTAGTTTCTTAGTATTTTATTGTCAAATGTAATACTCTAGTACAATCAAGAAAATCTTATAGGTAACTATGTACAATCTTGGTATATGCTCTCAATATAACTTGAAAGTAAAATTAGCTGTATAGTTTTCCACTTCAAACTTATAAATCAAGATTAAGCCACTATACTCGAATTGAACTCTAAAACGTTATTGTATAAAATGTCTTATCTGCAATTTTGTTACTTGGTTGATTACTTAGTATTCATGTAAATACTCTCCAATACTGAACAGACATAGACAGCATTGTCAAGACCAAATATCTCTAATACATCGATTGTTCGACTCTTTTAATAATGAATTCCTCTATTTACAGTTTAAAGTGCTCTTTGAACGTATCCGACTTCAACAACTCCTCCACCTTCTTTCCAATTGGGTCTTCCGCTCCCTCGTATGCCTTTGGAAGTTGCAAATCTCCACCGGTGATTGCATCGAGTTCGCGGCTGAAATCAACCGTTTCTCTGGTGTATATATGAACATTATACTTGACGTCTGACAACGCATGCTTGTTGATGTACGAAAGCCACAAGTCCACCACCTCTGGGTTGGCATCAAATGCTTCGATTTTACGGTTAAAAGTGGTTCTTTTAAAGTTCTCTTTCGACTTGGCCTGAGCAAATGGTGACTTGATAACAGTATAAAGACGTTTTTCCGTCTTCAAAACTTGAACTTTCGAGCAAGGAATTCCCAAATAGAATCCAGCACGAGCGGCAAATTCTCCTGCCATATCAAGATTTTCTTCGTTATAGCCTCGAAATTGAATTTCGGCAACTTTGTGTCCGTGTGTTTTGGGAACCTGAAGTGGTGTGTATTGCAAAAGTTCAACATTTAGGGGTACAGGCCGCTTTGTAGAAGGGTCCACTTTGTCCTCAGACAAATATTGTGGTTTATATTCGAACGGTTTGGCGGATAACGATTTGAGAAATTCGGCATTCAGAACACCTTTGCCTTTTCTGGAAGCCAAAAATTCTTCTGGGGACTGCTTGGCGTTCTTCCATATCCTCGAAGTACTCCCGAAGGTCCGAACTGAAGTCCTGAACATTCTGGACAACTTTGGTTGATTAACACTTTTTTTCTCACGACGAACCAGAATTATCAACACACCCACACACCCACATCCCAAAGGGCCGCGATGGCTTCGATGCGATCGTTCTCTCATATCTGATTTTTTGCCGCAATGGGAAAATCCAGCAAGGACAAGCGCGATCTCTACTACCGGCGGGCCAAGGAGGAAGGCTGGCGTGCTCGTTCAGCGTTTAAATTGTTACAGTTGGACGAAGAATTTGGACTTTTTTCCGGAGTGAAAAGAGTGGTTGATTTGTGTGCGGCTCCAGGTTCATGGTCCCAGGTGTTATCGAGGGAAATATACAAGAATCTGAAAGGCGAAGATGCCAAGATTGTGGCGGTGGATCTTCAGCCCATGACACCTATAGATGGCGTGATAACCTTGCAAGCAGACATCACCCATCCCAAGACACTTCAGCGAATTTTGGATATATTTGGCGGAGAGCCAGCAGATTTTGTCTGTAGCGACGGAGCGCCTGATGTTACTGGATTGCACGATTTGGACGAGTATATCCAAGCACAATTAGTCTTGTGTGCACTTCAACTCACTACGTGTGTGTTAAAAGAAGGTGGAACTTTTGTAGCCAAAATCTTCCGGGGTCGAGATATCGACTTGCTATACAGCCAGCTTGGTCACTTGTTTGAGCGTGTTGTGTGTGCCAAACCAAGAGCTCTGAGAGGGACGTCTTTGGAAGCATTTATTGTCTGCATTGGTTACAAGCCTCGTCCAGGATGGACACCCAATATTGCCTTGAGTACCGAAGAGTTTTTCCAGGACGCCCAGATTAAACCAGGCAATCTCGAGCACTTTGAAATGCCCGAAGAAGAGCGAACTGTGGCCGAATTCGTGGCTTGTGGTGATTTGAACAGTGTAGATTCCGATGCCACTTATGTCGGAGGAATCAAGTCTGGACTTGACCCAGTGCAAATGCCCACGGCACCACCATACAAGAGGGCGTTGGAGATGAAGAGAAACAAAAAGGGAAATAGGAAAGGAAAGAGAGAGAGACTATGAGATGTATAATAGAAGAGAACCAAGAAGACGAACCAGAAGACTCCAGGACAGATGTATAATAGATACAACTACGACTAAAACTCAGTAAGCGAAGTTAATCAGTAGACTAGACTAAGCAGGAGGACCATTCTAATTATAGGCAATTGTCTAAACGGATTTCTCTTGGTCCGGCTTCAAAGTAGGGAACAACAACACCTCTCTAATGGTGTTGGAGTCGGTCAAAAACATCGCCAACCGGTCAATTCCACATCCCCATCCAGCAGTAGGAGGCAACCCGTACTCCAAAGCATTACAGAAAGTTTCGTCAACCAATTGAGCCTCATCGTCACCTTGAGCCTTTTGCTTGGCCTGTTCTTCAAATCTTTGACGTTGGTCAAATGGATCGTTCAACTCGGTATAAGCATTACAGATTTCCTTGGTAGCCACGAAAACCTCGAATCTTTCACACAAACCAGGAATCTTTCTATCCTTCTTGGCCAATGGAGACATCATTTGAGGATGGCCGAAAATGAACGTAGGGTTGATGCATGAGTCTTCCAAGTCTCCAACCAACTTGTCGAGCATACGGGCGTTGGTCAATGGTGGAGTGCACTCCAATTTGTTGTCGATTAAAATTTGCTTCAAGAAAGCACCGGTTTCTTCAGTGTGCAATTGGTCTCCTGGTGGAAACTTGACATTGTAAACTTTTTCCAATTCCTCGATCATATTAATCCGCTTCCATGGTCTCGAGAAATCCAACGTCATAGCCTTGCCTTCAGGACCTTCTGGGTGGTAAGTGATCTTGTAGTCACCGGTGATCTTCTTGACCATCTCCGAGAACAAAACCTCGGTCATATCCATCAAGTCGTAAACGTCTGCGTACGCCTGGTAGAACTCACAAGTGGTGAATTCAGGGTTGTGGGTCATATCAATACCTTCGTTACGGAACTGACGTCCGATTTCGTACACTCTGTCCATGCCTCCTACAACCAATTCCTTCAAGAATAATTCCGGTGCAACTCTCATAAACATGTCCATGTTCAAGTCATTGTGGTGGGTGATGAAAGGCTTGGCTGTGGCACCTCCAGCAATCACATTCATCATAGGAGTTTCCACCTCGATGAAATCACGAGAGTCCAAAAAGTCACGAATGAATCCAATGATTTTGGACCGGACTTTGAATCTGTCCTGAACAGAATCGTTCATAATGAGGTCCAAGTATCTCTTTCTATAACGAGCCTCCTGGTCCTTGAATCCAAAGTGCTCCGTGGGCAACATGTGCAAACATGGAGTCAACAATTGCACCGAAGTTGCAAAAACAGAAAGCTCTCCCTCTCCACCCTTGGCAGGGTTTGTACGTCCTGGGTACCCAGTGACACCAATAACATCACCTCTACGAAGATACTCGTGCATCTTGGCATATTCTTCAGCCAGAGCTACATCTTGAGCTTGGGCCATCACCTGCACTTGAACTCCATCTCCCTTCAAAACGTAAAATTTCAACTTGGAACCGGCCTCTCTCTTACCCATGATTCTACCACTGACCTTGATCTCCACTTCAGGCTGGGTTTCACCCTTCTTCAAGTGGTTATACTTTTCAATAAACTCCGGCAACCGCACTCCAACATCAAACTTGTGAGGATATGGGTTAAAGCCACTGGGGTTCTTGTCGTGTTCAGCACGCAATTCGTCGATCTGACGCGACCGGATCTCGAAATACTGATTGGGTGTCAAGTCAGCCATATTATCCTTGTTTTTGGCCACTTTTGGAGCACTGGCAGCAGCCTTTTCAGCCTTGGCAGCCTTCTTGGCTTCGATATCCCGGACTTTTTGTCTTCTCTTCAATTCACTCTTGGAAACCTGCTCGCCGGTAGCCTCATCGAGGTACGTTTTCTGCAAACTTTCCGCCACTTGCTTCACGGCGTCAGACATTTTGGTACAAATTTTTCGCTTGTTCAAATTTGAGAAAATGAGAAAATTCAAGACTCATCTGGCTTATGTCAGCAGCGCGCACATCAACTTTTTGGAAATGGTTTGAATTTTTCTCCACCATGTCCATCAAGCAAACGTAAGTACCACGACCCAAAAATTCCCGGCTGGAACCCGGCTCTTTGTGATGTGCTAACCCAGCAAATACCTGGCACCGACTGCCAGCAAGATCCACATCGAATCAAGTGCGCTTTTGACGCTTTTGAGACACACGTCGGAAAACTATCCTTCTCTTTATTCAGGAACGCTTCTTGGGTTCGAATCCGACGAGGGAAAAATCGACATTACCCATGCCTATCCCTATCCCTACCCGGACCAGTATGAAGGAGGATCCTTGCGTTCAAGAAATGGAGGAAAGTACCAGCAAGATATCTTGGAATCTTTGAAGAAATTGGGTTACGGAATCGAGTTTCAAGGATGGTTCCAGTCGACCACGTCGGGCAATTTTGTTACCAACCAGCTTGTGGACACCCTTGTTCAGCAGCAGTTGGCTAACGCCAACACCTTTATCTTGATCCACAATATGGCATCCGTAGGAAAAGAGGTTGATGTGAAAGGGTATCGGTTGACCGAAAATTTTGTCACGACATATTTGGACGGCAAATGGAAGTCCAAGGATTTGGAAGCGCACAAGTTGTCGTACTTTAACATTTTCGAAGAGGTAGAACTTCAAATTGATAACCAATACTTGGTGTCCACCTACATTGCTGGATTACCAACCACCGCCCAATCGGAAGCCGAATACGACGTTTTGAAATTGACGTCGAACCAGAACGTCACTGCTCAGCTTCTCGAGTCGCTCTATGGCCAAATAGACTCCTACAACTACGACCAGAACAATTTCAACTACTACCAAAGACACCTCCAAAAAGAGCATGCTAAAATTTCTCAGTGGAAACTGCAAAGAAAGTTGGAAAACATCGAAAGATCAAGAGCCGGCGAAAAAGAACTCGACCCCAACGAGTGGAAAACCTTGTTTAAATTGCCTGTGGAACCTTCTCGTTACAACAACTTGTTGCACTCGCATGCCATTGATGTATTGGCCGACGATATTTTGAAAAAGTGCGACGAGGAGTTGACCAAGAGCTCAGCAATTGAGCGTAAATTGGTTGGCGATGTTTAGAATTGAAGAAGAGAGAGTGAAGAGAAAGAAAGAAGAGAGTGAAGAGAAAGAAAGAAGAGAGTGAAGAGAAAGAAGGAAGAGAGTGAGAATAGATCTAATACAAGATTAAACAAGCGATGTGGAAATGTAAATTTTGACTTGTTGAATTTTGAATGTGAAATGTGGAATTTAAAATGTGACTTGTGAATTTATGTGTAATGTAAATGAATGCTGATCGATCTGATCAAAGCCACCTTATCGCCTAGCCAATGTCCGATCCACAATCTGGCTTATGTCCTGCACCCGTACACCAGCATTAGCAGCAAAACGGCTGATTAACCTTTTTTATTTGTAACCAATGGCAAAACCAAAAGTATGTATCAACTCGACTTTTTGCCTATATTTCGGCTATATAGCTGGTAGACTCCTACCTCAACAAATACTAACCTTCAGTACATACTTCTTGTTCGTCACGGCGAATCGGAAGGAAATTGTGACAAATCAGTTAACAGATTTATCGCCAACCACAAAGTTGTGCTTACGGAAACTGGCCACAAGCAAGCCAAAAACGCTGGAATTGTGCTCCGATCGTTCTTGAACCACGACCAGTTTGAAAAATGTAATAAATCTTGTCCTCTGCTGCGAAGTTGCAAGTCGATTCTGTTCTATACTCTGCCGTATTCCCGAGCAAGACAAACATGTACCGACATTATCAATGAAATCAAGGACTTGCCGGACGTGGAGTACTCTGTCAACGAAGAGCCACGGATGCGGGAGCAGGATTTTGGCAACTTTCAATCGACCCCGGAACAGATGGAAAAAGTGTGGGAAGAACGAGCTCATTATGGACATTTTTTCTACCGGATTCCTCATGGTGAGCTGGCAGCAGACGTTTATGATAGAGCTGCCAGTTTCAACGAGTCTTTGTTCCGCCAATTTCGCCAGAATGACTTCCCCAATATTCTCGTTCTTGTGACCCACGGCATTTGGGCGCGAGTATTTTTGATGAAATGGTTTCGATGGAGCTACGAGGAGTTCGAATCGCTCCGAAACATCCCCACTGCCAATATATAATCATGAAACAAAACGAATCCACCGGCAAATATGACCTCAAGACACCACTAAAGACATGGGACGATCTACCCGAAGAAGACATTGACGACTACGAAGTCACCAAAGAGATTGGCGACGAGGTGTCCTTCAACTCCAAAAACAAATTGCAGAACCCTAATGATCTTGACATCCATAGCATCATCAGAGCCCAAACCACAGCTATTCGCGAAGCCCGCTATAAAGACAAACACATTCTTCACCAATACAAAAGCTCATGAATGGCCATGGGGCTCTGCGATTCAAATTGGAGAACCAGAGTGCCGCCAATAGCTCCGACACCTTGGAAAAAGAGCCATGATCTATGGTTGGTAGCCCATCGGTGATTGTGGGTGCACGGATGTACGTATCACCGATAAGAAGAGAGGTACTTCATTTTATTGCAAATTGTGAAAACAAGCAGCACTGTACTGGATTTGTCTGTTCGAATCTCAATTGAAAGTTAACGAGCATCGCAATGGAGAATACCATAATTTCAATTTTGCACCCATCGCAATACCTCATAAATTTCATCAAAATCAAGAGCCAAAATTACAAAGCATACTAGCCCATTTCTACTCTAGAACCATATCACGGCAGTTCTAGTCCACTCGAGATCAGATATACCACAGATTTACCACAGATTTACCACAGATTTACCACAGGCTCACCACAGGTTTGTCCTAATTCATAAAATACTCTAAAGGTAAGTATTTAGGTAGCACGTATTTACATCAATTTATTCATTTTAGTCACCTAAACCAAACACAATCAGAACCATGGAGCAAATTCTGAAGCTTGTCTCGCAACCATCCCCACGCATCCGTACACCATGACCACCCCACCCCACGGCCGACACCCGGGCCACGTCGGGGCACATCCGTCCACCCGGCACCATATAAAGCGCACACCTTTGCTCCTTTTCCAACCATCAATTAACCATGTCTCGTCAATTTTTCGTAGGTGGAAACTTCAAAATGAATGGTACCAAGGAGTCCATTACCAAAATCGTGGACGGCTTGAACAAATCAGACCTTCCAGAAAATGTTGAAGTGGTAATTGCTCCTCCAGCTCCATATCTTGCATTGGCTGTTTCTGAAAATAAGCAAAAAACTGTGGAGGTTGGAGCCCAGAATGTGTTCGACAAAGCTTCTGGTGCCTACACTGGAGAGATTTCTCCTGAACAAGTTAAGGATTCGGGAGCTAAATGGACATTGACTGGTCACTCTGAGAGAAGAACCATCATCAAGGAATCTGACGATTTTATCGCTGCTAAGACCAAGTTTGCCTTGGAACAAGGCTTGAAGGTTATTTTGTGTATCGGAGAGACCTTGGATGAGAGAAAGGCTAACGTGACTTTGGATGTTTGTGCCAGACAATTGGATGCCGTTTCCAAGATTGTCAGCGACTGGTCCGACATAGTTGTCGCTTACGAGCCAGTTTGGGCCATTGGAACCGGATTGGCTGCCACTCCTGACGATGCCCAAGAAACCCACAAGGGAATCAGAGCTCACTTGGAAAAGACCATTGGTGCTGACCAAGCTAAGAAGGTGAGAATCTTGTACGGAGGATCGGTTAACGGTAAGAACGCTGGCGAGTTCAAAGATAAACCAGATGTCGATGGATTTTTGGTTGGAGGAGCCTCGTTGAAGCCTGAGTTTGTGGACATTATCAAGTCCAGATTGTAGATAGCAATCAATGAGAGGTAATGAGAGGAAGTAGTAGACCAAGAGGAAGTACTCCAAGAGGAGGTAGTACCAAAATTAACCAAGAGATGAATAGTGAATCGGAATTGTGATCTTAATGTGTTTCATTTGTCATTTCCGCTTTCTTTCAATTCTCATCAGTATCATTTTCACTCTCTTTGACCCCAATAGCCCTCTCTATATTTTGGCTCAAAATCTCCAAACTGTCCCATTTTCGTATTGCTTTCACAGTTTCCACTATTCGCTGTATATGTTCCAGCTTATAAGTTTCAAGATCGTATCTGTCTATACTGACATCGCTCTCCACTAGTATATGGTCGTCTCGAAGAATTTCCATTAATGCCTGCAATTGAGCAGCTTTCTCTCCATTTATCCACTGTGAGAAAGAGAAAAAGAGCTGCTGGTTGAGCTTGTCTGTTTTTCGAATCCAAATCTGCGCCTGGTCGGTTGATCCCGTATATGAATGGAGTATTATAGTTGGACCGCGGAATTTTTCAATAGCCGCGTATAGCCGACCATGAGCCTTGACGCAATGGACCGAGATTGGAGCCTGGAGTTCTTCCGCTAGTAAAAGCTGGCTCTGCAAGATCCGTTCTTGATGCTCCATAGTCACTTTGCAAGGCGAAAGACGAGGAGATTTGGAGTCTATAGTCGCCAGACTGCCATAGTAGCCTGCTGAGGGAACCCTGAATAATTTATCAAGGCCAATTTCTCCTATTCCAAACTTGCCATGAGGTGGTTTGCACCGCTGGATTGTGTCCCGAAGTGTCTTCAAGTACAGATTCATATCAATTGGGTCGGGAAGAACACTCATCATCTCGTTGGGTGGCTCTGGCTCTAACACTTTTCGGTAGTGTTTTTCTTTCCACGAAGCCAAACTTTCACCATCGCGCTCACAGAACGTAAATAGGTGAGAATACCAAGGATGGACACCCCAATAAGGCATCAATTTATTCTGAGCCTTTCCTAGACGATTAAATAGAATTTCGAGCAAACGCATATCTCGTTCATAAGTTGTCATTATGCTGAAAAATCCATCTCGGAGTTCTGGAGACAGTGCAATTGCATCTGCAGTTTCCAAGATGTCTTCTTTCGTGCAATTCACATCGATATGACAGTGGTTATCTGCTACTTGTGAAAACATGATGTGGGGAACTGGTGCAGCGGGTGCAAAGAGACATTTGAAAAGGCAAGTGCAGGAATTCGCAGCCAAATGCCGTGAACCAACTACTTTAAGACCTCCCCTTTCTCCCGTTAAGTTGGCTTAAAAGTTACAACCAAGGTTTCTGAAATTTTGAGCGACAAACTTTAGGCTGATGACTTTTTCAGGGTAATTTGTAAGTCTGTGATGGCTAAATTACATGCTACTGACTAAGATCTTCGGTATACCTTCTCTTATAGTTATCTTCTTCGATTGTATAATCCAAGATAAGTAGCTAAAATTCAAGGATAACCTGTTCAGCTGATGAGAAGAGATAGTCAGCTTTATTTTTTTTTCACTATTTTCAATTTTTCATAATTTTGCAGTTTTTACTATTACCAATTGCTTTCTAATGATCATTACTCAAGACACTTCAGCCAGCTTACCGTAATCACATGCCCGCAAAAACCTCAATTTACGGACCGTCAACCAATTTCACCTTCCTAAACTGGTCACTGGCTGTAGAAATTGCCAGAAACATGGCTGCTAAATTGGTGTATTGGATGTCTTGATATCGCCAAATATCGTCTACACGTGTATCCACAGAAGGAATCCAGGACCCACAATTCGTGAGAAACTGTTTCTACATCAGGAAATTGTGCTAAACCTCTAAATTAGCAATTTTTCGTATAGCAACTTCTATACTGTAGCTGGTGCATTGATGTATTTTCACTTGGGACCACTTCACAATTCGTAGAGTTGACCAGCACAGTTAAATGCACTACGTCAGAGTCGCCTACTTCCGTAATTCTTCATTTTCTCTATCGCTTCTTCACAAACTTCTATCGCCTTCTATTTCTCGCATTGTCATCTCGGACTCGATTGCTCGGTGCGTCACGTGACAAGCAACTAACTAAAGTCTCTGTTCACCACAGATAACCATCATGACAATTATCGTAGGATCACTGTAAGTACAATTCGGCGCAAAAAAGAGCCACTTCGGGGAAACTAGCCTGTCTGTACACCTCCACAAACACCAACTAACCAAAGTTTTCTTCCCCATACCGTTCAATTCGAGGTAGCCGATCTGGCTGCCTACGAGATCGAAGTCACTCAAGAAGGTTCTTCGGCCCAACACGCCCAAAAAGAGGCACGAGAGGTACGGAAACATAGTCTACTTTCGTCGGAGAAGGCAAAACTGGAGATAAAAGACGGTTTAGTCCAAGATAATTCTGCATCTATTCTTCCTTCCTTAGCACAGGCTCCCGAGTTTGGTTCCAATCCCTACAAAACCAACAATTCCAACAACCCAGCGACAAGCGACCAAACCAAGGAGTCTGCGGAGCTGTTTTTCTACGAGAAAAAATTGAACCGTGGCTTGTCTTACGATGGTCGTGGTGGGGGCCAGCAGCCGCTACAGAACAATCCACTAGTAGGTAATCTCCAGAGATCAGCACAAAGCCAGTCTCCTACTCCACAGTATATCCAGCCAAGAGCTCGTCCCGCGGGTCCACAGCCACAAAAACTGGTGGTTGATGTGAAAAAACAGGTGGACGATGTTGGCTTACCTTCTCTCAAAATCAACCGTTCTTCAAGCAATCTTGCTGGAATGGGCAGTTCGACTCTGAGCTCGTACACCAACTTGGCAGCACTTAACAACCAAACCAATACGGCTGCCCCAACTGCTAGACGTACTATAAACCGTCCTTCTCCTTTCACCCTTCATGGCAACAATAGCACCAGTTCCATCCACGAGGAGGCCTCAAATCTTGGTTCCGTTCATCTTGACGGCAAGGACGACTGGGCAAATGACTTTAATGATATTTCGCACGCCCGGTCGTCGTCAAAGTTGGCTCCTTATGGTGGTTTTTCCAAACCTTCGCTTGAAGACGGAATACTTTCTCACTCAAATATCTTTGAAACTGCTCCTTGGAGCGTAGCAAGTTACAGAAAGGGCAATGGGTCGTTGATCAAGGCGGTAGACCAGGCTCTTCGTGATGGAAAAATTCACAAACGTAAGTGGGTAGGTACCATTGCCATGCCCAGCGATGCGGTTCCCAAAAAGTTATAGACGATATCACGAAAACTCTCCATGACGACTACGATAGCGAAGCGGTCTTTCCGAACGATGATATTTTCCAAGGCCACTATAAATCATTTTGCAAGCAAATTTTGTGGCCTACTCTCCACTACCAGATTCCAGACGACCCCAAATCGAAGGCATTTGAAGAGCATTCATGGGAGCAGTACAAGGCTTTAAACCAACTCATTGCAGACAAATTGGTGGAGACTTACAAGAGAGAAAATGCTGGAAAGGACCCCAATGATCCCGAAAACATCATTTGGATCCATGATTACCACCTTTTGCTTGCACCAAAAATGGTTCGTGAACAGCTTCCTGACGCCAAAATTGGGTTCTTCCTTCACGTTTCGTTTCCACTGTCAGAAGTTTTCCGATGCTTTGCCCAGCGTAAGAGTCTTTTAGAGGGCATGCTTGGCGCCAACTGTATTTCGTTTCAAACGGAAGAGTACGTTCGTCACTTTTTGCAAACCTGCTCTCGGTTGCTTTTGGCAGATACCAATGAGTTGGGATTGACGTATGACAAGAATTTTGTAATGACTTCCACCATACCAATTGGCATTGATGCTGAGAAGTTTGGTCCAGTCACTCGAACGGAAGATGTCACGGACTGGAGACAGATGATCCGCGAAAGATGGGGAGATCAGAAACTCATTGTGAGCAGAGATAAGCTCGATAAGCTTCGAGGAATCAAGCAGAAACTTCTTGCGTACGAGAGATTTCTTGTCTCAAACCCAGAATACATTGATAACACAGTGTTGATCCAGATCTGTATTGGAACCTCACACGATCCAGACTATGAAAGTGAGCTTTTGGGCATTGTTTCCCGTATCAACTCTCTTCCTGAGAACATCTCCATCAGTCAGCCTGTGGTTTTTCTTCAGCAGGACATTGACTTTGACCAGTACGTTGCCTTACAATGCGAAGCGGATGTTTTCGTTGTATCGTCTATGCGTGAAGGGTTGAACTTGACATGCCATGAATTTGTGATTGCAACCAGTGAAAAGAAGTCGCCTTTGATGATCTCCGAGTTTGCTGGTTCGTCTCAGATTTTGGACTGTAAGGGACAAGGAGCCTTGTTGCTCAATCCCTGGAGTTTGAAGGCATTTGCAGAGACATTTAAGCAACTGTTAACCATGTCCAAGGAGGAAAAGGAACGCAGGTGGAAGAACATGTACGACATGATTCTCACCCACGACTCTAATACCTGGATAGGATCTTGCTTGAAAGATATCAACCAAGCATGGGCTCGCGAAGAAGCCAGACATAACGGTAAGATGATTCGGTTTACAGAGGAGGTTTTTCAACAATTTTACCGCAAAAACCAAGCCAATCGTTTATTCTTCTTGAATTTGGAGACTGCAACCGTCATTGGTGGTCAAGACCCCAATACAGTGGTCGCGGCTATGAAGTCTGTTACCAATGCTGCAGCAGTTGCCGGCAAATCAGCTTCATTTTCTGAGCCATCGACCATTTCCAAGCTTCTTGAAGGTTTATTGAGTGACACTTCCAACCGGGTTTACCTTGTGAGTGTTCTTCGCCGACTGGACTTGGACAGATTCTACGGAGGTATTCCTCGTTTGGGTCTTGTTGCAGAGAATGGTGGCTATATCAAGATAGTCGACTCGAAACAGTGGTTAACATTGACTGATGAAAACGAAGTTGGAGCATGGATGCCCCAGGTTCGCCTGTTGATTCAGTCCAAGGTGGAGCGGTTGCCTGGTTCGTTCATGGAAGTTGAAGATTGCACTGTTAGCTTTCGTCCAGGTAAAGCTTTCATGGAAGATAGAGAGCGGAGTATTGACATGATGGGAGATTGCATCCAGCATATAAATGACTTGTTTCAAGAACTGGACGGTGTTCATGCTTTCATCAGCAAAAATGTGGTGATTGTTCAACAGAATTTGCTCTCATTGCGGGCACTTGAATTCTTGGTTCAATTCCACAATCATACCCAAAAAGGCGTAAGTCCAGCAGACATCATTGACCAGTTCAAAGCAAGGTTGGCATTTTCTCCAGGAACCTTGTCGCCAGTACAAAGTACTTCATCGATGATGCAGGCGTTGGAGGCTGAAGAGGTAAAGTCTTTGTTCGTAATTGGTGGTACAACCCAGATCGACGAGCCATGTTTCGAGTATGCCAATTCTTTGGCTGGTGATGGCTACGAAGTGCAAACAGTTACCTCGTTTGGTGCTGAGGCGAACTTGAAGTCGTCGGCTAGATATTGCGTGGGAGGAAAGAACGAGGTTCTCGTTATGTTGTCCAAAGTAGGTAAAGAGTTATAGAATATATTACATGAGATAGATATGACCCAGATCAGAACTGCTTGTCTTTGTAGCTTGCAGCCACCATTTTGTTGAGGTCGTCCAAGTTTTGGAGAAAAGAAGCCTTTTCACCGTCGTCGAAAGGTTTGATCTTGGTCCAGTATTGGGTGAAAAATTCATCTTCAGTAATTACGTTGGTGTCTCGAGGACGATTGACAAGCCAAAGGCTCTCTTTGGACCGCTTGTGGGACTCTCGGTCGTCCTCCATACGCATGAGAATCTGCTTTTTCGTGAGTAATTGCTTGTCGTCATTTTGCGGTCCTCGAACACCAAACATCACCTCGTCGTTTTCGTCATCATTTGAGTGCAGTTTATGTTTGAGAAGGCGGAGGCGTTCATAATGGCTTTGTTTTTTCTTCATAACGAGCAAAGTCCAGGCTTTTATTATGGGGTCCACAGCGGACTCGTCAACCACGAAATTGTCCTCGTTGAACGGAACATCTTGTTCAATATTCTGCATATCTTCTTCGGTCAAAAGGTCCTTTCCCGACATGTACTGTTTCTCGTAGTCCTCATAAACCAATTTGAGGGTCTTCAGGATATTTTTCAAGCTGGTGAACACATTATAAAGATTCTGATTATTAGAGCCAGGAAGCACCTTGAGGATCATAGAAGGAACGGCATTTTTGAGACTGTGAACGTAAGGATAATTATAACTGGACTTCGGCAGCTGGGAATAAAAGTATGACTCGTGCAACAACACATCAACTAGCTGGAAAACTGAACATTTGCAATTCGAGTCGACGTCTGGAGAGTCGATAACATCTAATATTGCACGAAATAAATAATCTTCCGAATCACTGTTTTTAAAGCAAAATGTGCTGCTCGAGTAAGACTCTGGACTGACAGCGTGAGTGTCCGCAACACCTGGGAAAACTGGCTGGTGGCTTCGAATGAGTCCATAGTAACAAGAAGAGAAACGATAGTTGTGGATTGTCTGCAGGAATTTAGGTGGGACTGCAGGGACAATCAGTGATTTTGGTGCAAAGATAAAATTTTCAGTACCAACGCTTCACAAACATGGGTAAAACAGGTAAAGGAAAAGGAGGCAAAAACAGAAGAAGAGGAAAGAACTTCAACGGAGGACAAAAGCGTGAGTTGATCTACAGAGAAGATGGCCAAGAATATGCACAAATCACAAAGATGCTTGAAATGGACGGATTGAAGTCAGTTGTTTCGACGGAATAAAACGTATGGGTCACATTAGAGGTAAGTTGAGAAAGCGTGTGTGGATGGGACAAGGAGATATCATTCTTGTTTCGTTGAGAGATTTCCAGGATGATCAATGTGATGTGGTACACAAGTATAACTCGGACGAAGCTCGTACGTTGAAAAATGTAGGAGAATTACCAGAGAACGCCAAGATTAACGAAACCGATACGTTTGGTGCCGATGACGACGAGGAGGTGAACTTTGAGTTTGGTGCGGAGGATAGCGACGATGACGATGACGACGACGAGTTGGACATAGATGACATTTAATACCGCGTATTTGGAGAGATTTCGATTTGGTGGAAAGTATATTTGGAGAACGTCTTTATAAATTCTATAGTTTATTCTGATAATCTTTCGTGAACTACTCTGTTTCATGAATTCTCATTTTACACTGTTCATAGGTCTATCTCCTGTGACTAACATCCTCGTCGCTTCCAATTTCAAAACTGTCAAACCGGCGTAATCCAACCGTCTCTTCGTCATAATCACGACTCTGTTGCATCGACCTTCTCATCGACGAGAACCCGCCTACTCCATTGTCTAATGGAGCCATGTCCTTCGACGAGTGGATACCAAATATTTCCCTTGTTCTTCCCTCGTTATCTTTGCGTGAAATGTTGAGAAGATACACTCCAGAGAAAATGATAAGGAAACCAATAAGTAACGAGATGATGTTGATGGCAGAAGCGGTATTGAATCCACGGAAGAGAATGAACGACGCGAGAAGCGTGAATGTGGTGAATGTCACGTAGTACAACGGATTGACAATCGAGGTATCAAACTGGTCCAAAGCCTTATTGAAGTAGTTCATTTGTGTGAGAATACACACCACCACCACCAAGATGAAAAGGTAAGTAGAAACGTGTGTGAACTGGTTATTTCCCAGCAAGGTGAGTTTGAGAGCAATGCCAAACGCCTTGATGGACATCACTGAGATAGAGCCCACCGACGAGCAAATGGAAATGTAAATCATGGGGTTTGTTTCGCCGTATCTGGGCACGATTTTGTAGATGACGAAAAGCGAGTAGACAGTCACAAGAAAGCAGTAGAAGAGAAATCCTGGGCGAGTAGCGTATCCCAAAATCTCGTCGACAGTTTGAATGTCTTTGTCGGGCGGTGCGTGCAACACAATGATCACCGAACCCATCAAGCAAATTGCACATCCCATTTTTCCCAACGTCCCCAATTCTTCCTTAAGGAACACAGCAGCGAGCACAGCTCCAATAATGACAGAGAGAGCTCCCAAGGGAGTCACCAAAATGGCAGGAGCAAAAGTGTACGCGGCAAAGTTGGCGATTTCTCCAATAGCCATGGTGATCATTCCGGCCCACCAGATGGGATTTTGCAAGTATTCATGGCCCTGGTTCATATCGGACCCGTTTCGGGCACTGGAGTCCATAAGGCCCTTTTTTGTTATGATGAAGGATGTTCCTATGGCCAAGGAAGAAGACATGGCCAAAGCTAATCCGATGTATTTGTCGTCTACCATTCTCATCAGGGAATTTTGTGGTTAGGAGAGTACGCGAGTGTATGTTAGTGGAATAAAAGACACCACAAGAGTTGGGTAAAGGTGTAAACAGCTGGGACAAGTAGTAAACAGGTGTCGAGGTTTTGTTCGCGGGATCGCGATTTTGTGCGCACTAATGGCACCTGCCAAATCGGGACGAATGAGATGGGGCAGTGAAGAGAGGAGAAACAGGCAAGTGTGAGAAGAAGCTGTTGGTTTTATGGTGGTACTGAGCTGAAAGAAAGAGTTTGAGGTTGGAAGCGTCAATGGCAAATTTTGCTAAAAAAGTTCTACTAAATTTATTGAAAGAGATAGATTTGTAAATTATATAGAACAATTTTTTGTAAGCTTATTCTATTCTACCAAACAATGCATTCAATTAGCATCAGATCTCTGAAGCTCTTCAAAAATACCCTGAATCACAACCCAGACACCAATTTCATGTTACAAAGGTCTAGCGCGGCTGTGTAGTCTGCGGCTCGAGCCTAGTAAGGCATCTGAAACAATCTGTATTGAATGCAACATTCTACAATTTGTAACATGTTACTTCAAGACTCCATAAATCAACTTGATCGTTTCTGTATACTGACTACTGCATGGAAGTAAACTTCGTTAACTTCGTTAACTTCGTTTACTTCTCGACGCACCTCGACAATCTGAGCCGCATTGTGCAGCATGGGTGCAAATTGCATTTGTGATCCAAACATTTTTTCTACTATGCCAAGGGTTTATCCTCTCCACAGTCCAACAATGAAAGATGTTATGAGATTTGCCCCCGAACTTGAAAGTTTGTTTGTATTTTGCCGTTGGCTCTTCCGTCAACTTGACCAGTGTGCCAAACGTATACGGAGTCTGATTAGACACCAGACCTTTGAAAAATGGAAAAGTCAATCAAATATACTCTTTCAGCGGTTGTTCCTTACACTTAATGTGCTTCTTATCATTCTCTCGGTGACAACTCTCTTAAGTAAGAACTTTAGTGGGATTGTGTACCACCTCTATTTCACCACAAATGCCATGGTCCTTACCAAATACTACTTCCTAGAACAGCAAACCCCACCCGATGAGCCTCCACAACATTGCATCATCACCCCAGTTTCCATGAGTCCGTGTCTTTACATTATGAAGAGCTTGGTGCTTGTCCATGCCGGTTTGCAACCATGGTTTGTGATTCCAGTAATGCTCCATTCATTGCTAGATTTGAGTCACTACTTGCTCAACCACCTAAGTCCAGAAGTTCAAATTTGTGTTGCCGTTAGACCTCTTTACGATTATCTCCGTGTTCCCGTGAAAATGGTGGAGGCTTATGCAGATATGTGTATCTGTGTTTCATTGGTGGGAAGTTCTTATACGTTGGCTGCAATTTATTCCATGATTTTCGTGTTGAAACTTGAACACTCTGCTCCTAGTCGAAAGTCACTTTGGTATCTTGTTCTTTTCATTGACCGCATTTTCCTCAACTTGAACTCGGGGATCTATCAAAACTGGTCAAATGTCAAGAATTTCTTAGCCAAGTCTCTCGAGCCAGCAGTTGATGTTCCTCCGCCAATGCCAAAACCCAGCCGCAAAAAGAGAAAACCCCAATCTCCAGAACCAAGTATCAGATTGGCCTCTTTCGCTTTAGATACTATCGAAGTTATCAATGATCTCAACTAACTCACAAGTTTTCTTTGAGCGCCATTAATCGATCCCAGCCTTGACTATCTTCCCACATCAGCTTTCCCTTCGACATTAACGATCTGATGGTCGTTTTGCTTTTATATTTCCAGTCCTTGCACACTAAATCGTCGGCTCCATGTTTGCCTGGAAGCTCTCCAAGAGATTCATATGCTGCGACCAAGTCTTCACAAGCCTCTACGGCTTCATTCCAAATGGTTTCGTTGGTGCTCAAATCATGCTTTTGAGATACCGCTCGATATGCTTTCTCGTAGCATTCCAATGCCTCCCACGGTTTCTTTCTCCAGATATGAACTCGAGCGACAATTCTCCAACATCTACCAGAGTTGGTAATTACGTTAGGAAGCATATTGCACACCAAATCAATACACGAGTTCTGATAATGTGTCAATCTTTCTCCTCCTTAGGATACTCTGTGGCCACGAGGATTTCCACCAACTTTTCAATGACAGGAATATCGATACTTGACTCTCCACCTTCTTTCATGTCTATCAATTCTCTGGTCGCTTGTAAGACATCAGACCATTCATTGAGTTTCATGGCAACAATGACAAAGTTTTCATGAATTCTCCAAGACCGCTTACCTTCTTTCGAACTCACCATTGCCTTTTTCAAAGCATTGAAAGCTGGTCTGGTCTTGTCTAATCTTAGAAGCGCCGTAGCCAAGTTGGACCAAGCATGCGAATTCGAGTCATCGAGCGAAACACAACGAGTAAATGCCTCCGATGCTAATTCGTAGTTTGCAGTTTCGAGTCCACAACAGCCGTAAAAGAACCAATTTTCAAAATTAAGTGGGTCGGCCCTCAAGCAATCACTCATATGTAAAAGTGCTGCTTCCAAGTCTTTGGAAAGTCCAGAATTTGCTGGAGGGTTATAGTAATACCTCGATAACGAGTTCTTTGCTTTTGAGTACCTTCCAATTTCCCAGGCTCGTTCCCAGAGCTGAGGGTCCTGGCGAATATCGCCGAGGATTGAAGTGGCTCTGGCGTCGTTGGGGTGCTGTTCTAAACGACGTAGAAGGACGTTTTCCGCCTCGGTTTCGTTGTCAACCGCAGCATGACAAAGTGCCACTTCACACTCCAAATGAAGTCTTTCGTAGATTTCCAACGCAGACTTCAACACTCCCAAAGACATGTACTTTTCTGCCAACTTAACGTCCATGGTCCACTGTGGCATCAACGGAAGTTGGTGGATGAACCGGAGCCGAGAAGCAGCTGGGGAAGAGTTGCTCGTCTCCATTTCCTGAGGCAAAAGCCTAGTTTTGATCTTGAGACCGATTTCTTCAACTAACGATGTCATCTGTAATATTCCTCTTTCCACGGTTCGAGCCTTGCTTGTTTCCAAAAGTGATCTCTCCCATAATGCTCTTCCAAAAATGGCCCAGTTGACAGATTTCGATGGTTGGTAAATGACCCTGCTCACAATTGCCATGAGCTCTTCTTCGACAAGCGAATTGCTAGCTGGCGAAGATTGACGAAGCACCATCAAACGGAGCAAAAGTTGAAGGTTGTCCAAGTCGTTCAATGCGGGTTGATCGTTGGGATCCAAGGCTGAAAGCTCCAAAGGAATTTGGTCTTGGTGACGTGCTATAGGCAAGAGCGGAACTTCGTTTTTCTGGTCCTCATCTTCAAACTTGGTCTTTTTGGAAACGGGTTCTTTTATGTCTTCAAGTGCATCGTACTGTGGACGTTCGAGAAGAAGGTCTGAATCCAAGTTGAACTTTGCTGGTTCCTCGGCCGTGTCTTCATCGAGTAAAGTAGACCCTTTGCTCTTTGCGAGCAATACCAACGAAGATGTGGTGAATGTTTGAAACTTTGTTCGTTTAGCTTTAGCTCCAGTCAACACAAATTGCAACTCAGTAACCTCTGATGCTCTAGCCAAAAGAGACGTAGCCAAGTGTTCTGTGTATGAATGAATGCTGGCTCGAGCGGTTTCTATGAGAAACTCGTATTTGACAAGCGACAGAAGAACATCATTTCCATGAGCCAAAACTTCCGCAGTGGAAGGACCGAGCAAAAGTGCCGATATACTCGTCAAAACACTTGGAGGTTCTGAGAGGAGCGAGATATGGATTTGCAACGCTCGTGATCTCCACCAGAAAAGTGAAGCGTCTTCTATGCTTGGATTGGCGACCAAAGGTCTGGTGGCTTCTACCATTTGGTCAAGCTCCACATTCATATCTTTGCCAATAAACGAGTACTCTGGACCCACATTCATCAATTTTTCAAACATCAAACTGGCTATTATGAAAAGCAATGGTTCATTCATAAGTTCATATGCCTGTTGACCCTCAACGGTGAGCAAGTCTATGAGGTCCAAGTGCAACTTTTCGTAGTCAGCATGGGGCATTAAGAGCTCGTGAGCCTTAAAGTCAACATTTGGTCCAGTAAAATTGAGCTGGATGAACAATTGCAATGCAACAATTGCAGTTAGTTGCACCAAAAGTCGGGAATCGGTCGAAGAGCTCTGTTCCACAGACTTGATAATTTCGTCCACATAGCCATGTAATGCACTCCTCAAGCTTATATTGGGATACTGGGATAACACACGCAAAGCATTAGCATTGTAAAACACTCCTTTATACCTTGTATCTGTGAAAATGGAACCTGAGTTGCCAGCGAGAATTGCACTAACGACGTCGATAACCTCTGTGTGAGGGTCTGGGTCATCTGATGAGGGCGGCTGGAACTTCGAGGCAGGCACCAACAACAAGAGCTGGGAAAGAAGGTGTCTATAAAATTCTGCCATTGCCTTTAATTCTGCTCACCAACTACAAATAAAATTTCGATGAGCATCGATTCGCGCGAACTACGCATTCGAGTCTATATGTAAAGTACGCTCGAGTCTATATGTATAGTAAAGGTAACTCTACTTAGCTCTTTCTGTGTTCCTTGGACTTTTTCTTTGAAAGAGAGTTTCTAATGGACAACCGGTTCATGTTCGACTGGTTATCGGGGTTCTCGTCGTCAGACGCAAAATCAATCACCTCTTCTTGAAGACTCATAGAAGCAGGTGCCTGGACAGAAGAGATCCGTTTCTTAAAATGTGGTTTATCGGGCAATGGCGTTTCCTCGATATCGAGATCAATTAATGAAGGTCCTTGGGCAAGGTGCAAGTCTCTTCCATCCATCACTTCTGGACCGCTTATGCTTGAACTTGACGATTCCAACCCAACTTCTAAATCGATTAAATTGGAATCCGCCGCAGCATTCTTGCTCTGATGCTTTGACAGTCTCCTTTCGTGCTCCTTGGGCGTGCTTATTTGCAATGCTTCAAACTGTGTTTCATCTGGTTTGTCAACTTTAGGAAGCGTATAGCTGCCCCATGGGTTGGCGCTTTTGCGAGTAGGAAGCGGTGGTGCATCCTTTTCATAGCTAGATCCAATATTGCTGCTGGAATGACGGTGGTGTGAAAGACTGGGGACTCGAGATGGTTCTTGAGCGGGACTGAAATAGTTCATAGCATGCATCTCAGGACTTGCTTGTAATGGAGCCATGTTGTTCGGTACGGGGTTCACTGAAATGGTGTTTGGTACCAATGATGGCAGGAATCCAGCACCCAATTCAGGCTGTTTTTCCTCTGCCTTTGGACCTGGAGCTTGTCCTTGACCTTGTCCTTGATTTTGAACTTGACCTTGAACTTGAACTGATCCTTGGACTTTCTTCTCTTCATGTTCCGGCTCTTGGTCAACATAATCGTTAACGAAATCATTTTCAAGGTCGTAGTTTGACGCCTGGACGGCAGCGCCTTCAGAAACTGTACGTTGTAGCTCAGTGCTCTTTCTGGACTCTTGGTTTGGAATTGTAGAATGGGGACGAGCAAATATATCATCAGCCAATTGTTCGGCGTTTTTATCAATATACGACTTATGGGTCTCCCATGCTTCCTTATTGTCGAGTTTATGTTTTGGTTTTGTCTGCTTGGGTTCCTGGTATAAATTGGAGTGAGGCTCTGAAGGACTGGCAGTTGGTATATGGCTTCTATTATCCTCTACACTGTGCTTCGACAGTGCCCTTGATCCATAGCTCTTGTGCAGTTCTCCCGTCTTATCGGTTCCTTCTCTGCTGGATCTCTCCAATGGTTTCTCAGAGTTAATATCTGCAAGAAGATTTTCGACTGATGGGTATCTTTCGTTGATGTTATCGAGATCTGCAATCTCAGGAAAGCCGTCTGAGCTGGACGATGAATGCTGTTTGTCCAATGTTCCCACAGTATCTGGAATTGCCCCACTGACTTGGGCGGGTTCTTCTTGGCTGGGTAATTTGGATTTTTGTGGGATGAGGTTACCGTGCATCTTTTGTGCTGGTTGGCTAGGTTTGTATTGATTGTAAGGGTTCAACTGTTGTTGGTTGTGTTGGTCTGGTTTCCAGCTTTGCTGCTGGTAGTACATTTGTTGTTGCTTCATCATCTCCTCTTGGCGCTTTCTCTGGTATTCGTTGAGGGCGTGGAAGTTGTATTCTCCAGTAGCATAAATGTCCTCGATTTTCCATTCGGCAAAGTCTACGTGAAGCATTTTGGCCACTAACATGAGGACTTGGACTATAGTAGGGCGCATAACAGGGTTCTCCTGAAGCATAATGATAATGAGGTTCTTCAAGTCACCGGAGTATGCTGGAGCAGGGGGAAATTGAAACGACGCATGCAATATGGCGATGTCGCCGTGGGCCTCAAACGGAGTAGTGTAGTAACATAGTTTGTAAAGAAAACATCCAAGGGCCCAAATATCCGCTTTTTGGTCTATGGGAAATCCTCGATAGAGATCGATCATCTCGGGAGAACGGTACTGGGGCGTCGTTTGGTACATGATATCGTGTGCAAGCACTCTCATCTGATGCTGGTCGGCCGGAGGAGGGATAGGGGGAGACGTGGAGCCGAAATCACACAACTTGAAGTTGTGCTTGGCGTCTATAAGCACGTTCTCGATCTTGATGTCTCGGTGGATCAAGTACTTTTTATGCATTTCAAACACACCAATGCCAATATCCTTCATGATCTTGAGGATCTCCGGCTCCGTGAGCTTGGTTTTAATCTTGGCATTCATATAGTCGAGAAGTGATTTGTTGGGGCAAAGTTCCATGAGAACCAATACCTGGTATGTGCCATTATCAAGCCTTTCGGCATGGGAATCGTAGTACTGGACAATACTACGTGATCTGCGAAGTGTTTTCATCACATCCACTTCTTTTCGAAGCTGGTTTAGACCTCCTTTATCCGGAACAATGACACGCTTCAAGCAGCCGACCCTTCCTTTTTTATCGTCCGTTGCTATTTGAACCTCATAAATGTGAGCGAAGCCTCCCTCGGACAAATATCGCACGATTGTCACCTTGTGGGATCCCACAGAAAGCTGTGCTCCATCCGGGAGCTTGGGAAAGCCACTCATGGTGAATCTTGGGGGCACGAATTGAAATGCGAGTGCGATTGTCGCAGACGGCTGGGTGTGCGGCTGCGGTTTTACAAGGCTATGGCTAATCTATGGACACTGAAAATTCTTCGGAGAGTAGCTTTCTCATCTCGTCGTAGCTGAACGGAACAAACACCACCTCTCCTCCAGATGAATTTTTTTCAAATTGCACATTTTGTGCTCGACGAATTCACCCAACATGGTGCGGAAACTGATCTCGTTGGATGTGATAAATTGCTCGCTACAAGCGTCATATAGCTGTTTGAAACCAACTGCCAACTTGAGATTTCCCTTGAGATTTGCCTTAGCAGCTTCGCTGGCTGCGTTTTTGGTGAGATTTTCAATTTGCAACTCCAAGAGAGTTCGGTACAAGTTCCGCGCATTTGCAGTCAATGAGCTCAAGACATATTTAGCACCTCGAGTACCAACAAACTTGGTCGATTTGCCCGTGTTAAGTAAGTCTTTGAATGAAAGTTCCACAGTATATGGCTGATACGTGGTTAGGTCGTGCCAAACGAAATTGAAATTCTTGAGCTTGAACAGATCCCACAAGAGCGATGCATTGATATTGTCAGTCGAGGTAATGAGCCAGATTTCTGGGAGAGATGCTAGTTGCGAGAGTAAACTCTGGGTTTTTTCATCCAGGAAGGCTGGGCCATCGACGTTATGAATTGCAACAACCGCTCGGGGTATAACCTTTTCTGGTCTGACGGAGCCAAGGTACTTTAGCATCAACGGTATCGTTTCAAAAATATGTTTTGAAAACTTGAGCTTCTTTTGTACATCTTTCGGGACAAGTATTGACTGAATCTCGTACACAAGTTGCTTGAGTTGAGTATTTGGATTGTAGCCATTGACAATGAAAGCTTCGATTTCCTCAGTCTCTTCTGTGTCGAAATGACCTGCAATCCACTCAAGAAGATAGTTTTGGACGAAATCAATGATCATCTGCCGTTTAGAACCAAATCCGAAAAAGTTTATGCTGTATCCTTCCGAGAGCTCAAAACACCACTGGTGATATAACGCCTTGTGCATGTCTTCAAGTTGTTTTATAGCACTCTGCTTGATGAGCTGGGGAAGTTTGTTATACAAAATGAAGTCACTGTATTCCACATTTGGAGCAAGCAGAGCCAATGAACTTCGCCCCAACTTTGGGCGCATGCTATGCTGTTCAAAATAGCCTTCGGTGCCTTCCATGAAAAAGGACCGATCGTCCATTAAATCTGCTCCTCTGGCTTCAAAATCGATATTAGGTAGATGTTTACGAAGATATTCTTGGTCTATCTTCCCCTTGGCGTTGACTTTGGGTTCGGGAAATGGAACAAATTTTTTAGGGTCTTTTTTCGTTTCAGACTCTGTGCTCTCAATGCCACTAATCACAAACGGAGTTTTGTCCTCTTCGGTCTTTATTTTGTCAAATTCTGCCCATATATCTGTGTCCGCTTTACGTTGTGATGCAATTGTTGCAGCAATAGGCTTTAAAGGTGACTTTTCAACACCTAGCATCTCATCATCCTGCTCAAATATGCTTTTGATTTTGGCCGTAATGATATTTTTGGACGGACGCCCAACTCGCCTTTTAGGCGTAAGCTCATTCTCCATCACATCTACCTCGGGTTCTTCTGCACTCTCTCGTCTTCGTTTGGGTGGTCGTCCTCTTTTATGTTTTATCGGTTCTTGGTACACAACCTCATCGTCGCTTCCTGTTTCCACAGTAGAGTCATCGCTACCCTCATTTACGTCTGACATGTTGCTGTCGTCACTGGCTTCACTGCTGTTGAATTCGGCTTCTTCACTCGAGTCCATATAGTCATCCGAATATGCATTTCGTGCCGCTTCAAGCGCTTTTTTCGCTGCTCTACGGGGTCTTCGGCGTATCCCTGGCCCGCTTTCAGGGCTTTGTTCCGTGTCATTTTCGTCATTTTCGTCATTTTTGTGTTCATCGTTTTTATCATCGGCCTCGTTCAGATCGTACTCTTTTTCTTCAACATCCGCGAGATCTTCCTCGAAATTAAAGTCTTTGTATTCTTTGGGGTGTTTTGCAGCTTCTTCATTATTTTCTTCGTGTAATTCTTCGTTTCTAGACTCGTTAATTATTCGTTCTGCTTCTTCAAGGTCTTCTTGTTCATCATATATCTGCTCCAATTCAAGTTTAGAGCTCCTTTTTCTCGGAGACCTGGACTCGGAGCGGCCGCTGGAGCCGTTTCGAGGCAGTATCAGCACATCAGCTTGGCTCTTTGTACCAGAACGAAGGATTCCTCGACGAGCACTGGTTGGTGATGAGAAATATTTACCCTCTATATTAGCCTTGGTGCGCTTTTGTTTGGTGGGTGTGTTCAAATGTACATCCGTAGCATCCTGGTAGGTTCCATTGTTCTCAGACGATGGCATAGGCGTGGATCAAGGACCTTATTATCGCGTTGCAAGTCTCCAGCTATTGAACCGCGAACTGGTCGCTCTGAAAAATCCTGTACACAGACCCAGCTCAACTGCCGATGCCCATCGCAGCCTGCGACTGTTGCACCCTTTGTAGTTGATCCCCGGTCTTGCCATGCTTTCTTTTTGCCCATACTGCTCGAACATGTTGCTCGTGGGGCTGAGTGAAGACGGCTGCAATCGTTTGTATTGCACGACATG
The DNA here is from genome assembly GCA_022606455.1 of Callitettix versicolor. Taxonomy (NCBI): domain Eukaryota; kingdom Metazoa; phylum Arthropoda; class Insecta; order Hemiptera; family Cercopidae; genus Callitettix; species Callitettix versicolor. The sequence continues at coordinate 444,838 of JAJIZJ010000861.1, forward strand.
TCCATATGAGTTCAAGATCAATGGATTGCAGATGTACGATCGCAAGAATTTGTCAAGAAAGCAGGTTGACGATGTCCTTGGAGGAGATGGAGCGTGGGAGAATGTGGACCAGACCGCGGCACAATGTCCTGTTGACAGCTGTGGCGGAGACAAGGCATACTTTTTCCAATTGCAAATACGATCTGCTGATGAGCCGATGACGACTTTCTACAAATGTGTCAAGTGTAATCACCAGTGGAGAGAGAATTGAGGGAAAAGAAAGGAGAAGGAAAGGAGAAGGGAAAGGAGAAGAGGGAAAGGACTTATTGTAAAAGAGTTGAGAAGATACTTGGGAAAAGTGAAATATTTCAAAAAGTGTTGCGGTGATATCATAGTATTCGGTGATATCCATAGTATTGGGTGATTCTAAGTTGTGTGGTGCTTAGTGATGAAAAGTATCAGATGATACTGTTGAGGTGCAATTACATAGAAAGTAGTAATGAGGATACGATCAAGATTTCAAGGTGAGTTTAGTCAGAGGAGTCAGGCTCCATAAGTCGGGGTTTCCTCGTAATTTGGCATTGATTGACGCAACACTCTCGGCGTCGAACTTGTTACCTGACCTGAAAAGAACCTGGTTGCCGTCGTTATTGGGTGTCGTATTCTCTGCAAAAGACATCTCAAAAGAGTCAAAGCTGGAAAATACCATCGACCTGGTTCGCATATCGAGATTGCGACAGTTAGGTTTTCGGACTAAATAAGGCTGTCGTTTTTTCTTGTTCAGTAATTCGCTTGAGTTTCTCGTGGTTTCTTTCACCGCAGAACTAGGTATCAGGTCATTGTCAGAAGAACTGGGCATAGAAATGCTGGATGAGTGAACATCTTTCTTGCTTCCTGACAGCTCGCCATATTGAAGCATTTCAAAGTATTCGTTTTGGCAGTTTCCAATAAAGTTGGAATACCACTTTTCTCTTCGGCCCGCAACCAAATCCTGAACCTTATAGTCATAATTTTTGGCATGTTTGGCAGCTTCACCAGTATAAGTATTGGTTCTGTAATCTTTCGCATACTCCAATGCTAGCAGCTTTCCATTTCCTGGGTTCTGGTCAAGCTTTGAGTAGAAACCAGCTACAAACTTCCGCTCCTGTTCACATTCTGCCACTGACCATCGATTGACTTGTTTCACTTCTCGATCAGTAATTTGAGAAAGAGGCATTCCGTGCTCTCTCTCCATCATCTGATCGTAAGAAGATTCCATTCCAGGCGAACATACGCTGCCAAATATACGCTTGACGGTAAACCCATTGAGCCATGTTTGTCTGGATTCGCAACATGGAAAGACCTGTTTCGGCTTGAATATACTGATGAAATTGACAGTCTCTTCGTAAGAAGAATGGCGACTGAACAAGAGCTTTAAATTGTCAGGAAGTAGCTCCGTACCATCCTGTGAAAGAAGCCATACTCGATTCTTGAAGTTGTAGATTTTGTTCCCTTTTGCGGTTGTATCGATTATTTTCAAGCCTTCTTTGTCGACTCCATGAATCGAGTCTATTCTGATTGGCATAGAGGCCGCAGCAAAGTCTACCACATTGAAGTCTGAGTATTGACAAATTGAGACGGGAAATTTCGCCTTGGGTTCAGTACATTTCCAGTATCTTCCACAGGCATGTAGCTTTGATTTTTGTGGAGCTTTTGTGCCTTCTATAGTATGAGTGAAAGTGTCCCGACCACCATACGAAGGTAAAGTTTCCGTGACTTCAACGACATTTAGGATGCTGCTGTTTGTTGCATCAGCATGTATTTCGAGCCCAAATTCATATGCTAGTTTGATCCAGCATTCGTCTAATCCAGAAACGCTGTCGTTGAAATAAAATTGAATTTCAGGATCATCTTTCGGGTACAAAGCAAGTATTCCAGCTAATATTTTCAAAGCATCTGAATTCGTAGCGTACTTGGCGTATGGTTCTCCTCGGTAAGCAAATGTGGTGTCGATATAGATGTTTTGTAGCTGCTTGGAAGATGTATAAGGGTACAAGAATTGGTTATACGGAAGACCCTTAATCCACCAGTCTTCTGCTCTGATGTCGCCAGTATATAGAACAGCCTTTTCGTCTTGCTCTATCAAAAACATGCAAGATCCAGGACAATGGTAAGACGGGATCAAAGTCACAACGACCAGAGAAATCTCCTTGTCTTGTTCCACGTTCAAAGTATACTGGCGATTGAAATCCAAGGCTCTTATTAGATGCTGTATGTGGTTATATGATTCATTGCTCTCCAAAAGTTTCTTGGTTCCTTTGGAGCAATAAACTCGTTTGTTGAATGTTCGATTTCGAAGTCCAATAGTGTGATCTGCGTGGTGATGACTGAGCAAAATATACTAGCGTTGCAGTTGAATTTGTCAGCGGCGACCCCAGGAAACTCCAAAATACACCCGTTAAAGGTGCTTCCTCGTCCTTTGTTCATATGGTGTTGAAGATCACCGGGCATTGACCCCACACTCGACGCTCATCTCATCGCCCAAAATGCAGGAAGAAGAATATGGGGAATCAACGACTGTTAGATTATAGCAAAAAGTAAGACAATTTCGGAAATCTCAGCCCTCAGACCAAGATACCGTAGTATTCTGCTCGGTGACACGAGTTTCTGGCTTGGGGCCATTGGACTATGATTCGGTTGGCTGTAGGAGTCACCAACCTTCCGCTCAAACTAAGCAGGTGTACCCTTGCCAAGCTCTCAATGTAAATAATCTTGGTGTTACAGAGGCCAAAGTATTTGAATGCAAACAAAATATAAGCAATTGGTACACTGGTTCCAGGACCATTGAGGAGAACCACATCGGGTTTTGGTTCCTTATACAATGCTTTCCAAGTGGCCACAAACGATTTGAGGGTGCTTCCAACAGCCAGGAGCTTCGACTCGCCCACTTTTCTTGCCCTTGGAACCGTCAAAAAATTAACTTTAGTTGGGTTTTGTTGACCAATGTGTTGCTCTTCGTATACCTTTGCCTTGTTCAAAGAGGAATTGTCGCCTGACGATGCTATCCAAGTTCGGTCTAGGCCAAAAATATCCATTTTCTCCAAGATCCGAAGCATTTCGCCCGTATGACCTCCAGAACCCAAGAATATCATGATGCTTTTCAGAGACCCACAAACTACATTGGCTATTTTTTTTGTCTCTCCTTTCACTTTTCTTGTTCGGAGCGATGGTAGTATGACCATGAGTCGTATTATGGCAATGTAGAACGGTAAGAGGACCGCGGCCACTTGTATGAGGAGCTTGGTTTCGGACTCCATGGTTTGGTAAGAAAACATTTCGTTGAAATGTCCTGCAGACACGCGCAAGGCTGAAATAGAGACAATGAACGTATATTACTGTATCGCCAGGATACTGTAGGTGTAAATCACTATTAATCACTGCTTGTAGATCACTACTTGTAATTCACTAATTTATCATCTTTTTGGTTTCGTAACGTTTTTATGCAAATTCATCTATGCTTTTTTCGCTGCTATTCTGGGCCGTTTTTCAGGTTTGGACTTATTGTCTTTTTCGGCGAGTTGGCGCATAACGCTGTCTGCGACCAATCTGATCTTCTTCTGGTCATCGTTTGTGTATCCTAGTTTTGTGGGGTGACCCCATGCTACTCTCATAAAATACTTCTCGATTACCAAAATGCCTGCGGTCTTCTTGTTGGTATTAAGCCCATTATTATTAACCTCTGTCGCAAATGCCTGTGCTGACTGTTTGGAGGAGAAGGTGACAAAGGCACACTTTGCTCTGTGCACCATAACAATTGACTTTATAGTGCCGAATTTGGAACAGTAGTCGGTTAGCATATACTGAGGAAAAGTCTCATCGAAACCGAAAACAAAAAATGATGTACAAGTAGCATCGTTGTCAGCAAGCAGTCCTCCGAATGGTAGTTTAGACACAACTTTTTGTATATCTCCGGACTTCAAGTCTATTTTCAGCAGTTCTTTGGCAGATTTAATTGACTTTTGACCGCTATGTGCTTCTTTCTCTGCTAATCGCAGCGACAATTTTTCAAGCATTTCTCGAGCTTTTTTCTCCTTTTCGCTTGCAGGCATCGTTTCATCTTGGTTTCGGTACGCGGCTTCAACCCGATCAGCTTTAATAGCCTTGGTTTCTCGAAAAGCAGGTCCTTCTCCGAGCATTTTTGCATGGCCAAAGCACCTTCAAGACCAGCCATTTTGAGTGCTGTGTCTCTGATTTCCAACGGTATTCGGTATACGATGTCCAACATGCAACTCTGACAGCAATGCTTTGCTCGCGCACATGTAATGCAAATAATGGTCTTTTTGGAACGACGAGAACCGGTTTTATTGTTCCATCGAAACACGGTGAAGGGCCGTGTACATGACTTACATTCCTCTCCGTTTTCTTGCTTCACCATCTTGATGTTTTTGCTGGGACCACAGCAGTCGCTACACAAGGTTGGGAACTCATCACCCATGTTAGTCTAGTGATGAAGAGCGAAGATTAGAAGTAGCGATGGAGATGGAATCACGTGATGAAATTGGAAAAGCTGACAAGTTCTCGTGAAGAAGTACAATTTGAATGCTGTTGAACGGTATTCAAACGGTATTCAAGCTGTACGCAAGTTGTATTACTACTGTGGTAGTTCAATACTCTACGGCAAAATGGGTACAAAGCCCACGGAAGTTTCTGGAAAAATGAATCTTTTGTTAGTAATCGAATTCTCAGTGTTAAAAAGCTCTGAAAAATTTTGTTCTACACGGTGGTTCAGGTGAAGAAATTCGTAGTTGTGTGTTTTCGTTCATCAGCGAATTCATGGATTACATACCTTATGAAGTTAAGACTGGAAAATTATTCGCATCGATGCCTTTTTATACACTTCAGCTGGTCGGGGCACTACCGGGAGTTTGGCTGCGAACGTCTAGTGTGAATTTGGCTGCGAAAATCAATCAAGAAGCTTAGCAATAGTAGGATGAATCTCCAATTCTGGTCCCAACAGCCGCAAACCTCCGAGTATTTCATGACTTTTCAAAAGGTTTTCGATGCATTTTGCTCTGATAATGGTACAATAGACACTTTCGAATTCGTACCGTCCGCGGAGCCAACCAGCCGGACCATCTTTTCCCATTAGATTAATGTATTGAACGATCCTTGAAAGGTCTTCACGCACAAAATGAAGCATATTCTCCATCCTAGTCTCAGAAATTGCATCTTTAACATGTTCAACCAACTTAATACTACTTGTGCACCGGTCGATATTGTTCTTGTACAAGTTAACATCCTCGATTTCAAAGAGCTGGTCTGTGCTTTCACGGTTTGTCATTGCGTTAGCAAGGCACTCTGAGACTCTCGGCTCACAAGATATAAAGTAGTTGCAGGCACTTTCAGCTATGTGCGTGGATGTTGGAATCACATCAATGAACTGAGCCTTTATATGATATGGAGATTGAGAGCTTTTCAATCCCACTTTTGAAGCAAGGTATTCCGAAGACATGTGTCTTAGCTCTTCGCTATCGTCCCAAAGGGAATCATACACCATCATTATGGCTCTTGAACTGATTGCAGATGCTTGTTCTTGGTTTTCAGCAACTTTAATAGCAGTCGTGAGTCCTGATTTTCTGGTCTTTTCAGAGTTTTCTTCCAGTAAAAGTTTCTGGGCTCTGTCCAATATTCCATTCATGAGTGCCTCGTCAAAGTTCATAGATGCCATTTTGGTGAGTGCATTACCAATGGAGTCTCGATCATCTTTATCTTCAAGCCATTCCTCCAAAGTTTCGAGTGGTAATGGTAAGCTATTGGGAGGTAGTTGCAGTGCAAGTTCAAGGACCTTGGTCTGAAGATATCTCCAGTTAGACTCAGTCAAAATTGCTCCCAAGTTGTCAACCAAAGTTGCATTCAAAATAACATTTGAAACACCATTCTCGAGTAGGAACTCAATTGCAAGCACTTTAAGCTCATCGTGGAAATCTAGTTGCAAAACATACTCTAGAATGGAAGAGAAAGCCAATTTGTCGTCGAAGGTCTCTCGTAAGAAGAGCTCGAGTAAGTTCCTTAGACACAATTTCCTCTCTCCATTGAGAGTACGATGAACTTTTTCGATTTCATTTTTGAAAAAGTCGAGAAGAACTGTAAGGTGGTCCTTGGTGAGTCTTCCTGTTCCTCGAAGGATCTTCGTCGCTTTGCCTCGAACTGTCCAGCAGTCATTCTGTAGAACAATTTGAACACATAAGTCCTCAACTGAGGCACTAAGTGTTTCAGGTAATTTTCCCTTCTGGTCAGAAATGAGCTCCATAAGTTCCAGTACGGAACACAAGTTTCCATGAGCTTCATTGTTATCAGTAGAGTTCAAAGTTCTCTCCAACATTTGTTGGGTTGCTTCAATTCTTCGGTTTGCAATGATAATTGAAGCAAGTGCTTTAGCACCTATCTCACGAACTTTCCAAGATCTGGAGCGAACGCTTTGTGTAAGAAGCAGGTGAAACTCTTCATAATTACTGTCACCATCCAGGAACGAAATTCTTGACAAGATTTGTAAAATGGGGAACATCATATCGTAATTTGAAGACTTGATCAGATCCCCTAAAGTCTTAGCTAGAAACTTGCTTGAATCACCATAAAGTGAAAAGAATTGACGAGCCAGTAATTTTTCACCTTTACCAAAAATTCTATTGTGGACCGTGGAGAAGAGCATCATTGAACAGTTCCTTATTGACCAATTTTTTGAGACGAAAAGTCTTAAAGAGAGGTTCAATGCCCTTCCAATGAAGCGGAAGTTATGGGCACTCAACGCTGGGTCCGTGAATATTTGACGCAAGATATTGAAGGCATGTACTTGGGGTAGATCTCTCTTGCCGTCTTCTAGCTTCTCGTATGGCTCTTCTGCAATTTTTAGTAGTTGTTCAAGAGTATTGCTTTGAACATTTTCATTGGCAGTTTTCGAAGTCAAAATTGCTGTGACGAGATACGGTATTCCTCCAGAACGACGACTGATGAGTTGGTCTCGGTTTTGAATCATTTCGATGTTTTTCGTGAGCCACTTCAAAGGCATTTCTGGATATGAATTGTTGCAAAGATTGCAAAGTGCGACAAAACATGGATATACTGATGAAAAGGCACCTCTATGTTTGATTGTTGTTAGCTGCTCCATGAGTGTAGAGGCACAGTCCTCAATCCATTGCTGATTTAGAAAGTTGGTCTGACCCATGAGTTGTGTAGTTATCAATGTTTGAAGAAGTTTGCTTGACTCTTTCACCGCTTTCCATCCAAACGTTACAACCTTTTTTCCAGAAGCAAGTCCTCTTCTTGAACCGCAGCCACGTTCTGCAAATTGTGACGGACAGAAACCCATATGCTGGTGATATTGGACAATATTTGATTGGCATAGCTGTGCAATTCTGAGACCAATTTGACATCTTTTGAATCGATTATACTCTCGCATAACATACTGAGGGCTGAGAGGGCACCGTGGGCAATGTTGGGTTTCTCATCGTCGAAACCACTAGCTTTAAGAACATTGACATTCAGTTCCAATTGAAGAACAAGCTTCAGAAAAATTTCAAAAAATGAGTCGAATCTCTCAGTCTCAAGATAAACCTGTCCCAAAATCTTGATAATGAATGCCCCTCCTCGCTTGAACGACCCTTAAGGTCAGCAAGTAATACAAGAGCACGATTGTATAGGATATTAAAGTGCTGAAGTATCATAGTTGAAAGTTTTTCCGGGTCAAATGACAATAATATTTGAGCGCTGTGTTCTCTGATGTATCGGTAATTGCTCGTAAGATCATCTAGTAATATGCGTGTCAATTCAGCATCAAAGATCTCAATGGAGAAAGGAAACTTGGACTTATTGTGGAGCATATGCTTCGATTGCACTAGTAATTTCGACTTTGGATTCAAGTCTGGGCATACCCTAGCTTCAATTATAAGCTCAATAAGCTGTATGGAACAGCTGTGTTGGGAGAAAGAAGACTCTGGAACCATGTAGGACTTGGCTGTATTGATCAAATGAACAAGAAACTTCTTTCCCTCGTCTATTTGTTGAGTCAAGTTATCTGTATCGCTGCCCTTTTGTCGCTTAGAGTTAGAACGGGATTTTTCAGCGGTATGACATGAGTCTCTGATGCGGATAAGAAACTGTTTTATCGTGGAAATGAAGCTGTTCTGACTTTCCACTGCCTGGTTTTCCAGGATGAATAAAGCTAGTAAATTTTGTGAGATAATCATGGAATATATCTCTTCGTTAATTTTGTCGGTGCTTCTTCTGCTGCCTACAAGTAGCTGTAATGCTCGATTTCGGAAGTCGCCATTTCTGTGTGTGAAAAGAGGCAACAAAGCTTTGGTGGAAGTTCCTTCAGCAGCTTTGAGACCCAAGTCTTGGCCAATTTTCAATGTTCCAATCAAAAGATCAGTCGATGAATCTTCACTTAAACCTAAAGGCTCTTGGATTCTGAATAAGAATATAGTATAGCAGGAGGGACATTGCTTGAATAAAAGTGGCATAAGGTAGGTCGTTATATTTGAACGAAGTTGCAAATCTTTCAAACCTTTCAATACCGTATCAAACCACACATTGAGCCATTGTATTGCTGTTTCTTCGGTAATTTTTGTCTTGAGAAATGGTTTCCAAGTGGTCAAAAGTGCCTTGCTTATAACATTGGCAAGTCGATTAGAAGACATAGTTTGTATGGCATTAGCACAGAATTCCAGGTAGTGAGAAGCAATGTACTCGTCGTCTATATTGCTCCCTATTTTCTCGATAAGCATGTACTTTTGCTTGGAATCACTAGGAATAGTCATTGCCTTGTCGATCCACGACTTGAAAGTATCTTGAAAGTTTTGCTGATATTTCTTCATTATGATAATGGTCTTGGTGAATAGACCAGACAAAGAATTGGCAAGAGGCCCGGTATCTTTTCCTCCAAGATCAAGGACGTAGTAGAACACTGTATCTGCGTATTTGAATGTGAATTGAGATGCCAAGTCCTGAGAGTTCATTTTTAGACACTTTGTTATCCATATGGAAATACAGTCACAAGCTAGAGTTTGTTGCAGTTCTTCAATTTCCGAATTTAGCAAAGTAAACAAACCATGGACAGTGTCCACCATCTGTTCTTGACTCAATTCATCGCTAATAAGCGAGGTCTTGATCTGTGAAAGTGGTCTTTCATCTGGCATCCTCTAGCTACTCCACCGACTGCGCGGCTCATCTCATCTCGGCTGCGATGTGCAGGTATATACAGGAATTTGCAGCAAGACACTTGCAATTTAAGCTTTTATTCTGAATTCCACCACAGTATACAAAACAATCGAGTTCCATAAACGGTGGTTTAGCCTGCAATGCAGGCTAAATTAATTGCTTTTACCATTTGGGAGTAGCTCCTATGCTGTAATCTGCCTACATCCACTTCGAAAAATGCTAAAAGTTGATTCTAGATCAGCATGGAATCACCATAGATTGTAGATTTCAACAGTTTTAGCTATTTCCATCTCAAAACTGTTCCTGCTTCCTCGGTTTTCTATTATCGGCTATATCAGGTGTATTGGGTGTTTTCGTTGCCTGGATTTATCGCGCGCCAGTTCAGAAATATTTCTTTGCAAAATGGCATTCTTAAAGTCACCGTCAAGATTATATACTCTTTACTACCACCATGTCCCCTTTGCGATGCTTACCCCTGCAGAACAATTAATACTTCGTAAGTATATCGGCTGAAAATCGCACAAGAAATTGAATAAGTGAAAGTTGAATATTTGTGAAACGAACCAAAAATTGACACACCAAAAATTGGCACTCCCGTCATTCCCCTTTCGTCTCTTTCTGATCCTTCCTGGTCTCTACTCTTCGAGACATTGTCATTTTCCCTTGAATATTTGCTTTTGTTCTATCTGCTAACATAGACTTCTTAATTCTCGCTTTCACCTACTTAATAGCTTATGGGCTCTACTGCTACATGCCATCCAACATCATGTTCATGATGTCCCGATGCTACTACTACTTGTTTGGTGACTCTATGAAAGCTTAGTTTAGTATGTATAATAATGATATTCCTATGGTGCACTGGTGAAAAATACGCGACTGAAGCGTGTTGTTGCAGCCGATTTGTAGACTTAAACATATCATGAAACGAGGTCCATCGGCACCATTCAGGCCCCCACGACCGTTCCTTCAAGGCGGTGACGACCTGAAGACTAAAACATTCGGAAAACCAAAATCTTCACCTACAATAAAACGAAGATCAAATGTCAATGAAGATCACTCAACCATCGCAAACAATTCACCTAAAAATTCACCTAAAAATCCACCTCAAACGTCAAATAAACCACAGACTAGCACACCAGACATCAATATAGCTCCAGATTCAAACTTACAGACTTCCATTCCGAGAAAAAGACAACAATTGCATTCCATAACCAGCTCGACTTTGTCTTACTCAAGCCCACCTTCATCGACTGAAACATCAACTCGGCGCTTTGCCGTCCAATGGAGAAAGACATCGAACCGTAAGAACAAAACATGGGAGGGAGACGGGATATTGTTGGTCATGGCTGACTCAATGTCGCTAAAGCTTGACTCCAAATCTCGAGAAATAGCTCGAGCACGGCATACTAATATCGACGGTATAATTAAGCTTGGAGGTTATGAAGCTGAAATCGACTATGAAATATCAGCTGTGGCTAACGATGGAGAATTTACATCTTGTGAGCCAGCTAGTCGCTCGGCTTCTATGACAAGCTCTCAGAATCTGTCAAGTCTCACGTCCGAGTTCAAACCTGTTATTCCTTCCCGTAAGTCAGCCCCAGACGCCAGAGATCCACTTCTGGATGTAACCAACAACAAAATACACAAACAACAACCTGTCTTCAAACAAAATTACCAGAACTCAGGAATAGATATCGACTCCAAACTTGACCTGGTTTTGCGTCCCCACCAGAAAGAAGCAGTAGCCTTTTTACATGAATGTGTTACCGGTCAACGCTCATATCAAGGAAAGGGTGCCCTCTTGGCTGATGAAATGGGCTTGGGTAAAACCCTTTCAACAATTGCATTGATATGGAAACTTGTTCGTCGTAATACAGATGGTGTTCAAGTATGCAACAAGGTATTAATTGTATGTCCGGTGACACTTATTGCAAATTGGAATAGAGAGTTCAAGAAGTGGATTGATATAAATAGATTGGGTGTTTTATCGATTAACGGGAAACAAGGTGCCGTTGCAGACAAGCAGGATATCAAAAACTTTGGCAAGAACAGAGTCTACAACGTATTGATCATGGGATACGAAAAGGTTTTGACATGTGCATCAGAACTTTCAGAGATAAATTTTGACCTTCTAGTCTGTGACGAGGGTCATCGCCTCAAAAGCAGCACGAACAAAGTTTTGAAAATATTGAAACATCTTGATGTTGAAAAAAAGGTTGTCTTGACTGGAACACCCATACAGAATGATTTGGTTGAATTTTTTACCATTGTCGACTTTATCAATCCTGGAGTTTTGGGGCTGTTTTCTTCTTTCCAAAAGGACTACATCAGACACATCCTAAGGTCTAGAGATGTGAATTGCACAAACAAGGAAATTATAGACAGAGGAGATCTATTGTCGAGTAAGCTAATAGCGCTCACCAACGAGTTCACGTTGAGGAGAACAAGTGACATCCTATCTTCCTTTTTGACAACGAAGACTGATGTAATATTATTCTGCAAACCAACGACATTACAACTATCGCTCTTTGAGGATATCAAACGCTCAAAGACGTTTAAAGCTTCATATTCTGGTGCCCAGGGCGGGATCCTTGGCCTTATAACACTTTTTCAAAAGATATGCAACTCACCTTCCTTGCTAGCCCCAGAAGGCAAAGTAGAGGAATCAGAATTGCTGGGTCTGGATTTTGGCTTGAACGTGGAGCTCAAGAATAAAACCAGTGGTAAGCTTCTTGTCTTGATACCATTGCTTTTGGAAATACAGCGTCTAGGTGAAAAGGTTGTACTAGTTTCCAACTATACCCAAACGTTAGACCTTCTCGAGCAGTCCGTCAACAAACTCAACATGAAATCATTACGACTTGATGGAACGACCGCAAATAAAGAACGTGACAAGTTGGTTAACCAGTTTAATAAACTGTCAGCTGAATCTACTATGATCTTCTTGCTCTCAGCCAAAGCTGGAGGTGTGGGGTTGAATTTGGTTGGAGCATCAAGGTTGATTCTTTTTGACAACGATTGGAACCCCTCAGTGGACTTACAAGCCATGGCTAGAATCCATCGCGATGGACAAAAGCGTCCAGTTTTCATTTACCGGCTTTTAACCACTGGATGCATTGACGAGAAGATTTTTCAAAGGCAGTTAATGAAAAATAATTTAAGCGACAAGTTTTTGGATAATAAGGTTGACTCCAAAACTGACGTATTCGATTCGGACGATCTTAAGGATCTCTTTTCAGTTTCCGAAACATCAAGCAGTACCCATGATTTACTTGAATGTGATTGTGGAGGAGATGGTGAACTTGTAGAAGTGCCTCTAGAAGACCTGAGCGAGAATTCTCTGGAAGACTTAACATCTAGTCAATTGGGGTATATCTCAGCACTAGACTTTAAACAGGAAGACAAACGTCCAAAGGCTCGAAAAGACAATATGCGAAGAGCGTTGCAGGATTACAGACACTTTGATGTGAAGGAGGGCCATTTTTGCGAAGACGAAGCGGTCAACGAAATTGTAAGTAACATGAAGAAGAAGGGAATTCCATCACCTATAACGTTTGTGATGACAAAGACGTCGGGTATGAAAGAAGTTGAAGCCTGAACCAATATATTGTTGTGCTCTATGTGATGTTGACCATTCCCTTTATTTTCCCTTTAACCTGGCTTCAGCAGCTCGAGCCCTTTGTTCTCTCATGACTCTCATCTTTTGCTCGGGAGTCAAAGCATTCAAGTCGGCGGCAGCCGTCAATATTTTGCTGCCTCCAACGGTTCCATTCGATTGGATCGAGGGTTTTTTCATCTCTAATTCAGTCTTTTTGCTAAGCTTTCCTCTATTAGCTGTCTTTTCTCAGTCTTTTGTTTCATTTCTTCTGCGGCTTCCTCCTTGGCTACATCCTCTCTAGACATGGGGCTGCCAACACTGGCTTTCTTCCAGTCGCAATAGCTCTCTCCGAGACTGTTTCTGGCAATTTGAAAAGCTCTTCTGGTGGATGCGTTCGCAGAAAGATCAGCTGGGTTCTTTCCAAATTCATTGACGATAGTTGGATCTGCTTTTAAAGTCACCAATAATACCTGGACCATGTGTGTATAGCCATGTGCGGAAGAATAATGCAATGGTGTGGGATAATGCTTGAAGTTTGCTTTGGGTTCAAGTTCAAAATTGGGCAGTATACTGTTCTTTTTCAAATAGTTGATTAAAAGGGGTGCTTTCGAACGTTTGAGTAGACTGACAATTTCGTTGGTCGACTGCACTTCTTTGGGTTCTTCTTCGCGAACCTTTGTGGTCTTTGTGGTTGATTTTGAGAGGCTGTCTAATTGCTGTTGAAGTCTTTGGCGGCTCCTCTCGTCGGACTTGGGAACGTCTTGAATAGATATGGTTGTGAGTTTCACCCATGCGTTTTTGAGTTCTGAAGTTGTGGCACGCTTAGTGGTGAATGGAAAGCTGTGGATTCGTGGATCATTGGACTTTAAAGGTGCACCTTCGTATCCAACCAAAATACCTCTTGTGGAAGCACCGTTGGCTCTGATGAAAATATTCTCACAGTCTTGAAGCATACCTCGCCAGCTTGTGAGTAATGCTCTGACTTCCTGAATCAATGCCTGCTCGTTGTATCGTCTGATACTGGAACCTGCTGAATTTGCCTTGCCGCGTGCGTTATCGCTAGCACTTTGAGAGCCACCTTGTTTCCGTCTTGTAGTGTATCTGTGAAACGACTTGTTTGCCAACAATTCTACTGCCTGCTCTTCTTTCGAAATCTTGCTGTTTGGGGGGTTTCCATGAACATTTTTACGAGTATGAGAGACAATTGCTCCAGCAAAGTGACCACCACCAATCATCAAAAGTGCTGACTTTCCGTTTTTATACGGAGTACTAGACCACCGTTTTAATGCTTCTTTCGGATCCTCTGTCAACTCCTTATCGCTGAACAATGCCTTGTATACAGCATAGACTTTATCTTGGGGCAATTGATGGGACTTGAAATAAATATACGGTGACCTTGTGTTCAAGTGACTTACCGAAGAGGTCTCCATGTTATCGAGGCCAAGTTTTTCGACCATATCAGTTAATTTGGGAGTAGGGGATTTGCTTTTCTCGAATTGTGAGTCGTAATCACTATCGCTTTCAGATCCTGATATACTTTCCATCGAGCCTTGCTCTAGTATATTTTCATATTCCTCTTCAGAAAGTGGCGGCAAGCCCTCTGTACCTCTTTTCAAGTTATATCTGTGGAAATCGCCTTTATAATGGTTCCTCCGCTCAGCATCAGAGCCAATAAGTAGAATATTACATTTTTGACATCGATTCTTGTCGTTTTCTTTTTCTTTTGGAGGATGATTTTCTTTGCTTTCTTGTGCTACTGGCACTTCTGCCATCCACGAGTCAAAAACCATGAGCTCTAGCAGGTCCAAAGTCTGCTTGGGTATGTCATATGTGTATAAATCGGTCATTAGTGGCAAGCAATTTGGCACTTCTATTTTATAATCTTCGCGAATCGAGAATTGACTCATAGTGAGCAGCTGCAAATTGAAAAATGAAGACAAAAAGTAGGTAGGAGCTATTCAGTATTTGAATTAAAGGCTGTTTTGTACGTTGACTTCCAACTTAGATCTAACTTATAACATGTCTTATTTACATAGATATTATCGGGGTTCTAAGCGCTGCCGTAGCGATGGCACTCTTTCAAAAAGTGTTCGATTTTCTCTGGCTTCATAAATGGGTGGGTTCCATGTCCAAAATTAATAATGTAGTTTTGCTTTCCGCCCCCAAAACCCTCGATCATCTGCTTGGTTTTTTGAGAAATTACCTCGTCTGACCCATACATAATTCCTGGGTCCAAGTTACCTTGCAAAGTAATTCTTCTGCCATTGACTACCTTTACTGCATCTTCCGGCTTGTAGAGCCAGTCGAGAGAAACACAATTGTAGCCCAGATCACACAAATCGTCCAAGGCGTACCAGGCTCCCTTGGCAAAAACGGTTAGAGGAATGTCGTCGGTTACGCCTAACTCACGGAGTCTAGCAGGTAATTTGGAAGATATTTGACGCAAATATGGCAAACAGAACTCGTTGAATTCGTGAGGACCAAGTTCTCCAGCCCACGATTCGAAAACTTGCAACATTTGGGCACCAGCAACAACTTGTTGGGCCAAAAACTCGATGCAAGCGTCAGTTGTGGCTTGTAAAAGTTGGTGTGCTTCCTCGGTGTATTCGTAGATCCATTGCTTGGCGTATCTGAACATCTTGGACCCTTGTCCCTCGGTCATGTACACCAATAATGTCCATGGAGCTCCCACAAAACCGAGCAACGGTACTCTTCCGTTCAACTTTTTCTGGTCAAAGTGATGGCCTTGAATGCCCAGTCTAACGATTTTAACACATCAGGCTTCAAATTGACTCTTTTGATGTCTTCTGGTGTTCTCAATGGGTCCGTAAATACCGGTCCTTTTCCTTCGACCATTTCAATGTCGAAACCCATAGCCTGAGGAATGACGAGAATATCACTGAAAATTATAGCTGCATCAATTAAGCCATCAAAATGGTCTACTGGTTGTATGGTGATCTCCGAAGCAATCTCGGCGTCTCTACATGTTTCAAAAAAGTCTCTTTTCCCCTTGACTTCATGGTATTCAGGAAGGTATCTTCCAGCTTGTCTCTGATGTTAGACAAAAATTCAAATGGATGGTACCATAATACTCACCATGATCCAAATGGGTGGTCTTTCGACTTTTTCGCCCCTGGCGGCTCTCAAAAGGAGGTCATTCTTCAATGGAGCAAATGTCATTTACCTGATGAACGTGAAAAAGTGCGTTCTACCCCAGGAAATCGCCATGCACGACCGAGTCTCGGTGAAGCTGGCGGTGGAAATGCAAGTGGAAAACGGCAATTCCAGTGGATTAAAGTTGATTATTTCGAGTCTACAATTGCAATTGAGCTTCCAAATGATATAATTCGGCAATAAAACCGATTTTTCTACTATTGATAGAAAAGGCTAAAAGAGGTAGGTCGTTAGTTCTCTTCTATTATTTGAGCTATAAAATTATAATTTGCACAATTCCTTCTCTATGGGTAACCGAAAGTTTATGCTTATTCTTCTTCTCCGATTCCGCTTCGTTTATTCACTTTTGGCCTATTAACCTCCTCTATCTTATCTTTTCTGCTGTCCTCCTGCATCTGAACTCGCACTCTACCAGCCTCTCCAGCCTTCCCTCAATTTACTCTTCTTTATATCCATGACCACAGCAGACCTGAACTCCTCTGCTACCAGAGGGTCCCACGAGATGGCAGATGGTAGTAATAGGGTCCCCAATGATGAACCATATCACCGGAAAAGTCCGGAATCTAATGACAACGCCAACTTTTTTGTCCGGGCGATGAGGGCCCTGTTTGGTTATCGCAAAACTTCGTTGACTTTTCTAGTGTTTCTTTCCGTTATAGCCACTGTTTTGCTCTCGTACTACGACAACAGCTTGGACTTCTCCGTAAGTCTTCCCACAGACAAGTTTGAACTGAAAATTTTAGACCATTCTTGGGACGTTCTTCAGGAGATTGCAAGAGATGAACACACGTACGCTTCGGAAGCAAATGACAAGGTTCATGATTACCTTGAAGATATAATTGGCTTCCTTGTGGACAAGAAATCATACATGGAATACGACAATGACCTCAATAATACCCATAGTATCTTACGCCAAACTGCTCCATCTACAGTGACTTATTACGAAAGCAACAATTTGATTGTACGTATCAATGGAAGCGACCCAGAACTTCCCGCATTGCTCCTTAGTGCTCACTATGACTCGGTACCTTCGAGCTTTGGTGTCACTGACGACGGAATGGGCATTGCGTCGCTCATTGGTATTCTCAATTACTTTTCAGCAAAACAGACTTCGCAACCTGCCCGTACAATCATCATCAATTTCAACAACAACGAAGAATTCGGGTTGTATGGTGCCTTGGCATTTCTCTCTCATCCTTGGTTCAAGCAGATTAAATACTTTTTGAACTTGGAGGGTACTGGTGCTGGAGGCAAGGCTATTTTGTTCAGAGGTACGGATTTTGGTATTACCAAGTACTTCAAGAATGTGAGGTTCCCTTACGCCAGCTCGCTTTTCCAACAAGCTTTCAGTGCTCGTTTGGTTCATAGTGAAACTGACTACAAGTACTATGCTGAACTTGGACATCTTCGTGGTTTGGACTTGGCTTTTTCCGTCCAAGAGATAAGTACCATACAGCAAAGGATAATATTGCAAACGTCAACAAGAAGTCTTTATGGCATATGCTTTCGAGTACAATTGACTTCACTAATGGCGTAGTTGGTGGTGAAATTGACCTCGATGGTGAAGCGAAACAAAAAGAAGCTGCTGCATTTACGTCAATCTTTAATTATTTCTTCGTGGTGCCAATGACGTTTGTTTTTGGAGTCAACGTATTATTGATGGTCTTAGTGCCACTTATCAGTCTTATTCTGCTCGCACTAATTTTTGCACATCGCAAATGGTCGGTATCATTGGTTACATTTTTCAAGTTCCCACTTTCGTTCATTCTTTCCATCTTTTTATTGGACAACTTCAGTTCTTGGTTTGTGGTTCCAGTCAACAATTTCCTTCCAAACTCCTCCGCAGGTATCATTGCATTAACTTACTTTTCCTTCTTTGTACTTGCAAATTACTTGCTTTTAAATGGAATTAATTTGTTGTTCTGGAAGTTCAAGGGCACTCGTCACGATGAAAAGCTAGTGGTTATACTACAAATCAGTTTCATGTTCTGGGTTTCACTCATATGGTCTACAGCTAACATTGCCAAGCTGCAATTCAATGGCGAACATTCAGGTGAATTCTTGTTGACGCTTCTCTATATCTTGCAGGCAGCAGGAGGCGTTTTGGCTTACTCTGTTGGCTCTTCAAAGGTCTCGGACTATTCACACGAACAACCAAGAGCTCGAACCATTGCTTGAGCATGCGGTTGAAGAAGGCTATGGTGCCCATGTTGAGCAAGAGGGTCATATCCTGTCGTCAGCCTCATCAGCAATTCTGGTGAACGTTATTGAGTCCCCACCTCCTACAAAGCATTACAGTTACGACTGGTCAATCCAGTTTCTTTTCATTGTTCCCATATCTTCTTTCTTGCTGTATAACTATGGATGGTTAATACTTGAAGGCTTAAAGAAGACTTTGCAAGAATCAGCTACCAGTGAGTATTTGGTATTCAGAGCCCTCAAACTCTTGGCTGTCGTTGTTGCTGTTCCTTATCTTCCCTTTATCTTTAAGGTGAATCGCATTGTGTTCTTGGTGACCATTTTCCTTTTCGTTTATGGCTTAGGGGCTATTATGGTGTCGGATCCATTCACTGAAGCTAACCCATTGAAGCTCAGATTCCTTCAAACAATTGATTTGGACCATTCTCCAAAATCAAACCTTGTCAGTGCCTCTGGTAGAGCCAATTCTTCAATTGCCGAAATACTTAGGGACTTACCTTCCGTCAAACAATCCGAGACTGAAGTAGTGTGCAATGCAAAGGCAGATGGAATGACAATCTGCAATTATGAGGGCTTGAAACCACACCTTGCTCCCGGTACGAAAAACGCTCAGGATCTCTTGCTGGTCAAAGTTCTCAGCAATTCTTCGTCTAGTACCAATTATCCTTTTGGTATGTTGAGTGGAAAGTTCGAGATTAGAGCAGAGAAGAACCGAGAATGTCGTCTTTCATTTCGCGAGGATACAGGTGGTAAGCGTCTGAGCGGTGTGGTGAAAACTGTGGTTGTCTACAAAAACGACTCAAAGAATAGTAGTAAAGTGAACGCAATGAAAGCTCCAGAAGGCTTCTCAGAGGATGACGACGGAAACTTTGTTTACAAGAATATGACCGGCATTTCCGACCTCAAGTTGAATAAACTCGACTGGAATCGCTCATATCGTATAGGGGTTGAATGGGTGGCCAACTTGGACGATTCTGATACTGAACCTACTCTTAAAGTATCAGTTGACTGCTACTGGGCCGAGGTTGGTCAGATAGCCGAAAAAGGAAAGATCGTTGACAGAATACCCGCCTATACTGAGCTCTTACATTATTCACCAAACTATGTGACATGGGCCAACCTAGAGCAGGGTCTTGTGAATGTTAAAAAGAGTGTCCTTGTGTGACCGAGACATGCCTATAACATATATTTCTTGTATAGCATTATTATTTATGATTTCCGACACAAACCCAAATTCGCAAATTTGCAGCCATTTGTGAACCACTTGATATACATTTAGTCCACATCGCTAATAATGTTATTACAAGCGTTAGCCAGATGGAGTGCATTCCTTGCGGGTGTCAGTGCCAGTGTCAACCCAATTGAGGTCCATGGTCGTTTCTTTATAGATTCAATCACCAAAGAGCCAGTATGTATCTTCTTCAATTATTGCAAATTAGTACTAACACAGTTTGTGATCAAGGGTATTGATTATCAACCAGGAGGAGCATCTAGTGTAACAGTCCATAAGGACCCGTTATCCAGTCCAGAGGAGTGTGCCAGGGACATCCCCTTGTTTCAGGAATTGGGAATTAACGTAAGTATCACAAGGCGGATTTTTGAGTTTTGCTAACACAGACCATTCGAGTTTACTCTGTACATCCAAACTTGGACCATGACGTTTGTATGTCAATGTTAGCGGCAGCAGGTATCTACCTAGTTTTGGACGTCAATTCGCCTTTGCAAGGTCATCATCTTAATCGCTATGAGCCATGGTCGACTTACACCTATGACTATTTGAAAAATGTGCTCAGAGTGGTTGAGCAGTTTTCTCTGTACAACAATACCCTAGGATTTTTCGCTGGAAACGAGATCATCAACGACAAGATATCTGCAACGGTAAGTATCTCAACTCCAGAAGGTGAGTACAGTACTAACGCAGAATTCACCTGTCTATGTCAAGGCCGTGGTCAAAGATATCAAGATGTACCTTGAGCAGAACTCACTTAGACATATACCAGTTGGGTACTCAGCAGCTGATGACATGGAATTCCGGATGCCATTGTCACAGTACCTTGAATGTGCAAGTGATTCCCCATTGGATTCTATTGATTTTTATGGTGTCAACTCGTACCAATGGTGTGGGGTTCAGACCTTTGAGACGAGTGGATACGACACTCTCGTTCACGATTATAGCAGCTACACGAAGCCGTTATTTTTATCTGAGTAAGTTGCAAACATATCAAGATACGAGCCCAAAATACTAACATCAGGTACGGCTGCAACGAGGTATTGCCTCGAAGATTTGACGAGGTTCAGGCAATCTATTCGAATAGTATGCTTGGAGTTTTTAGCGGTGGGCTTGTTTATGAGTTCACTCAGGAGCCCAACAACTATGGTCTTGTTGAACTTGACATAAATGGAAACGTCAAGTTGTTACCAGATTTCTTTGCGCTCAAGAGGCAGTTTGAAACTCTTTCGCCAATTGATACGGAATTCATCCACAAGGCTATGCGCTTGAGTGCAAAAGAAACCAAGTTGAAAGCAAAGGGAAGGTCGAGGTTCACTCAGCTCCAGTGTCAAGAAAGCTATCAATCCTTAGACATCAGTCGGGGGCTCCCACCGCCAGTTTTTGAAGTGTCCAAGAAAGTGTATGTGACACCAGGAAAATATGTGCCATTGACAAGGGACAAGCTCGTTTCACGGTTTGTGGTCACCGACCATACAGGTGAGGTTTACAAGCCTGTGATGGAAGTGATGCAGGTAGCCGATATTATGCATGGAATTGAACCATACACAAACGGTACGTATGAAGACGACGCCGATCAAGGTTATTTTAGCTATTACGATGATAGCGATGAACTGTCGTTCAGTGCACTTGTCGATAGGTTTCACCAAATGGCAGAAAGCATATCATCGTGGTACCAAAGCTTGTTTGACTAAGACAGCGTATCACTACTAACCAAAGATGCGTCCTTCCAGCTTTCTTGGAAAGCATACTTCTATACTGCTTTATCACTCTTATTTTTCGTGTTTCTGGCATAGTCAAGACGCCTGAAATAACCGAGAGCCATTGCTATCTCTTACAGTTACTTCGTTGCTCCCACTATTTAATTTGGAGATAAATTTCCCCCATTCTCCACTTGCATGCTGGGCTGACGGGTTCTCTGGAGTGCTTTCTTTACTATAGCCACATCTGACGCACACATTACCAACCTTTCGCTCTTTCTTTAGGTTAATGACTAGCTTTGGTATTGCACTCACGTACTGTAGAAACGTCTCGAAATTGTCTGTTGGTGCTGGAACCCAGTCATCGTCTTGCGACGGGTCAACCGCCGCATGAGAACAATCGTTTATAAGGTCGAAGTTTTCAAGCTCAAGCTTTTTGAGTGAAGCGTAACCACCTTCGCCCGAACAAAGAAGCTTGAAAAACATATTGTATCTTGCAAAGTTGAATTTGCGCTCATCATTCACTGGTGAGTAAAACACAGGCGAGTCAATATCGAGGATTAAGGACGAGAGCTGATGGTTGTTTTTGATAAAGTCGATAACTGAAAGGTCCAGGACCAGATGTATGTCTCTGAGCACCAAGGACGAGCAATTGCCAAACATGGGAGAAAAGTTGGTTTTCGAATGCACCTGTTTCTGCGTTGTATAAGTGCACGCATTCAAGGTGATTTTGTTGATTTGAACTTGCGGTACCGTAGATGAGCAAAGCTTCTCCTTGTCTATGATAAAGTTTGTTAGTTCGAGTTCTTCAATGATATCGAAAACTGAGAAGAAAAGTGATACTTGGGAGAAACTGAATGGAATAGACCAACCATTCTGGGCACTTATTTTCAAGTGTTGTAAGGTTCGAGTCGGTTTCGATTTCTTCCACGACAGAGTAGTGGACCTGGGAGTTACATATACGTCTTGTGGAAACTCGAATCCTGGAGAAACCTCGGAAATTTCCACTGCCTTGAGACCGAAATCTTCTTTCAACAAGTATCGTAGGCCACTGACAAACTCGCTATACATGTCACGGTTCAGGCGAGCATGGACGCTTTCCACGTTGTAGCTACCGCCTATATTTGTTGAGTAGTTTTCTGATTTCTCCATAGGGGCTTTATAAACTTAATCAGTTGTATAAGGTTGATCTGGGTACTTGAATCGTTCAAACCTAATTTCTTAGTTAGGGAGGAGTTATGGCCTGGTAGATGATAGCCAACGAACTTTCGGAACCTGGTGGCCGAGAAAACCACGTCACGGTACAAGAAGAATTTGTTTACTATTGTTCTGAGTCGAGAACATGTTCTGGTCAATGCTAAAAGTGCCTTTATATCTCGCTCGAGGTATGATATTATCTCGATGAGAACCTCGTAAGGTAATGAAAGAAAGTGCAGTGGAGGATAGTCCACTATTTTTGTCTTTGAGAAGAGTTTCTTGCGTCCGATCAACTGGTATTTCCTCATTTTATTTTGTCATTGATATGGTTAAATGACCAATTCGCAGCTCCCATTTCACGTGTGGAGCGGCTGGGGAAGTTTGCGAAGCCTGGAGGTGCGGCGGCACTTTTCGAGGCATCTCTAAATTGAGAGTCTAAATTGAGTGCGCGACTCGCTAAACTTAGTGTAAATTATAATAATGGCAGAGGACCAGAGGAAGCTCTTGGAGCAGCTTATGGGAAAAGATGCCATGATATCTCCCATAGTGCGTCGACGGGAGCCTGATTTGACAAGTCATAGAGTTTGCAAGAGCTTTCTTGTAGGAGTATGTCCTCATGATTTATTTGTGGGAACCAAGCAAGACCTTGGAAAATGTCCTCAGCTTCACCTTGAAAAGCACAAAATGGAATATGAGTATCGCAAAAAGCGAGGCGAGAAGTTCCCCGAATTTGAGTACGAGTATTTTAGGCATCTTCAAAAATACATCAATGAGCTCGATCGCAACACAGAAATAGCATTAAGACGATTGGAACACACTCCAGAAGAAAAGGCAAAGATCGCCGAGGTTACCAAGGAACTAGAGAACCTCGATATACGTATTGGTCTTTTGACGCAAGAAATCGATTGTTTGGTTCAAAATGGTGAGATCAATATGGGTTTACAAGAAACAGTCCAACTCAACGAACTATGTAAAAAAAGAGAAGAAGTGGCTGAATCGGCCCGTCATATAGCCGAAAATATGGGGCAGTCCGCTCAGCAGAAACTTCAGGTATGTGAGGGATGTGGTGCATACTTGTCGAGACTCGATAGCGACCGACGGCTAGCCGACCATTTCATTGGAAAAACTCATTTGGGATACGTCCAGATGAGAGCTGCATACGACGAATTACGGGATAGAAGACGGAGGGCTGTATAACGAATTACGACGAAAGCATAGAATACAGAAAAAGTAGTGAATTGAGCATATGACTTCTGGGAGTATTTGGTGAAGCTATTTTCTTGTTCAAGATCTTTTAAGCTATCTTCTTCTTTGAAACGTATCCGAGAGCATTCAAACGCTCCGACAAGATTGGGTGAGAGTGGTGGTACGAGGAGTACAACCAGTCTGCGTCCATAGTAGACAAATTCTCACTAAGCATCTTGATAAGTGCAACCGACAATTTATCGGAATAGCCTTGTTCTTTGGCAAAAGCGTCTGCCTCATATTCGTTTTTTCTGGAGAGCAAGTTCTGAGCAAACTTCATAACGCTTTCAACTGGTTCGAAGATATCGTTGAACAACATGAACCCAATCATAGCTGGTTGGGTAGAGGTGAATCCGAACGACGAGTACAACGAATGGTTGTTGATAAACGCCGAGAACATCGAAAAAACGAAGAACATGTGTGCTTGAATGTAGGTCAACATTTGTACCAAATGCGAGAGTTTCCAGTGGCCGATTTCGTGGGCAACAACAGCTACAGTTTCTTCAACACTTGACTGTTCAATCAAGGTGTCATAAAGAACAATCTGCTTGCTCCAAGGCAAGCCAGTAAAGTAGGCATTGGAGTGGGACGAACGCTTGGAACCGTCAATGACATAAAGCTTGTTCAATGGGAATTTTTGTTGTGCCGCAAGATTCTCAATGGCTGTCTTCAACTCGCCGTCTTCAAGAGGAGTAAACTTGTTGAAAAGGGGCTGGATCAAGATGGGGAAGATGGTCATTCCAATCAATTGAAGAGCCAAGACAAACACACACATATAAACGATGAACGATTCACCGAAATGGTCGAGAATCTTCAAAAAGCCAGCAAGGATAGGGGTGACAAACACAATCCGCAATGCTGCAGATTTCAACGTGTCTATAATGAACAATTTTTTGGTCAACTTGTTGAAACCAAATTTCTCTTCCAAGACAAAATTGTAATAGTACGACGTAGGCAAGCCAACGATGTCCCCCACAATTGAGATAACATTCAAGAAGAAAAGCGATTGAGTAATCGTACCAGACATGAATTTGGGAAGTATGGAGGCTGACTTTTGCATCAAAGTTCCAGCAACGTTCCAGAAATAAGGCAACAAATCGTACTTGATCACAGCCAAATTTTGAGCCAACAGAATTGTCGATGTAATGAAACCAAATTTAGACTTGGCTCTTGAATATTCCTGGGACTTGTCGAACGTCTCTTGAGAAATCTCTGCCTTCAATGAGGGAGGAGGAGTGGCCTTTTTCAACACTTTGTATTGACGGTACAGAAGGTAGTTTTCAAACGCATATTGACCAATTGTAAACCCGATGATTATCGATTTCCAGTTAAGATTGGAGTTATCTAGAAACGAAAGCGTCTATGTTAGAGGTTTGAAGGTCTATAGCGGTGCTTTTGTATACTTACATTTGCCAACGAAAACATTTCTAAAGAATATGTGTCCAGAAATTGAAATTGAAATTTCGCGCGAAATGTGGAGAAGAACCAGCCAAAAGAGATGCGTGATAAACAACAGATATATTCTCTACATATCTACTTTTATGCCTAGTTCTCAGCAGCCAACTTCTCGGCCTTGGCAACGACATCTTCGATACCACCAACCATGTAGAAGGCGTTTTCTGGCAAGTGATCGTACTTACCTTCCAAGACTTCCTTGAAAGATCTGATAGTGTCCTCCAATCTGACCAACTTACCACTGATACCAGTGAAAACTTCGGCAACAGCAAATGGTTGAGACAAGAATCTCTCGATCTTACGGGCTCTCTCGACGGTCAACTTGTCAGCTTCCGACAATTCATCCATACCCAAAATGGCAATGATATCTTGCAAAGACTTGTAAGCTTGCAAGGTTTGTTGAACGTTAGAAGCAACCGAGTAGTGCTCCTCACCGACAACAGAGGCGTCCAACAATCTCGACTTGGAATCCAAAGGATCGACAGCTGGGTAAATACCCAACTCAGAGATACCTCTAGACAACACAGTGGTAGCATCCAAGTGAGCAAAAGTAGTAGCAGGAGCAGGATCGGTCAAATCATCGGCTGGCACGTAGACAGCTTGGACAGAGGTGACGGAACCCTTCTTGGTGGTGGTAATACGCTCTTGCAACAAACCCATATCGGTGGCCAAAGTAGGTTGGTAACCGACAGCCGAAGGAATACGACCCAACAAAGCCGACACTTCAGAACCAGCTTGAGTGAATCTGAAAATGTTGTCGACGAACAACAACACATCTTGACCCTCCTCATCTCTGAAGTATTCAGCGATGGTCAAACCGGTAAGGGCAACTCTGGCTCTAGCTCCTGGAGGTTCGTTCATTTGACCGAACACCAAGGCCACCTTGGATTCACCTTCCAAGTTGATGACACCAGTTTCCTTCATTTCACGGTACAAATCGTTACCTTCTCTGGTTCTCTCACCGACACCGGTGAACACAGAGAAACCACCATGAGCCTTGGCAATGTTGTTAATCAACTCTTGGATAAACACAGTCTTACCGACACCGGCACCACCGAACAATCCAATCTTACCACCTCTGGCGTATGGAGCCAACAAGTCGACAACCTTGATACCGGTTTCCAAAACTTCGGCAGAAGTGGATTGTTCGACGAACGATGGTGGTTCAGCGTGGATGGGCTTCTTTTGCTTGCACTCGATTGGTCCACGCTCGTCAATTGGTTCACCAATGACGTTAATGATACGACCCAAAGTACCACGACCAACAGGCACAGAGATAGGAGCACCAGTGTCAGTGACGCTGGCACCTCTAACCAAACCTTCAGTACCATCCATAGCAATGGTTCTGACGGTGTTTTCACCCAAATGCTGGGCAACTTCCAAAACCAAGTTTTGGTCACCGTTCTTAAGAGTCAAGGCGTTGAAAATAGCAGGAAGGTTACCGTCCTCGTAGTGGACATCCACAACGGCACCAATAACAGCTCTGAAGTTAGTATTGTCCAGTGAAAAATCAATTTGAAGAATTTTGATCCGGTGGCCACCGGTGATTGGCGGATGTCATTTGAGCTACACAATCGATTAACGACCCGCCAAAGTCGTTGGGGAGGATCAATTGACGGTACTGAACACGGTGGTATGCTCCTTTGACTCCAAAGTTGTCCGGTCATCAAGATATTTGAAGGGTATTACTTACCTAACTTTACCGCCAACAGGAGCAGCAGAAGCCAAGCCCCTGTTGAACATAACGTTCCTCTTGGCAGCGCTGAAGGCACTGCGGGAGGTTCCGGCAAACAATCTTGGAAGAACCATCGTTAAAAAAAACTTTGGTTTAAGATTCCTCTCGAATGAAAAGAAAATTCAATCCTGTCCTTATATGAACTTTTCGCTGTTCTGGCAACCGGGTCGCGAATGGGCGGCATTGGCCAATGAGAGCGCGAGAACAACACCCGACCACCGTTTCCGTCCCGCGCTGCTTTTCATTGGTGGAGCCGCGATTACCCGGCGCCGGCTCGCGGGAGTTTTGGTTGCAGATTGAGTGCATCGGCTGCAAATAGTGAAAGACTTTCGAAATGATTTTCGAAATGATTTTCTAAATGATTTTTCTAAATCAAATTTTCTGTAGTTGTACAAAGTCCATTTCCCTACCTCATTTAACTATTTAATAACATAGTAACGTCCACGCCGTTTCTTCTCTCAAGTCTTCTCTTCACTTGTTGGATCAAATCTTTCAGATCTTCAATTGAAGTTTCCACTACTAATTGTCCGTGTTTGGGCACTTCTTGTCCATACCGGTCATAACAGCATTGGAGGCACAATCTTACCCGATCTTGTTTGTCAAGAAGATCATTATTGGTTTTATGGTACATGCGAGCGATAGAATGGGCGGCCGCTTCCTTTCGTTGAAGTTGTTCTTTTTCCAATTTTTGAATACGACTAGACTTTCTTCGTTTGCCCAGGTGTTCCTCCTCGTCTCTGTGATCGTTCTGGTGTTCCTCAGTGTCTGACAAACGTCGCTTGATAATTATTTCTTGGGGTGATGCTTGTGGAGTAAGAAGCTGTCCTACAGATAATCTGGTAGACTCAAACCCTTCCTGTTTGATCTCTGGTGTGGTGAACAAAGCTGTGTTGTGGATCTGGCTCGATGACTTCTCGTCTACTCCCTCATGGATTTCATCCACCAGAACTGCTTCTTCCTTTTTGGGTTCTTCCTTTATGGGTTCTTCCTCTTTCTTCAGTTCCCTAGCTTTGTTGTCGAAATCAAAGTACTGATATCCAATGTGTGTTCTACAATTACCACACAACTCGTCATCTTCTGTTTCATCGTGAAAGACGCCGTTTTGCTCCTCTTCAAAGCTTCTCATAGTTTCATTTCGCATTGATTTTATACTTGAAACGCCTGCTTGTCGGAATATCTCCATCATGTGGAATTGTCTGCCAATAAAGTTTTCATAGCTGGATAATGCGGTTCGAACAAAGTCTTCTTCATGCAGAGCACTCTGGCAATAAGATTTAAGAACGTTTTCCACCAATTGGAAATGGTTAAACACATTTTCCTTTTTGATTTTTCTGTAGTCCTCGATCAGTTTCTCGCCGAATTCCAACCATTTGGATATTGTAAAGTTGACAGCTTCATTAAAATTGAAACCACTATTGAACCCGGCGTGGTATACACGAGGATATGTGATGACTATTTCGTTGGGTTGTTGCTCAACTTCAACACATCTTATACCGTTTTCGATTAATTTCATAGGAGAGATAAGGGTCACCAATTGGTGAAGAAGATCCGGCTGTCAGCTTAAACAAATCTGGTGCGGAATCTCTCATTAGTTGTTCGAACTTGTCTGCATCTTTGGACGGTATTCCGTACCATTTTTTGGTAGCACCAAAATGACAATAATTTGCCGATAGCGTATAATGGTCTTCGACATGCCAACAAAAGGTAGACAAAAGAGAACCGACGTAGATCCATGGCACCGTCATTCCTGAAATTGACCGGTTTACAAAGTTCAACAAGGAACCCTTGGCGAATGGAAGACGAGTGAGGTTCCAAGGATGCTTAACATACCTTTGCACATTCTCGTTATTCATATCCAAGCCGGGTGTATTCTCCATTGGAAACCCGCTTATATGCCCCGGCTTTAGGTGGTGGATATCGGCACCGTACTTGACTTCGAGGTCTGACTTTTCTATGTCCACAAATTCCCAAAACTTTTTTTCGATAATATCCAAAGTCAACGGTTCACCATTATTATACTCTTCGCAGAATTCCGCCTCAAATTCTTTGCACATATTGTAGAATTCTGCTAGTGAGTACTTGACGTCGGTCTCTTCTTCAAACCCATACTCTCCTGTGCCTACTAAGCACTTTTCACAGAACCACTCGCTCAGTGGTACTTCGGTCATTGGTGGATTTAAGCAAGACATATGGAACGAACTGTCACAGTTGTCACATAGTAGAGTTTCTGTGGGACGGCTGTTGTCGTCACATATCATACAGTTGTCGTTGTCTTCGTTTTCCTTGGAATCTGGAAAATACTGCTCGCTCGAATTCAAGAACAGAGCATACGACGCAATTTTGTCCTCATATTCATGTCGAAGAATATCGGGAGAATCCACTATTCCAAACTGCTGGCTCACGGCGTTCCATTTGTGTTCATCCATAGCCGCTCCAGAGCTTATTTTCTGTACTGCCTGGTACAAATCATAGTAATAAACCTTCTTTCGGTTGTGGTCTTTAGTGACAAATGAACTGCGTACCGGCCGCTGGTCAATCATTTTCAAGTACCGGTTGAGGTTATCCTTGAAAGAGCGTCTACTACGGAAGTGATACCCAAATCACTCAAAATTTGTAGCCTTGTGTGGAATTTGAAATCGTTGGAAAGTGAAAACTCAGGTTTCCACGTTTGTGGAGGCACCACTTTGACTATTCCAAAGTCATCGCCTAGCTTGGCTACGTCTGGGCGTGAGAGATACGCCACCGGGTCCTCGAACTCCTTTTCTGTGGGCCGTAAAATGGGACATGGCGTCAACAACGCCCGGTTGAAGGAATTTATCGACATGTTGGACTCCAGCAATAATGAGATTTCGGCCCGTTTTCGAGTCCTGGAAACTTGGGTGTAAACTATGTACGATCTTGTGGTGTTCTTGTGTGTTCTGGCTCACTTTCGTGGATATTTGTGGTGTGGTGGTTGTCTATTCGCAAGTCGTTGTGCCTTTCTGCTGCCGAAACCCAGCTAAGCGGGACGCACCTAATTAACGTCTGCTTATGTCAGCGAGATTCACTCTCGCCGTGAACTCCAATACTGAAAAGTACAGTGAACTCCATGTCAATCAAAGAAAACTATACGATCACCGTTTTGGGGTGTGGAGTCATGGGCACGGCCGTGGTGTCCGCCATCTTAAATGCAGAGTTTCTGCCATATCCTTCCAAGATTATTTGCTGTACTAGCCGTGAAGAGCTGGCCCTCAACTTGAAGAAGAAACTCAACCACGAAATCATTGAGGTGAGTTATGGTGCCGAAGCCAATTCTAAAGCCGCTAAGAAGGCCGATATAGTCATTTTGGCTTGTAAGCCCTACATGTACGAGACAGTATTAAGTCAAGCACGAATTAACCATGGCAGCTTATTGATCTCGTTATTGGCAGGTGTCACCACCAAGGAATTGCAAAAATATTCTATAAATGTAGCCAAGGTTATGACCAACACACCAGCCCAGTATGGTTGTGGGACTGCAATGGTGAGCTTTTCAGACCCGGAAGCCGAAGAAGAGTACGGTGATCTCGTGATGAAGTTGATCAATCCAGTTGGTTTGGCTATGAAGATTCCAGAAAAAAATATGGACGCTGCCACAGCCTTGGTGGGCTCGGGACCGGCGTTCTGTTTGTTGATGATGGAGTCATTGATAGACGGAGGAGTCAGAATGGGAATTCCTTTTTCCGTGGCTAAAGATGCCGCAGCCAAGGTGATGGAAGGAACAGCCAAGATGGTGCTTGAAACAGGTGATCACCCAGCCGCGCTCAAGAGCAAGGTGTGCACTCCAGGAGGTACCACCATTGGGGGTTTGTTGAAGTTGGAAGATGCTGGTGTTCGTGGAAGCATTGCGCGGGCTGTGGAAGAAGCTGCTAATATTTCTGCGTCGTTTGCAAAGAAGTAGGAGAAAGGAAAAAAGAAGAAAAGAAGGGAAGAAAAGAAGAAAAGAAAGAGAAGGTGTAGGAATTGCAAAAGAACTTTCAACTTTTTTAGAGACCACAGAAAAGTGTCAAGAACAGGATAGTGCAGATTAACGTAGAGTATGATCCAGAATACCGTAGAACTGTAATCCTCCAAAAGAGAAGATAAAGTAATTCCGTAAAGTCATTCTATTATAAAAACGCCAATTCAAATCTAGAAGTTCAGCCTTATGCCTAAGATCGACCATCAGCCATCATCCCTTGCTTACCTTCCTTCATTATGCTTCATGATTTTTACAGCATGTGTTTCTTGTAATATGTCATGATAGCGTGCATGTCGCTGGGTGTAAGCTCAATATTGGCAGCTTCAAGTGATGTCTTCAAATCGTTCAACGCAGCACGAATGTCACTCTGACCAAGTAACAGCATCATCTTGAATAATGAAGGAGATGGTCCTTTGTCGAGTCCTTTACTCGCTAGAAGTTTCTGGAAACGCTCTAAACTTTTACGAATGTCAGGATTCTGAAGGAAAGCTTCGGAAATTTGTGCCACTTTTTGGGCTTGTTCAGACGAAAGAATGTCATCTGTATTCAGACGAGAAGCAAGGCTGCGAGCTTGAAATCGAGTCAGGATACGCGCTGGTGCCACTACATGAGTTCTACACCTTTGAAGCGTCGCAAATACTCTCGCTCCTCGAAACATGTATGGTTGGAAGGTTGCTAACATGTCAAATTCGCAACAGTTGATTTGGGTGTGTGGTCACGTGACTGTGTTTTGGCGCCGCGCACGACCCGCGCCAACGTTTCGAAATTCGAAACCCCGACTTGACTTTTCAGTAATCATCACCATGTCTGCCGAAGGCCAAGAAGAATTATTGGACTATTCCGACTCCGAGGAAATCGCAGTTCCATCCAACGCCCCAGAGGCTGGCGCCGATGGCGCTGACAAGGATGCCGATAAAAAAGGCTCCTACGTCGGTATTCACGCGACCGGTTTTAGAGATTTTTTGTTGAAACCGGAATTGTTGAGAGCCATTGGTGACTGTGGATTTGAGCACCCTTCTGAAGGTTCGTATCCCGTGTCCAAAAGAGTGGAAATGAAGGCAGCAATTGCAACTTAGAGCGGTGTCTGACCTGCGAACGAAGACGACCAGCCATAATGAAGTCTATGAAACCCTATTGAAAGCTTTAAACAACATTGTAATTTGTTTGTTTGCTTGTGCATCCTTTTTGCATTAATGTTATCCTTTTGGTTAATTTTTACC
Source organism: Callitettix versicolor (assembly GCA_022606455.1). Taxonomy (NCBI): domain Eukaryota; kingdom Metazoa; phylum Arthropoda; class Insecta; order Hemiptera; family Cercopidae; genus Callitettix; species Callitettix versicolor. The sequence continues at coordinate 476,742 of JAJIZJ010000861.1, forward strand.
ACCATATTGGATATTTCACTTCATCGCATCGCAAGCGATAACTATTGTCATTCAGTTACCATCACAATTGCTCAAACAGTGCAGTGGTGCTGTCTTCATATCTCCATTCTTAAATTGCATTGCAATGTCATTGCATTTCGTTCCAACTAACCCAGTCCAGCAAGTTTGTATTCCCCAGTCCATCTTGGGTACTGACGTTCTCTGTCAAGCCAAGTCCGGTTTGGGTAAAACAGCTGTTTTTGTTCTCTCCACTTTGCAACAGTTAGATCCTGTTCCTGGTGAGATCACCACCTTGGTCATCTGTCACACCAGAGAATTGGCCTACCAAATCAGAAATGAGTACGCTCGTTTCTCCAAGTACATGCCAGACGTCAAGACCGAGGTGTTCTACGGTGGTATTCCAATTGCCAAAGATATTGAAAAATTGAAAAACAAAGACACTTGTCCCCACATTGTTGTGGCTACTCCAGGTAGATTACACGCCTTGGTTGAAGAAAAGGCTATCCGTTTGAACAATGTCAAGTCGTTTGTTATCGATGAGTGTGACAAGGTGTTGGAAGCTATTGATATGAGAAGAGATGTTCAAGATATCTTCCGTAACACTCCTCACCAAAAGCAAGTAATGATGTTCTCTGCTACCTTGTCGCAAGAAATCCGTCCTGTTTGTAAGAAATTCATGCAGAACCCATTGGAAATCTACGTTGATGACGAGGCCAAGTTGACGTTGCACGGATTGCAACAATACTACCTCAAGTTGGACGAGAAAGAAAAGAACCGTAAATTGGCAGACTTGTTGGATTCGTTGGAGTTCAACCAAGTGATCATCTTTGTCAAGTCGACCCTGAGAGCCAACGAGTTGAACAAGTTGTTGGTGGCCTCGAACTTTCCGTCGATTGCCGTTCACTCGGCTATGCCACAAGAGGAGAGAATCGCCAGATACAAGTCTTTCAAGGAGTTCAACAAGCGTATTTGTGTGTCTACCGATGTGTTCGGTAGAGGTATCGATATCGAGAGAATCAACTTGGCTATTAATTACGACTTGCCAAACGAAGCCGACCAATACTTACACAGAGTTGGTAGAGCCGGTAGATTCGGTACCAAGGGTTTGGCTATTTCGTTCGTTGGTTCCAAAGAAGATGAAGAAGTGTTGGAGAAGATTCAATCGAGATTCGATGTTAAGATCACCGAGTTTCCTGAGGAGGGTGTTGATTCATCCACCTATATGAACACCTAAAAGTATCTAGATGAATGTATTAGTTGTAACATCTACACACCGAGTCAATGATAGAAAACACACTAGATAAGTCTTTCTTGGGAACGAGAAACCATTCCACATGAATACTATAGTTAGAGCCAGATTTGGCGCATCCCTCGCATCGCATATTTCCCCTTCCGTATTTTTTATGTAGAAGAGTATGAATCTGAGATTCTGCTTGCTGGGCCGATTTGGAGCACCAAAACCCGTCGTTTTGTCTTTCAAACGTTTTGTAGGTGGGCTTGGAAAGTGAGAGATTTCGAAATCTATCAACCAAGCTCTTCTTGATTTTAGCACCTGGAACCAAGCAGGTTAGCTTATGTTGGCATTTCAGTTCCCATTGGCTCAAACGCCCACGAACCGTTCCTGTGGTCATACCGACCTTGATAAACATGTGCTTCAGCTTTCGTGCGTCGAAGGCTAACCATTTGGTCTTCTCGTGAGTTGCGGTTCCAGGAAGATTTTGAACTACAAGAGAGTTGTTAGTGCCGTTTAGCAAACTTGTCACAGTGTAGACGTATATATATCCAGGTTTGTCTTTTGTAGGAGATGGTGATCTAGAGGGACTAGAATTCTTTGTGTGCTTGATTGGGCTAGGAGGTAGGTGACTGGAAAGTTTCTTCAATGGCGCATGGTAGTGGCAGAAACCATCGATGGTGTTGAGCTTGCATCGCTCGCCTTTTTTTGTGGTTCCCTTACACTGAATGGTGATACAATGGAAGAGCCTGTCTATATGTAGTCCATCGCTGTTTACTTCGGAGTGCGACTTATTGCGCAGTCAAAGTGTGCATAAATTGGTTGCAAAACTTGCATTGACACGTACATAAAGCTATAATCATGCATTGACACATGAATGAGATTGACGCATAACTTGCATAGTCATACATGATACATTTTGACATGTTTTTCAGCTCCACATAATAACTGCAACCCCCAAATTCGAACTATGCCACAAAATCCAACATCCTACTGCATGCGGTTTCGCTGTTAGCGCCCCACATGACATGACGACATCAACTTACTATGTAAGCTGGCGTTTAGCTAGTGTTTCCACATTGCTTGTTAACATGCCATTACACTTCGACACACTTCAATTGCACGCTGGTCAACTGGTGGAGCAACCACATCGCTCCAGAGCACCTCCCATTCATGCTACCACCTCGTACGTCTTCAATGATTCGGAACATGGAGCCAATCTTTTTGGTCTTAAAGAGCCCGGTATGATATACTCCAGAATCATGAATCCTACCAATGGGGTTTTTGAGGAGCGTATGGCTGCTCTTGAGGGAGGAATTGGTGCTCTTGCGGTATCTTCTGGTCAGGCAGCTCAATTTATTACTGTAGCTGGATTGGCTCATGCTGGAGACAATATTGTTTCTACATCATATTTGTATGGTGGAACCTACAACCAATTCAAGGTTGCGTTCAAGAGACTTGGAATTGAGACCCGGTTTGTCAATGGTGACAAGCCTGAGGACTTTGAGCATCTCATTGATGATCGTACCAAAGCGGTTTACATTGAAAGTATTGGAAACCCAAAGTATAATGTTCCCGATTTCGAGAAAATCGTCTCAATTGCTCACGCTAAAGGAGTCCCTGTTGTAGTGGATAACACTTTTGGTGCTGGTGGGTTCTTGGTTCGTCCAATTGACCATGGCGTAGATATCGTTGTGCACTCTGCTACCAAGTGGATTGGAGGACATGGAACCACCATTGGAGGTGTTATCATTGACTCTGGAAAGTTCCCATGGACGGAATACCCTGAAAAGTTTCCTCAATTTTCCAAGCCTTCTGAGGGCTACCATGGACTTATTCTCAGCGAGGCTTTAGGAAACGCTGCTTTTATTGGACATGCTCGTATTGAGTTGTTGCGTGATTTGGGTCCTGCCTTAAACCCATTTGGTCTGTTCTTGTTGCTTCAAGGTTTGGAAACATTGTCTTTGAGAGTGGAGCGCCAATCACAGAACGCATTGAAATTGGCTAAGTATTTGGAAAGCTCTCCTCATGTCAGTTGGGTTTCTTACTTGGGACTTCCTTCTCATGAAAGCTATGAACTCGGCAAGAAATACTTGAACACAGAACATGCTGGAGGTATGTTGTCGTTTGGTGTCAAACCAATCGATTCTGGTGACAAATCTCCATTCAAAGAGGCCGGTCCAAGAGTTGTGGACCAACTTAAGATCGCCTCTAATTTGGCTAATGTTGGTGACTCCAAGACTTTGGTCATTGCTCCTTATTACACCACCCATGAGCAGCTCAGTGAAGAAGAAAAGGTGGCTTCTGGTGTCACCAAGGACCTCATCAGAGTGTCGGTTGGTACTGAGCACATTGACGACTTGATTCAGGACTTTGAGCAAGCTTTCGGCGAGGTGTACAAGTAAGGGAGATAACCAGGTAGTGGAGAAGTAGTGGAGAATGTACTGTTTTGAATGAATGTTAATTAGCGGTGATAATTAAAGTAGATCAGTCTGGTACCAGGACATAATTCAATTAACGGAGATGTACTTGGTTGGCATGTAGATTCAATAAAGGAAGCTCAACTGTTAAACTAGTATAGTCTATTAGTCTATTAGTCTATTAGTCTATTAGTCTATTAGTCTACAAGTATCCGATTAAAATATATTAGTTCATTATTATGGGTATTACTCTTTCTTTCGAAGAGTTATGACAAAGTAAAGCACAGCGGCTGAAAACACAAATCTAAAAGTGTTAATGGTCCAGGATCCAGATCCGGTGGTAACTTGTGCTACCTCAAGGTTACGGCCAAGTTTATGTACTCTGTGCAAGTAGTATATGAGTCCTGCGACCATATATGTTTGGACTGCAAACTGGATGAATGCCATAACCAAGATAGGAGTTCTGTGGTGTTTTTGAACTGAGTCGGTGAAGCGACCAGGAAAATAAACCGCCATGACTACAAATGCAAACAATATAGTTGCAAAACCAGAAACATAGGTGCTCGCATATGAGAGCCAAGCCTGCTGTTTGGCAAAACTTTGCATGGTTCTCGCCGAGTGAAAAGCCTTTAATTGGGCCATATGAGCGTCTTCCTTGATATCTTCTCCTTTGACATAGTGCTGGTTCTTCAGCTGCCACATGGCGCCAAAAGCAACCGAAGCCTTTTGGAAAGTCGCAACCAAAGTTTTCGCAACTTTGGAACCGTCGTGAGCTTTGGAAACATTTCCCAATTGGAGCCCAATATCTTCCACCAAACACGACAAGATGTCAAGACCCTCTGCTGGTAAGCAGGCACGGCTGTGGTCTATATCGCTTTCCCGGCAAAAACCATTATATGAGAAACGGAAGGTATAATTGTTAGTGAAGGTGTCAACGGTTTCAGTGAACTCAGACATTGAAATATGCTCAGTTTCTTCATTTTCGATGTCCTCCGCCGAGGGGTGCACTGCCAAGTCCTTTGCCAAGTACGTTGCTAACCTTAGACCAGCCCTTGCTTGGTCCAAAAGTTTTCTGCCTTCTTCTGACGTCTCTTGAATCTTAACAGAAACCTCTGGTAAGCACCACCCGTCCAGCTCCACACAAGATTGTGAAGCTATCAGACTGAAAATGGTCAATAGTAACGAAATAATGAGGATTCCAACAGAAATAGCCCGAAATCTGGGGTTCAGTCTTTGGCGAGATATTCTGGCTGCAACATGGTCTCGACGGTAAGAGAGAAGTTTTTCTTCTATTTCATCTGACTCCGGCTCAAAGTCCATACTATCGCGAAGAAACTGCGATTCCATGTTGTTAGATTTGGAAAACATAACTAGACCCGTGTGTAAAAAGCCAGTTTATAAAACTAGCTTCGACTTCCTAATTAGTGCTGATGAAAATAACCTTTCCTAATTAGGCAAGTTTTCTCCAACGGGCATGCACAGAACAAAGACAAATGTCAGGTTATGTGCAGTTTGCAAAGTTGCAACTCCGCCTTCCCAGTAAATAGAGAATTGTACGCCAAATACTTGAATTTTGTTCCTACAGCTCTTGCTCATAATAAATTATTTGTGACAGTTCACATTCTTTCATATAATAGATTCCTCCTATATCCTGGCTAAGCCATTTTGTTGATAAAGTTGTTGTGGTCCAAAAAGTGAATTTCGTCTTCGTTGAGAAACGAGCTTGCGTCATTTTCATTACTCAATAGCATGGCGTTGTTCAGTGTTGCCAGGACATTTCGATCATGGTTTGAGTGAGAAAACTCAGGGTATCTTTGTCTGTTCTGGTAACCGTCATAGGTCTCTTCTCTATAATGATGCGAACTCTGATCGTCATTTTCTATTAGCGAAGCAGCATCGAAAGGGTCCTCGGTTACCGTTGTGAAAGTTGGTTGAGTTTTCTTGTTGCTCGTCTTGCGGTTTAGATGTCTAACAGACACACTTCTGGAAAGTGACTCACCTAATTTACGGAGCTCTTCCTCAGTGGTGAATGTGGGTTGTCGTTCAACAAGCCTCGTGGCCGTCTCCATATCTGGTGATTCTTTACGTTCGTCATTGATATCGTCAGTCACATATGCCTCATTCAAAAGTGGATTAGAAGCACTGCGCAACCGGCCCCGATTTTCATTTGCATTATGAGTGGTTCTTCTGTGGTGTCGAGGAATCCCCGCTTCAAAGTCGTCATCAATGTCTTCAGGTGGGTTTGCACACCACAAGGGAAGAGTCCACGATGCCATGGATAAGAGGGCAAAAATACAGGAAGCCCACAATAATGAGAACCATGCTTTACCTAAATGGAACGTTACCCCAAAATCGTTGAGAGACTTCAGAACTTCCAGCTTTACCTCGACCAAGATTTGTGTTAACAACCCAACTCCAATAGCCATTGCGAGGAAGCTAGCCATCGACAAGAGCGCAAGGAAATTCATCATAAACATTTGCTGTTTTTTGACTTTGGGATTGTCACCGCGATCGAGATAGACAAAGTAGGTGAGTATGAGTAGTACAGCTTGAGATGCTGCTGCAAAGAAAAGTGCACCAGGGACTTTTTTGTATTTGGATTCCCTTTTCGCAGTAGCTTTCTGGTACGAATTGTCATCAAAACTGCTGGATTGGTATGCATACGCCAAGATACTTTGAAGACCAATATCAGCTAATTCTTGACGGTAGTCAAACACATATTCTTTGGCGTCGCTCGAGCACGATATCACATCATTATGCTTGTTATATTTCATCTTCCCATCCTTTTCGTGCACTTTGGTTATATTATAGTTGCCATAGCACCATCTCCACATGGAAGTGAAGGTGTATTGAGGAGCATTCGCCACTTGCTCTTCGGCATAATTTGTAAGTACAGTAATTTCTGAATTGGTGAGTGACGAATCCATAGGATACACACCAGCGCTGCTTTCCTGCTCCAAAATCGAGGGTGATAACGACACAAGTGTCCTTAACGACTTGTAGAGCCCATAAGAAACGTCCAAATGGGCACAATTTATTCGGGAAATGTAGATTTTATGAGACAACAATGAGCCAACAAGGGCAGCAATAATCAACACAATAACGGTAAACGACGTGAACAAACGTGTCACCTGAAGACCCCTCTCTCTGGCCGAAAGATTGTGCGATAATTTGAGCAAGTTCTTTGGCTGCATTGAGGTTAATGACGGCAATGATGAAACTCACGATTGTAATGAATGTAAAAATGGATGTGAAAATTATATTAGTGAACCCAAAATAAAGTTGGTATTAGCAAACCGAGCGCTTGTGATAGCCGCTACTCTCGGCTTGTGGAGCAAAAAATGGTGCAAAGGAGGTGTGGGTGGTACAAGTAGAAAATGAAAATGTTGATAAAACTCCCCCTTCGCAACAGAAGTGATTTGATGTGATGCTTATATACAGGTATTGAGTGATCTACAGCGGTGAAGCAAAATATAATAAGGGCCATTATCTAAATAGCAAGAAGTAAAAAAGCTAAAAATCCTCGTTGAATGCCAACTCGCCGTACCGTTGCTGATAAGTCCCCAAATCTGGCGCCTCCTCTGGCTTTCGTTTACGATTTTCGACTTCGCCAATCACTTGCAACTTTGGTTGGAGCGCCTCAAATTTGGTCTCCCACCCGGATAAACTGGAACTGGAGTCTACAGTGGATCCTGCACCCATTAAGGAGGGCGGCTGGCTAATATGGGAGGGCAAAGGTACTCTTTCGTATGATTGGAGGTGGCCATCTAGACCATAGTTGTGACCAGTATATTCATTTCCAGTTCGATATCCTTCGGAAACCGCTTTTCTGATACGCATTCCTAGCATTGCGAGCTCTTCCGACGTGGCATCGCGCACGGGTGGTTGCTCTCTGGTTCTCCGTTTCGTTTCCATGAGGAGCTGGTGCGAAAATGAATCAATTGATTGAAATGGAGTTGGTGTCTGGGTGTGAAATGTTAGCTAGAAGTCTGGGAAAGACGTAAGTATCTCGACCAAAACCGGTTTGCGAGATTTATTTGAGGTACTGGAGGTATGCTGTAGCTCGTACTTCTTTCAGTTTTTGTGCGTTTTCGTGTGAGTGACTTTTTTGGTCCCAAAACGTATTCCTCTAACGGCACCCTCTGTCGCGTTCTCCTTCCCCCATCGGCTTCTCCTGCCTATAGAGTCCGAATCGTCTCCGTGTCTGTGCGGCAACTGTCGCCGACAAGATATATATAATCTGGGGTCATATCCACGTTTCTGCAACCATGAATTTTTCCGTTTCTTCGGCCACTGCCGTTCAATACGAGCAAGAATACTCCGCCCACAACTACCATCCATTGCCTGTAGTGTTCACAAAGGCTAAGGGTGCCCATGTATGGGATCCAGAAGGCAAAGAATATCTCGATTTTTTGTCGGCTTATTCGGCCGTAAACCAGGGCCATTGTCACCCCAAAATCGTGGAGGCGTTGGTGGACCAGGCTTCCAAGTTGACATTGTGCTCGCGTGCATTTTCATCGGATGTTTTTGGTGTTTTTGCCAAATACATTACCGAGTACTTCAAGTACGAGATGGTGCTTCCAATGAACACCGGTGTTGAAGCTGTGGAAACCGGTCTTAAATTGGCAAGAAGATGGGGATATGTCAAGAAGGGCATTCCTGAGGGCGAGGCTATCATTTTGTCTGCATCAAATAACTTTCATGGCAGAAGTTTGGGAGTTATTTCCATGTCCACCGACCCGGATGCAACCACCAATTTCGGCCCATATTTGGCTGGAGTTGGTCCTCAGATTCCTGGAGAGCCCAAGGGAACGTTTATCCGCTATGGTGTCATCGAAGATGTAGAAAAGGCATTCAAAAATGCCGGCGACAAAATTGCAGCCATTCTTTTGGAACCCATTCAAGGTGAGGCTGGTATCGTGGTTCCTCCTCCTGACTATTTCACCAAGGTCCAGGCATTGTGCAAGGAACACAACGTTCTTCTCATCTGTGACGAAATTCAAACCGGTATTGCCAGAACCGGAAAATTGTTGTGCTACGAACACTACCCCAAAGTTAGACCAGATGTGGTTTTGTTAGGTAAAGCCATTTCCGGTGGTGTATTTCCAGTTTCCGCTGTGCTCTCCTCGAAGGATATCATGTTGTGCTTGGAACCAGGCTCGCACGGCTCGACTTACGGGGGAAACCCACTCGCCTGTCGTGTAGCCATTGCTGCTTTACAGGTGGTTCAGGATGAAAATTTGGTGGAAAGAGCCAACAAACTTGGCAGCTTATTGCGCTCCAAGTTGGAAGAGTTGAAGGAACAATCCAATGGCATGATATCCGAAGTGAGAGGAAAGGGTTTGTTGACTGCCATTGTCATCGATGACTCGAAAACCAACGGCAGATCGGCATGGGATCTTTGCTTGTTGATGAAAGACCACGGCGTGTTGGCTAAACCCACCCATGATCATATCATCAGATTGGCTCCTCCATTGGTGATTTCCGAAGAAGACTTGTTGAAGGGTGTGGAGTCGATCAGAGAGAGTTTGAAGACCCTTCCTACCGCTCCAAAGGCAGCTCATTAATTTATGCCACTAAAAGTACCTACATCATGATTAATATGTTACATAAATGCAAATCTCAGTCTTTATTCCTCCTCGTCGTCTCTATCTCTCTTGTCGCGAATGCGTCCTAATGCTGCTAGTCTCCGCTGTCTTTCAACGTTGGACTCCTGGAGAATCTCGTCCTCTTCTGAGTCTACCGAAGCATCATCATCCTCTGAGTCATGGTCATAATCGTCATGGTCTTCGTCCTCATCCGTAGCTTCGGCCACCGCAGGTGGTGGCAGCCGTTTTCTTTGGATCGCAGCTTGCCCCTTTAGTTGTCCTGGTCCCTTCTTCTTGGTGAAAATATCCACCAATTGGTTCTCTATCTTTGTCTCGAGCTTGGGATCTTTAAGTGGAGAGTTTGGCTTGGTCGAATCATGAACCTGCGTCAACACAGGTTCCGGTCCACTGGTTGAACCCTGTCTAGATCTGATTCCCACCTTGGATAATGCTCTGTTCATAAGCGACCCTGACCTTTCCCTGTTGGTAGAATGCTTGTTGACTCTGTATCGGCGAACGATATCACCATCTTCGTTCTCTATAATGATCAAATTGTCAACTTGATGAGCATACACCTTTCGCTGAGCAGGATCGCCTTTTTTGTAAAAAGCTCTTCTTCTGCTTGGAACCTTACTCAATCTCTCCTCAAGAGTCTGTGTTCGAGATTGGTTAGAACTATTCGATGCTGTGGAATATTGGGTCATTTGACGACGAAGTGACTCAGCTGAATGAATAGACATGTTATCCTCTCCACGAGCTGCTTTGGCGATGGCTTTATTGCCCTTCATTGGTAAAGTCTCTACAACCTCACCATTCTCATCCTCGATAACAATCTTGTTACCTTCCTGATATGCAACAGTAGCAACGCTCTGCTTGCGTTCAGTAGTACGATGTTCCACCTTGTCTGCTTCGGCGTCTTGCTGTGAACCATGTGGAACAGCTATCGCGATCTTTTCGCCAGTGTTCTCAACTTCTAAAGAAGGTACTGAATCATTGTCTTTTTCGTCGATTCCAGTTTGCGGAGATTCCGTTACAGGTGAATTCAGAGACTCTTCCAGAACAGGTATCGATTCGTCGGGAGGAGCGTTTGATGTACTTCTGCCAAGCTGAAGAAATTCAGTATGAGGTCTCTGTCTCTGGTTTGTAGATTCAGCGTCGCTCTCAGAATTAGCCATTGACAATGTCTTCTTGAGATTCGATGCAGCTCCTCTACGCTTTTTCTTATGCCGCTTCCGTTTAGCACCTCCAGCGGGTCTCACCTTGACTCCGCTAGTTTCAATGGTGTTTGAACGCTCCATTTCTTCATCGCCTGGAACGGCAGTGTCGATTCTATGAAGAGAAAACGAAGTTGAAGCCTTGTCCAACTTCTGTAAACGGTTCATCCAGGATGGACCCTGGTCCTGGTGCTTGTAGCAGTGAAAGTCATGGTGATTGCCATTCGGTTCAACCGTTTTCCTAATGTCAAAACGGCAACCGACGAACCATGAACAATAATAGAAACGATCACCACAAAGCAAATTACTGGCCAAATGATCTCGAGTAACTGATAGTGCGGATGTGTGGGAGACAAGTCACTCAAATCCATTGGGGTTTCTTCATGAGTGTAGTGGGCTTCGACATCACCACGAGCAAGAATAGCTGCAAAAATAGCCCCGACTCCAATAGGACCAAAATGGCCACAGAACAAGGCTTCTCTCCATGTTTTCACGTCTGGAGTGAAAGGTTTAAGAGCCAAGACTGCTGGCACTCGTCTTAAGAAAATGATGACAATAGCCAAAACCACTAGTCTCCATGCGTTGAGTCCTATGTCGGCGTTATTGAACTGCGGCCATGGGATAATGGCACCAAAATAGACAAAAAACGCCAAGTTGATAATCAAATCAATGACGGTGGAGACATGAGACTCTTCAGTTTTTTTAGCAAACTCCCCATTCCAGCCAAAGGCAGTTCCGGCCGCAAACGACACAAGCAAGTCATCGACTCCCAACATCGAGCCAAGGCCGGCCGAGTTGAAGGCGATAAAGACGAAAAAAGCCAAGAAAGATTCTCTATCAATTAAGCTTTTTTTCTCTGCAAATGCCACCGCTCTTTTCAATGTGAATCCGATGGTGACACCGAGAATGACCCCAAAAAAACACTCGTAGAGAATGGTGAGGGTGATCCAATCCTTGACAATACGTCCTGCTTGTCCCGGATACAACGTCAAGTTGAGAGACAAAAATATAAAGGGAAAAGCCATACCATCATTGCAGCCAGATTCGGCAGTCAACAAGTTACGCAAGTGTCCAGGGACACGCTCGGCAAACTTACCCTTACCCACGACGGCAGCAGCCAACACCGGGTCGGTGGCGGTCACACAAGCACTCACCAAAAGTGCCGAAGGAAAGTTGAGATGGGGAATCAAAGCCCATACAAAAAGCCCCACCACGAGCCATCCGAACGTCATTACGGGAAGCAAGAAAATAGCCACAGATACCCAGTGTTTCTTCATATACTTCCGTGGCAATTCCACGGCCACGGCCACGATTTGAACACACAAGACAATTCTACTAATTTCAAGCGTAATCTTGTCGGTATTACCCCAAGTGACCGGGTCAAACCATCCGAGACAATGAGGTCCCAAAATCAACCCAGCAATGGCGGCAACCGTCGCCTCACCGATATAGAGACGTTCCTTGACAAAAAGCGACAATAGCGAGAAGAACGTACTGAAGATCCCCACACACGCATAGGCGATGTGGGCCTGATCTATCTGGGTTAGTATTTATCTGAAAGAGATTCAGGGTATAACAGAAAAATGCGAGAGAAGGATAGAAATGTGGAGCAACTGTAGCAAAAAAAGTCTATCAGTCCATATTTGTAACTCTTGTTTGTAGCTCTTGTTTGTGTTGTTGAGTAGCTCAAAACGCTACTTTTTGTATCCAAGTTCCCCTGCTCTCTCCAAGTGTTTCTGAGCTCCCTCTGGTTATTTACATACCTCTAGCTGTGCCCATGCCATCAAACGGTTTGTATAGAATGTTTGTAGATAATGCCAAGAAGTTGCTTGGCATCCGCAAAGCCGCAGGAAGGAACTCTATTGTCTGCAGGAACGCGAGATGCAAGCCTGTCAAAGGTGCACAATTGAGAAACGATAGCGCGGCAGTTGCAACTATGACTGGGATGTGGGTTATTGGCTATGGGCTGCTTATCTTCAAGCCGCCGCCCCATTATGCATTTAGAGTCACCGGGTACCTCAAGGGATATATCAGGAGGTTTTGGCAAAGTTCTTCGGATCACAGAGGAACTCCAGAAGCTCCGGGCCGTGTCGTTACACTTGTTCAAAGAGCCGATTTGCAAGATTCTCGGTTCCATGACGATCTCCATATGTACGAGCTTCGTAGTGGAGAGCGTGTGAGAGAGGAGACGGATGTACAGTCGAAATCGGCCACTCCAGAGGTGCCAGTAGATGCCTCTAATATTGTAGATGTGGCTCACAAAGTGAGTCAATTGACCGATGAAGACTTGAAGTTGTGGGGATGTGCATACTACATTCCCCCTGAGCATGTGGCAGAGGTAAGGGAGTATTTGGATGTTCGGGAACAGGATGGGTATACTTTGCACAATATTCCATTTCATATAGTAAGCAGTCCTGATACGGACGAAGCGAAAGAAGTGCTCTCAGAAGTTCCCCAGACGAACGGCTACCATGTCATCACTTCATTTATTTATATTGGCACCATTGATAACGAATCTTTTGTGGGTCCCGAGCTGATTGCCGATACCGCATCCATTATCAAAACTAGCCGAGGTCCTTCGGGTCCTAATATCGAGTATTTAGAGAACTTGACAGTGGCAGTTAGAAACTTGGATGGGCACGGAAGGTCCCGAGATTACTACTTGGAAGATTTGTTGGCTGCATGTAAATAGACTGCAAATGTAAGATTCTGAAATTTCGCAAAATGAAGTAAAAAGAACCAAAAAAAATTAGTGCGCTACTTTAAGAATATTGTTTGTACGTAGCGATCGTTTCTTAATCTTCAATCTAATACAAAAAGTAACATCACCTTAATAACGGCTAGTCGTTGTGTGCTTTAGTAATTTTGCAAAAAAAAGAAATCTCCCGGGGGTGAGTCGAACACCCGATCTCAAGATTACTAGAAGTTACAGTCTCGCGCCTTAGCCAGCTTGGCCACCGAGAGGATTTCTGATTCGTTCTTCGACCAGACTGCCCTTCAATGTCTGATTAACCTTCCCTATGAATACTTATCTCATTCCTGACTCTAGTCTTCTACATCTCTCTTCGGCATATCTTCCTACTTAGTCTATAATACATTCGTCACTCTATTGAATTCTCGTAACCTGTTCTGCTGCATATGCTATTGCATTGGCCAAGTTATCGATCTCTTTCTGGACCTCTCCATATTGCTGTGAATAAGCGTTGTCCCGTACTTGAGGAAACGAATTCCAACTATGGTCTTTCTGTGCTTCCACTGGTGCTGCATAAGACACACCAAATAGAACGTTGCGGTAACCTGCTCGCTTTGGTTTGGTTTGACGCTGAATGAAATACTCGTTAAACCTGATGAGATTTTCATTCCACTTCCATCGATTCAAGGCAAGCATACTTGGCTCCATATCAGCACTCTCTTGCAAGTAGTTGGCCCACGCCTCGTACCACTTGTGGATAGCTCGTGCGGCGGATTCCAATATATTAATGGAATTTGCAAGACCTTCGTAATGGATTGTTGGTCTCGCCTTTTTACTTCCTGCCTCTATCATCTCGTTAATGTACCTTTCCATATCTTTCTTGTAATCCTCTACTCGAGCCACAAGGTTGAGGAAATTGAATGGTATGATAGGAGATTCTGCAAGTTCAAGCGCCACGAGTGAAAGAACTTCCACCAACTGTGCATGTTTCTCCATCTTAGGGTCTATCTCTGCCGACTCAAACCTTTCAAAGCTGTCGTAGCATGAATTCTCGGGGTATTTGTAACCTGTAAACCGAATTTCAACTGCTGGCATGTTGACAAAGTTGATGAACGGCAAATAATTGCGCAACCTTACCATCTCGTATGGAAACTTCTCGCCATGTTTGCTCCTGTAAACCTCTAGCAACGACTTTTTATCCAGTTGCTTCACTTTACTCAATGCTTGATTGATAACGTCTGACAAAAATGGGTGCGATTGTACCTGCAAATCGTTCCCAGCAATGGCATCACTAAGATCAATATAGGTATACCCTTGCTTCATCAACAGTTCCTTGGTGCTTTCCACCCATTCTGTGGAGCCTGCCAAGTTGTAGTTTGTAGCATCAAACAGCACAAAGTGTATCAGCCGCAGAGGAGACCACGACCACTGTCTTTGCAAAGCAGTGAAAACCTTCATCATTTCAATCAATACTACAGTGCCGGTATTAGCACCCATCGTTCCAAAACAGCCAGCGTCACGGCCCGCTCCAATGATAATCGCTTGCTGACTCTGTTCGCGACCTTCAATAGAACCTACAACATTCCAAATCTGGTGAATCATCCACTCATTGTCACCAACCAGAACACGAAGCAGACGATCTGAAGCTGAAGATTGAACTCCAGAATGATAATCGCCAAAGGAAGCACCGCTTTTCTCCAACCGTGCAAGAAGTTTTCTCCATCCAGATACGAGATGGGAATGGTGGGTATTTTGGGAGTGGTTTCTGATTTGAACCACGGTAAGCGGGTGACAAACCCATCTTGAGACGACCATCCCGGCGTAAGAACATCACCAGGACTGACACGAGCGAGTCCAACACCTTGTCGCTGAATCACATCGTCAACTTTTTCTGCATTTCCCTTTTTTCCGAGCTCGAATTGAGGAGTGATAAATACGACCGCTCTCACGCCGTGCTCGTGTGCCAACTGGACCTTGTTGGCTTCTGGAAAGTCTCCACCGTAGCGTATGAGCAAGATGGAGTCCTTGATCTGTATGTCGTTAGCTTTAAGCTTCTCAAAGTCACTTGGAGTGCCGTAGTTTGCATAATAGTAAGTGCCTTCTTGAGGGTCGTTAGTTGCCAAACTATTGGGGTTATAGGCGAGATAATGCATATCGTTATTGTGGAGTTCGTTAAGAGTAGCGGACCACGAACCATCTCCAAGGCTTACGTAGGTCTTCTTGGGGTCATGCTGAGGATAGTTGATGGAAGCCTGAAGTTCTTCAAGCAGAACATGGCGCAAGCCGTTGCTGTTCATGAGCGACTCAACGTAGCGGGCCAACGCGAGATCACCCCGGGTGCCGGCAATGTGGGGCATTGACGAGAGATACTCCAAATTTTCCTTCATTGAAGCGGTATTGATTTTGGACTTGATGGAGTCGCCAAGCATAACTCTGTCGAAAAGTTCATTTTGAGAAAAAGCCCCGCCACTTGAGCCATTCACACCGTCACGAGAACTATATCGTGACACGAAAAACATAATTATCATGATGGAAAACACATATAATAGACGATTGACCACCAAAGGGTTACCTATTTTTTGAACCGAAACCTCGTATTTCGAGTACAAAAACTTATAAAGTTCATATATCGGGTCTATGAGCCGGGATACAGGATGAACCACACGAGAACTGAAGCCATAAACGAATTTTTTTGTCATTAAAGACGCTCGTACCATAAAACTGTCACGCTCCACAGCTTCGTCTTCGATTTCAAACTGCTCAAAAATCGACGCCGAAACCTCCTGTGTATTTGCCAGTCCTCCATGGTCATCTATGTAGCCCGGAGGATCCACCGGCATACCTGGAAGATGCTGGTACGTCATAGGAAAGTTGGGGCTGTGATAGTTACCTCACAGAAAGCGCCCTCGGGAACCTAGGCTGTCGCGCACCGGTGCACCCACACTGGCTGCGGGCCCCCACGAGTTTCTCGCGTGCAACCGATTTGATGTACCATCCACCATGAGTGGCAATACCACAGAACTCAATAGGGGCTTGAAAACGGGAATCTGGCAGACACAGGAGGTGCTGGATCCAAGGCGTCTGGTTTAGATTCTCGAAACCGCAAAAAAAAGGGCCCCAAATCCAACAAATCCACGGCAGCAAAGCCGCCAAAAAGAGATATTTTTAATGATAACATATCGGATTTGGAACAACAGCTACGTAACGGAAAGCGTGTAAACGGCTCGTCAAAGAAAAACCAGATTTCTATCAACCATCTTCTCGATTTTCTGTCGTACCGGGACCTGGAAGAGTACCATATGAACAGGTCTCGTAAGCACACCAAGAAAGAAAGACGGCCCAGTAGACTGCACCAGTCTCTTCGAGGAATGGCTTTTGTTAACGTAAACTACAAATTCGTGGTCGATTGTAATGGAAACTACGCATCGCAGCAGATAGACCCCAATATTCCATTTGCACTCGAAGATATTTTCCAGATAATTGCTCACCGGGGCAACCAGTGTCCCATTTGCCTAACGGACGAACTTGTAGCACCCCGTATGTTGACTGCTTGTGGCCATATTTTGTGTCTTCGATGCCTTCTTCGCCTCTTGGAGAGTGAGCTTCCACAAGCCCAAAAGCGACAAGGTGCAGCTGTGGTTGAAAAGTACCGAGAATGCCCTTTGTGCTCATCGATAATACGCAAGAAAGAAGTCAAACCGGTGCGGATCTCCAGTGTGGACGAACGGTTCGAGATCCCCCAGGTTAACCAGGAAACCGTGCTCACTTTAATGTACCGACCTCACGCAAGCTTGGTGGCTCTACCGGTGTCCATGGAAGAACTACGCCCGTTGGTGGAGCCGTTTCCGTGGATCAACTCGGATCATGAGTTCGACTCGTATCTGAGAGTTTTCCGCGGTGGATCTGAGTACCTCGAAGAGATGTTTGCTGCCGAGAGAGCACAGATTACGGCTCTTCAAGAAGAGGAAAGGACTGCCTACGGTGAGGACATATTCACGCAAAGAGCATTAGATGATATAGACGCCCAGCTAGAGGCATGGAAAACTTTCAGAAGAGATAAGGCACCTGTGGTGCCCGAGAAGAAAACTATCGAGGTTGATCCAGAACCATTCAGATATTACCAGACAGGGTTTCATTCCAACACAATCTATGTCCTTTCTCCACTTGATATGAAGGTGCTAAGGACCTCTTACGGAAACTACTCTGCTATGCCCACTTCCATAGTGGCTCCGATCGAGACCATTCGATACGACGAACTTTCTCCGGAAACAGCTTTGACCAAGTTCAAATATCTTTCACATCTTCCTATAGGAACCACCATTGGGTTCATGGAATGTAACTGGCGGGGCAGCCCCTATGTCAACAGTGAAGCATGGACAATGTTCAAGAACGACTTAACGAAGAGATCACAATCGACAGCACGCAAGCTTCGCAAAGAGGAACAAGATCGAATCAGGGCATTAGATGAAGAAGAATTACGTACGCGAGCGTTCTACGAAAGGGAGAATGGCACCAACAGCGACGAAATGATGAGTCAATTCAAGGCTCTTGATGTGACTTATACGGACTTGCCAGTTCTTACATCTGAATCAATGGGCGATTCTGAGGAGTCAGATAGCGAGTACCGGTCGACACCGTGGGGCACAAAGATCCGCAAGTCTGAGTTGGAGGCAGCAATGGAGGAGCACGAGAGTTGGGAAGCCAACGAGATGATACGACGGGCACGAGAGGATATGAACAAAGAAAACGGGAAGAAGAAAAAGAAGAAAAGAATACTTTTGTCGTCGAATGCGTGGTAAGCGAAGAAGTAAGGAAAGTTCCACGGTTTAAGAGACTTGACTGTCTTCAATGTTGGTGAAAATGAAAACTCATCATGTACCTCCATTTTCAAAAGAATAAAAAAGAATAATCTTCAGTACGTGATAGAATACCATAAAGAGCTCACGACTCATCAAAATTGCTGCTCAATATACCACGGTGATTTCACCAGTTATAGATACATACAGTATACCGGCGCGGCTCAAAGTCGCACCAAAAATCTCAAACGTTGCAACTAGACTAACAATGTCAGCCATCAAAAAGACAAACCTAAAGTACGCAATTCCACCTATTTATCTTCAAAGCCATACTAACGCAGCTCGGTTGACCAATTACGAACTACCTGCGATGAGAATCTTGTCTTGTCAATGAGCGAAATGGGCTACTCCCAGTCGTTTCTTCTCACCGATACAAAGCTAGCCACCGGTCTTGTATCTGTAATGATTGCTGGACTCTTGTTCTATGTCGACAAGAAATACGGATTTGAGCGCACATTTAACGTAACAGTGATATCTGTTTGCATATATGGGCTTTTAAGCTTGTTCTACTACTACTTGACATATCATCCAAAGTACAAGAACAACAAATTTGTGGGATATTCTGACAACGGGGAAAAGATATCAATTGCTACGTGGACCCGCAAGCACACCCCGACTTACTTTGTACGTATAGAAGTGTCTAAAATTGAAGGGGAGGCATTGACATCCGAAACCAGCATCGAATTCACAAAGTTGTTTGATGGCTTTGGGTACTACAAACAAGAAGAAATGACCAAGTTTTTAAAATCTGAGGTGGAGAAATTGCAGAAGAAGAGTCTTTAATTCAACATGCTATTTATGTACTTCTCGATCGTAGTCGTAGCCTCGGGCAATTCCTCCTCTTCCTTCTTCAACAACGGCACCTTCTTCGTCGTCTACAAAATCACTACCAAGACCTGTCCACTCGCGGCTTTGCAAGTGCATGGCAGACGTCGATACGGTGCCCTTAATAGCTACGGTGTTGGAAAACCGCTCCACTAAACTATTATTCAGTGGCTCATTCTTCTCACCATTCATGGTAACTCTCAAGTGCTCAATTCTTCTGAGAGGTTTCGAAGTGCTTACAAACGTTCCCGTAACGGGATCGAAAACAGGCTCTTCGTCACTTTCGTCCCCATTTTTTTCCTCTTGTACGGTTTCGTCGTTTTGAAGTTGATCAAGAACGGTATTGAACTCGGTTACCCATTGTCCTGTCCATTCCACCTCGTCGTTCAATGCCAAAATCAATTCGTACGGAGTTATTATCGGTTTGAAGTACTCGTTCAGTTGGTCTATAATGATTCCCTGGTGGTCACAGCCAAGAACACACCAAAGTTCAACGTTCTCAAAGTTGGCAAGCTTGGCCACATTGGGCTTTCCAACTACAAACATGTAGTACTTTTTGCCCGCTTCTCGTATTTTGGACAGAATGGCATTCAAGAGCGTCTTGGTGTTGCTCAACGAAAGGGTGTTGACGAGAATACCAATGGTTCCGGCAGATCTGGCCATATGCATGTAGCGATATCTTCTCATTAAATTAGGGTAGGGACCA
This sequence comes from Callitettix versicolor, assembly GCA_022606455.1. Taxonomy (NCBI): domain Eukaryota; kingdom Metazoa; phylum Arthropoda; class Insecta; order Hemiptera; family Cercopidae; genus Callitettix; species Callitettix versicolor. The sequence continues at coordinate 496,274 of JAJIZJ010000861.1, forward strand.
TCAACGATTTCTTTTGTGAAGGGGTCATATATGGACACCAGGGAGAATCTGGTGGTAAGCTGAAGTAGTCTGGGGTCGTGTGGTCTTGTTATGTGGAGTAGACTGTAGTCTTTTAAGTCGACAAGCAGGTTCAACCCACCTTCAAAAGTTCTGTTTAAAGTTTGCAATCCAGACGATTTCATTGGTTTGTAGTCGATAATTTCATGGAGCGATCCTGCTTCCTGGTAGAGCTCGGCAATCACTAGATTCGGATACAACGATTTGAAGTCGTCATAAAATTGTCTGAGATATCGAGTAAATGGGGCATCTGCCATAACTACAACTTTGGCATCAGAATCCCCAAATTTCTTCTTGAAATGTTCTCGAAATGATCCAGCGTCAAACCTGGGCTTCCCTAGAACGTAGGCAGCTCTCACTTTGTCCACAGGGTTGAGACAGGCATCACCAAAATGAACCACCAAATCGCTGTTCGCATGTTCAGCAGCCACTTCGTCAATGCAACATGGCGAGTACGACGTGTCGGCTAGTATCCAGAGCCTCTGGCCATTAGTAGTATCAACCAGATTGCCACGGCATCCACAACTCTTTTCTTGACAATTTTCCATGGGTTCATCGTTTTTGCAATTGTGTTCATGACTTGTATTTGTGACAAATTTCGCTGTAATTCGTGCACCACCGTAGCAGCATCCATCAAAAGCTCATCAGGAAACTGCAAGGTTATATGTTTGAAGAGATAACCCTCGTTGTTAGTAGCCAGAAGGTATTCTTCTACTTGATCTAGACTGTAGTAATCTCGAATGGCAGCTACTAATTGGGTGTATTCTGCATTATCACCAACTTCCAAGTGGTTCCTTAGCTTTTTCTTGGTTGAGACCTTATCAAACTGGAACGTGGCCTCATCCTGATGCGTGGAAAGCGCTGGTGCAGCGTCCATATGCCAATTAGTAAAATCGAGGCATCGCGAACTCGAGCGATGCCGATGAGATTGCCTGCACACGGTGATTGTGGGGAGAAGATGAAGACGAAGATGTAGAAGCAGAGATAACAAAACTGAAGTTACTAGTTGAAAGAAACCGAGCCAGAATACAATTGCTGAGGTAGAAAAGATGTATATAGTAGATATAGTCTATTACAAATCTCCACCCCATGCCCGTGGCATGGCACGATAAACGGTCAAGGTGCCCTTTTTCAAGTTTTCAAGCACGTACTTTCCTCTGACTACGTACCGCTTTCCATTGACATTCTGCTCACCAACATGAATTACTCCCGAGGCAACTTCTAGCACCACAGACGTGTGATCGGGGTCCCCTACAATCTGAGTTCCTGCTGAGCTTGAAAAAGTACACGACTTGAACTGAAGAATATCTCCTCTTCTTATTTCATCGAGTGGTGCAGCTGAATAAGATGGTCCTGATGGTGATCCAGTGGCTGTTAATATGGGGAAACCATGGTGGTAGTATGTGGAAACAAACGCATGATTTCCACACCCTTTCTGAAGGGCCTTTTGAGCCACATCCCAGCATTCTCCTGTGGCTACTTTGTTTCCCATATTGTGCTCCGTCCAAGCTGCGATGTGCTCGCCAAATTGTTGATTTGCCTGGATGAGTTCGTTGGTTGAGATTTGTGCTTGAAGTGGAGAGGGTAAGAATCGTGATATTTCAACCTGTGCTGAGGAGCTATCTTTGTCGTTCCACTTGATATCGTACAGAACAATAGCCAAGTCAGGAGCCTAATACTAGGGGTTCGGGTCAGCTGTGAACTACCACCAAACAGGCTATAGGAATAGGAAGTGGTATAATTGAGACCGGTCAATGCCTTAGGGAGCTCAAGCGGTCCAGTAGTGTTCATAAACCAACCGCTTGAAAGCTCAAGATCCAACTTTGGCGGCTCTGAAACAGACCGCTGAGGAGGAGGAATTGCAGCTTTTTCCCGTTTGTAGGTTCTTGGCGGCGGAGGAGGAGGGGGTGTTGATGCAGCTGATGAAGCAGGACTCATTGATGCACGAGAACCATTCCGCGATGGTGGTGCTGGCGGCGGAGTCACATTACCGGTGTGAGTCTTTTGAAAATTCGGCTTTTGTGGAAGTGTGGGCTTTGGCTTCACCACAGGCGGCTTCCGAGTAGTGGAATCCGAGTCATCACTGACAGCAGGAATGGCGAATTTTTTGAAACGAGCCTCTAATTCTGATACAGTAGACGAATGCAGACTCTTTGGCGCTTGACTGTTCACTGGACTGTCTTCCCTGATTTCTAGTTTTGGTTCTGTTTCTGTTGCTGAACTAGATTCTGGTCTTTGTTCCATTGCTGGCTTTGGTTTAAGCTCTGGTTTTGCTTTGATTTCTGGCTTGGGTTTACTTGGGGGTTTCTCTTTTATTTCAGGTTTTGCTTTGATTTCTGGCTTTGCTCTTTTTTCAGGCACTGTTTTAATTAGCGTAGCGTTTTCTGATGTCGAAGCTGGGACTTTGGTTTCAGCTCCATCAAGTCGCCGGTCATTGCGAGCTGCTAGTTCCCCTATAATACCTGCCTGCATCGGATTAACTGCTGTCTGTGTTGAATTGACGGCAGAGTCTGCTGTCGATTGCCTAGTTAAATGTGCCGGTTTTTCGATGGTTTAGGCGGCTTGACAGGTTGCGTGATTGTTTCCTCAGAACCAAGGTTGGCTTCTTGTCTGTCTTCTGCTACATGCTGTGAATATGAAGGAGAATTCGAAGCAATTGCAGGTTGACTGGAAGATTGGGGTGATAAGGCAGCGCGGTAAGATGGCGGAGGGGAGGAGGAAAAGACACCGCTGGCAAAGGCTGAGTTCTGGCCGGAGGAGGGGGAGGATTAGTCAGGCTCTTATTTGAACTTCCTGAAAATGTGGGGGAAATGGGAGGTTGCGATGGAGCATTTGAGGGCCGTTTGGTGGAAACAGGAGCTGTGACTGGCCTATCTCTGCGAACAGGTGGTGGAGCAAACAGCGTGGGATCTGGAAGCGGTCTTTTCGGTTTCTGCTCTGGCTGCTCTTCAGGCGCTATGTTAGTTGGCTGATGCAAATTCGAGCCCAGAAAGTTAGCCGCAACAGCTGGCTGGGTATAAGGAGGAGCCGCTTGAATTTGGCCGTTCAGAGGCTGACTATTCTGGGCTTGCACCGGCTGACTTAACGGTTGAGAATAGGAAGGTTGAGAAGGGGGCTGACCTTGTAGCCGCAGAGAATATGAGGGGTTTTGCAGCAGAGAATATGAGGCAGCAGGAGTTTCCACAGTAAGAGGTTGGGCTTGAGACCCTAAGTTAGAGGCAGCATTTGGTGTAGCTGGCTGTATTCCTTGAGGAATCTGCTGACTCACGACTGGACTAGACGACTGAGCCGGTACCTGAAAGCTTGTTTGTCGAGGCGGAGGAGGCGGAGCTTGTCCAGCAGAGTATGCCGGAGGTGGCACCAGGGGGTTCATAGGATCCTCCGGAAGCTGAGCTTGAGGTGGGGTGAATTGAGGTTGTGGAGGAAACTGGGACTGTGGAGGAATCTGAGGCTGTTGGGGTTGAGACATGGGGGCATAGGTTTGAGGTTGTACTTGCTGACTTTGCTGAGCAAATTGACCCTGGTGAGCTTGACCTGGCTGTTGTAATTGACCTTGCTGACCTTGCTGTTGTAGTTGACCTTGCGGAAATTGGCCCTGAGGCTGAGTCTGTGGTTGTAGTGGCTGACTCCGTCCCTGCTGGGTTTGTTGAACTGCGTACTTCGAAGGCTCTCCGAAAGCCGGCACCTCGTACGCTGGAGCAACACGCTTTGGAGGCAATGGAAGACTTTTAACGTCCACAGTATTGATTGGCTGACCTACAGGGGCCAGCTTTTCTTCGGCTCCAGGTTCATTAGGAGTTTGACCTTTACGCTTAGCATCATAATTTTTGTAGGTTCTGTATCCTGATTTGGCAACGAACTTGCTCCCTTTACCAATTCCTACCGCCGTGGCCTTACCAGCCGACTTGAATGTGTCTTTATTGTTATCCCAGAACGACATGTCAAAGGAAATTATCCGATCGCGAAAATTACGAGATAGTGAGGGTGAGTGCATGTAGCCGAATTGGGTCTGTTCCAATAATAGAACGGTTACATCATAGCTACAAGGTAGCTAGCGACACTGCCCAATGCCAAGCCAAAACTGAGAAAAACTGTGGTGAATCCTCCGGCGGCTTCTTTTTCATCATCGTCGTCGCAGTGATCTCCAACTACCATAAATGCAGAAGTGCAGCACTGGCCGTTGGATAATCCAAAAGTGAATTGTAGCATAATGTACCAGATATCCGAGGCAAACAATGCTCCTTTTTCAGGGTGGACATTGCATGTCAAGAACAATGGCACATATAATATGCGTAGAACCGAGTATAAGAGTAGAACTTTTTGGTTGCGAATTAATAGCCGAGAACCAGGTGTACCGCAGAGGATTCTTCCTAGCAAATCTCCCATATTCCAAACAAAGTAGATGAACGGCACAAAAATGGCTTTTTTGAAAACCCATCCTGAACCCTCGTGCACAGACTGGACATTCGATGCAAAAACAGGAAACACAAGTGTCACTGCAAAAGTCGTCACTATGGTCAGAACTAGGTACTTGAGTTTTGACCAAAGAACATGAAACGGTACATGGCGGGATTGACCAACATCTAGTTCCTCGTCATAATGTCCACTGCCTCCAACATGGTTTTCAGTATCTCCATTTTCGTCTCTATCGTCTTCGAGTGCCCGGTACTCGTTGTCTCCCTTCTTTGCGACGATGTACAAGAGCCCCATGCCCACCAAAGACACAAGGCTCGCCGTGATGTAGTACAAGAACAAGCCAAAGTTGCTTTCCACATTCTTTTTACCCTCTGTCTTGGTTTCTCCAACAATCAAAAGTGAAGCAATGAGAGCAACGGAGGGTAGAACCCCAGCAATTGCTTGTCCCACCATCACCCCGTTAGCATATATACTTCCCAATACGTTCACCAATGCCATGGTACCGTTTTGAGCCAAGCAAGTGGCCGCGGCAGAAACAAGAACCATCGTCATGAGACCGAAGAAAAAGACAGTATCGTTCATTTCCAAAAAGATTTCCAACACACACGAAAACGCCATAAGGCAGAAGATAGCCGCTGTTATTCCAAGACCAAGGTTTACACGGCGATGGTAATTGGCTCCAGTTTGAGCTTGAGAAAGATAGTAATTGTAAATGAGCGAGGTGATGGTGGACACCGTCATCATGGTCGACGAATATGTCTTTGCCAAGCTAGGAGAGCCCACAAACCTTTCTCCATAGTACGCGGAAGCAGATAGAAAGCAGTTCCATGGCCACAATAACGAAACTCCAATAATAGTGAAGGTTATATATTTGAACTGTGCTCTCGTGACGGTGAAGTTTCCCATTTTGAAGAAAGGATGATCATCTCTAGACCAGTTTACTGAGCTCATGGTCTATAAGGGGTGCAGGGAAGTTACGGAGGGGCAGCAAACGTGCTTTTTTTCGGCTCAAGTATTATTAAAATTGGGGGTTATCAATAGTTTAACTACGCGGTTTCGATTAAAAAGCCTCGCGATATCGGCGCCGATAACATTTGATTTGGGTGCGAAAAATAATTTTGTTCGTGGGTATCGTAAATATTTAATCGGTGCTCACATCGGGTTCTTTTTCCTCAGCCCTTTCTATCCACGTCTTCAAGTTACGTAGAACTTCTCCTTCGTCATCCAACATAGACTGGATGTCATGTTCGACTCGAAAAAACAACTTTAAAATCATATAGTTGGGCTCCATGATCGGAAGTCTTAACGGCGACCGCTCACTTAGCCAGTAGTACCTCGCTCTATCCTGGACTTCCTGCTTCACCTTGGCACTCATACCATCAGTATTAGGCGGAGGTGCGGCCACCGTATCTAAGACTTTTTTCCACTCTTCGTGAGAATACCGCTTGGAGGATCTCCAACAGAATCTTCAATTATAGGCTTCAACAATTCAAGCGACAGGCGAAGTTTCTGAAACGTTTTCTTTCGCTGCGTAACATGCGATTTCAAATCATGGCTGAGTTTCACGGCATTGATAGGGGTGTCGGGATCGTAATCTTTTCGAGAATGAGATTTCAACGTTTCAACAATCAGATCCATATCTTCCTCCTCCAGTACCTCTTCTTCCTCAAGTTCCCGCACAATACCACCGTCCAAGTCTTCATCTATGGGAGCAACTTCTTTGTCGTGCTTTTCTCTCAAATGTCTATAAGAATCAATGCGAAACCATTTCCATGTATAGTCGCTTATTTTCTCACCAAAGTCGTACAACTTGTCCCCCAGGTTCGAGATAAGTACTGTCATCAAAGGCACTGCCGAAATACCCCACGAAACGAAAAAAACCCTGCCCAATGGTTGTTTGGGCGCAAAATCGCCATACCCGATGGTGATGAAACACAAGAAACAAAAGTATACCGAATTGAAGTAAGACCATCCTTCGATGTAATGAAAGATACAAGCACCAACGAGCCAGAACACAAAGAATACAAGCAAAACGAGGATAAGCGACATGGTAGTCTGATGAGACCGAGCCTTCTTTCTAATTAGTCTCATTTCCATGAATGCATCTTCTGGAGCAAGATCCAAGTTTTTGCTCCTGGCAGTCTCGAGGGCATTTTGTCGGGCTATTTCAATATGGTGCCAAAATATAGTCGGACCAGCCGAATGGAGTGTGACTTGTCGAACCATGGCAATGACGAGACCCAACGTCAAGAGTCCAATAAAAGACCACGCCAATACAAATACTTTGCACCCAGCGGTTATGGGAAGCACATCACCCAATCCCACGGTAAGAATGGACACAACACAAAAGTAGAGAGAGCTGCCGTAATTAGTGACATCAAGAAGCTTGTCTACCACCACGGCACCAATGACCAACCAAAACGAAAGAAACACAGTATAGAACATCAATAATCGCTGCTTGTTGTCCAAGTTGAATACCGGAGGATACATCTTTAGGCGATATCCCACATAGTTTATCGACATTAACGTGGCACATACAAAGTAGAAGAAACAGGTAAAAGCAGCAAACCAAAATCCTTCAGTACGAGAGTAGCGAGGATTGCTCCCGGCAAAGTTTTTGTTAGCTACCAACAAGGCTGCCATGAGGATCACACTGGCCAGAAACCAGCATATTATGGAAATGACTTGGGTAACCAAATACTTGACGGTACCTGAAAAATTCATGAGAAGCGACATATTGCCAATAATCCCCAAGCCCAAGCTCAACGCGTTCAATGCGAGCACTCTGGGAGGGTCTGGAACGAGGTTTAAGCTGGTCCGATCCTGGCGCCAGTGTTCTATAAGGGCCACGATTGAAATGCAGTTGGAAAGAGGACCCACACAAGCCGACAAAAGTGGGAAATAAGTAGAGATGGAGTACCACCATAAGAAGTGGGGCTCGCCAGGACGAACTGTGAGGTTGCTGATAGCACCAATGGGTGCTGTGAGGACCAGCAGGATGTGAAGCGGCGGAACCGGCTCTTGATTCAATTTATAGCGAATCGATTTATCGTGATATCCGCCTTCTAGAAGCGGATTGAGTTTGTCATGGAACCTAAGGAGTTTATCCTCGGTCAAGTCGTCGATTAGTGCCGTTTCGGGCAGCGCCAATAACGTTCGGGCCCTTTGTAGTCGGTTGCGGAAATCCGCCATCAGAATACTGTGATTTTAGGGGAATAAATAAGAGACTTGAACGGATAAAAAGTTTCAAATATTGGAGCTGGGAGGTGTAAGCGACTTTATGTTGCACTCATAGTCTGTTATTGTTAAATTTCATAGAATTGTGTATGGTCTAAGTGTAGTTGACTGTTTACAGAAAAGAAGAAATTCGCGATGAGAACATTTTGAGTATACAGGCTGGAACGAGAGGGCCCAATATTTTCTATGTACATTGAAGATCGTCACACTCTATCTAATACGGCACAGGGCACTCGTTGCGGGGATCTAATATGAACTTGCGCAAGATGTTTTTTTGAGTGAATGGTTTAAGATTGGCAATTGGAGCCTTGGCCTTCTCGGCTAATACTCTCTCTCTGAATTCGGTATGTTCAGGGCCCATCACCTTTTCCAAAATGGACTTGATGTTTTTCGCTCTTTTCTCAATCTCAGTCATGTCGGCCTCGTCCTGGTTGAGTTCAAGAGACAATATGGGTTCCGTGGAGGGCCACGATTTGATGTTGTACTTGGCTTTGATTTTGTTGATTTCTTCGACAAGAAGGTCTTTGTCGGCTTCAGGGTTGCTCTGGAACTGTTGGTGGATCTGGTCGAGTTTACGGAGATCCTCGACTTGGCTGATAATCGCTTGTGACTGCTCGTTTTTCAAAAGGAAATTTTGCAACTTTTCCTTCTCTTCTTCGGCCACCTTTTTCTTGGCCAAAGACTCGTACATGGCAAATTGTTGACCCTTATTCACCTTCATCTCGGCAACTGCAAAATACTTCCGCGAGGATATCTTGGGTATCGACTCAATACGAACAATATCTCCTTCTTTACATAAATTTCCTTCGTCGTGAACCAAATAGTCTTTCCTCTTAAAGACCTCTTTATGTACTTTTTTGTCGTATGTTTTCGTCTGCACTCGGACCTTGACGGTCTTGTGCATTTTCCCTTGGGAAACCACCAACCCCACAAAGTTCTGCTTCGTCATGGTTGAACTAAAGTGTTGAAGAAATTGGTTTTGTCGCAAAGAAAAAATCACCACACCCATTACACCCACACATATACCGAACCATACTGTATTCTACTAATCTATAAATTGTAGATCTCTTCAAAACAGGAGCTGAATTTCTTAAGTAGAGTTTCATTTTCAGCTGGAGTACCCACGGTAACACGAAGAGCACCTGTACAATTCAATTCCGTACCTCTGAACCGCACCACCACCTGGTGAGTTTGGGCCAATCTTTGGTACAATTTTTTAGCAACATCGTTCGATGGGGCTCCAGATTTATCCAAAACCTCGAGCAAAAGAAAATTGGAGTCCAAACCACCGAGGTTCTTGCCAATTCCGGGAAGTTTTTGAAGCTGTTCAAGCAAGTACTCTCTTTGGCTAATAATAAGTTTAGCGGTATCATTCATAATTTTCAAGCCAGCAGCAGATGTGGCTCTGGTAGCTATGTCGGAAGTTAGCGACGAAATGTTGTAAGGATACTTCATGGAGTTTAAGTAGTAGGACAATTCTTTGGAGCAGTATGTGACTCCAAGTCTAATACCGGCAAGGCCAAAGGACTTGGAGAGGGTTTGCATTACAACCAAGTTAGGGTACTGGTTGACGAGAGTCGACATGGACTGGCTCGTGGAGGTCTCTGGGTCCAATTGAGTGAAATCAATGTAGGCTTCGTCTACGACCAAAAATCCGTTCCAGTTGGCAAGTTTCTCCAAAAGGTCAATGATACGTTTTGGTTCTATCAATTTTCCGGTAGGGTTTCCCGGAGAGGTCAAGTAGACAAGTTTTATGTTAGAATCTGACTCAATCGTGGAGACAATTTTTTCATTATCGGTTTGAAAATCAGGAACCGTAAGTGGAACTTTCACCAATTCCACATCGTTTACGGTTGCGCAAACCGAGTACATTCCATACGTCGGAGGACATATCAAAAGCTTGTCTTTTCCAGGCGTACAAACACACCGTAAGAGCAAATCGATGCTCTCATCTGAACCGACTCCGAGGCACAAATTGTCTGCTTCGAGCAAAGAAGTTTCCTTTTTGACAAACCTGTTGGGGTTCTTGTTTCTGAATGCCAAAATCTGTTTCTTCAAGTCAATTTGGTGGGGATCGGGGTACCGGTTGAGTTCCAAGCCGTGTTCGTGAGCAGACAATTGTTCTACAGAAACACCATAAGTATTCTCATTTGCGTCTAGCAAGATCCCTTCCTTGTAGTCGTCTCTTGCACAGCGGTAGGGTTCCAACTTTAAGATATTGGGACGGAGGGTCCTTTTGATGTCGAATGGCATGGCAATAGTTTAGAAAAATAGGTGCGATCTTATCAGTGAAAATTTATGAGTCAGGACTGAAAGTCGCACTTGGCTGCGAAAACCACCGGGTGGTTATGGAGAAGGTTTAGGCAAAGGGGAAAGCCAATGGACATGGAGCGACGTTATTCTGTTTTTAATTTTGTGATAATGTACCGTGGGAGATGCCGCTTGGACTGGAAGCCGAATTTTTTGCCAATAGCTTGTCAGTGGAACCGACTCTTCTGATATAGGCGACGGTTCTTCCGAGGTTCTTATACTTGAGTTGTCGCCAAAAAGTTGCTCGTTGATGCTTCTATCCAAGGTTTCGTCGGGACGGTGAGTTCCTGGGGAAAAAACGGCATCTTCTCGCGAAGAGATTGAACCTGAGTCTGCGATAGAATCATGAGAATAAACTGGTTTGATGTCGTCAGCTTGATTTGGGGAGTCGATGCTCATATCAAGCTGTGCTATACGACTAGACAGAATCCCACTATCTTCTTGGCGAAAAGAGTTTTGTTTCGACTGAAACAAGTTTCGTAAAGTGGACCGCAGCGACAGTTTCACTTTGAAAAACAGCCTGACTGCTGCCAAAGTTTTCCTTTTTGGTTTAACGGCAACAATTGGAGGAAGCTGGAGCCCCGGGTTGGGTTTTCGTGGAACCAAATCGGCCGCTGTGATATGCGGTTCAGGGTAATTCGAAGAAAAATTGATACTTCCTCTGCTATTGAAAAGGTAGCCAAATTGGTCCAAATCCACCACTGAGGAGCTCCGAGAAACGGGCGGTGAAAGTCTTATTGCCTTCATTTCTCTGAGCTGGTTTAACTGTGGGTTTGTACTAATATTTGTGTTTGTACACTGCAACCGGTCAAACATTTTGCAGCCGCGCGAGTCTCAAATTTAGCATAGCACTGATTTAGCGACGTCGCACTGAGCTCTCGCAAAAATCGCACCGAGGGTCCCACTGGGCGTGCACTGGGCGTGCACTGAGCTCTCGCAAAAAGCGCACGAAATTTCGCACCCTCCCGCGCCCCCAGCACTTTCACGCACTATTTTTCGCTTTCTCGCGCAACTCGCACTCTTGGCCCTTCCACAGCTTCGCACTAGCCTAACACTTTTACCACGTGAGACTGGTTTGTGCGACACTTTCACTTGACACTTTCACTTGACACCTTCCACTTGACACTTCACAATGAACGTCTCTGTGGTGTATGACCCCAAGTCCAAGACCTTGAGCATGCCAGACCAGGCAGCCGCAGTGCTCCCAGACCTAAAGTTAGACTTGGATCAACTCAACACCTTGACTGCGGAAGTTATAGGATGTGGAGCCGACGTACCACCTCAACCCACTCAAGAAAACTTCAATAAAGATATGAGCAAAATGATCCGCAAATTGTACGAGGGAGGAGTCCAAGCGTTCAAGCAGGGAAAATTCCAAGAATCGGTCCGCCAGTTTGATATTGGCATTGGCATGATATGTAAAAGACAAAGTTCGAGTCGTTCCAAGGCACGCTTCAGGAACTCAGTTTGTTTCTTATGAGCCGTGCCGACGCCCAACTCAAAACCAAGCAATATTTACAGGCGTTCAACGACGCAGACATGCTCTTGGGCATCCAAATGAACACCCCAGATAACTTTTTGAGAAGAGGTGTGGCCAACTTTTCTTGGGAAACTACGAGGCTGCTCGTGCTGATTACCAGCGAGGGTTGGCATTTGATGAGAATAACCCTGGTTGATCACCGAGTTGGAGATCTGTCTCGACAAGATCTTGGAGGAAAACGGCGACTACTTGGAAGACGAGGAGTGATTTGTAGTATATAAGACAACGATAAGAAAACCGCGCGAACTTTACTTGTGTTCTCTTTGTATGCGATCATGTCCCTGGATGTTCAAGACGTTATATACCTTAGTTCTGACGATTCAGACATAGATAGCACCCCGATACCCATTCCTCAACCTATTACACTGTTCGATTTGCGCCAAAATGGCGAGAATACCGAAAAACGAATACGACTAGATTCACTTTTCAAACCTGGTTCTTCAACAAACCACTGGAACCAGCCGACCCAGGAGACTCAAGATGATACCCCCGCTGCCTCAGACGACGTGGTGATAGACTTGACCGAAGAAATGCCAGAAAACAACGAAACCGAAAAAAAACCGGGATTTTTTCAAAGACTACTTCAGCCATTTCAGAGCCACGTCACCAACAATGACCACCAAATACAGACCACAGACCCTCTGAATGGCTACTACCACGCCTCTGATTTTATGAACCCACCAGTGATTCCCCAAGACCCCGATCCAGCAAATTTTATAGATGACAGTGACGACGAAATAATGATCCTAGACCCTGCTGAAGCGGCGAAATTGGGTAAGTTTAAAGAGGCGTCGTTTTCCAACCACCAGCGACTCAACAACTTCCGCTATCCATCAGAAGTGGAAGCCCCAGACCCGCAAGTGGCCCCTCCCAGCTTGTTCAACCAACCGGCACCAGTGGCTCATTTTGGCCATGATCCCCGAGCAACTTTTCACGCAGACCAACTACGAATCAACCAGCTTCAACAGGTGCGTGCTCAGAACATGAGGGAGATACAAGAGCTCCAGATTCGGGGTCAATCTCTCTCCCAGACGATGCAACATGACCAGAGGAACATGGACGCAGCAGCTGCCAAGGCCATCAGACTCGAAAAGGAGTTGAAGATGTTACGAGAAGACCCTAATAGCGAGCGTGAGAGACTCGTAGCGCTCGAGGGTGAAGCCCAACGACTGCTCGATGCTTATAGAGGGCTCAACCAGCGCCGTAAAAACTTCACTAATGAGCTCCGGAGAGTTCACTCGCTGTTGCCGCGACTCCAAGACGTTGTTCGCAAGACAGAAGTGGAATTGAATCGCCTAATGTCTATGCAAAGCGCTGGCATAGCTCAAGTCCAACAGCAACCTATTCAACCGCAACATATTCAACCACAGCCTGTTCAACCGCAGGGTTATGTACGCAATGTCTATGGAGGAAGAGACGAGGTTGACCTTAAAGAATTGCTCAACAATATCCGTCCAGACGAAGAAGCAGATACCGAAGACATGGCTGCTACACCGCCAGAATTGGCTATTTCTCTATTGAAACACCAGAAATTGGGCTTGACTTGGTTGCTTCGGATGGAGGAGTCCAAGAGTAAGGGCGGCATACTAGCCGATGATATGGGATTGGGAAAAACTATCCAGGCATTGTCGCTAATTGTAGCACACAAATCGAGCGTCGACGACTGCAAGACAACTTTGGTGATAGCTCCTGTGGCATTATTACGTCAATGGGCTGCTGAGCTCGACTCGAAACTCAAGTCGTCTTACCGATTCAAAGTTGCTATATATCACGGAAACGACAAGAAACTGATGACAAGATTCAGGGCTTTTAAAGGCTTTGACGTCGTTTTAACTTCCTACGGCACGTTGTCGTCAGAATGGAAAAAACATTACAAGTCTGCCCTTGAAGAAGCACAGGTCACCCCAGGTCAAAATGTGGTTCCTGATCTTGATTCTGGAGGTGAACTGTACGACTCGCCATTTTTTTCCAGAGGTGCCATCTTCTATCGTGTTATCTTGGATGAAGCACAGAACATCAAAAACAAAAATGCTATCGCTTCGAAAGCCGTATATTGTATCAAATCAAAGTACCGGCTTTGTTTGTCAGGAACTCCTATCCAGAATAATCTCGATGAGTTGTACCCCATACTTCGGTTTTTACGTATCAAACCGTACAATGATGAAGAAAGGTTCAGAGGCGATATTGTGTTGCCATTAAAGCAGAAAGGAGGCTACTCCGATGTCTTCTCACAAAGAAGAAGTATGAAGAAACTTCAGGCATTGCTCAGCGCTATTTTATTGCGTCGTGCCAAAGATTCTCTTATCGATGGAAAGCCAATTTTGAGTCTTCCCGAAAAGCATATTGAAGAAGTTCAGGTCGACATGGAAGCGAAAGAAAAGGCCGACTACGACGCCCTAGAACAGAAAATTCAAACCAAAGCAGAAGGACTCTTGAACTCAGCTGGACTGACAACAAGTATCCTTACCCTTCTTTTGCGTCTTCGCCAGGCCTGTTGTCACAGCTACTTGGTGGAAGTAGGCGATCTCAAGCGCAGAGCAGAGACAAATCCCTCTCTTTTCGTTAGTGAAAGTTGGAAGAAAATGTATGCTGCAACTTGTGACTTCGATGAAGAAACCGTCAAGAGAATCAAGCTAGAATTGAGTGACGATATAACCGGTGGTGACGGTCAAGAAGAGGGAATTTTCACCTGTCCACTTTGCTATGATGTCTTTTCGAGACACTCGATAACTCTTTTTCCTCAGTGTGGTCATATGATTTGTGAAAACTGTGTTGAAAACTTCTTTGAACGCTTCGAAATGGGCGACTCGGTTATAGGATTCAGAAGTGCTCTGTGTTTTGCCTGTTCAAGGGAGATCAAGGAACAGGACTTGATCAAGTATGAAATGTTTCACAAGGTCCATTACGACGGATACGGTGAAGAAGCCATTGAAGATTTGTTTTCGCCAAAATCAAGGGCCCCAGAAAGTTTACCTCTACCGATATAATAAGCCGCCTCATTGAAGAAACCAATGGTTTCACACCGTCTACAAAGATCGAAAAATGCATTGAGCTCGTGAGCCAAATACGAATGAAAACTCTGGAAGAAAAGATCATTGTGTTCTCGCAATTCACTACTCTCTTTGACTTGATGAAGTTGGTTCTTGACAAAAAAGGTATACCATTTTTACGTTATGATGGGTCGATGTCACTTGATGCTCGTAATAATACGATAAAGAACTTCTACCAGGGTCTGACTCAGGTCTTGTTAATTTCGTTAAGAGCAGGAAATGTTGGTCTTACCTTGACTTGTGCAAATCATGTTATCTTGATGGACCCATTCTGGAACCCATTTGTTGAGGAGCAGGCTATGGATAGAGCTCATAGAATTGGTCAACAGCGTGAGGTTTTTGTCCATCGTATCTTGCTCAATGAGACGATCGAAGGTCGTATAATGGAGCTCCAGAAGTACAAGAAAGAAATGGTGCAGAATGCACTAGATGAGAATGGTATGAAGTCGGTGAGTAAGCTAGGAAGACAAGAATTGGGGTTCTTATTTGGTTTGAACAATTTGGTCGACCGTGCATTACAGTGATAAATTTAATTCATGATACTTCATTTCTTTTGTAATGACGTTGTAGGATAAGTTAGCTATGCATAAATATCAACTTTAGCAATATTTCGTTCCCAATCTTCCGTTGTGATACCAGTATTCCTTTTATAACAAAGCTCGTACATGAGTATAGTCTCGAAATTTGTGCCGAACTTGGCCACAGACTTGCACAAGTAGATGATTTGTAGAATAAAGCCGTCCTTTTCAGCATAATCGTCGCTATCGCTTTTGCCTGAATAAAGATCTGGAAAATATTCATTGATCTCTTCAACAAGACGCAATGATAAGCTTTTAATATATTGATATAGGAGAGCTTTGTCATCGTTTTCGGAAGTCTCTTTGTTGGTAGCAGCTTGGGTTGAAAATATTGTAAAATATATGGAGAGAGAACTGAATATGTGTTCTCTGTAAGTCTCCACGAAACGTTTCAAATACGTGAGACGATTAAACCGAATTAGCGGAGCCAAGTTTTCCAATTCTTTGATGATAAATTTGAACCTTCCATTAAGATAAATGAGCTTGAGGAATCTGGTTTTATGAAACGAGTCTTCGGACGAGACAGGCAGCAAGATCGAAGTGGATTTTGAGCTTGAAGCTACGCAATTGAGGTTTAGGCGACTGAGGATTTGAAAGATTTTGAGAATTTGGTTTTGTTTAAGGTTGGTGTTGAGAAGTTTAATGAGTCCCTTGGCCATCAATTCCAATTCGACATCCACCTGTTTGCTTATACGTTGGAATATGGTGAGCTTAGGGAACCTGATGAGCAAAGACTGTACCAAAATCGAAATTTCAAGGCTTTCTTGGTAGTTTCCTTGCGAGATACAAAGCTTACACAAGGTGGGAAGCTCAAGAAAGTCAAGAACGGAATCGATGTTGGCAAGTATCACATCGTTCGATTTGATGGATTCTTCGAGTTTTTCGTTCGTTGGAGCCACAAGACGGTCGGGTTTTTCGCTAGAATCAACAAGCTGTAGAATAGTATCGATTTGGGACGGAATTGTGTTTGCTAGTCGCAGTTTGATGTCGTCAAGATTGCGAGATATACCCACAATTAAGTCTCTATTATGGTCTGTTTCCGCTGCCATTTCCTTGCTCACAATATGGTGCTGCTGGTCGAGCTCCGCAATCTCTTCTGTTAAAGTTTTTTGTCTTTTTGGATCGTCAGTGGTGGTGGTGGAGAAATTCTCTGTGGACAAGAGCTCATCGTTTATCAACAAGCGCGAGAGATACGATTGAGTTTCGCGCTGCAAATCATCATCGCTCAAGAGCTGGTCTCGTAGATGCGGATCCAAGTCTTCGGCGAGCGTTTTGAGCAAAATGGACGACATGGCGTATACCCTAAATGGTTTAGCTGTTAGTGACTCGCGATTGAGGTGTGGGTGTGTGGGTGCGCTTCTGGTGAAAGATTAAGGACGAAACGCACCGCTATCGTCACCCTCAAAACATGGAAGGGTTGTTTTTCAACATTGACTACGGCTATGTGGAGGGCGTTGTACGAGGATACCGCGACGGGTTGCTAGGCAACAACCAGTACGTCAACTTGACCCAGTGTGATAATTTGGACGATATCAAACTTCAGTTGTCTGCCACGGATTACGGCAACTTTTTGGCGTCGTATTCTGGGCCATTATCTACGTCTGTAATTCAAGATGGAATGTCCAAGAAACTCTACCAGCAGTTCCAGTATATCAGGGCGCAAGCATCGGGTAAGCTTCTTCGATTTTTGGACTACATCAGTTACGGCTACATGATCGACAATGTGTCGTTGATGATCACAGGAACACTTCATGAGAGAGACAAGTCCGAGATTCTCTCCAAGTGCCACCCGCTAGGCTGGTTTGATACTTTGCCTACTCTTTCCATTGCCACTGACATTGAAAGCTTGTATAGCACTGTGTTGGTGGACACTCCGTTGGCACCGTTTTTCAAAACTGTATAAGTGCCGACGACTTGGACGATCTCAACATTGAAATTATCAGAAACAAGTTGTACAAGAACTACTTGGAGGCATTCGTCGAGTTTGTCGAGAAAGAATTCCAGTCGCCAGACAAGGAAATTATGACCCGATTGTTGAGCTTTGAGGCCGACAAAAGAGTAATCAATATCGCCCTCAACTCCATGAATAACCCCGACTTGTCTCCTGAGGACAAGGTGCTGTTGTTTCCCTCGTACGGAAAGTTGTACCCTACGTACCACACGCAATTGTCACAAATTGACGACCCCGAACAGTTGAAGTCCATTGTGGAATCTGTCGGAGAATACCTGGATCTTTTTCGAGCTCACAAGATTCGGGCTCCAAAAACTTAGAGGACTGGTTCTACTTGCTCGAAATGCAATATTGTAAGAATGCGTTCACCCAGCAGTTCACGTTATCCACCATCTGGGCTTGGCTTCGGTCCAAAGAGCAGGAAGTGCGAAACGTTACTTGGATTGCTGAATGTATTGCCCAGAACCAAAAGAACAGGATTGACAACTATATATCTGTTTACTAGCTCAATAGAGACCAAGGACAAGCAGTAGTATCCGGTATAGCATTTTCGATTGAATTTCGATTGCATTTTCAGTTGCAACTTCAATCGCATTATCCATCGCATATTACAGTCTTCTCAGCGCGCTCTCACTAGATTCACTTAATTACCTTTTCCCTAAAACATTTGCATGAGTCTTTTTGTGGACTCCAGCCAGCATGATCCCGACGGTACTACACCCCCCAAAGTATTTTCTGCATCTACTACACAAATATCTCATCTTGCTGATGTTTTATCTTCGGTTGTTCCGGTGAGCTCTCAGGCTCTAATGATACTATCTCCCAAAGGAATCACACTTTATGGTGATTACAATCATATTTGCAACATTCAGGTCAGTTTAGACCCTTCCCTATTCACCAGCTTCAACTTCTACGCTGGAAACTCACAAGAAATCGAAGAACTTCGACTATGTATCGATGTGAAGCTCATGGCTGATTGTTTTAATACTGTAGTTTTGACTTCGAAACCTAAAAAGACGGCTGCTCCAGGACCCGATACAGGAGAAACAAAGTGCTATATCAATTACCATGGAGAAGGTACTCCGTTTGTTGTCGAATTTGAAGATAATGTGTTGAGTGAACTGCTCGAATTTTCCACATTTTATTCCGATATTCTGTACCCGTATGATGCATGGGAAAGAAGCTACGACGTTGACGACGACTATGGTCTTATATTAAACTATAACGAGGTTCAATTCGAAGTCATACTAAAAAGTGATATTTTTTTTCAGGTGCTTCGTGATTTGGAACTTGTGAATACGGTAGACTTGTTCCTCATAGTTTCCAATGAAGTGAAGTATTTGGGTAATGGAAACAAGGCTGGGCCCAAGTTCATCGATAATCTGCTCCAGTTTGTTTCAAAAGGGTTTATGGGCCATCTGAAATTGATGTATCCTCCGGAAAAATCCATACTAGAGAAATTGAATTTATATGAGCCTCGTGAAGGAGGAATGGTGGAAACTAACGGGTCAATGACAACTGGTTACAACTACAACATCTTGAAGAATGTTCAGAAGGCAGTGAAGCTTTCGTCAAAGTGCAAAATTAGAAAAGATATGGCCGGAACATTATCTATTCAACTTTTATGCCGTTCGCTGATGAATCTGTACTCGGGCACTTTGATCACCTTCAACATGATGGAGGCCTCTACTGATGCTGGGGTGCTTACCAGAAACAAATTTAACGAAATGTTCGACGACGACTACCAATTTCGTGGTGACGATACTGAAATGAACGAGTACCAAGATTTGGACAAAATGTCCAAACCGACCATGACATACGATATGTTTCAGCATAAGGAGGGAGAAGAGGAGAACCAAGGGGTTCCTATATTCTTTTGATGTGCATTAGAATTATCTAGAACCCATAGGATTAGCTGAGGTGCTTCGTGAGATGAAAGTTCCTCTTCTAAAGGTACTTCACCTGGAATGCCATGCGTACAGTTTCTTGTATAGCTTCTTTCAAGTTTAACCGGCGAAGGTTGACCATACGAGATGCTAAAAACACAACTATAATGGCAAGAAGTATGAAGGGCGAGCTCTTGGCAATATAGTCTTTAGATATTCCATAGAGGTACAAGGCACGCTGTTTCAAAGATTCGATATCCCGTGCTTGTGGTGTGTTTCTTTCGGACAGAACCGGTGCCATAGATTCGGAAGCTGCCTTCTGTTTGAGCAGATTCAACGTTTGGTACTGAAGATCTTGTTTCTTTCTTTGCTCTTTTTCTGCCTTGACTCTCTTTTGCTGTTCTTCTTTGGCTCTTAATTGGCTAGCTTTCAACTCCTGTTCGGCGGCTTTTCTTTTCGTTTCTCTTTGCTCAATCGCAGACGATAATTTCTTTAGCGAACTATCAAGTGAAGAATTGTACAACTTCGATTGCCGGATTAAATTTTCAGCTTCGGCTTCCTTGCTAAAGTCTGGGAGGATTTGGAAAATGTACAAGTCGGAAAGTCGCCTTATATAGGGGTCTTCTTCGATCTCTATCAATGCATAGATGCGAGAGAATTTGGAAAGAAGATCACTTTTGTTCTCGAAAATCACATCGCTATTGATATAGTAGACCAAGAGCAAGTTGAACAATATCGCTGAAGGAATCAGGTTGATATCATCACCGTAGAATACAAGAAGCTCATCGAGTAGTTTATCGTTTCTGAACTCAGCAACAATTTCTTCCCGCTCTCGCCTGGTCAATTTATAGTGGTGACCATTATTAGCTTTGTCTATGAAGATACCGACCTCTGTGAGGTACAAATTGATGATTTTGATGAATAATGCTTGGGGAATGGTGTCATTTGACAATTGGTGGAAGCTGGCTTTGTACAATTTTTTCGTGATATCAAAAGACCTTTCGAAACTTTTGCTCATAAACAACTTCAATGCGAGCTGGTAGTTTTCCTCGACCCATTTCCTGGGCATGCCAAAGCCGGAACCACTCAATGATAAGTCCATGGTTAGTATCACCAGATTTGAGAATTGTGGAGAATTGTGGAGAACCAGTGCGGGTGCAATGGATGGCTTGGAGAAAGCCGAGGCCCACAAGATAGAGATGTAAAATAGCATGTATGTCTATAAAGTGTTGTAATCGTGTTCATAGAGCGTACTGGTGCTCTTTCTGTACTCTCGACAGAAAAACCATGCTCCACCCATGAGCAAGACAGAAGTTCCTACTACCGGAAAGCACCAATATGGAACCAGCGAATTTGCAGCCAGTGACGATGAAGGTGGAGGAACGAAAGGAAAAATCGCCAAGAAGAGGTTTGCAAGTAGAAAGATTACCACGCAGATTGTGGGTGCGCTCATCTTGGGACATTTGTGCTGAGCGTTAATCAAGTGGTCTAATTCGGTGAACGAAGAATCTGAATCCTCGGTGGGAGAAGCATTGGAATTTTTGGTGCCCCACTGTTCTGAAGAGTTGAGTTTGAGGTATATGAGGCCCACTGTGATAAGAACGTTGATCCAGGTGCCTGGATAGATGTAAAGATTGACGACGAACTCATAAATGTCTTGCGATGGAGGAGCCACCAACACCAACACGGTCACAAACCAGTGCAACCATATGGCGTGGTTGATGTTCTGGAAATAGCTGGAGAAGGGCAAGTAGTTGTTCATGGCCAATTCCTGATTGACATGGGCGTGGGCAAAGCAAACCACTAAAACATTTCCAAGATTTGAGAGAGAAATCACCAATGGAAGAATTCTCGAAGTGATGCTTTCGCCGAAAATTTTGGTGAAGAAGATTCCTGCAACGAGAACTCCGCTGTCCAAGAGCTCCAGCTTTGGAATGACCACGAGATAGGAAAGAATGACGAGAAAGTAAAGTAATGTGACAAGCGATACTGCGGCTGGAGCTGCAAAAACTAGCACTTTGTAAGGATTTTCCATTTCGTTTAGCACATAATTGGCATTTTCCCACCCTTTAAACGAATAAATTATCTCCAAAAGGGCTGCGGCAATGGCATAGGAGCTGGGAGAGCCAGATGCTGCAGAATTTGTAGCTGCTTCTGTCTGGTGCAAAGGACTGACAAGTCCCGTCCACACGAGGAAACCGCTGCCGATAATTAGAAAGAGAACAAGAATCTTGAACACTCCTAGAATATTGAAAAGGGCGGTTCCATGGTTGGAAAAATTGACATGAAGAAGAGCACAGCCAGTGATACATGCCACACCAATTGCCTTCACCAAGCCCTCGTGGCCACCGTCGTCTCTTCCTGTGGCAGCGTACACCACGTACTTTCCAAAAGCATAGGAATTGCCCGAACTGAACCCCAATAACACAATCAGAAACGAATAAATGCAACCAAGTAGTCCTTTAGGAGCACGAGGAAACCCTCTTATGAGATAGTTTTTCTCGCCACCGTTTCGAAAAGGAAGATTCAAGGCAAACTCGAGAAAAATAGCAAACCCACTGAAAATAACAATCCCTCCTACGAGCCACAAGAATAAATAAAGCTTCATATTGCCTTCAAGATACTTGAAAATAATAGCAGGAGTTGAAAAGATTCCGGTTCCAACCATCTTGTTGATGATGAGAGACATGCATGATATGCTGCTGAGCTTCTGGAACCGTCGTCCAGGCACAGAGACCTCGCCTGAGAGTGTGGGTACAAGCATAGTCCACACTGTGGGAAGATTTGATGAAATTCGCAACTCTTATCGGCACGTGATATGACTCAAGACATAGACTAAATATTATAAGACTGCAATATGACATTCTGTCTTTTTAGCTCTACTTTGTCTTCACTTGCTCTACTTGTTTCCATTTTTTTCGTAATATCGTTATTCTATTAATTATGCGTAAAGAGACTTTCCACGTCGAAAACCTCTGGCCCAAGCCCAGAACCAAGCTCCATGTGGTTCACGGCAATACTGATATGACAGTTGTTGAGAATGGCCAGTTCATCGACATTGTTGAGTAAGGAGTTCAAGTCGTCGTTGTCTGACAACTGGTGGAGGTTTCTTTTGTCAAACACCTTGATTTTGGAATCGGTGTGGAATGCAGCCAATGGGTGCTTGGCATAGTTACGAAGAGTCTCGAGATAGTAGTAAGACTTCTTGTCCACGAAAGTGGGCTGTTCCTTTTCTTCGTAAACCTCTTGCTCTTCACCGGCTTCTTCTATTTCCTCCACAATCTCATCTTCTTCGCTCATGCTTCTTTTCTCCAATCCAGAAAGTTTCAACAGTCCCTGCCTTTGGATCTTGTCATCTGAAAGAATGTACTTCGGAAGCGATTGTGGTACTACAGATGATGGAGCATCGTTCTCAAATATCACCTGTTTGAATTCTGGGTTAAGCTTGGCGTTGGGATTGCTGGAGGTTGCACAATGCGAGTACTCGTGGTTAATGGATGGAATGATGACGTTGAGTGCCACTTGGGGAGGAAGAAGAAGACTGCCGGCAGCCTTATTTTCTAAACTGGTGACCAAGTCGATGATTTTTTTGTTGGTGAAACGAATATTTCTTGCGAATACATTCTTCTTGAACCGCTTGAGTTTTTCTTGTTGAGCATTGAAAAAGTGCTCGTCTTGAAAGTAGATGTGATGATTGTCTTCGCTGGAAACAGCGATGGTGGAGTGGTTTTGCGAAGCGGAAATAGCTGCCATTGCTTGAATTGACTCGTAGTAGTCGGAGGCGGCTTGTGGGGTATAAGAGATGCCTTCTTGGGGACCCAAAATCACCAAGTCGGGCTTGAAATCAGGGTAGTATTTTGGCAAAATGATATCCAACCCAATGAGAAGGGTAGATACCGGCAGCGAGTCGACGTACCAAAACGATGGGTCGAGAGGATCCTGGCCGAAAACGTCATAGGAGACCACCGACTCTTGAGGAACATCTTCCTTGTGAACCACGTTTCTAGGTCTTTTTCCAGCCGCCAGGTTCATGGCTTTGATGTGTTTATAGTAGATTTGGTGAACGGGAAGGAGATGGCCGAAATCACCTCCATCGGCAATGGCGTCAGCAGACTGGACCAGTCTCTTGACGTTGAAATCAGCGGTCACTGGGGTATCTATCGTTATGGAGTTTTCATCAGAAACCAATTTCTGGGATCCCATATTGTCGTAGAGTGGAGCAATGGCCACTACTGTGTGATTTTGAGCTTCGAGTGCCGCCTTCAAGTGACGCACATTTTTGGTGACCCATGAGTCTGGGGTGGCAAGAAGGATATTAAGGGCCAAAGCCAAGTTTGCGTAGACGCAAAGGAGAAACAACTTCATCACGGACGCAAAACAAAGTCAAAAAATGAACGAAACTGAAACCACGTTTATTAGCAGAACAAAGTGGAGACGATGTGGAATGGGCAAAAATAAAAAATATGTTTCAAGATGTTTCAAGAAAACCAAACAGCCCTTTCGGTGGCAAGTTACGATTGAATTCGTGGTTCAGCAGATGGTATTTAAATAAATGAAATCCCATACTAAATTTAGCCCATGTGGGCCGGGACCCATGTGGGCTGAATAACGGCTTAAGAACGTGGCGCAGTTATCTGCAGAACCGGAGCGTTGTATGCCGGATACTTCCTGCTTTAGCGACAGGCATATTGGCATCGTGCATCTAAAAATGGCGGCCAAGAATGAAATAATAAGGTTTAAATAGTTTAAAAGATGAGAAAAATAAGATTGGTAATGAAAAAGTTGGAGAAATAGAAAGATTGAAATAGACTAAAACATATCGAATATATTGGTGTATTTTTGGCACTGGTTGCATTGCAGCGATGCTAGGAGGTGCTGCAGAACCTGCACAGTGTGACACAATGAGGGAAATTACCGCCTCGCGACGCCCGATTTGGTAAGTACGAGAATAGGATGTGCATTACGATGCAGAGTGGCTATTTAAAAACGGAGCGCATCGGGCTATGAGCGATTTTTCCTGAGCTGGAGCATTCCCCAGATTTTTGACATCGAAATTAGTTAGAAGTACGAGTAGAGAGTATTATGTAAAAATTAGAGCAAAGTAAACAGTAAGATAAGTAAATCGTTTCATTTAATTAATTCTTTGTTTTTCTTATTGTTCCCCAGTGATCGTTTATTATTATCCTCGTGGTATATACAATGTTCTCGTGGTTGGTTATGATTGTTCGCTGCAATTAATTTCGAATATTGGCATGTGTCACTGTTCATATTGTGCATACTGTTCATATTGTTCAACGTCAATCAATAAATATTCGATCAAAGGCTTCTAAGCTCCTTCCTCCATCATTAAATACGATCTTCTTCACCGTTCTCCTCAATTTATCTTGCCGTTCTGCACCTCGTCCACCACCTTCTGGCGCTCAGCAATAGCCTTTTGAGCTGTTCTTCTCTTGTAGAAAATCGCTGCAAATGGAAGCAATACAAACACCAAAACGTTCCATATCACCAAAATAGCATAATTTCTTCCCATGGCTCCCTTATAAGTGTCAAAGAAAATCACCTTGGATATCTCGTACGATGAATGGATGGGCATAGCGTATCCATAGCGGAAAAAATGGGCACAGAGTGCAAGTGGTGAGAAAGTTGGAGTGACGTTGCTGATGACCCAGAACAATAACCATGCTCCGATGAATGGAGGAATCGTAGCAAAACAAATCAAAAACATCACCTCGTTCATTCCTCCGACGGCACACATGGTCAAGAACGACGACATCCAGAAAACCAAAAATCCAGATTTGCCAAATGCTACCGTAAAGTCAACTTGCATGGCCAACGATACGAATGAGTACATCAACGACAAGATAAAGTAGCCCGCGTACGACACAAGCATCTTGACCGCGACGTAGTGCAAGTTTTTCAACTTCATGGCGCCCATCATGAAATTGATGGGCATGAGAAAGTTGAGTTGAATAAACGTCAAAATGATTAAATAAATAAGACCCACCTGGGTTGGGGCTATCAAAACCGGGTCAGTAAACGGCCTATGGTCGGTGAAAACAAAGGGAAACTGAGTGGAAACGAGAGCTGTAGTATTATCGTTTTTGAAAAGTGCCGTTTGCTGCGATTCGGTGAGTTGTTGGATCAAAGGAGGTGCAATATGCGAAGCTGCCTTCTTCAAAAACATCTCTTCCACCGTCTTGACGTTGGGAGTCACGTACAGCTGCATGGCCTGGATATCACGACCTGTTTCGTAGATCGATACAATGGAGCCCAGGGCATTGAAACTCGTATTTGCCAGTTTCAACGCCTGGAAAAAATCGTAGGTGGCATTTTCACGCACATAAATAGACGACCAGAACTCCTGGTGATGGACCTGGCGAGCCACTTCCTCCTCAACTGTATTGCCATGTTTCTGAGCTTGTTTTGCAAACTCTTCGCCAGAATAAACGTGCCAGTCGCCCAACCGTTGCACCTGTGGTTGCTGCACCAACGACCTTATAGAATTGCCAATTACCGGCTGGACATTGCCCACTGGCGCGTCCTCAATCACAACCAACATTCGAAGATTTTTGAGCTTGGAACCTCGGTCGTAAGCGGCACCCCAGTAGAGCGAAAATACAGCAAGTGCGTAGGCCGAAATGAAGATAATCGCACCCAAAAAGCCTTCAAGAGCTTGAGACGCAACGGTTTCAAGTGCGGAGCCATAAACGAGTTTTCGGCCGGTTTTGTAGCGGGTTCCGACACATCGGGTTCGTTTTTGGTGACGGCATTTTCCTGGATGGTGGAACTGTTGCTGCTGGGTTCTGGCTGTATATTCTCGACGGACATGGTTGATGTGGAGAAGACTCGGAATAATGTGGTTTGGGTTACTGGATTTTTGTTTTTACTGTTGGTGAATTTGAATTATTGGTATACTATTATGGATGGCTGCGACCATTTATATTTTCGATTTCTAAGCGCGCACTCAACGTTTTGCGGCCGATCGGGCGGAGATATCGGTCGTAAACCGATACACGGCTGGACTTACGGCCGAAACGAAGGTGGGCCCTTGCAGAGAGCCAAAGCCACCAAAAGCCACTAAAAATTCTAAATTGCCTTTTTCTCGACTCCTCGTACCTCGTCGTCGTCGCTCAGCCCACAACCGTTTCCAACGTCGCTCGCTGCTCGTTGCTCAAATTGCCAAAAACCGCAACTTGCATCTCCGGCAGAAGCTGGCTCGCAAAATTCTTAAACACTTCAAACACATTTATCGGTTCCAATGGGTTTGTTGAAAGCGGATCTTCGGTCACCTGGTCGTCGTCGTCGCTGTAGTAGCCCTCGTGTTTGAGTTTAGAGCTTTCCAGCTTCAAAATTGAAGATAGTCGCTGGTATCGTGATCTAAATCACCGTCAAATTCCACATAGTTGTCATTATCGCTGGCTTCGTCGTCGGTGGCATCGTCAAAGTCGGCGTGGTCAAACTGCGACGCTCCCTCGGTGAAATTCTTGCGTTTTTTCTCCAATTCGGCAATCAGTTCTGGCATTCGTTGCATGATTTGTGCGAGCGCTTGTCCAGCATGTGCAAGTATTGGGTCGATAAGTGGAGTTTCGGCGCTGGAAATCACAGCGATAAGTGCTAGCAACGAAAGCTTCAAGTCAAAGACTCGCCGAAGTTCTGGAATCAACTTGAACCACCGCTGGAAAAACAGAACCAATGCACCTTTTTGGTGCAACAATTGTAGCATATTATTGGTATCGTAAACCAATGCCGCCAAAACAACGTCGTGCATGTTGACGTCAAACTTGTTGTAACCCACCATACTGGCGCTCTTGACGGTGGTGTAGGTGTCGATGGTGGAAGATACAAAGTGCGCAGTGAACCGGTGAGCTTCTGTTTGAAGCGTCAAGATGAACGTCTGGGCCATTTCACAGGCAAAAGCAAGGTCGTTGAGCCCAATTGCGTTGGCATCGCCTTCGAAAACTAGGGTGTAAATCTTGAAAAACTGGTTTGCAAGATCTGGACTTTTCAAGAGTTCTTCTTTTCCGTAGAGAAGAAAGTTGTGGAGACACGGAATGAACTCCTCGAAATACATCAACGCCACGCCGTCCTGGAAACATGCAAAAAGATGGTGGAAACATGTCCACATCGTAGGAGTAACGGCACGAAGCAAAAAAACCGAGTTTTCCATGAGCTCGGCAACTTCGCCAAAAAAATCATCCACCATGTTCACCAACACAAATTCCACCACCGGAGCAAAAACCTGCTCGAGTTTGATGCAAATATCATACAGATTTTCAAAGCTGAGCAAAACGGTGATCACGGTATTGAGAAGACCTACCGCAGCCATAACTTTGTCCAGCTGGTCCAGGGTTCCATCATAGTCGTCCACGTCCACCTGGGAGGCCTGGTGGATCTCGGTGACCAACCGCAACAACTGAGCCGTGAGTTTTTCCATCAACTCGACTCCAAACGGCTGGAGCTGTTCTGCGAAATTCTCAACACATTCCTGCATCACTACCGGAATAGCGTCGTTATCTATGTCGTTCAGAAGGGCCAAGAGCTTCAGCATTGTCGGAACAATTACCTGGGCCAACGACAGCTTGAAAAGATCGAGATGGAGAAAAGTTTGAATACCCAAAGCGGCTTCCAATTGAACAGGAAGCGAGCTGGAGTCGAAATTGGTGAGGATTCCTTGTGAGATTTGAGCCACGAGGTGCTCGTCGTTGAACTCGAGCTCCGAGAACTTCTGGACCACCTCGAGGGTTCGGGCTCGGAGAAATTCGTGTTCCGATTGGAGCGACGGGAGGATCATGGAGCCGACAAACTGCTCCATTTGAGGGTAAAACGGCAGTGACCGAGCCGTTATGTAGTGGGTGAGTGCTCCTATCATGCGAAAGAGACCATCTTTCTTGCGGGCTCCGTCGAGAGAACCGTCATTTTGAAGCTGGGAAAGTTGGGTATAAATATATGTCATGGTGGGTTCCAAAGTGGCCTTTTTCTTCTTCAGTACAAGCGACGCCAAGAACCCCAATGCTGCTATATCCGGGGTATTGAACTCGTCGTAGACGTCGAAATTGGTGTGGATATACTCCAAGGGATCACTGTCAAACATTTCCAAATCCGACTCACTGGGACACACCAACGGGAACACAAAATGTGAAACCAATGTGTCGGCATATGGTTGGAGCATCGGCCACGAAGGTTTCTGGGTCACGGCGTGCGATAGGAACTGGAGTAGATGGAAAAGAGCTGGTCTGGGAAGCCATTTTTTGTGGTGACACCATTGGTCGATGGCCCCCAAGTAGTTGGGGATCAAATGCGGAAGAAAGTTGGTGGTGAAAGTGTCCTGGAAACCGGTGTATGTGAACTTGCGGCTCAAGCTCTCGGAGGCGTACCGGGTGAAGAGACGATATAGGTTGGCAATGGACCATTTGACCGCTTTGGAAAATTCCAAAAGCGATCTTTCTTGGTCGTCGTAATTTTGAACATACGCTGGAGTTGGCGCATTTATGACCAGTCCATGGAGTTCACCCCACGCTACGAACGACTCTGGGCTCTGGAATTCAACCGGAAGATCAAAGTAGGTGACAAATTTGTATGCTTTGAGGATCAACTTGAGCATTTCGGCGCGGACCTCGGTGATGGCTTCCGGGCTCGAAAGTATGCTTTTTCCTATGCTGAGCAAATGGGGGAACACCACGAGAATGGGGCTCAATTCCAGTGCTCTCTCCTTGTTTGTGGCCCAGCGGAACTTGCGTGAAATTTCGGCAAACGCTAAAATACCGGTGTACAATTTCAGAAAACTTTGGTCGTCTCCGTCGTTTTGTGGAACCTGCTGGAGCAATTCGCCCGTGTCCGCTAGCAAGCTGTGCCAGTTGTTGGGGAAATCCTTGGATATAAGCGTCCTCAAAACAGGAACCAATTGCTGTTTGAGTTGATGGTCCACAGCGACTATGGTGGGAAGAATACGACCACGGACGGAAATTCGGTCCTGGTGAGCTATTCCGGCCTGATCTGCAACGTTCCATTTGCGAACTATATGGTTCTTCAAGTATACAGCAGCAGCCTTTCTAACCGGCGAAGAAATGTCGCTGGAATGGTTCGAGATGATGTCGAGACACCCGTCTAAAAACCCAGGAGTATGAACCAACGAGCGGAGCTGAGCTTCTGAATCACGTCGCACGGCCTGGTTGGCCTCTAGAGTGCCCGAAAAACAAGCCAAAAGCTGCTGGGTATCCATAATAAAGAAGGAAGAAGAGGTTTACGGATTCAAGCGACGCAGGTCGAAAAAAATATTGAGATGTTTTGCGCGAGCCGGGAATCGAACCCGGGGCCCAGCAATGGGAACGCTGGATTTTACCACTAAACTACTCGCGCATTTCTACCGAAAAAGCGCGCCACAGGTCTGAAGGACAGATGTGAATAAAATGAAAAGTGTTTTCTACTGCTTATTGTTTTTGCTTCTATCTATATATTTCCCTGTTCCCGTGCCTTTTCCGTGTGCTCGTCAATCTCCTGAGCATCCCACGGGTAAATGATCCATTTATCCACCACCGTTTCTCCTACAATGTACCGTCCATTTTGCAACATTTCGTCCGGAAGTTGTGCCTTTTGGGCTTATCTTTGTTGTGAAGAACAAACACGGAAAACGTGGTTTTTTTCGTCTGTTCTGCCCAATTTCTGCTGCATTTCCAACACATCTCTCTCCAACTCGCTCACGGCATAATGTAATGTGGTTCTGGTGTCGTCAACCTCATCGACAATCAAGACATTTTTTCCAATCAACGAATCAAAATGTTGACTCAAATTGCCAAAATCAAGCCATTGAGTGCGTACCACCTCCTTGCCGATCTTGTCTTCGTCCTCGGTCATTTGCTCGTAAAGAGACAACCCAATGGCTTGAATAGGGATATTTTTCTTTCCCTCTTCTTTGAGAAAAGTTCTCAAGATTCTGGCGGGAATGAAGCCTCCGCCTCCTATAGCTATGATCAAGTCGACCGGACCGTTCTGCTTGATGTCACTGGCTCCTTTTTTGCATAGCTTGTGTATGTTGTTGTATGATATGAAAGACTTTGACATGGTGAAGCTGCGAAGATAAATGCGAAGATAAATGAGAAGAGCTGCGAAGCTGCGAAAAATCAGAAGAGCTGCGAAAAGAAAAAGCTGCGAAAATAAATAGCTGCGAAAATAAATAGCTGCGAAAAATTAGTCAGAGAAGAATATTAAGATTAGAAGGAATGGGAGATGAGTATATGCTAATTGTGAGTGACAGAAGTGAAGAGAGTGATGATAATAGGTGTATCAATTGAATTGTGAACGAAAATTAATGAACTAGAATTAACGAACTGAAAGCTATTTAGCTGCAAAATGAGCTGCAAAATGAGCTGAGAATATTAACGAGATTATTGAAATTGAATAAACTGATAATGGAATACATGATGAATTGACATAAAAGAATTGAATCATTACACCAAGCATCATCAAATGAACCTTCATCAACGAAAGCTAATGAACAAAATAAAATAGTTGATTGAACTGAATAACGATGAATTTACGATGCTCTTCAGAAACTACAGTTTAAGTTTCTTCTCGCTATCCTATATTACAATGCTATTCTCTACTTTCTCCTTCTTTTTCGCTATTCGTCTTTCGTCTCCTCTTCCTCTTCTTCATCCTCCTCAATTTCATCGTCGTCTTCGCCGTTGGCATAAACCACAGAGCTCTCTCTTCCAACCTCCTCGGGCTCTTCTACTTCGATCAGAGTATCCCGCAATTGTGCCTGTGCTCGGAGAAGTTGTAAGCGTCCTTGTAAAGCCAACAATTGCGGCATTTGTTCCATACCCTTGGATAAACCTTTTTGTAATTGCTTGAAATCGGTGTAATGATCTCCACTTTTGGAGAGAGCACCGCCATGAGTCAAGAGAATCCACTTGAGCCAAAGGGCAAGAACGGCAGTATCGTCTGGCTTGGAAGCTACTTCATGGCTCACTATTTCATAGAGTTTGGATATGCTCTCCAGTCCATTTTCTTCAGCAGAAAAGCTCTTGACCACTTCCTTGATACTGGTCTCGTCATTATTGGTGGAGCACAAGTGGATAATTTTTTCGGGTTCTTGAAGATGGCTGCGAATTTTGTCAAAGAGAAGTTCGCTGGGAATATTTTTAATTTCCGTCAGTTTGGGAACAATTATGCTTGTATCTGTATTCACCTTGCTGGTCGGTTCCTTTTCACTGGTTTGTATGGAAACGATAACCTCTCCCACAGACTTGAAATTCCAGTCAATATCTTCAAATTGAGGCTGCAAGCCTTTATACCAAATTCCAGTGAGACTATCGTCTCGGTAAGAAACCGCCGAAAAACGAACTGGAACCTCGTCATCTTGCGAAGAAGTTCTGATCAAACATGCGGGCGGTCTTTCGTGGAAATCAGACTCAAAATCCATTACAAACACTTCAATACCTGTTTCTGAAACCACAAAAATAGCTTCATCCGTGCCAGATGCACACACATAAATGCTCAGAATCGCCGAAGACGCTGCGTGGGTCCTCTCCAGTTGAGTTTCAACGTCGTAGGCATATATCTTTTGGTCATTTTCACGAATGGCATAGAAAACGGTGGGATGGAGTTTCGATGCCTTTATCGATACCACCAGCAGGTCGCCTTGGAATCGACTTACGAGAAAGTTTTTCGGCTTCGAGGGGTCTACCAAACTTAGGTGCTGGTTTCCTAATATGTAGTTCTGTTTCTTGTTTTTGTCCATGTATACTTGCACGGCTTGGATGTCAGATATGTCTTTGAATGTTTTTGTTTTGAGCTTTTTTCCTTCTGGAATCGTCACTTCAATGATACTCAGCTCGGTATCTACGCACAAAATTGATTTTTCTCCAGTCGTCATTGCCACAACTGCCGTTTCAAGGTGGAAAGAGTTGACTTCGGAATTTTGCAGCGCTGAAAAAACGGCAATTTTGCCGGAACTGTGGCCAACTACAAAGTATTCTGTGGTATCAATTACATTTGAAGCCGTGTTGACGTCGTCCAGCTTCCTCTTTTTGGCTCGTTCTGTTTTATTATTGGAATTTTCAACAAACCAGCAGGCGGCTACAATCTCCAGATCGTCCGAAAGTTCTATTTTCAAAGGCCTGGCTTCGCTGTCAAGCAACGAGTAGAGCTGGATCTCGTTTCTACCGGGCCGGGAGATGACATTGGCAAAGCAAGTGCCCTGCTGGTTGATATAACCACTAGTGCCAATCATGAAAATCGCATCGCATCGAATTTGGATTTTTTGATTTTGACGGTGGTACTGCACACAAGCCAAAGGCCTTATACAAGCCAGTCAACTACTTGCCCTGAATTTCCATCATTTGTTGTACCTGGAGCTTGCAGAGGCCTCTGAGGTCTTCTACATCAGCCTCCAATTCTGCAACTCGCTCGGATTTTTCTCCAATCAATTCTAGCATGGTCTGGGCCTGATCGTCTTTTTCGGCAAGTTGCAACTGAAGATTTGCAATTTCTTCTTTGAGCGAGTCGTTCTCATTGGAAAGCTTGATTTTGGTAAGAAGCTCCTGCTGAAGCTGTTCTTTTTCCTCGGCAAGTTGGGCGCTTTCCTCACGAATAGTCACCAATTCTATTTCGAGTCGCCGAATCGTCGAGCTCATCTTGTTAATCAACTGAATATTATTTCCCCCACTCAAGGTTAAACTCAGAGTGGGCATCTTTCCCGTGAAGCTGGCGGAGCTGGGAACATGGTTGGACGTTTCTCCGACCTCAATGGCTCCGAGAGAGGTGTCGTCGAAGGTATCGTCTGCGACGTCGAACGAAGTCAGTGAAGGATTTTGATGAATAAATACCAGAGAAGTATGCCTGGACATTGAGGGGGTGGTACAGGACTCCCCAAGCCGGATCTCTGTCCAGCTGTTGTTTCGTGGAGACATAGTGGGCCTCAGAACGGGATCAAGATTGAGATGCATGTTGCGAGAATTGTCGACTTCTTTTTTATCATTAAGTTTTGATATTTTTTGCATGAGTGAAGTGCGCTCCTTGTTGTGTATTTCTTGGATCTTGCCGAGTTTGTCCTCCAAGTCTGCAATTGTTTCGTCTTTCAATTGGATTTGGAAATTCAAGTCATCGATGGTTCCTCGCATTTTCTTCGCCTCATTCAAAACTGTATCGAGTTCATCGGATTTGCTACTCAAATTTGCTTGGAGTATCCTGAGGTCCAGAGAAAGCTTGGTTTTGGACTTTTTGAGAGATTCAATCGATGAAGTAAGAGTATCGATTTTCGCAACTAGATTCGACTCGATCAACTTCCAGTTTTCTTGGGACGAAAGATACTGTTGTTGAAGATTATGGTGGTTTTCCGAAAGCTTCAGAAATTCACCATAATCTATCTGTTTCACTTGCGAAGAATCTTCATTTTCAAAATGATGTCCACCTTCACTTTGAAGACGAAGCAGTTCGATCTTGCGTTCAAGTCGTGAAATTTCTTCAGTTTTTTCTTTTGTCTTTCCCTGTAATTCTCTCTTCAATTCAGCAATAATGGTATTTTTCGACTCGGAATCAAGGTCTCGTTGCTTCTTGGCCATATCAAACTGGATGGTAAGATCGCTCACTTCTTTTAAAGCTTTTTTTTTCCCACAATTCAGTTTCATATAGTTGCTGCAGTTCCTTGTATTTATCCTCCCAGTGTTGCTCACGAATAGCACCAAGTGCTGCCGACGTTTCCTCGAGATTTCGCTTCATTTCCTCATATCTTTCTACCCATTGATCAATACTTTTGACCAGATGTGTCTTTAAAACCTGCTCCAATTGAACCATTTTCACATTAGAATCTTCATCTTTACTGGCGTAGTCTCGCAAAGACGACTCCAAATTCGAATTATGAGACCGGAGCTTTTTAATTGTTTCATTGAGTTTGAGTTCTTTGAGTGAAAGTGCTTCACCTTCTTGACGAAGCTGTTCTATAGTGATATTTTGTTTGTCAATTTTGCAACCAACTCTTTATTGGACTGTGGTTTGGGGGCCAGTTTAAGCTGTCGGTTTTCCTCCACAAGTAGGTCGTGTTTTTTCTTTAAAGCTTCGTATTCGGGGTGGATAGTTTGGGCTGCAGGTGTCAAATTTGACGTATGCATGGAAGGTGAATGGGATGGATCTGAAGCGTTTGGTTGCGTCTGCGTTTGTGGTGGGGTATGCGTCGTATGCGCTGTATGCGCTGTGGTATTCGCATGCGTCTGTGTGTCTCCAACAGTAGATGCAGATGATGCAGATACAGGTGGATCTGCAGTCCCCTCTGCATTGGTATTCTTCTTTCCCTTTGCAGCGAGTGCCAACCGCTCTTGAAGTGTTAACCGTTTTCGTTTTGGTTTAGCTGCGGCTGATGGTTCATTTTCTGCACGACGATCCGACTCTTCATCTACCGAGGGCGTCACTGACCGGTCGCGTTGCGTGTCGGACAGAACACTTGCATGATCTAGATCTGGTGTCGCATTTGCATTTGCATCGGAATCGACAGGTTCCTGCGTTGGAGCGTCCATGCTACAATTGATCCAATCTAGTGGTGGCTACGTCAATATTGAAATGCGCGGTTAATGCACGACGCATTTACCAACTCTACAAGCAACATGAAAACTTGCAAAAACGAATAATTTTATAGCGGTGCGGCACGATGGCGTCTAAATACATCTATTTGCAGTTACTCTGAACTGCAACTTGAGGAATCTGCAGCTTGAACAGAAACTTGCATGCTATCTGGAGATTTTGCAACCTCATTTTTATAAAGTGGGGGTAACGATGGAGGACTAGGTAATTTAGCAAGAACCGGTGGTAACGTGATGGGGTGTAAGTTTGAAGCTTGATTTTGAGCGGGGTAGAATGGGGGAGATGGAATAGTGCGTAATGGCAGTTTTGAAGAAGATGTTGATGAGCTTCGAGAATCTTTTGCTAACGGCAAATTATGACTTGATGCCTGAAGATGAGTAGGAGGTGGTAATGGCGGTTGCCAAGTTGGTGGTCCAATTGGACCCGAGGAGAACGGAGCACTGTAAAGGACATACCCCGGAAATCCGGGTGGAGG
Source organism: Callitettix versicolor (assembly GCA_022606455.1). NCBI lineage: Eukaryota > Metazoa > Arthropoda > Insecta > Hemiptera > Cercopidae > Callitettix > Callitettix versicolor. The sequence goes on from JAJIZJ010000861.1 coordinate 531,347, forward strand.
ATGTGGGGGTGCACGACTACTATGAGGTTGTGGAGGTACGCGTGGAGGTTGCTGAAAGTGTAGAGCACTACTAGGACCGGAAGGCGGATCATGGCCCGGAACCCCGGGTTCTATTGCACCATCCGACGCCTGCGTCAGTCCTACCGGCATTCCGTACCAATAAGTGCCGCTGGCTTGATCTCTTCGACTTGGCCATCCCATTGCTGGCTGGTACCCATGAGGTTGTCCCCCGAGAAATTGGGGGTATGATTGAGGATGAGGATTTGGAGGAAATTTGGGGGACAGATTCGCGTCTTCATTAAACTGAAAGTCAGCTCTGGATTTCCGTTTACCGTGTTTTTTCGTGACAATATGAGCATTTAAATGATTAAGTGACCCATAACTTTTGTTACATTGTGGAAATGTACAACTAAATCTTCGAAGAATTTGATTATAACGCCGGCGAACTCTTCTTCTTGGTTTTTCCGCTTCTTTATTGGGTTCCGGAGATGAATTAGAATCTGAATTATCACGATTAAGAAGCAGCAGGATCGCAGCACTTTTCGAGACATTATGATCATCAGCCATATTTCGGCGAAAATTGATTCCAATAAACTATTGACAATAAACACAACAAAAGAATTGAATGTTCTTATCTATACATGCGCCAGAAAAACCGCGGTGGCGTTCGATGCACTTCCGATGCATAGATGATACCTTGCATGGTGCATATTTGACTACAATTGCCAGATGATTAAAGTTTAAATGTATTAAAAAAATTTATGACCGACTCGAGCCGCAGTTCCGGCAGCAAAAAAAATCATACATTGCAGGTGAAACCTACATTAATGATTACTAACATGGCGGTTGGGGTTGCTACCTATTAGATGACGCTTTGTAGATGCATCTAAATGGGGAGTACGATCTTATTTCAATACCGACTAACATATTCATGCTTCACCTGCGGCGACGTGCGGCTTGTTTCCCAACCATTTTACACCCCCGCATCAGATGAAATTTTAACTCGAAACTTTGTGCCACGACCCATAATAACGTACAAACAAGGACAACCTATTGGTCTATGATTTTCCAAGCCAAGATTTTTTGAAATGGGTTATTAGAATGCTTGGACGGACCAATGCTTCTAATGCAGGCATTTTCAACGTCTTTGCCAAAAAAAACCCTGCAACGCGATGCGATGCAAAAGTATTATGTGCCGCATAGGATACAGGTACACGCATGCAACCTGTAGATAAAAAATTTTCCCCATAAAAAAAATGAAATATTTATTACCAATTTTGGACGCGAACAATGTTGTGTATAACCTACAATACACGTCGCGCGTTAAGCGAAGCCTTTGTTCTTTTGAACCTGAAACAGGGTCATATTAGGTTGCTTTTGCAGCTAAAATGCGTCTTTTTAAAAATGTCGGTTGAATTAGCATGCCGACACCATGCAAAGTAATGTTTGAAATACGGTCATTTGTTTATGCGAGCTGTTGATTCGAGGCATTAACTTGCATAAATTTCCAAATTTGGGTAGCTACAGATCTATTGGTCCCCTCTTACGAGTAATTTCACAACCTAATTTTTAGGGTTTACTGTTCGAGCGTAAGCGAGCCAGGGTATTTCGGACTCTCATTCCCGAGCGGCGTTTCATCACCATGTTCGTAAAGTTTGGTATTGGTTTTAATTGACCAAAAAAATCTATCATCGGAGTTTGGAATACATTTTCTCGTTCCTGCGCCAAGCTAACTAGTGCTTCTTGGTATGCGGGACGATCATTATCAAGTTCATAATGCAGAAGATAGCAATCAAATTTGCATCAGTCGGCTACGATATTATGCACAATGAAAGATCCCGTGCCAATTGGTGCAGCGAAATCGTGATGTTGTGCATATTGAGCCTCGCTAAAAAACGCTCATCATGCAAGAATAAATGTAGGTGTGATTGCGGATGCATATATTAATCTGCACTACGCCTTCGAGTATACAGGATTCCCCAAACAGTTGTCTATACAACTGTTTCGGGGCACCAAATCATGTAGAAACTCGGACTTTACTGCATTAATTCCAGAATCGATTGGCGCATATATTTTCCTTCTTTCTATAGACTTGTGAAGTTGCATGCAGGTCATGCGGGTGATGCATGTCATCGTTTCAAGTCACCAAACTACTGTAACCAGCATATTTTTTGCATAATATTATCTAACGAATAACGTGTAATCAGGGTCGCGTCATTCCGAAACTGGCGTTTTCATGCTGAATCACCGGCGTAAATGGCATTATATACGCGATTAAGCACGAGGTGCATAACAATAGAACTTGCCCCTTTTTCGCAAATGTCAAGTGTTTGGAATTCGCCCTATACAGCTAAATTCCATCGCAACTTCGTTAGCAACTTCCTCATCAATTTTACAAACTGCAAGAAAAAAGATTCTAGACTGTCCCCAATGTTGTCAAGTGGTAACGCCCTGCTTGTGCATCATACAGCGCATAACGATACCTATAATGATTAGCATGCATAAGACATCTATATGTTGATGTGCTTAATGTGCATAATATGCAACGCGTTATACTGGTATATGTCATCTAACTGCATAAAAATATTCTTTTTTTTGAAAAGTTCCAAATTTTATTTAAAAAAAAGAGTACTTGAAACCGCGCCCACCAATTTGCAGCCATCATCCAAGCTTTTCAAAGGCAAAACCCAAGTAGAAACTTACGGCTTCTTTTTCCGCTCCTTCCGCCCCATATTTTCCATCCGCCCTCTTCATTCCGTCCACCAAGTTGCGATTAAGTTTGTGAAAATATTTGGGAATTTCTTGGTTAAAAATGTCAATGAAATTTTTCTTGTAGCGTAAAGTTAATCCTACCTCTTCACACATCAGCCGGAATACTTCAAAGGGAACAACATATTCGGGAACGTTGTCTACTGCATCTTTCAAAAAATAGTCATATTTGTTCCCGAACGGAGGACGGAATATTCCGTCGGATGGCGGAGTTCGGTCAAAAGTAACAGAATAAAGTTCATTGCCAAACTTATTATTTGTTCCAGGAAGGAAATCCTTGTTCACAATTTTGTCACGAATAAAGTCAGATGAAGGAATAGTACCGACAAAGGAACCTCCAGGACGCAAAGATTTGGAAACATTATTGAGCATTGTCCTAACTCTTTCCTCGGATTCAAACGAATAATGCATTGAAAATTGGATCAGAACACAGTCTACTGGAAACAAACCATTGACGATTCCCGGGAAGTTAGGTTCCAAGATTTCCGGTATTGATTGCTGGAAGCAATCACCAGTAGCAAAACATGCTTCGAAATTATACTTTCGTGAATCTCTCTGGCCGGCTCGACCACCGTCTCTGGGAATAAACCGAGCTTTATTACGCCGGTACCGATGGAAAGCCTCCTTTACCGAAGCGTCTGAGATGTCTATTCCCACATATTGATCAGCACCAACGAATTCTGCCTTGTTAAGGTCTCCTCCTTTACCACAGCACATGTCGAGAATCACCGTAGGCAGTCCAGGATTGGGATTTTTGCGTACATGATTGCCCAAAAGCATGTATTTGACCGCATTGTTAAAGTTCCGGAGCTTGTAAATGGGAGATTTGGTTCGAGAGCCCTGCATTTTCGATTGGATCGTGCGCTGGTTGTAATGCGACCGAACAATACTGTTGATATCTTTGTTTTCTTTGTTGGCAATATGGCTCTGGAACGTATGGTAGTGTTGCGTAGACTGAACGGACGTCGCTAGACGTGAATATGGTTGCGCTTCTACTGGTTCTTCGTTGGCAGGAGACTCCTCTTCGTCGTCGCCCTGTTGTTCGTCGCCATTTTCTTCACTTTCCAGCTGCGCTGCTTGACCAGAATGGTTTTTTCGAGTCCCCTGTCTTCGGTCGTCAAACTGAGTCACCGTTTCGGGTCTTCTTCTCTTATGATCGCCTTCATATTCGTCGTCAGGACGTCGTATGCGTCGTTCTTCTTGGTCCTGGCGCAAGTATTTCGCATACCGGGGATCCTGGCGCACTTCGGCCACCCTAGGGTCTCCCCTTCGCCTATTATCGACCCTCGGAACGTATCGGTCGTACCGATTTTGAGTTTCTTCCGGTTCTCGCATCCACGCCGGCACGGTTTTTTCGGATTTCTCGGAAAATTGGGCATTGCTGGTGGGTATAGGGGTGTTTTCTGTGGTACTGGCGTTTGATTTTGGGTCTGTAGACTTCATTTCAGGGTTTTTGGCTTGTTTTCGGTGACTTTTAGATCGCTGGTTTGAACTTCAACATTTTCCGTTTGTGTATTTTGAATTTTTGGGCTTTGATTCTGTGTGCTTACGGATGTTACTTCATCTCCTTGCCCTTCACTATCTATTAGATTCGTTATGGATGCTTTTTCGGATCCCTGTTCTGATCCTGACATCGCAGTATTGATGCTGATGATTTTGTACGCTAATGACAATATCGAGTGGTGGTGTTTGGGTGTTCTACTGGGTTATAGCGTATACCTATTTACAAGTGGTTGCGGCCGCTGACGAACTCAACGAGCTGGTTGACTATGGGTTTCTTGTTTGGAACGAGGTGGCCTCCCTCGTGCACAATTTCTGTGGAATTTTGAAAAATACTCGCAAGATATTTTGATCTTATTGGAGGAACCACCAGGTCTTCACTGCCGTAAACGACAACACTTTGTAAACTTTCATTGGTTATTTCGTACAATTTCTCGTATCCGGGCACAATTCGAACACTTTTGGCGTATTCTTGAACATCGGAGACGTCAAAGTCGAGACTAACTCTGTCTCCGTCTTCGCTGCGAGCTTGGGTAAAAACGAATGGCAGCACCAACAACGCCAATTTCACCAGATTTTCTCGATTAGCAACGATAGCGGCCATGGCGGCGCCCTGAGAAAACCCAAAAATACCATCGTAAGGTCCATGGTCCCGAATATAATCAGTGACGTAACGAAGCGCTTCGTCAAAACCAACGTATGGACGCAGATTCAGCCCAGACAGATCATGTTGCCACCAGCAGCGATTGGCATTCTTGTCGACAAGTCCCTGCCATCTTTCCTCGGCTTCAGCACCGTCGCCTAACGAAAAAGGCAATTCTGAAGGTGTACCGATTACGATGGGCGGATCTATATAGTCGAGTTCATAACCCAACTTTTTCGTGAATGCTTTCCTGATGCCAGACGACTTTTCTGCTAGGATTTTGCCGCTCTGGAGGTACCCAGGAAGACACAAGAACCGCATTGAAACAAAAAGAAATCAGCTGATAAATTGCAAATTGAGATTGCAAATTGAAAAATCGCTGTGTACTATGCAGGACCGGACGTGCCCATCAAGTAGGTATTGATACTTTGAAGGGTGTTCCTGCTGGGATTGATCCTCCGGACATGTGCAAGGGCTGCGCTGTGACGTCTGACTGTATCTTTATCGATAAATCTTGGACAATTTTGTTTCCAGTCACTATCGAAATTTTTGCATAGTATGGCCAAGGCGACTCCAGGACCCAAATCTGTACCTGTATCGCAAGCAATTAGCACTTTGTTTGTGCCAGTTATGTCTATCAGACCCATAAGCAGTGGGAGAATCGCTCTGAGTTGCTTGGAGCCTTTTAGACGACTGGAGCTTGTAATGGTGAACTTTACTGCTTTATCATCAGCTAAAACTTCTTTTCTGAAAGAATAATCACCTGATTGAACCTTTTTTGTAGTGACTGGACCAGTAGCGGTTCTCTAATGACTCCAAGGGCAATCCCTGTGTCATTTCCGTCGTTTTTGATGAATGTAATGTCTGAGATGGGTGAGGTTAAACTGTCCGATTCCATGTTAAAATATGCTTCGTTAAGTCTTTTGACCAACTCTTCGTCAGTGAGCCAGTCGTATAAGTAACCGGCTTCCGCGTCAATGAAGTGGCTTTTATTTTTGTCCAAAAGATTCCAGAATAAATCAGCATTGAGTTTTCCTTCACAGACCTCTTTTGAGATCCACAATTCATGGTCGTCTGCTGCTCCTTGTACATAATTCCAAGATATGCTCTTCCCTTCATGAACAGCTGTGGTATAGGAGTTTCCAGAAGCTTTCCTGGACGCTGTGACACACTGAATGTGGTATGATGAAGAGCCAAAAAGGCCCTCAAAATGGCCCTCACCTTCGCTATTAGGATATACCCAGCAAGGAACTATAGGCTTATCAAGCTCTACGTTATCAAAGAGATGGAGACGTTCTGCTTCCAAAACAAAGTGGTTGATTTTTTTGCAATCTCGTTGTGTTCGCTCTCTGAAACCATTGAGCGAGGCGTATAGAGGACATTTTCAAGTTCAAAAAGCCTCTTTTGGCCATTATGGTGGATATAACAGCACACCAGATGGGAATAGTTTTCAGAAGTGCATCGGGCATCAATTTGCCTCTTCTGGTGGAATCAACAATTGCAATTGTTTCGGTTTTTTGCAACAAGGGAAGCAAGTGGAGATTCAATCTTCGAAACGAAAAAGCCCATTCGTTCATATGGCCATCTGTAGACTTGAAGTAGGCCGAATCTGTACGTTTACCAGGCGGAACGTACCATAAACCGCATCTTTCATTGGGTACCAATACCGGTAAGTCGAGAGACTCTACAAATTTGGCATCATGGACAATGGATTGTAGTCTGTTTTTGAGGGATAAGGATTGTTGTCGGAGCTGCTTGGTGACTGAATGAAGACTGGGGAGGATATCTGGGTCCATTACAGCTAGTTTTGTGTTAACAAAACTATAGTTTTGAAAGAAGAATTGAAAAGTTGAGAATGCAAAATTATAAAATTTCGCGAAGATTTAAATATGCTAATAGTACTTTCCAGTCCTGAACCCTAGATTCTCTCAACCATTCTTCTGCTTTCGCTGGCGCTTGAGTGCCTTTAACCGAAGCTCTTCCTCCATTTCTCGGCGATCTTCCAATTCTGCCGTTCTTTTCGATCTCATTTCCTCGGCCAAAATCTCGGCACCGGTGGCCTCCATATCGTCACTATCGTAGTCGTCATAGCGCTCATAGTCCGCTCTCTTCTTGCCCCGGTTGAACATAGCCCAGATCTCGTCCCTGTCGTAGTCCTGGTTGCGTTCTTCCTCGTCATCTGAAGCCAAGAAAGACAGCATATCCGAGTCGTCTTCTTCATCATTTGTACGACGGCTACTGAGCGATTGAGAGAGTTTTGCCGACGGCTGGCGGACGGGTAGCGGTGCCCTTGGCAAGGGTCTGGAGGGAATTTCTGGTTTTTTGGGTCCGTTTTTATTGGTTTTGTGACTGTCTGTTGAATGCAATTGTCGTCCAGAAACGGTAGAAACAGCACTTTTGGAGGTAAGAGCCAGTGGTTTGGAAGGTTCTGGTTGCTCGGGCCGGGAATGCAGACGGATGGGTGGCGAACGAACGGGCGGCAGACGATTGAGTGGCAGCAGTGACTTTGCTTTAATTTTCAAAGAGAGTTTGCTATTGTCAATTGTGGTTGCTTTCTTCATTAAATCCTTGTAGTTTACCTTTTTCCGGGCCGCCGGTGCTACAGAAGCATTCTTGGCTGTGGAAGAAGTTTTTGGTTGTCCATAACTCTTTCCATTTGCTGAGCTGGACGTGGTACTTGACCCAGTCGATTTTTTTGCACCAATTTTTTTGTTTGTTTGTTTTCCTGTCTCCTTTCTGGCTGCCTCCTTCTGCTCCATCTCTAGCCGTCGTGCTTCCTTAAGTCTGGCCACCACTGGATCGACAGTACGATTTTGGCGCTGCGATGACTGCGACGAAGAGGCGATTTTTGATGTACTTGCCGGTCGGTTTTCTTGGTTCTGAGTAGATTTTGAAGACGACCCAGCCTCAGGGGGCCGACTCACCACCTTTCCCCGTTTCTGGATCTGCTCCAAGAGGCTGGATACCGACATTGTAGAGGAAAACCAGTGCGATAAGATGAGAATCAGAATCGAATGCGAATCGGTATACAAAATACAGGAACACAAGAATGAGAGATACAATGAGCAAAATTCAAAGAAGTAGAAGTAAAAAGTACAAGAAGTAAGAAGTAAGAGAAGACAAAGAGGACAAAGTACAAGAAGTACTTGGAAAATGAGATGGACAATCAGACTAATTGAGAAAGTCTTGAATAAATATCTAATTCGCAGCCTAATCCTTGGGTCCGATCATCTTTTCTGGTCTCACCCACTCGTCGAATTCCTGCTCACTCAACACTCCCAACTCCAAGGCCGACTCCTTCAAGGTCAATCCCTTCTTGTGGGCGTTCTTGGCGGTTTTGGAGGCAGCATCGTAGCCAATCTTGGGGTTCAATGCGGTGACCAACATGAGCGACTCGTGCAAAGTTTTCTCGATTTTGTCAACGTTGGCCTTGATTCCGTCCACACAGTGTTCTCTGAACGAGGCTGAGCCGTCGGCGATCAAACGGATCGAGCTCAACAAGTTGGCGATCATCACTGGCTTGAACACATTGAGCTCAAATTGACCCGAAGCACCAGCAAAAGTGATGGCAGAGTGGTTTCCGAAAACCTGAGTAGCCACCATCGTCAACGCTTCGTTCTGAGTAGGGTTCACCTTACCGGGCATGATAGACGAACCTGGTTCGTTTTCAGGAAGAGACAATTCTCCGTAGCCACATCTTGGACCGGAACCAAGGTATCTAATGTCATTGGCGATTTTGAACAAAGAAGCGGCAACGGTGTTCAATGCCCCACTGGCTTCCACAACAGCATCGTGGGCAGCCAAAGCCTCAAACTTGTTGGGAGCAGTCTCGAATGGGAAACCAGTTAATTTGGAAACTTGCTCGGCAATCTTCTTATCGAAGCCCTTGCGAGTGTTCAAACCAGTTCCCACAGCAGTACCACCTTGAGCCAACTTCAGCAAGTTTGGTAACGTTTTTTCCACACGTTCGATACCATTGGTCAATTGCTGGACATAACCAGAGAATTCTTGACCCAAAGTCAATGGGGTAGCGTCCTGCAAGTGGGTTCTTCCAATCTTGATGATATCCTTAAATTCCTCGGATTTGGCGTGCAACAGGTCACGCAACTTGGTCAATTCCGGAAGCAACGACTTTCTGATCTCCGAAACAGCAGCAATGTGCATCACGGTGGGGAAAGTGTCGTTGGAAGATTGAGACATGTTGCAATGGTCATTTGGATGAACTGGTTTTTTCGATCCCAATTCGCCACCCAAGATCTCAATGGCACGGTTCGAGATCACCTCGTTGGCGTTCATGTTGGACTGGGTTCCGGAACCAGTTTGGAACACCACCAAAGGAAAATGGTCATCCAACTTACCCTCCGCAACTTCGGTGGCAGCTTGTTGGATCGCTTTCGAAAGCTTGGGGTCCAAAGCACCCAACTCTTCGTTCACAATAGCAGCCGACTTCTTCAAAACTCCAAAGGCATGAACCACAGGAAGAGGCATCCGAGCAGCAGGTCCGCCGATTTTGAAGTTGTGTTTCGACCTTGCGGTCTGAGCACCATAATACTTGGAAGAGTCGACTTCGATCTCACCAAAAGCATCGGTTTCGATTCTGGTGGCCTTGAGGAGGCTCAGCGTCGATGCAAAGGTTCTGGCTTGGACTTTTACGGGATTGGCGTATCTTAACATTGTACGGAGAAGTTCGAATCCGGGGAAATTTTCACAGAACCAATGAGCGCGCGATCCGGCACCGAGGCCGGCATGCAACCGCGAGCGATGCAACCGCTCGCTCTCGCTCACGGTTGCAAATCGAAAAAAAAATGAGGTTAATGTACAAGATTTATAAAATGATAACGCAATTGTGTACTGGTTCTCTACCTAATGATTTCTATTCTTCTTCCAATTCTTTGCTTTTCCTTTTCCTTTCCATTTCCTTTTTTTCATCATCTTTTTTTTCTCATTTCCTCAACTGTCGGCCACGACCACAGACTTGGGCCCTTCATCTGGTCGCCTATGCTTTCTCTCCTGAGCTTCTCAAAGTGACTAATACACCGCAGCGCAAAGTCGACGGGAAGAGCCCGCAACAATGCCATCAATGTTTCCGGAGAAGGGTGGAACTCGATCTCGACCCATCGCTGCAAAATGGTAGATAACTCTGAATTATAGTCAAATTGAACTAGCATTGCAATGTACCGCTGCCAGAGCTTGTCACTAAGACGGAGGTACCGCGAGGACCGTTTATCGCTGCCGGCAGTAAAGATATTGAACTCTCTAATAGCCACTTGTGGAGCATACAAGTTACCCCACATAAGCACAGTATCCAGTGAGCTACTGGCTGCAACTATCAATGCAAGTAGACACTGTTCGTCTGGAAACAAACCTTGATCCGTGAGCTCCGTCTTGTACAAGTCGTATATCCGTTGGGGTTGTAAAACTGCTTCACCATTGAGCATAATCCCCACCAACTTGGGTGTCTTTTTGGCTTTAGCATATATGTGTCTTGCTAGTTGGAGAGCCTTTACTTCTCCAGCAAAATTCCATAACGAATCTGGTACCACGTCAGCGTCAGGATTGTTATAAAGTACCGCAAGATACTTGGGAGTTAGCACTGAAATATGCGCCGCTACCAAATTATGCCCGGCTTGACCACTTCCCAATATTTGCATGAATTCATTCATATTTTTCAAACTTTGCAATGGATACAAAAGGACCAGGAGAATATCTTTGGTAATGAGAAGACGATCGCTGTGCCTGACAAGTTCCTCAAGAATCTTTTTCGAGCGGGCTACAGTCATCAAGTCGAACTGGCGAAGTTTGGTGACAAATGCGAACCACAAGCTGGCCGAATGAAAATTGTCAATGGCACAAGAATTGAAGGTATCGAGTAGGGACTCCGGGGTATCGCTCAAGTATGTCTTGGTGAAGTTGTAGCAGCTCATTTCTCGGCTCAGAAGAACAGTCCCATCAACAAACTTCTGCTCAGCTATGGTGAAAAACCGCCGAGCCTTGGATTGCGAAATCGAGTTCACAGCTAGCACAACTCCCATGTGGCCCTCAAGGTTCAACCTGACTTTTCCAACTGTAGCCATATACTTGACGATGATTTCCTGGGCAGAAACCACCAGTTTGACAAGTTGATTTTGGTTCGAAACCCTCGTGAAGTCGAAAGCTAGCGTCCACATGAGTCTGTTCAAATACTCGCTATTTACAAAGGGAAAGTGGAACGCATTTTTCTTGTCGGTAAGATGGCCAAGGGTTCGATGTAAGACGTCGGGGAGCAAAGAGGTGTCGTGAACCACAGAATAGAACAAAAGATTATCGATGATATCTTTCAAATGCGAATTGCGGTGATGATAGACAGTGGTGATATCTGCCATAAATTGGTACCAGACATCAATTTGGAGCTGGAGGTCTGCTGGGCTCATTGGTGTACGTAGGAGTAGATCTGAGGTGACAAATGGTGGAATTTCCGTGAGTGTGGCTAGCGACTTACAGCTGTCTAGGACAGATGGTGCCGAAACCGAACCAATCCAAGAAACCAAATCCAGAAACTTGTAGTCTGAAAGTATGTTGAAAATTTGTAGAGAAAGATGCAAATGGGTCCTTTGGGTATCATGTAAATGGCTTTGACTGTGGGAATCTTGATTTTTGATGGTAAATTTTTCGACCAATAATTGAATATTGGAGTCGATGTCGAAGTCGGAGTCGATGTCTTCTTTTGAGGGTCTGACTTCTTTTCGACTTTTGATCTCTTCGAGTGACGCTCTATAATCCTTGTCCACTGGAATGTTGTTATTGATGCAATGGAGTGCCATAATGATGTGAAAAACCACAGCTTCGAGAAGCTCGGCGTTTTTGGCTTGATGAGATGGAGACTTCATATGAATATGGTGAACGTTTCCGTCTTTATATTTGTGCAAGTATACCAAAAGATCACGCATTCGAGGATTCAAGGCGATTTTGCTCTTTTTGTACCGGGTTTTTTCCCTTTCAAGGGTTCTATACATGAGTCTATGCTGTTTATCGATGATTCGAGATGCCATTGTGTGTACCATTTTCCAGGCAACGGGGTTTTTTTGGGTCACCAGAAGCATCTGGCGAGATAGTCGGGGTCGGAATAGGGTTCCAAGCATCGTCGCATGGCTCTATGCAAAGTGTGTATTGGAATGGGTGGTATAATATTTCAGTGGATTATTCAGTGCGATCGATTTTCGCAGCGATAATTCAGCGGATTCTCAGTGCGATTTAGTGCGATCGATTCATCTTCGCAATATGAGCTACGATGGAAGACAAAAATTATTCCTTGTTGCTCCGTGAAGCCGCACAAAGTATGGGCTCTAGCGACAAGTCCCGGAAGCGAAGAAAGCGAAACAACCCTTCAGAAACCCCAGAACCAACTCCAGAGCCAATAATTGTAGACACAGACAGCAGCCGTACCACTCCAAACCCCCAACAAATTGAGTCAGTCGGCGACTCAGATTCGGATTCAAACCTCGATTCCGACGAGTTCGAAGACGTGGAGCTCGGAAATGTCTTACCAGATCTTTCTGAGCCGGCTGCACCGAAAGATGACTCCATCACCATTACCATAAACCACCACAAAAAAGCCCCTCCCAAAAAAGTGGTGGTGTCTCGAGACGAGCGCAGAACACGCAGACTCATCCACCAGTGGTATATAGTGGCGATGGTGTGCCACGGAGCAATTAGAAACCGATGGTGCAACGATTATGTGCTTTTGGAAGCAATGCGAAAATCGGTTCCGGAGTCAATTGTGGCTCTATTAGACCAGAAAGACGCCAATGCGCTCACCATGGTGAAGTCCCGGCGTTTTCTCGACGGAATTCGAAACTTGATGCTCCATTATTCCCGAAAATTCACCGTTACTAGGCGTGGTTTGATACGCAAAAACTGGGGAGAACTTTCGATGGTGCAGAAGAAATTCGAAAGAAACATGACCTTTGACAAGTTCCAAAGAATGGTGCTTGCTCACAACGGTTCGCGTGACCTTGGGGCTCAAGGATTTGTGTGTCTTTTGCGTTCCTTAGGACTTCGGGCACGCTTAGTGTTCTCGTTACAGCCTCCGGATTACACCTCGCTAGCCGTCGAAAAGGTTTCAGAGCCGGAAAAGCAACCAGAACCTGTCAATAACACAGACGAAACCCACTCAACAAAAGCAAAGTTTCTACGTGCTCAAAGACGGCAGCCCACTTTTGTGGAACCCACCTCAGACCCTGTCGACCAGTCGTCCTACCCCATTTTTTGGATTGAAGTGTGGAACAAGTACCTGAAAAAGTGGGTCAGCATTGACCCAATTACCCTCAAGACAGTTGAAGTTGCTCCAATGCGAAGACGCACTTCTTTTGAGCCTCCAAGCTCTGACTCCAGAAACCAAATGACATATGTCATTGCTTATGATCAGCTAGGCGGTGTGAAGGATGTCACACGAAGGTACAGCTATCAGTTCAATGCCAAGACGTCGAGGAAGCGAATACAAGCTAGATCCAACGAGGAAGTTACGTGGTATAATCGAGTGATAAGACAAGCAAATTCGCCAATTCGACGGGATAAAGTGACTTCGGTGGATGCCTACGAGCTCAAAGAGTTTCACGATAGAGACAAAGCTGAAGGGATGCCCAATAGTCTTGCTGATTTCAAGAACCACCCGTTATTTGCTTTGAAGAGCCAGCTTCGTCTGAACGAAGTCATCTACCCAGACGATGCTACCAGCAAAGTAGGTACGTTTCGTTCTCGCACAAAGAAGAACTCTACTGTCATGACGGTGTACAAAAGAGCACATGTGTACCAGTTGAGATCAGCAAGAGGCTGGTATATGAGAGGAAGGGTTCTCAAAGTTGGAGCACAAGCATTGAAGGTGAAGACGAAGAAAAATGCCGAAGACGACGACGAGGAAGATGGGAGACTTTATGCTGAATTTCAGACCAGTTTGTACATTCCTCCTCCTATTGAAGATGGAAAAGTCCCCAAAAATGCTTATGGAAATATCGACGTTTATGTTCCCACCATGTTGCCTGAAAATGGATACTTGCTAAAAGTTGACAAAACCACACCGTTGAAATTGCTAGAAAAAACCGCCAGAATCTTGCAAATCGACTATGCTAAGGCAGTAGTCAAGTTTGATTTTGGTAAGGGAAGCAAAGCTACTGCTAAAGAGGGCGGAATAGTTTTCGACGTACAATACAGAGAAGCCGTGGAGTTGGTTTTGGGTCAGCTTCTCGACGAGGAAAGAGAAAAACTGGAACAAATGGTGGAAATGATCGCATTGAGAAACTGGAAGCATTTCTTGACGAGATTGAGAATCTCAGAACGATTGATACGGGAGCATGGAACTGTCGCAGAGGAGCCAGAGAAGGTAGAAACTGGAGATTTTGAGGTTGAAGCTGGAGGGTTTGAACCTGAAGCAGGAGGATTTGAACCCGAAGCTGGTGGATTTGAACCCGATGGTGGTGGATTTGAGCCTGAAGCTGGTGGGTTTGAGCCTGAAGCTGGTGGGTTTGAGCCTCAAGCTGGTGGATTTGATGTTGAAGATTTTGAACCGGAAGCTGGTGGGGTTGAACCTGAAGCCGGTGGATTTGAACCTGACAGTTCCCACGAAGCTGGCACCTCAGACGCAATCCAAGACTACATAAACGTCAAAGATGAATCGCTGGACGATTCAATTGGTCCAAAACCTTCTAGTTCAGTGAAGCCGGAAATGGACGATGGCACAAAAACCAGGAAAAAGCCAAGGAAGAAATTTTGAATCTCATCGCTGTGCCAACTTCCTCGGACGAAAGCGACATCAATTTAAGCGACGTGAGTGAAAAAAATATTTTCAGGCCAGAATCTACAATTCAGCGACCAGTTGCGAAACAGAACAAGGTGGTTGCAAAACTACCTACAAGGCTCAAAAAGTACATCCCGCAGCCCTCAATTGAAGAGCGATTCTGAAGATGCGATCTCAGAAATTCCTGCGAGTTTTTTCCACAAAGACTCATCGGGCCGCCTCACTTATAACCCACCAAGTAACGAGGTGCATTTGGAGCCTCAGGAAGAAATGCCTGAATCGGGTGCGCAATCAAATTCCGCTAGCCTGAAACGGGAATTTCCAGCACTATATACCGGCAGCACTCTACCTCAAGCCGTAATTCTGAGTCTTCTGTCAAAGGGTTCAGTGGATGACGAATACGGGTTTGAGTTTGACTCGGAATAGAAGGGAAAAGACTTGGTTCTCGAAAAATTTAGGAGTTGGCTAATCAGCTCCCATAATCACAGTTCTATGATCACAGACAATTCGCAGCCATCACAATCAAGATAACAAAAATATGCCTCGTATGAATATCACTACGTGCAAGTGGCGCGACGCGGGTTTATTTACTTAACACGTCAAACATGGTGTGGCTCGTTTTTTGGAAATTTTTAGTCAGATGTTCGATGGTGGCTCTAATTCCGGTCCTGAATTCGGTAAGTCCATCGAGCAATTTTGCGCGCGAACAAAGTGAGGATCTAATATAAAAAGGAAAAAGCTGTCATAGGATGGAAAGCCAACGGATAACAGAACAATAACTTACAAAACTTCCAACATAGTGAACCCAACATAGTGTTCAAGCATGTACAACGCAGTGGCAGAAAATGTCCTAGGCACCATAGGAACGGTTTGCTGGTGTATCCAGTTGGTACCCCAGATTATAAGAAACTACCGTAAAAAGGAATGTGAAGGGCTTCCACCCATGATGATGTTTCTCTGGGCTGCCAGTGGAGTCCTGTTCTCCATCTACTTTTTCGGAACCAACGGATCAATTCCCTTCGAATCCAACCGCAATTATTCACATTTTTCTGTGTCATTTCATGGATCCAAACCTTGTACTATCCACCCGTGAAATTGAGCACACGCAACAT
The DNA here is from genome assembly GCA_022606455.1 of Callitettix versicolor. NCBI lineage: Eukaryota > Metazoa > Arthropoda > Insecta > Hemiptera > Cercopidae > Callitettix > Callitettix versicolor. The sequence continues at coordinate 547,140 of JAJIZJ010000861.1, forward strand.
TTTGTTGCAAAGCATTGCATTCCTTGTTGTAGCGGTAGGGCTTGAGGTTGGATTTATCCTTTGGTTGCGTCCCGTCTATGAACATGGTACTCATTGGCCGATGCTCGTGATTGGCATAATTGCATCTGTGCTTCTCGCCGTGGGGCTTGTTCCTCCATATTTCGAGTTGGCAAAGCGCCAAGGCAGAGTTATAGGCATCAACTTTGTGTTTTTGACCATGGACTCTATGGGAGCTTTTCTTTCGCTTCTCAGTATTGTGTTCGGCACCATGGATATCATGAGTATGGTGTTGTATGCCATTGTGCTCGCCATGGAGTTGGGAATATTTGCTAGTCATACCATATGGTACTTGCGGTTTGGAAGACAATTAAAGAAAGAACAGAACGAAGACATTGAACAGAAACTTGAACTGGAATCTCTGACATCAGGAGAATTGTAACATAGATAATGTATAGATGATAATAGTGAGAATGCCTAATACGATAATTGACCAATTGTAGTGACCATTCAATAGAAGTCAGTTTAGCTGAAAATAACCAAGTTTCTCATCTATCTTCTCTTCTCACTCGCTTCTCTTCTCATTCTTCTTCTCTTCTCATTCTTCTCTTCTCTCGCGCGAATTCAAATCGTCTGTACATGGTATAATGGTACGTTTCATAAATAGTGCACCACAGCCGACTCCCCTCCCTCTTCTACTAACCCAGTCATCCTTTGTGCCGCTAAACTTCTCCGAGGACTCGGCAACGTCCAAAAAAGATCTAGAAGAAGAACATACTCGAGAACTTCAGATCGAACTGGCGCTCCAAGATTTTGAAAAAGCACTCCAATTGCAACGAAAATCCCAATTCAAGGAAGCAGCCAACCAATATGAACTCTTGTTCAAGCTAGAAATCATCTCCAACCATTATTACGAAGAAGAATCGTTGATTCGAGGTGTTCAGAATGGCCGGGACAACACGGTGGTTGATGAACTTTCGTTTCTTTCCCCAAGTGTGAAAAGTTTACGATACCATGTGTTTCGAAACAGAGCATTTCTCTACTGGGAGATGCTAAAAAACGGCATATACATACCTCTGGAGCAACCAGGACCAGCCAATGGCGAGCTAGATCCAAGCATAAGAGACATGTTCTACACCATGATAGACGATATGGTGATTTCTGTGGTATACCAAGAGCCAGATGAACACTTGCTATCTGTGATGTACAAAATCTTTGCATATTTGGGCCTCAAAAGACTCCTAAGGTACTCAATTGAGTACGCTCTCAGCGGAGAAACAGAGAGCGACGACATAATTACAACGTTATCCATTAACGACAACCTCAAGTCTATGTACTCAGTACTTCTTAAACACATCGCAGGCGATGACGTGGATTTCGAGCCTCCAGACCTCGACAAAGAGTTGCTGTTTCTTGCGCCGGTTCGTGACGATTTTCAGTCTCAGATATCAAAGGTTCTAGCTCTCACCGACCTTGAAATCAAGATAAAGAGAAAGAGCACTACGTGGCTAGATGTGGTTCTTCAAGTAGATCAGGCTGCAAAATCAAGAATGGATAAAGAGAAGGTTCTGAAGGTGTCTAGAGCACGCATAAAAAATATGGAACCATACCTTCTCACCGACGCTCAATGGGACAGAATCACCATTGAGTCCCAGGTAGTCGAAGAGGTTGAAACACAAGCTTCAGAGCCTCTCGAGGAGCCAGAAATAACGACTGACGAACCACCTATAGTTCAACAGGAGCCTGTCGCAGAGGAACCCGAGAAAGAATTGAAGGAAGGAAAAGAAGAAAAGGAAGAAAGACAAATTCAAAGATCATCAAAGAGGTTCAAGCAGCAGAATGTTGCCGACCTTGAAGACATCGATTTACGAGAAGATTTTTTTGTTGAAACCTCCATCTTCTTCACCAAACTAAGCCAATTATTATCCCAAACTTGCAATCTCGACGAAAGCAACCTTTACCCGGGTGATATAGTAAAGACTTTCCTCAATTCTGATGGATATTTGAATGAGTTCATTGAGACCTTAAACGACTGGCACGGCAAAACTTACACTGATGCCTTATTTGGTAACGAAACTACACTGAGGTCGCTGGCAAAGGAAGAAGATGATGCTAAAATCAAGCTTCTCGACATATTGGACAAGTTTGGTAGCAAAGACACCAGTTCTGTTCATGCACCCACGATAGAAACTTTTGAATCATCCAGCACTATTAGCGAAATTCTTGAGAAATGGAGCAAGAAAAATGTCCACTATTTTACTTTTAAAGTTCAAGTTTTGGCTCACTTGTTGGTTCCAGATCTCGCAAACAGCACTTTAGAAGCTTCAAAAGTCGTTTGCCTCGCAAGCGATTCCACCTGGCCAAGTGAGCTTGTTTCAATTACCAAAGAATGGGTACTTCAAACCAGTGATTTTCTTCTTGAAAAACTCAACTCATCTCAGGCAGCCGACGCTAAGTCTACTGAAGTTAAGACTCACTTCCTCTTGGGTGTGGGCATCATTGAATTTCTAGTTGACTCATATTCCTCTGCTCGTAAGGAAATTAACAAGTTGATATCTCAGAGTCTCAAAAAAGGTGGTTCTAAAAACGACAAGTCAAATTTGAGCATTGTCGCTACTGAGTTGCTCAGAACGAGCGTAAAGATCCTGAAATGGGAAGTTTTTGTCAAAGAAAAGTTGCTACAAATAGGAGCACCCAAACCAGATCTGTACTTTTTCAAAGGCATTTGTCGCTTCAAATGGACCATGATACACTATGAAAGGTCGAGAACAACCAATTGGCAAGATGTCAATGTTATATCTGAGAGCATTGATGAGCTCAACAGATTATTGGAGCTGTTAGATCATCCTATTGAACTATCATACAGTAACTTTTCAAACATTCCAGAGCTCACAAAGGACAGCCCTCAATCAGAACTCACTGTTATCTCAGTGCTATCAATGTTTGCAAAGGTATTGAGTGCCAAATCTGGAGGAGATACAAATGAAGCTATCAAGATCATGGAAGCTATTCTTTTGGAAAACACCAACGAAAGCGACGTGAACCAGAAGGTACTCTTGAAACTTCGAATGTTCTTGGGTTCTTCTCCGGTAGACATGTCCCTCAGTTTATGGGACATTTTATTTCTGTTCTACGAAGAGAGCGGACAACTAGAACGGTTCCAGAATGGGTTTGAGGTTTACTCAGATTCTATCATCAAGGCATTAAAGTCGCAAAAGTACAACGAAAGCGAGAGTACGGCAAAAACTGTGCTCTTGCGAGTACTTGGCTCCTTTGCTACTTCTTTAAACAAATTCGTGACAATGTTGGAAACCAGCAACTGGAAATTGACGTCTGCTTCGCCCGATGTACTTTTGCGTTACTTCAAACTTCTCGAGCTTTTCTACATGTTTTCTCTCCACGAGGAAGCGAGTTTGATCACAAGCAGGAAACGTTCAGTGGAAATTAGCTCACCAAAGGCTTATAATGCATTCAAAGATGCAATCGTCAGGTTGGAGTCTTTACTCATAATTTATGTCAAGAATTTGGAATTATCTTCGTCGGATCCTCAAATGATCAGAGATCTTGTTGCTCTAACTCATGAGCAGCTTGGAGGAAGGAGAATGTGTGACTGCTCCAATGGCTTATACCTTCGACTTATTCAAGACATTTTATTGGAAATTGGACCAAAAAGTTTCAGCACAGATGTGGCTCAAACTTTGCTCTGCAGATTTCATTGCAGCCTAGCTATTAATGGCGTCTCTCCCGAAGATCACGCTACAAAGAGCACCGAAAAGTTTGACAAGAACACTGCAATGACAGTCATTAAATTTGTACTTCCTATTTGCTTTGAAAAGAACCCTATTTCCAATCCAATGAAGTCTGATGTTAGGTCGCTTGTTGATATGTTATATGAAGAAATTGGCGACCCGAATATAGACACCGATATCGATGCAAGAAAGGGACAAGAAATGCTCGAGTTTTTCTTGGATTCGACAAGTTTGTCGCCAAGATTCATGAAAAATGCGTTCCATGGACTCATGGACGTTTCATTTAGAAGCCCTGACGATCCAGAAAGTCCTAAAAAGCAAGTGGCAGACTTGGGACTATACTTTCTTCAAGGAAATATCATCTTCACCACCTATAAAATAAGAAAGAAATCGATGCAAATAAGAGCAGTGGAACTTGAGCATGTTATTACGCTTCTTCAAAACGATTTACTATTTAGTCCATGGAGAGCAGAAAGTTGGTTCTTGCTTGGTCAAGTGTACGGCTACTTTGTTCAAGATGAATTAACCTGGACCGCCGATAAGCTACAATCTGACGAGAAGAAGGTGGGTCCAGCTAACATACAGAGAAAGTCATTACTCTGTTACTTCATGGCAATAAACCAGTGTGCAAGAACATCTGATAAGTTTGATTACAAACCTTTGGTGAGTCAACTCATGGAATCATTTTCGAAGGAATTGTTCAATGCTTGTACGCCTCCAATGTCCATGCATGCTTTCAAGGTGACCAAGAATCCCAGATTTGTAAATGATGGATCAGGTGGAGAATTCGTTTCAGTTGAGCGGGAGAGCATTGCAAGTAGAAGAATATGTCTCAAAATTCTTCAACAGGTTCTACACCTTGCAATACGTGCTTCACCCAGAGAGTGGAGCAATATCTACATTCTTTCTAAAGTACAAAGAAAAGTCAAGCTGGATCCCACAGTCGTTATCGAAACACTTCTTACATCTTGTGAAGCGGTCACCAAGGCCAATAATGGTGTTATTGAACCCAGATATAAGTTGTGTTCGATTCTTTTCAAGTATGTGAAAGACCATAGCATCACCATTGAGTACGCAGCCAAATGTCTTCACGAGGAGTTTCCAATAGTGGATGTAACTGCCATCCACTCTGAAGAAGACTTCAATGACACCATAGTAAGATGTCTTCGAGAAATCATATCACAAGACAAGAAAAGATGGCAGCACAAACCTCGCTATAGGCTTGCAAAAATTCTCAAAGACTACAAGAATGATGCCGAAGGAGCTCTCGAGGAGATGAGTAGCATGATATCACCCAAGTCTAGCGGAAAGTCTCTTGTTCAGATTTGGAAACCTGACTTTGAACGTCCGGGAAAGCACTTCTGTTACACTTATCAATATGCATGTTTTTACATGGAAACCTCCATCAAGACGAAGAATTTAAGTAATCTCTTCTTCATGATGCCCAAGTTGAAGAAGTCGAACTCAATTATGATTAATACCTTAGGAGCTTGGAACATTCTAACATCGTCGGTCTGCCAAGTCGTGAGAGAAAGATGTGGTATAACCCAGGAGTTCACGGAGAAGTTCATCATGTACACAATTTACTACAAATTCACCGGAAAAATGAAGTATATTATTGATAAGATCACCACAGAGGGGGTTCCTCCTGCCATAAAGCCATACTTTTGTTTGAATCATGATTTTGTGGAGCTCAAACGTCTCAATACTGGCTTTGGTCCTACTGCACTCATTGACGATACCCTGATTGCAATCTTGATTATAATGTACTTATATTACGACGACAAGTACGAACTTGACAAAGTCATCACAGCTCTGGATACTCCGACCAATAAGAAAATGGCCAAGAAAGAAATCTTGCCGTTGCTCACCGAATTGGCTAAGAAATCAGCTTCAAACTATGAGGCTATTATGAAGGAAGATCCAAATATCTACGCCAAGTTTCTCAAGTTGGAGTGGCCAGACATATACGAGTGCAAATTTCCATTCAAGCTGAATGAGAATGAAGGTACAGTTACACCACCTCCAACACATGCACCCAAGATGATTGGGAATAAAATGGTGTTTGGTAAAATCGAGGGACTCATTGGCGATAAAATAATCTTCAATCAGGATACTGCTATCGATAACACAAGAAGCAATGGAGAAAGCAGCAAAAGACTCAACGACGACGAACTATCAGAAACAAAAAGAGTAAAGCTTGATAATGGCGTTGTTAACGATCCGTCACTTCCGCCTTGAATGGGAAAAGCTTCCTCAAAGATAAATCGTATACGATTCCGTTGATTTTTTTCACGCTGTACTTGAGTTTATCGTACTTTCTTCTGATGCCGTCATTCTTGAGATCCAACATTTGGAACCCGTTTTGCAAATGGGACAAAAGACTGAAATTCAATAACGCCAAGCTGTACTGACCCTTGACTAATTCATCATCCCCATCTGAATCCGTGGAAAGTTTGATAATAATGTTTGTCGTGTAATCAACTAACATTTCTGAGAGTTCAAGTAGGGCCGACAAATATGGGGAGTACGCGAAAGCATTCTCTCCCAAGATTTCATCTATTTCATTCGGCTTCATTACGATACCGGCTGCGTGATACCTAAACCCAGCTTCATTTTCTCTGAGCGTGGTACATGCCGGGACCTTCAAAGCACCTAATTGGTGATGGGTTCTGAAATGGTATGCAACCGAATTGAAGTAGCGACTGGCCAACAAAAAGAAAAAAGTATCTTCATTGAGCTTGTTCGTTAGCCGCTCCTTGGCACCAGAGGGACAATTCAAGCTTTCTATACTTTGTTTTATCTCTTTGAAGTCTTCACAAATTTTCTGGTAAATCGAGTCCTCATCCTCTAGCGCCAGCTTTTCCACCTCAGGATATGAGAAGACGTCGTCTTCCAGAAACAGGTCTGGGTCGAAGCACGTAAAGTATCCATTCCAGAGCTTGAGCGGCGTCAACTTCAACATTTCCGAGAGTTGAAAACGGGTATCAGAATGGCGACTATTCAATTTTTCTTCGACATCCGCAATAACCCTTGCATTTTCAGTGCTGAGTTAGATTTATGCCACAAAAGAGATACATTATCAAGATGAATGACTTACTCCTTGTTGATATCGTAGCGTAACGACTGAAATATTTCAGGCACACCCATGTTGAAATATCTGACTCGTGTATTTATTCGCGAAGTTGCAAAATATATAGATAACGTAAGACTGCAAATTATGAACAAGGACGCCTCAAGAGTAAAATAAAATCGCTCTGATCCATCCGAATGTCTTTCTATCAAATGTGGAAGCTCAATTGAAATTGAGTGCTTCCATAAATCCCTTAGTATCTGGTCGGTCATAAATATGAGCTCATCTGATGTAGTACCATTCAGTACATTCAGTTCCATTCAGTATATTTTTCACACATCGAGTCTGCCGGAGATTTCGTCTAGCATCTGTATGAATTGTGCCAATGCTACAGTTTTTCCTTTGCGTGATTCCAAGTCACTTGTTTTTGCACTTTGGCTCTCATAGCGAGCCATTAACGACGGTTTTATAGTCGTATCAATTTGCTGTAAAGACACTGATTCCACAAGGCCCGTTGGTATAGCATCCAAACCAGTTCTGTCGACAAGAAATTGAGCCGAAAGAACATGTAACAAACGTACGATCTTATCTAGCACCGAGGCATAGGCTATTTTTCCGGGAAATTTCTCTGAGTCTATGAGCGAGACATTGTAGTGCAACTCACTGTCCTTGGACAAATTATAGGCATTGAGAACAAAGGGGATGTTGAGGGTTGGTTTTTTGAGGTTGTTGAATATCTGGCACACCATTATGTTGATCTGTGAATATGTTCCATGAAGGATCATTGAGCTCAAACTAGGATGGCTTGCAGCCGTCATATTCGCTGGTGCTTCTGCCTCATCGTCCCGAGGTTCCATATAGAGCAGAGCTTCCGAATGGGTACTTCCTGATCTCGAAGCGTTTCGTATATCTTTTGTGTTTCTCCATGTAAGCGACAGAGACAAGAACTGAAGCTCACGTTCGTAATAGCCATCTGGATCGACCAACTGCAGCATATCGGTGAGCGATAGCAAGTAGTTTAGAATATACATGAAAGAGATTTCCTGACGACGAACCAACGGATCATCCGCTACGAAAGCAGGATCTCGTGGTGTTGTAGGCTCGGGCCACACAGCAGACTCGGCAGATTCTTCGTTAAAGTTGTATTTGTGGAACACCAGGAGTTTAAGATTGGGGAGATTCAACAACACTCTGAAGAAGAGATCGGCTTGGAGGTTATACTTGTCTTCAATACTGTTTCCTCGCACCGAGTTGGTAACTAGATTGAATGCTGAATACTTGAAAAAGTCATTTATCACGGAATATTCGATCGAGGAGTTTTCGATCAATGGTATAACTTCAAGAGGAGATGTTGCTTTCAAGATATCGGTTGTATAATGAGAAAGCCCTGCAATGTAAGCACATCTAAGGTAGCCGGTAAGAATTCGAATATAGGTGGAAGGCAGTTCGTGGCTCTTCATCGCTAATACGACCGGGGTGCTTTGAGATACCAAAGTTTCAGTATTATTGAAGTACTGAACTTCACCAATATATTCGACTTCAGCAAGCGAATATGTGTTGCAAAGCAATTCCTCAACATCCATTGAGATCCTAGTGATTTGTAGACCTAAAAGTGTCAGCACTAAGCGGCCAAATACTCCGAATACTTTCGAGATCCGATTCTCTATAGGATATATAGTCCATTCTTGCTTTTTGGAGAGTACCAAGGATCGATAATATTGCTTGTATACCACTAAATGGTCCAGAAAAACGGTTAAAAGGTCGATCCAAACGGAAGTTTCACGTGGATTGTGCTGGAGAAGAGAGCTAAGATTGAACGTTATATCTTGAAGAAGTTCAATTTTGGACGTAAACTCGTTCTTGGTAATCTTGTCATCTAGGGGAAGCTGCTTGCTAATACTGGTGCGTATAGAATAGGCAGCCTGTTGTAGCAGAGGCATTGATGTGGTTGACATGAATGTGAGATCAAATTTGAAAATCGCGATAAGACCGAGCAACCTGCAAGAGACAGGTGAAGGAAAAGAATAAATTATGTAACTAGGATTTCGTGAAAGGATTCAAATCTACTTAATAAGGTGTCAATTATCATATTTTGTGGTTAAGCTGTCAAAATATACACTATTTCATACATTATTTTATTACAATTTTATTACAATTTTAGCTTGTTGCAGCCATTAACCAATAACAGTCAAAGTTTCACAAAGTAGGAAAAGGAAAGCGTCTGTGGCACCTGCTGACGATCTCGGCGTAGCCAGGAGTTTCTGGCCCCACTAAGCCGTGTCTGATCAAAAAATCCACGATGATCAAGCCGCAGTTGGGCTTGAATTCTCCAGCTAAAACTTTGGGTAGCAACTCATCAAGAGTCATAAGCAGAAAGTACTCGGCTTCGCTGTCCTCGGGATGAGGCACCACAGAAGTTTCTGTCGTCGAACTCGAGGTCAAAAGTGTATTCAACTTCAGGTTGGACTTGGTGCTCAGGGCCATGAGGCTGTATCATATACAGAACGACCCCGGTAGGTTTAATGTGCAGCTTGACAAATTCAGCATCCAATCCCGCTTCTTCCTGACATTCTTTGGTCACCGTGTGGCTTATTCCGTACGGATATCCAAGTCCTCCCGCAACGGTATTATCGAGCATTCCTGGAAAAGTCGATTTAGTCGGCGACCGCCGAGGAATCCACATCTTGAGTTTTCCATCTTTGCTCTTGCTTGCTGGAACATACCCATTGATATGGACACCGTATGTGACTATTCCCAACAAAACCAGAAATGCTCTCTCGACAAGCATGTATGGGGTGGACAGAGGGTTATACACAGTGTACAATTCGTCACGCCAGCCCTTATCTAACGACAAGGAGAACTGAGGGAGGTGACGCCAGCGTGAAGCAATTGAGCTACAAACCTCATTTCGAGCTTCAATTGTGGTCAAATGGCTACTCATGGCTACCGTCTTGGCCTCGTTATCAACGGAAAATTCTGGCTCACCATCAAACATAAGTGCCATATCTTTGGTCATGTAACCTATGCACACTCCATCGTGTGCTAGGAAATGGTAATAGTGTTTCGGGATATGGTCGTATGGAAACGTATCGACCTTCTCAATCACATCAATTAGGCTCATCTCTAATTAAATTGTCGCGCGATTTGAAAATCATAAATCATTCAACCTCGTACCAATATTTTGTTCTCCCTATAATATAGATGCTGGGGTCATCGAGGGACCTCCTACGGTGTCTTGATACTGTCTTCGGGCGCATAGAGGACATTTTGGACCACGAAAATTCCCAGGAAGATCCTGACGTCGTCTCATCTCTGCGAGGCGATCACAGCATTTCTCCACAAGCACGATACCCTTCATTCAATAAAACAGACAATTAACGTCAATGACCATCTCCTCCGTGTCTACAACACCTTCATAGAACCTCATTCTGGTCTCAAGACTCAAACGTTCTTTTTACAAGTTTTGATCCAGTTTGTTCCCACCTTGTTGGAGGATGCATCCATGCTTTGGCTCAAGACATATTTACCTACTGCCTTGGACAGCGCAGGCGTCGACTTGAAGTTCACAGAAATGATCCAGGACCTTGTAATCAAGCTCAGTAACTCGGAAGACGTATATGTCTCTTCCAATGACACCGCTCTCGAGGCTGCAAGACGTCAACGAGCACTCAAAATCATGAACCACATACTCAATATCTACTTGGGAAGGGCCAGCGTATCCACTGCTATCAAGAGAGAGGAAAATAGCCAGATGCAGCTTGAACGACAACGTTTCATGAGAAAAAATTGTGCCATCTTCCTCCTCAAATATGGCGCTCGACATCCACTAGACTTGTTTGCAATGCTCGATGCCCAGTTTCGATACCCCAGTGAGCGACTAGACATTCTACTCTTTCTCTCCCAGTTCCTTGAGAGTAGCAGAAACCACATTCTTCCCATTTCTGGTAGCAGCTTGATAACCAGTTTGTTCAAGTCGCTCTTGTTCGACAATAACATGTACATAGCCGAAGCGGCCCTCAATTGTGCCTTCATGGCTATTCCCCACGTTGCGTTGCACGAGCCTTCCCAACTTTTTATATCTGATCTTTTCTTGGCATTCCTTAGACTCACAGTTTGGGGCTCCAAAGCTCATGTTCCGCAAGTTCCAGGAACTTTCTTGGAAACCAACTCAATCACCTGGAATGCCGCTGAGATCGATGTCTCCCATAGCCAACAGGAATATGTCACCCGCAAGATAGGGCGTGGTCCTTCCACGGCAAACATACAGCATCTTGCTACACTTCTCTACGGACTAGTACCGTATAATTTCTGCAACTTTTGCAAGGATCCCGAACAGTACATCTCCAAGTTTCCTCCGCAAATAACCACTGTCGCTCACTTGGACTTTATTCTTGATTTCACAAAAGGGAATAAAGTGATTCAAGATCTCTACAACGACCAGCTTCAGGCCTTCAAATTGCACCCTTTGTTCGTCGACTACAAGAGCCCTTCACCTACAGACCTTGAACTGGAACTTGCGAACCCTGTTGCGTGGTTCAAAGCAGAACGAACGCCAACCAGCTTGTCTCTTGCATGCTATAAGCTCAATGCTGGATTGGTGTTCGATATCCCATTCAGCTGGCTGGATGCAGATATCAAACTTATCAGCAGCAATGGATCCATAGCAAGCCTCGAAGATTCACACTTGGCGTCAAGAAAGAACTCTTCTGCTGGCTTTCTATCGATGACAGTGAAGGACGGAATTGCACAGAAAATCGTGCTTGAAAACTCGCTTAGACGAAAAGCAAGCGGTATAGAGTTCAGAGAAACCAGTTTTGAAGAAAAGCCTACCGAGGAACCGGAAAAAGTAACTTCCAAGGGCTACCTCGAAGAACTCTATGATACACACGAGAAGATGTACGCTCCAAACGACCAGGGATCACTACAAATCCAGCGCCCAACGTCGTCAGCTACTACATCTATTGAAACCAAAGCTGTGCAGAGTGTGGTGAAGCCTGAATCAGGTGAATTTAAAGAACATTTAGGTTCGGTCGATGAAGGCGGAAGAGGTTTCTACCATCGAGAATTGACGATTTTAGCGAACGAGCTCGAGTTCAGCAATTATATGAGGCATGTTACAACAATGCAATACATTGATATGAGACTTAAATTGAACCAGCTTCAGCGTGACACTTATATCAAAGAACAGTCAAATCTGGAGGAGATACCCAAAGTTGTCTCTGACAAACAGGAGTCAGCATCACAAAACAACGTTAATGTCAAGGCTCTTGTGGACCAGCTTGAAGTTCTAGGACTCGAGAAAGCTGAGCTTGAACGCAAATTGAAGGACCTTGAAAAGAAGTATTCCTTTCTACAGAACAATATCGATGACACATTTAGCAGCATCGTTCCGAAGAGAGAGGCGGAAATAGCCGAGCTAAAGAGACAGCTTGAAGAGAGGAAGGTCAGCGACGGACCGAAAGAAAAGCCAATTGAGTTTGAGCCTCCTAGTGAAGACGGCACACCGGTGAACAATGCTAGTTCCGAAAAAGAGAAGCGTATATTTGAGCTTCAAACCGAACTCGAAGTGTCCAAAGATCTCAACGGCAAGCTTACAAGCGATCTTGTTGAACTCAAGCAGGCGCTCGACACACAAGTGAAAAGCTACGAAGCACGTCTCGCTACATCGAAGCAAGCGCTCAGCGAAAGTGTTGGAAAGTATTCCTTACAATACGAAAAAAAGATACAAGAGCTTTCTGCAGTTATTCTTAGATACGAAGGGCTCCTCGATGAACGGAACTCGCGAATCAAGCAATTGTCGTCGCTGAAACCAATCACCATTCCAGCAACCGCCGAAGTCACCGACGCGATACCTATCGGAACCTACAGGGCCAATGACAGAACAATTGATCCTTTTGCATACCGACGTCACGAGCGCGGTGCCGCAGATCTTGTGGGCGAGGGAATAGATACTCGTGGCCATGGAGTGCCCAGAGACCGATCTAACTCATCGTTGGAGTCGCAATCATCTGCAAGTCACCGAGACTCTTACCCTCAGCAGAAGCCTCCAACCAGTCGCTATAACAGTTCCACAAGTGTGTTCACCCTGCCTACGACCCCCATAATTAAGGGACGTGGAGGATTACAAAAGAGGTCTAAAATGAAAATGTAACATAGCCACACTACATAATAGGATTTACTTCTACGTAATTGACAGATTTACATAACAATGGAGCGCGATGTAAGGCACACATTTATTTACTAACTCCATACACCGCGAACAAGCCACGAATTCCACGATCGCAGATTTAACACTTGTACAAGTTGTTGCTTCAATGTCTGAGCTACGGAGAAGGGGAAAGAAAGCCGGTTCGGCTGCGTCTGCAGCTGCAAGTGAAGAACCGAAAGTCCATAATCCGGTCGCTGTCAAAGCTGCAGATCCGGAACACAAGTACTATCTTGCACTCGCGTTGGTGACGGTTTTTGCAATTTACACTCGTTTCACCAAAATCTCCAACCCACCTATGGTGGTGTTCGATGAGGTTCATTTTGGAAAGTTTGCCTCGTATTATTTGGAAAGAACCTATTTCTTTGATTTGCATCCACCATTTGCCAAATTGCTTATTGCGGCAGTCGGATGGATTGTTGGCTATGATGGCGCGTTCAAGTTTGAAAACATTGGTGACGACTACGTGAAAAACAACGTGCCATATATTGCCTATCGAGCGTTCCTGGCCATCCAGGAACATTGACCGTACCAGTGATGTTTCTAAGCTTGAAGACTGTGGGCTACTCGGTACCTGCGTGTACGTTTGCAGCCGTGTTGGTGTGTTTTGACAATGCTCACATCACCGATTCGAGACTCATTCTCTTAGATGCTACACTCAACTTGAGTGTTGCCGTGACAATTTTCTGCTACTTTAACTTTGTGACTTACAGAAAGGTTCCATTTACCAAGAAATGGTGGACTTGGTTGACAGCCACCGGTGTTGCTCTCTCGTGCGTGATTTCGACCAAATATGTGGGTGTTTTGACTTATGTTACTATTGGGATTGGTGTGTTGTACGAATTGTGGATTTTGCTCGATTACCGCCGTGGATTGACCAATGTCAAACTTGCACAACATTTCTTTGCTCGGTTGTGGTGCTTGATTATTTTTCCCTTTATGATCTACTTGTTCTGGTTCTACGTTCACTTTTCCATCTTGACCAAGTCGGGACCAGGAGACAACTTTATGTCGTCGGAGTTCCAGGAAACTTTGATCGAGTCCCCAATGGCCCGCTTAGCCAAGCAGGTCAACTACCATGATGTGGTGTCGATTAAACACAAGGATACGGGTGCTCTCTTACATTCTCACTTGGCAGACTATCCTTTGAGGTACGAGGATGGACGGATCTCTTCCAACACTCAGCAGGTGACATGTGTGGTTGATGGTGAAGCTGCAATTGATATTAACAGTCAATGGGAAATTATTCCTACTACTGAAGTCAAAAAGGGCCAGGCGGTTTACACCAACGATGTAATTCGCTTGAAACATGTGGGCACCGGCGGATACTTGTTGACCCACGATGTGGCATCTCCTTTGAAGTCCACCAACGAAGAGTTCACCATTACTTATAATGATGAAAAGTACTCACAGGCTTATAACGAGTCTCTTTTCAGGCTTCGTCACTCGACAGCAAACAGCAAGAACAAGAGAAAGTTGGTGAAAACTAAAGCGGTTCCTTTGAAGGTTATTCATGTCGACACCGTCGTGGCCATGTGGACCCATGACGATGAAGTTTTGCCCGAATGGGGTTTTGGTCATCAAGAAGTGAGTGGAAACAAAAAGCTTCAAGATATGGATAACACATGGACTTTTGACGAGATTTTCAACATGCCTGAAGATGACAAGAGAAGAGAATATGTTCCCAAGAAACTTCGCAAGGTTCCATTTTTGAAAAAATGGTGGGAGTTGCAAGGGTTAATGTTCTATCACAACAACCAATTGTCTTCGGAGCATCCTTTTGCATCGCAACCAGATGCCTGGCCCTTGGCTTTATCGGGAGTTTCTTTCTGGAACGATAACAACCAAAGAAAGCAAATCTTCTTCATTGGTAATGTCATTGGATTCTGGTTAGAAGTGGCCTTCCTTGCTATATACGTCGGGATCTTGTTGGCCGACCAATTGACTCGCCGTCGTGGCATTTACTTGTTACACGATAAAGCCAGATCCAGATTGTACAACTCTTTAGGGTTTCTTTTCGCTGGATGGGCCGCCCATTATTTGCCATTCTTTTTGATGAACAGACAAAAGTTCTTGCACCACTACCTCCCTGCACACTTGATAGCCGCCTTGTTCTCTGGAGCTCTAGTAGAGTTTATTTGCTCCAGTAATAGAGTGGGGGCTCAACAAGCTGGTGTGGACAAAAAGAAGATCATTACTTTGGTCTCTATTTGCACCGTTGCCGTTGCTTGGTTTTTCTTCTATTTCCGCCCAATTACCTATGGTGATATTTCGTTGCCGGTGGAAGAGGTGAAGAAGAGAAACTGGTTGGATATAAAATTACACTACGCCAAATAGTTGAAGGAACAGATATAAATTTCGCGGCTAATTTAATTGAGATTTCATTTTTCAATCTCACTTTCGATCTCACTTCGATCTATGTTAGTTAAAGAATTCTTGACGGGCCTTCGTCGCCAAATTAATGAGAAACCCTTGAGGTTTGTGACTGGCAACCAATCTGCAGACATGGATTCCGTTGTAAGTGCGTTATCTTTTGCCTTTTTTAAAGCTCAACAGGCACCCTCAGAACCCGTGGTTCCCATAATCAACATTACCAGAGAAGAGTTCAAGTTGAGAAAAGACATCAGCTTGTTGCTTGGCACCTACTCGATTGGCCAGGATCATCTTTTCTTCATTGAAGACTTTGAAAGATTGAGTGAAAAGTCGGAAAAGGTACACTTGACACTTGTAGATCATTGCAATATTCAAGGCGATATATTTCACAAGTATGCCGACGACAACAAACTACAAATCGATACAATTATTGATCACCATGAAGACGAAAACGTGGCCAAAGATGCTGACCCAAGAATCATCAGAAAGAGTGGTTCGTGCTCTTCATTAGTATTCAATTACTTCTATACGACCCTCAAGGATAAGACAATCTTTGAGACCTCTGATGTGTGTGGACTTTTATTGGGACCACTTCTAATCGATACGAGTAATATGACCCAGAAGGTGGAAATGGAGGATTCGGTTGCCTTTTCAAGATACATAATGCTCCTTCAAGACTCACATATTTCCACAAATATGACCCAACTTACACGGGCAGCCAGTGATGTTTCCACTGAGTCGTTGATGCTGACTTACTACGACACATTGAAATCCGCCAAAAAGGATTTGAGTGGTCTTTCTTTCTTTGACATATTGCGCAAAGATTACAAGCAATTCACCTTCAATGGGCTTCGTGTGGGATTTAGTTCTCTCGGAAAACTGTACCTGTGGATCTTCAACAAGTTCTCCGGTAATGATATTGAGGAGGCTTTGCTTCGAACAATAAACTATCATAAATTGGACATGTTAGTGATAACCACTTCATACACCAAAAAGACTAACAATGAGTACACCAGAGAATTCTCCTACTACTTCAAACTGGATGCACCAAGAGCTGGTGATTTGAAGGAAATTGGAACATTAGCCCACCAAGCTTTGAGCTTAAATGATAAAATCTACGACTACGAAAGTTTTGCAAAAAAGTTACTGTCTGTCTCCAATTTATTTTTATTCAACCAAGGAAATGTTCAGGCATCTCGAAAACAGGTGGTACCTATCGTCAAGGACATATTGGAAACCAAGTTTTGAGTTTTTAACTTTAACCACGAATATTTCGACGTTACATGATGTATTCATATAGACTAAGCACTAGCCATAAAGCTTATAAATAAATTCCTACCAGACACAGCTGCAGAACGGTGTCCTAAAGGTAATTGTGAATTAATCTCTTGTAAACGAGTGATGCAATCGTCAAGAACTACACCGGGTACCCTTATTTCCTCTGTAGGCATCTCGATTTCGGGGTGGTCAACATCATATAGCAATTTTAATGCGTTCTTTAAAACGCCCGTTTCAGTGGATATGTCCAATCCAATGTTCAATACCCAAATGAATAACGATTTGGAATCAGATTTTATGACAAATGTTCGGCACGCTGACAGATTGATCTTATCTAGCACGCAATTATAGACATATAGGTATCGAGGGAATTGCTCCAGCACTGTATCATAGTTGAGTTTTAGGTTGTACTTGAATACCTTTTTGGAAGATTTGTCAAGAACACCGAGTTCAGCGTCGCATGATGGACAGTAGACTTTGTCGGCCTCAACTTTCAAGCCACCAGCTTTGTCCACCAAAAAGTAAAATCCACCAATGATTACATCCATCTGTTTCGGTTTGAGTTCCTCATACTGATTAGTTGTATGCTGGTGATCGCCATGGTTTCCTTGATCGTGAGGTTTGTGGCAGTGCCAGAAATCCATCATTTCAGACCAAAGTTCCGATGGCATGTCAAAAAAGCTACAATCTTTCGAGTTTATGATATTCCTGTCGCAATACGAGCAACTAAAGTGAAAGATGTTTTGCTTTTCGGCATTTTGTGGGGTCCGTCGAAGGTCAGAACAAGACCATTTTTGAACATTGGAGTGATTGAAATCCATGAAAGACTGAGTGTGCTCGGATAACTTTGCAGCAGGGAACGAGATCGATAGCCGAAGACACAGATCAATACACTTTAAAGACGAAATAGTCATATCCGCAACATTGTGATTCCCATCTATGGGTAATTTTATGCGAAGTGTGCTCCCTTCAGTGGATATTGCTAGGTCATTCTTGTCGATTCTGATTCCTTTGATGTCCTTGACGTCGCCAGAGAAGTCCAGTATCACCGTGAGTGAGTTTAGTCGAGGTAGAAGCTCGGTGTAGTACATAAGGTTAAAACGCGATAAAGAGATGAGCCGCGAAACAATGCGAATAATCGGTTGAGATAATGGGACCCGAATTTTTTTTCGCTAAAATTCCTTAGGCGGTTCCTTTCGTTTTAGCTTTCTGACTTTGATGGGATCAATTGTGTGACCGTTCAACAGCGACAGCGATTGAGATTGTCGAGATGCCAAGAATGTCTCGGGGCTGGGGTGCGCTGGAAGGGTATCTTCGATTGGGTATGGAAGGTCCTGAGGAGTCAGAAAGGACCGTTTGTTTGTAAGTGGGTTATTGATTCGGTCAGTTGTGGACTTTTCAGCCTTGGAAGTCAGATGTGAACGCAGGCGAGAGCCCATGAGAGGTAGTTCGTCAGCCACATTAGTGAGACTTGAAACGGATCCAACTTTCCTGATTGTTCGAGGCAGGTCTTTGTGAGGTTTGGAAAGAAACTCCATTGAATCGTCAACAGAGTCGAATGTGTCGTCCTGATCTATGTCGAGGTAATCCAATTTGGGACTGGAGCTACCATTGTCGTTCTTTCGGCGAGTGAAGAAGTCGAGGTCTAGATTGTAGGTTTTTGACGACAGTCTGGGAACTGACTTGGAGGCACTGACGGGGAACATGGTTGCGGGCACTTGTGGGGGCAGGAGCTGGAACGATTTTGGGGAGAATGTTTGCGAATGGCTGCGATCATGATGATGCATCGCAGGTTGGGGATCAACATAAGACCGCACATAATTGAGCCACAGCATTGTCGTGCTGGTCAAGTTGTGATAGCGCTGGAGGAGCATTTTGTCGGAATCAATGTAGCAGATTTGGTCGAGGCAGAATGATAAAAACGAATTTCCAGCCCGAACGTAGGCACTGTGGAATCGAGCATATGACGTCAAAAACCCCAAATCTGATGCAAACAAAGCGCTGGAAGGAAGCAGTCTGGCCATTGGCTCGACATACAAACTCTCAAACTGCACAAACGTGTTTGTTCGGAAAAATCGACACAAGAATGGTTGCAATAACACTCGTGGTACCACCAAGCATCCATGGTAATAAAAAAGCCACATTTTAACTCCAGAAAACAAAATAGACGTAACATCAGAGCTCAATGGAAACCCTGCGAGAGAAGCAATGGAAACAATGGTCTGCATCTGTCCAATAAACCAGTAACATAACCAATAATGTAGCAAAAAAATGGCTCTATGGCTTGTTCGAACAGGATCTGAAATATCAGATATGGTCTTTAGGGTGAGGAGAAGTGGAAACACGAAATAAAGCAACGAGCTCGCTAGCGCCAATGCCGAAGTAATCATGGAGTTAGGTTGAGCAGTAGGTGGCTTTTATAAGATCCAGTAATCGGCGCGCGCGGCGCGGAACAAAAACAAAAATTCGGCCAGGATAAATAGAGCATAACTTATTGCAATTTATAGAAGTTTTGTTCTGCTACGACTTTTGACTATTTTGTACAAAGCCACTACCAGAGCAGAACTAGCACATAATCAACTATAACTGTTAGAAAAATCAGTTTACGAGGTATTTGATTGATTTGAAATTCTACCAACGCGTTGAATTTCTGAAATATATTTCCCCACAAAAAAGCCACCAAAATGTCTGACGACGTACTCGGGCTCGACCAGCCCATTAAGCTCACCAAGCGTACTAAAATCTCCAAAATTGATCTCGATGGGCTCATGGATAAACAGAAAGGACTTCCTTTTATTATCTCTTCCTACAGGAAACCGCTTCGAGTTATCGAACGAAACGATCAGCGCCTTGCTGCCAAGCTTGAAAAGAAAGACCTCACATCTTCACAGCGCAGACGCTTGAAATACGACAATGAATTTCAGAACCTACAGGCGATACTTCAATTCTACCAACTTTGGTGCCATGGTCTTCTCCCAAAGGCTAAGTTCAGAGACTGCATTTATTTGCTTAGATCCTTTGGAGCAAGGGACACGTCTCTCAAGAGGTACAGAAAGACACTAATTGAGGCGGAAATCAACAAGAAAAAGGAAGAATTGGGTCTAGCCGTTCCGTCTGAGCAACCTCTGACTACCCAAGAGTACTCGAAACCAGAGCAAATCGTGAACCAGCCAGATGACTTCTTTAGTGACGATGATTTCTACGCTGAGGCGCATGCTGATCCCCAGGACGAGAATCTCTTCGTACGCCCTGAAGTGCCTCATCTTGAGGATATCCCCAATGAGTCGTACGATGCAGAGATGGAACTTTTGCGAGAAATGGATTCATGATACCTATGTGTCGATGTAGATCCGGCGCAACAACATTGCTCCGTTATACGCGACATCGACTACACCTGCGCTGAAGTCATAACTCGGATCTTGGCTGAACAAGGCGATCAAATACGCTCCGGAGCGCAGCTGAACACTAATGGGCTCCTCGTTTTGGTTTGAAGGACACTTTGACAAGCGAGTTTTTTGCTTGTGAAATGGCATGATTATCCCGCTGTTGTACGTGGTGTGGCCTCGCAAATTCTTGTAAAACATCCCGACTTGAGAATAAGAAGCCCTTTCAATCATGGTGCTGTCAAAAGTAGCTGTTTGAGATCCTCCATAACTTCCCATCAACCTCGTCATGACATCCTTAGTGCCAGGTTTTCTTGCGAGCATGTCACGATATCTATATGAGTCGGCATCTACTTTACCCAGATATGGAAAGTAAGTGCTGCTTATACTGTAGAGTTCGGTGATTCGAAGCTCCAAAACAACCACCATGTCCAACTTGTGGCTGATCAACAAAGTTTTGGTCAAAACGGTAGCAGCAGTTCGGAGACTTGCTGCGTTGGCTAGCTTTCTCCAGAGAATCCTGTTCATTTCTTCATCTTTGCTCGCTGAATCCAACCTTTGAAAGCGCAACTTCTGATTTTGGGCGTATGAACTGCCAGAGCCATCTTTTTCGTAAACCAGCATTTCCGAACCTCGGCTGGTAGCTCGTCCGAACTTTCGTTGCAATTCCTTCAATTCATCTGCCGTGTCGATAGCAGTCATTGATACGTCGTAGGGTGACAACAAGAACTGTATCAATTCAGAAGAATGCTTCTGTAACTCTCTTGTGAGCCTGGTATCAAATGAGGATTTGGGAAAGGGATCAAATATAGCCAAGACCCCAACAGCAATATTATTGCAAATAAGAGGAACACCGCAGTAAAACCTTATCCTAGGTGGACCCGTGACAAAAGGATTGTTTCTCGTTCTCCAATCTTTGGTGGTGTCTAAAAGAACAAAAAGTCTTTGGACAAAATAGCATGCCCATCAATTGACACCGTACGAGGAACATTATCAAGGCCAAAGGAAGATTCAAACTTCACTGCTTGTTTGTTCGTTTCCATGAGGGATATAGAAACGCCTGATACGGCGAACGATTTACGCAACAATTTTATCACATCTTTGAACACCTTTTGCGCATTCCAGTGGGGAAGTGCTTGCAATTCCTTAACAAGTTTATTTGGTCCCGAGTCTCCGTAAGGTCGTGGCGCCGGCATGAAACCAACATCCTCCAAGCAGCTAGGGGCTGGAATCTCTGACAAATTCAAAGACCCTGAGAGATACTTGTCGATAAAGTGAGCTCGAGATTCGCGAAGCTCACTAAGAATACGGTCTTCCAGCAGGGCCCATAAAACAGGTCTAGTGCTACGGTGGATACTCTTTCGCTTAGCAGTCATCAATAGAAATATTTAAATTTGTGAACACAAATAGTGGACCACAAACTGATTCTATTCGGTCTTATGTAAGTGGTGCACAAATAGGTATGCATAAAATCCTACTTCTTGTCTGCATCCTCCATGGGCACATCTTCTTCTTTCTTCTCATCTATACGGCCCAACTCTTCTGAAGCTCCTTCCCAGACTCTGCCTTCGCCTCTCTGCTGCTTCTTTCTTGACGCAACTTCTCTTCTTCCAAAGAAAGACGCAAAGCCAATGCCAAATCTGGATCCATGTTTGGATCGATCATGTCACCACCAGCAAAGCCATCCATGCCATTGTCACCGCCAGCAACACCGTCGTAGCCTCCTTCCACGAGAATGGGTGAGGTGGCGATCACTTCGTAAAGCAAACGAGGGCCAGGCAGTACCGTTACAAGATGAGAATTGTCGTGGTTGTTGATGACAGAGTTGAACTTTTCCAATTTGGCGGTGTTGACTGCTTCTTCACCAAAGTTGATTACGTCGATTGCAATGTTATTCTTCTTCATCTTCTTGGCGAGTTTCTCGAGGTCTTTCTCAGACTCCTCTATAGGGCTGCCCACAAACACAATAATACGTTGATTCTGTACTTTGTTCTGACGATGTTTCAAAGCAAGCGCCGCCACCTGAATACCACTGGAAAAATGCGGCGTGCCACTGATCTTGGTATCGTGAGCTCCTGACAATATCTTACCGAAATCTGTGGTGAGAGTCGACAATACCTGTGGTCCCGCGCCTGTATGCCAATAAACCTACAGTATTTTCTGGGTTTGAGTTCACTTTGTTCTGGAAGATAAACTCGGTCGCGGTGAGCTGGGCATCATACCTAGTGGTCATGAAGTCTCCATTTCTCATATATTCCGAGTTATCGATGGCGATCATGGTGGCTTCGAGCACCATTTTTATACACTTTGGGGAATCCCTGGGGGTTTATTAGGTATGGAGGGTTCAATTGGAAGGCAAGAATTTATTGGTTGTGTCGTTTCACCACCTGAAAATTGCAAATGAGGTAGCTAGTTAAGTACGTAGATTCGTTAACTGAGAGGTGGTATTCGCGTTGCCACAGAGAAGTCGTGCGCGGCCCACTAAATATCAATACAAACTTAAAGTTCAAGTGGTGAGCGGATCATTAGATGTTTACACAGCAAGAAAAACAGATTGTTATTGCCTGATTTCGTGCTCTTGCAGAACAGCGTATATCGCTGTTGCAGCATGAATCAGAAAAAATTGCTCAGACTTGTGAGCGACGCATATTACGTAGACTTAATACCGTAAGTGTAACTCTCCGCGACGTCAAACTCAAAGATGTTTTGGAAGTCGAACGTAAACATACTCCAACCATCAAGGGCCTATTGGGGGACATCAGGGTCGAGAAAAAGCGGGGGATGAGGAAATGAAAAAATAGAATAATGATGAAGATAGATTTACGAATAACGATAACAGGATAATAAATACATTCATATTTATGCGTCTTCGGGTATATCATCGTGGAAATACTTACCCTCAGTAGTTTCCTTGATAACACCGGTTCTAATACAGAAGTCACCGAAAGGCTCGTTTTCATTCCTTTCAAGACTCCATTTCTTGAACAATGGTTTCAAAATGTCCAAGATCTCATCCTCCTTGATGGAGTATCTGTAGATCTTGTTCAATCTCTGTCCATGATGTCCTCCTCCCAACATCAAGTTGTAGGCACCGTAAGCTTTTCCAACAAGAGCAACTTCAGCAACCCAAGGTCTAGCACATCCGTTAGGACATCCAGTCATTCTCATAACAACGGAATCGTGACGAAGACCATATTCTTCCAATGCTTCTTCCAATTTGCTGATAAGCTCAGGTAAGTATCTCTCGGACTCTGCCATGGCCAATCCACAGGTTGGGAATGCAACACAGGCAGCCGACGACAATCTCAAGCCTGAGAAATCGGTGTTGTCTAATTTGTACTTGGCCAATAAAGATTTCACCGTTTCCAAGTCCTGGTCTTCGATCTTGGAGAGAAGCATGTGTTGGTTTCCTGTCAATCTGAACTCTCCAGATTTACCATCACTCAAGTACTCGGCAATCTTACGCAAACCAGTCTTCTGGGGGTGGTCTGGAGTATCTTCGATTCTTCCGTTTTCAATGAAAGCAGTGAAATGATTCAATCCGGTTTCATCCTTGGTCCATCCGAAATAATCAATGTTCAGCTTGATCTCAAATGGTCTGGCTTCCTCAAACTTGTGTCCAAGAAGCTCCTCAACCTTTCCACGGAACACATCCACGCCCATGTCGTCAATGGTGTATTTCAATCTGGCATGCTTTCTGTTTGTTCTGTCACCGTTGTCTCTCTGCACCAACATGATCTTCTCGCAGGCTATGTGAACTTCTTCCTTCGACACATACCCTAACATGGAACCGGTTCTAGGGTAAGTCTTCTTGTTGTTGTGAGTCGATCCCATACCACCACCAGCTAACACGTTGAATCCAACAACCTCGTTACCTTCCAAAATCGCAATCAAACCAATGTCATGAGCATAGACATCGACATCGTTGTAAGGTGGAACGGTGATAACAACCTTGAATTTTCTGGGCAAATAGGTTGGACCGTACAATGGTTCTACATCCACCAAAGCATTTCCAGAAACCAAAGTCTTTTTCTTTTTGGGTCCTTTTTCTCTCTTTTCCCAAGCAGCACTATCGCCTGGTTTATCTCCTTCATCTTCTCCCTCAAGCCAGATCTCATGGTATGCTGTGGTCTGGGGTAACAAGTGATCAGAAATGAGAGCACCTACCTCCGAAATTTGAGAGTGGACCTTGGCATTGTGGGGAATAGCAGAAACCATCACATTTCTGTTAACATCACCACAAGCAGCCAAAGTGTCCAACAACGCAGAGTTCATGCCACGAATAGCAGGTTTCAAGTTGTGCTTCACTATACCATGCAATTGGAAGGTGGCTCTTGTGGTCAACTTTAAGGTTCCGTTACCTCTCTCATCGGCCAAATCGTCCAACTTGATGTACTGTTGAGGCGTAGCCGAGCCTCCTGGTAATCTAAGACGAACCATAAAGGCATAAGCAGGTTCTTTACCTTGAGCTTTTCTTTCGTCTCTGATGTCCCTATCGTCTTGCATGTAAATACCGTGGAACTTGGTCAACTGCTGGTCCACTGCACTGATGGCTCCAGTAGATTGATCTTGCAAACCCTCGGCGATGGTTCCACGAAGGAAGTCCGAGCCAATCTTCATGTCTTCGTTGGTCAAGGGCTTTGGTTCTTCAACTCCCTCTACATTGTCGACACCTAAAGCCTTCCATAACTTTTGCTCCCATTCTTTGAAACCAGTATTGTAGCCATCAGCGTCCTGGTCATCTCCTAAGCCAAGTTCAACAAGCTCCACACCGCCATAGAACACCAACTTGGCATGCAAGTCTTTGGCAGGCTTGTTGTAGTAGTGCTTGTCTTCCTTTCTGGGCCAATATTCGGAATCTCCCAACCCGAAAACGGAGAACTTGATACCAGATAAATCGATATCATTGGCACCTTTCAAAGCATCCCAGAACATCTTACCGTTGGTGGGGAACTCACCCTGTCCAGAGGTAGAAGTAATGAACACAATATTGGTCTCGACAGGCAAATCTTCGATCGACAAGTCGTCCATAGCCAACACAATGGACTTCAATCCTCTGCCAATGGCTTGTCTGTTAATCTTCTTTGCAACGCTCTCGGCATTACCACCATCGGATGCAAAAGCAACGGTTAATGGAGGACCCAGCAAGCCATGAAGAAGCTTGGCAAACGACTCGTCAGCAACCTTTTCTTGGTGTTTGCGAGACTCGTGTTAGCATTGGATGTCAAGTTTCTTGATAAAAGAGGATCCTTGGCAGTCAATAAACTTAAACGATTCTCACGATCCAAGAATTCCCTCAACTGGTTTCTCAAGTTGGACGAGTCCAATTTGAAAGCTTCTTCCTTATCTTCGGGATCGTACCTGTACAACGGCCAGTAACCAGTGTCAACTGCCTTCTTGGTTTCTTGCAAAATAGTCAAGGTGTCATCAGCCTCACTGTTGTAGGGCAAGTAAGCCAACACAATAGAAGGACCATTGAACTTTTCGGCCTCAATGAACGCTTGGATAACTTGGGTATAAGAGGAGTAAATGGCAACGGAAGCAACATAACAGCCACCATAGTTCATGGCGTATAAACCAACGTCCTTCTTTCTGAAGCCATTGAGTGTTTTGCCTTGGCTCTTCTCTTGGTATGGTTCCGAGTCAATGACCAACATGTTGATATTCTTTCCTGAACTTATCAAGTTGTGCACACCAGACGAACCAAGATCGTAAGACCACGAGTCCGATCCAATCAACCAGTTGGATTTGAGAGAAAGGTACTCTTTGCTTTCCAAAATCTTGGCGGCGTCATCTGAACTGTCTGACTCAAGCAAAGGAATTATCTCTGAAGCCAAAGCAGCGGTTGATGATCCATCACGTTGTGCAATCAACCACTTGGATAACAAGTCGACCAACTTATTGTTGTCCAACGACTTGAAGCTGTTCCTACGCACAGCAGACTGTATGAGTTCTGTAAGAGCAGCTAACTTCTCCTGGGTCGAAATGAATAACCCGAATCCAAACTCAGGGTTCAGCTGTCCGATGTCCTTGGCATTGAATTCATTCAAGACGTTCATGTTCGAGTCGTTTACTTGTTGCAAGACCTTCAAGTATGCCTGTTCCAATTGAATGGCGTTCTTGACAGATTTTGAGTGTTCTTCTGAACGCTGCTTGGAAGACTTGGTGGTCAATTCTGTGTTGAGCTTGCCAAATGCCAATCCTTGGACAGGGCTCGATGAGCGGACATTTTTGATCAAGTTGTCTACTGCCTGGTCGTATTTATCACTTGTGAGGTAGCCCAAGGTGGCGGTAACGATCTTTGTGAAGTTCTTGATTGGCTGAAACTTGGAGTACTCCTGGAAAAAATCAAGAAGCAAAGGAGAATATGAAGAAGACGTAGTTGACTGGATGACCACAGATAACGTCTCAACCGAAGAGGGAACCGTTGAGAGTAACTGTTGCAAGTCAAATGGCTTGTAGATCTTGATCGATATTATCAATGCATTGTTTTTGGTGGCGGCATTTATGAGTTCGTCATTGAGCTGACCCAAGAAGAGAATGGCATCTTTTGGCTTGGAAACCTTGTTGACGGCCTCAAATGGCTTCACGTCACAAGCTGCGGCAATCTCCAACACATCGGACGAGTCCAAGCTCACAAAAATATCGTCGTTCGTCAACTTGACCGACTCATTGGTCTTATACTGCGAAGGTGCAAAGAAATGGAACACTGTTTTGTTGAGTTTTGAAGCCAAATTGTAGGCAGCCTTGGAGAACAGAAGACTCTCAGCAGAGTTCTGCGACACCAACACTGGGAACTCCAAATCCCGGAGTGCCGTGACGAGAGAAAAGTCAAAGTTAGCAATCTCCACATGGACCACGATTTTGGAGGAAGAGAAGATTGATGACGAAAAAAATGGGAGATTTTTGAAAAGAGTCACGCCATCCGTGGTGACCGTAGTAAGCTCTTCCTCGTCACCTTCGGACGAAACGGAATCTGCAACCGCTGCAAATGGGTCATTAGCAGAAATCAAAAAGTTGGCTTTTGGAAAATATTTGGAAAAAGCAGAAGGAACCGACTTTGCAGGTTTGGTCACAAACACCGGTCCCCATACCTTGTTCACAACGTGAGATATAGCATCCGTCTGCGACGTCATTATATCAAGCGTTGAGATACTGCAAAAAAATGGTTGTGAAAATCAGATATAATAAACCCTAAATGGAGAGCCTGCAGGACCAGGTTGAATCATCTCACGTGCCGACCCATAATCTATGCGGCCGGCGCTTGATTGGCAGCTGCCACGTGCGTATGCAGGTCGGCACAATTGTTGCAAATGCAATTGAGCAATTGCGATGTGATGTTGCAAAATTGCGAAATCGTAATTTCATGAGAAATGGCGAAAAACTTAAAGAAAATGATAAATGTTTATTGTAGGTCTATGTTAGCGTTGTTCCATGATAACAATCACACACCAGATGCTGGCGAACGCAACCACTGCGAATCCCAGCCATAGAATCACGGTGTGTGACGTCAGAGGGTAGTACCGCTGGAGGTTGAGATTAATGCTAATCATGCCGAATATTAATGATACAAACAACCCCAAGAGCAATACGAGAACAACCAAAAGGTTTTTCGACATGAGTAATTTGGAGTCTTCGTCCTGGGCTCCAAGTAGACTGTAGATAATTCCGAGTTCCACTCCGGATACGAATAATGATATGAAAAAAAGGGAGAAGTAAAAATATGACAACGTGTGGTCAAAATCCTCCTCGAAGATCCGACGCAAGTTCCGCTGTCCCACAGACATGTCGTTGTCGTGGGTGGAGCCATAATTGCGCTCGAGGTCGTCACCGAGAATTTCGTATTCTCTGCGTCCTTTATTGGACGAAAAGGTGAGCTTGGACAACGCTCTCTTTTTGAATCGAAGCATGCGGAGAATAAAGTCGCCAATTACTGACTCGTCGTTATTCCGATGTGTGTGCAACTTCAAGTAATGCAGGTAATTATTGTCTTCTTCCTCATTGGTACTGTCTTCATCAGAAACGAGCTCTTCCAACAGTCCATGACGTCCCAGATAATCGTGAGTGAATATCGACAAATCGTCCTTGGTAGTTGCCATACTTAGCATCGAATCGTTCTTCTTGAGCGCTGGTGGTTGAGGGTGCAAATCGGAAAATGACTTTAATGAGTTTTGATGATGCAACACTTGAAGTGAATTGTTCTTTAATAGTCTGTTCTCTGCATTTCGCTGGTTCCTAAAATTCTCCACCTGCTCGTAATTCTTGAGAAGGTTTAAATTGAGCAAATTGGAATATTCACTGTTGATGTGATGGTGGTCGAGCGCCATGTTGAAGTAGCAAGAAAGCATATAGTGATAGAATGACAAGTTCTTCACCAAAGTTAACGAGTTATTGTTCGTGAGTAGGTCTTGAATCTTAACCGGAAGCTTTCTCAACAAACTGGACGAATAACTCTGACCTATAGTACCGTCTTCCATTGGAGTGCGCAAATCGTTGACAAAAGTTGACAAATTCGAGTCATTGGAATGAACCATAAGGTGAGCGTACGGGAAGATGTCAAACACTTCTTCGTCAACAACTTCTCCCAAGATGTTAATGCTTCTAGCATCGGTGGTTGTTTGAATTTTTTTGTCCAAAGTAATGTAATAATCGTCCTGGTAAGTTTTACCCTCAAACAAGGAAGGGATTGATTCGTCATGACTATGTGTTTGTGTGAGTACAATGTCCTTCCGCATCCAGTACCGGTGTCTTTGAAAGTCCACCCGGCATTTAGGGGTATGTTTCTGTTTTATTATTGTTTCAATCGTGAGCTTTGTGAGCAAGCTCAGGGTGGTGTGGTGGAAATATCCCTTCAATTTATCGGTTTTTGAGTTTAAATAGTCCAAAAGGTATTGTACAACGTCGTTGGGAAGCACGCAGTAAGCGTACTTGCGAAGCCCGCCTGTGTGGGCTACGACAGTGGAAACGTCTTGCGAGTGGTCAGAGATGATATAGGAAGGATCTTCGTCCATTTGATCGGAATTTTGAAGGAACAAAACAGACATGTAGGCAATTTCCTGGTTGACATCGACGACATCAAGCCCCAAATTGACGTTCAAGTTTAATATCGTTTCATTAACCGAGTTTGTTTCGTCGGGAATGATGCAATCAATGTGAAAGTTCTTTTTAATGCATGTTAATAAATCGAATTCTGTGCCAGCACTAGAGAATTTTTGTTGAACATGCAAAGGAGAAGGGTTGGTAGCAGCCAATTTATTCATGGAAGCAACAATCAGTGATGTCGGGCTGTAAGACTTGGACTTCAAATCGTCACATAACCGGCTCTGGTGTTCCTTGATCAAGCGTATGAGCTCTGCAAGCTTGAGTGTAAGCGACGAGAGGTCGACGTTGAAAATGAGTGTTCGTTGGTGTACAAATAGTCCTTGAGGTTATCGACGAAAGCTTGTGCTTTCTTCTTATTTTGGGCGTACTTCTGGTACTTTTTAAAGATCTTTCGGCATGCTATTTTCTGCATTAGGATGAATTTCGAAAGGTCCTGGGTTGTTCCCGACAACTCGTAACATTGGTACAAAATTTCGTCCACCTTGATTTGGTCCTCGACGAGACTGCGGCGACGAGCCGACCGAATATCGGAATTGGAAGCAGTATCCAAGGTTCCATCTTCCGACACTGATCCACGGGGCAATATCAGGGAGAAAGCCATCTCCTGGAACGCCAAACGCCGAGAAAGTTCGCCATATTTGGTGATTGCAAACAAGGAAACCCGGTCGAAGTCTTCCACGAAAGCACGATTTAAATGTCGTAAGTTCCGTTTAAGGGGCGGAAACCCTTCGGTATTGGCCTGGGAGTCTGTGAGTTTGCGGATCTCTCCCTTGAGGTGGTTATAGTCTAGGTTATGTATACGCCATTGAGGGATTGATAGGTCATCAAAGTTGTGACCAAACTTCATCCTTCTACCAAGCGGTAAAACAGCACACGATTAGTGGAAGTATCGATGAGATTCAACAATATGGGAGTCACAAGCTGATAACAAGTAGATTATTGGCGCTGCGCAGAAAAACCCCGACTAAAATTACTGGGATGGTTATCAATGAAATAAAAATTAGCGATATTAGAGGACACAAAATATGAGCCTGCATAAATAAGCGCTGTGCCGACCTCCTATGAATCGTAAAACTGTTAGGGAAACAAACGCCCGAAGTAGTGCTGATCTGCAACGCACGATATCTCTCGACCCGAAACAAGCAGCTGCTCACACGAACGATTGCAATATTGGGTGTGCACACAAACACCACGTGTGGTGATCCCCCAATTTCGGCGCAGCTGATGCATATCAATGCAGGTGAGGAATGCACGAACCGCTTATTGGTAACAATGCACACGATATTACAAGTGGTGGCTGGGTGGTGGAAAATTAGGTTACGCGGGAAAAAAACGCGGATGCCAAGACTGGGGTTTTGAGACAAACAATAAGTGCCAATTTCAGTTAACATATAAAGTTTCGCGAGGAATTAAGGGACAGCCGTGCCGAGGTGGTGCATGCACTGATTGGGGCATTGATGCAGGACGTGCATGAAGGAAAAAAATCTCATCGCCTGCAGTAGTGAACATAATTTTCGCTCGTATTCGCTGTGCTCACCAAATTTAGGCTGGACGAGGACCAATGGAAATGGTGGCTGATTTTCAAGATTTTTAGGTGTAGGTAAGTCGAAGCGAGTCTGTAGCATGTGCAATTGAGGTGCAGAAATTGTACCAAATTCATACAATTGTGTATTTATAGCAATTTTCGCCTATTGTTAAAATTTCAACCGAGCGCATACGTCAAGTTTGCTCGGCTTTAACAAACACCGGGATAATGCCGCCTGTTCCAACCGCAAAAGACCGATGCCCTAACACCAAAAGCTGAGCGCGAATTGTGCCTGAGTGGCTGGTGAGACTGAGAACCGGATCTGAAGTGGAGGTGAAAATTTGCTGAAATGCCCGGTTGACTCGTACGGCGTGTTCACCAACAGACTCTCGGTAATCCGGCTTGTAGTAGACATCTTCCTCGGAGAACCGCGGCTCAATCACAAAACCTCGACTTTCGTATTTTTCGGCGATTTCTGACCGAGTCGATCTCTTGTCGCATGTATGAACTCCAGTGGTTTCTCTAAGATTTTCCATAATTAGTGGATGCAGCTTCTTTGGTTCACTTATAGACTCCCAGGTGTAGATCAAAGTGTCCACAGACCGCCGAAGCGGCGAAACAAAAAATTTTGTGGGGATTGGACATCCATTTGCAACCTCTTCTTTCCACTGCTCACAGTTGTCTCGTGCCTGCTGGATGCCCAATTCCGTCAATTCTGGATCGGGTCCCCATACCATGTCTCCGTTGCCGTTCAATTTGGACCAATGTGAATTCCAAGCGTCGTCGCCGTACATATCGTGGGCGACGTTGTGGAAACCCTGTCCATGGCGAGCCAAAAATAAGATTTTGTAGGTTGTTTTTCGTCACTAGCACTGTTTAGGGCGTGTAGTTTCTGGAGGGTCTCTTCCCACGATCCCACAACGCCAAAATGCTGAGTTAGATAGTCGAAATCCTGGTCGTTTGTCTCATTCAGCGACTGACAAAACTGGCCCGGAACAATGGAAAATTTCCACGTTTGCTTCTCTTTCAGGATCAATTGGTGGTACTCGGCAGCATCCTGGGGCACGGTTTGGGCCGCAAGAACGTCCAAGTTGTCGGGATGGGACATGAAGAACGTGGGTATGTGATGTGGGGTGCAGGAAACTGCGAAGAAAGCCCAACCGTAGAACAAGCCATAGAACAAGCCATAGAACAAAACAGAGCAAAAGAACAGAAAGCTGGAGGCAGGTTGAGGACGGGATTGAACTCAGAACCAAAACCCAAAGCAATTTTTCGAACCACTTTTTGAGAACTGAAAAGTAGTGGCTGCAATTCGCAACCATATTCGGCAACATTGGCGAAATGATATTCTGTATGGGAAACGTTTGCTGGTTTATCTTGACGAATGTGCAATAAACTTCTTGATTGTAGTTGAATTACCCCAACTTATACGAAAGAAGTGATTACACAATTTAGAGGTACCTAAAATCTTCAAGCACCTTCAGTAATTTGTAGTCAAGAAATGCTCTCGAGCATAAGTGTCCAATACTTTCATCATTGCAGAATGATCTCTTAAAAATACTCAGTTGACAAACTACTCTGGAGAACTTATCAATTCGCAGCCATTATAACTCAGATTAACGCACCCCACAAATGAAAGCCGTAATGTAAAGACAATTATTTCACGATTTCCATGTTATCCCAAACACATAAGACTTATATGAATAGAAACAAAAAGCGTGAAACAAAATCTTGAAACAAAAATCTTGAGACAAAAAATCTTGAAACAAAAAGCTTGAAACCATAACTCGCAATAGTCTCAAAGTCAATCCCAATAATATTCACTAACAATTAATATATATGTTCATGTGCCCTCACATATATGCACATGTTTCTATGTATATTTGTCATGTAGGCTCCGGTCAACTCAGGTTAGGTTCATGTAATTAAATCTGCTCCATTACTGAGTCCGCTTCCCTCTTGTCTCGCAGCTTTGTCCCATAAGTTTTTCCTGCACACGGCCTGGCGGTGACTTTCAACAACCACCGCATCCTCCCTCAGCAACATGGACAACTTCAACGATGATCTCTACCCATTAGCATTGCTAATGGATGAGCTAAAGCACGACGATGTGGCGAACCGTGTACAAGCAATGCGAAAAGTAGATACTATTGCCATGGCATTGGGTCCTGAAAGAACCGTTAACGAGCTTCTCCCGTTTCTTCACGACGTTGCCCAGGATGACGAAGAGGAAGTTTTCGCCGAACTTGGTACAAAATTGGGGTCTTTCGTGCCCTTGGTGGGCGGCCACCAGCATTGTGAGCCAGTGATACAAATTTTGTTGATTTTGGTGTCGATGGAAGAACCAATAGTTCGTGACAAGGCGATCGTTTCACTCAATTTGATTGCTGATGAACTCAACGACGAAGAACTCCATGGAATCTTCTTGCCCATGGTGTCGACATTGAGTCTGGGAAATTGGTTTCTGAAAAAAGTCGCTGCTTGTGGTCTTTTCAAGTCAATCATTCGTAGGGTCAACGAGGAAACCCGCCATGAATTGCTCCAAACATACTTAAAATTACTTACAGATGATAGTCCTATGGTGCGCCGTGCTGCTGCTTCCAATTTGCCCGCCATCATTGAAAAATTGGACGGTGCTCTTCCCGCAGATTGGGACGTTATTCTGGCCATGTTCCACCATTTGGTGCTGGACGATCAAGACTCGGTCAAGTTCTTATCGGTGGATGTTCTCGTGGCCATATTGGCCCGTTTCAGAGAACTGGGTGACGATAGCCACAACTCTCAGTTCTTGGCTTCTGTTCTTGCCCTTATAGGTGATGCTTCCTGGCGGGTACGTTACACCGCAGCTGACCGATTTGGAAAACTTGCAACCAACTTTGGTGATGCTGAACTCGCCAAGCTTGTTGATCCATTCGTGTCTCTAATGAAGGACAATGAAGGTGAAGTTCGTAAGGCGATTGCTCGTCAGTTACCTGATTTTTGCGAATTCCTCGCTAATATTCCAGATGGACGCTCTATCATAGTGGAAAAAATCGTTCCCGTTGTTGCGGAGTTGGCAGAAGACCCTCATGAGGCCGTCAGAGCAGCAGCGGCATCAAAAATCACTGGGTTGGCCCCCATACTCGGGAAAGAAGCCACCATCGAACAACTTTTACCAATTTTTTTGGTCATGTTGAAAGACGAGTTTCCCGAAGTACGTCTCAATGTCATATCCAGTCTCTCGGTGGTCAATTCTACCATCGGAGTCAGTCTCTTGTCCACTCACCTTCTTCCTGCCATAACTGAATTGGCCCAAGATTCCAAATGGCGTGTTCGTTTGGCAATTATTGAGTACATTCCCAAGCTCGCCGACCAGTTGGGAGTGTCATTTTTCAATTCGGAGCTCCTTTCCTTGTGTATGCTGTGGCTCTGGGACCCAGTGTTTGCTATTCGTGATGCCGCCGTCAACAACTTGAAAGAACTCATAGTCATTTTTGGTTCGGAATGGGCCAATAGAGAGATTATCTCGCGGTTGTTGCACTCTCCCGAATCGTCACAAGATGATCAAGATCAAATCGACTACTCAAACTTTGTTATTCGTTTGACGTGCTTGTTCACTGCCACCAAAATTATTCCAGTAGTTGACTTTGATATTGTGGTGTCGTCTATTTTACCATTTGTCAACCATTTGGTGAACGATTCCGTGCCCAACATCCGGTTCAATGTGGCCAAGTTGTACTTGGTTTTGGCTGAAACTTTTGCAAACAGTGGTCAACCCAACGCTTCTTCCATTGTATCGAACGACATTCTTCCCAAGTTGGAAAAATTGCAAAGTGATGAAGACGTCGATGTGCGTTTCTATGCCAGTCGCAGTATCCAGGGCATTGAGAACCTTGCCTTGAAGGCAAATTGATGTATAATGATATGTAGAGTGTGTATGTACTAGGAGATGATATACTATTTCTTCTGTTGCTTCTTCTTCTCCAACTTGTCAAAGTCAAAGTCGAACGATGCTCCACACCCACACTCGGTGGACGTGTAGGGCGACTCAACCACCTTGAATGAGCTTCCTATCAACTCCTTTGTATAGTCTATTTTCGACTCTTGAAGAATTTCGAGCGAGGACTCATCGATAGCCAAATTTGCAACACCATCGTCTGTCTGTCGCTGGAAAACCAACATTTCCGGATTTTCAGCTACGGCTTCGTCTATAGTAGTCAAATTTAAATTGTACTGGAATCCGTGACATCCTCCACTTTCAACGAGTATGCGTAAAGCTGTTCTTGGATTCTTGTCTTCTTTTGCAATTTGACACAACTTTTTCGATGCTCTCTCCGTAAGCGCTATTTCAAGGTCTGTCTTGCCATGTGTAAGCTTGGTCACGTTGAAATCAGACACAGGTTGATCTTTGCTGGGGAATGAAAATGAGGATGGTTTTAATGATCTTGTCAGGGTCAGATTGGCACGAAATGTTAGTGGTGGTATCCTCTGGCGTAGGAGACACCGTGAGCAGAAGGAAACTTGGAAAAATTGTCGTTTAGCTACATTTGCAAACATGTTGTTTGATACAGAAGAGAGAGATTGGTCAGGAAAGGTTAGTAATGGACACCGGTGCACCCGCACTAGTCCTGTACCCCAG
The DNA here is from genome assembly GCA_022606455.1 of Callitettix versicolor. Classification (NCBI taxonomy): domain Eukaryota; kingdom Metazoa; phylum Arthropoda; class Insecta; order Hemiptera; family Cercopidae; genus Callitettix; species Callitettix versicolor. The sequence goes on from JAJIZJ010000861.1 coordinate 582,443, forward strand.
TTCACATCATTTGGTTCGCTCTGTAATGTGTATTTTATATCAACGGTAATTGTCGTTGCCGATCCTCCAGGATGGCAAGAGATCGAGGTAGGCATATTGCTCTTTGTCTCCAAGAAGACCAAAGGCGATGTGGCGCCAGTGCCAAAAGACACCGACAACAGCGATGTAACAGCCAATGACAATGGCCCAGTAAACCAACCTCCAAATCAACTGTCTTGATTTGCGCAAAGGTTCTGTGAACAGTTCAAACTCGTAGCAGAAAACAAGCATTGCAAAGTACAATGCGGGAACATAGTGATGCACGTAGGTAACTCTTCCCATTATCACAAATGGTGCAAAGTGAAGACCCCATCCTAACATGGGGTAGATTCCTCCCATAACAAAGTGTCTTAATTGAAGTTTTCTAGTCCGTGGGAAGTCTTCAATTTGTCTTTGCCAACGTATCAAGTAGTAAAGAACAACAAAGAAGAATGCCAACACTCCGACCGTAGAGGGCCAAGTTGTAGCGGGAGATCCAATCATGTAGTATTTGGGCTTGTCTGGTCCCCATCCACACATACGGATACCGGCGTGAAGAGTAGGCCATTCCCATGCCTCCGATGCAAGATCATCCTGTTTCTCCTCATCGGGGACCAAAGCGTTGTTAGTGGCCATCATGGCCAAGTTTAATTGGATGAAATCCTTGATAAATCTTGTCTTGGGGAGCTTAAAGTCCTCTGGGGGTGGTGGAAGTAATTTGTTATCATTGTTCTCTATGTTCCACCAAGTACGCTTGTCCTTCTTGAATGGGTTCTTGTAGCATACAACTTCACCTTGACGGAAACCCCAAGCTGGAAGTGAGTTGCCAGTGACTCCCAAATAACAGTTCATAACGGGACTACGAAGACGGAAAGACGACGATAATGGGTGCAATCTCTGCTTATCCTCATTACCCGACTGTTCCATAATCTCCACAACCCAATTGTCCTTGTAGTCACCAATGGTGAGGTTACCGTATCCGGCCACCTCGTACTCTCCCTTTGAAATTGGAGCTGGCACATCGTGGGTGTGCAAATTGCGGCCGGTTTGAGGATGAACTAATCTCACCAACATACCGTCCACGACATATTCGATTTCTTCCGAGGTATCAGAGTCATAAATTGGCTGTCCTCTTGCATGCTGGAAGATCCAGTTATTGTTAGAGTCCTTGTGGGAGTATGTGGTAACCTGCTGTTGTTTAGATCCCCTCTGGGAAGCCCTGCACGTGAGAGTGCAACAATCCTCCAGTCAAACCCTGATTCTTGAGAGTAACGACGGAGTGTCCGATGGTGACCTCACGAGGGCCCCTCCAACGTCTGAACCTTCTAAATTAGCTTGGAACAACGATGACATGTTGGCGTCACCAGTACCGGTGCGGTATAACAAGTCAAAGTGAACCTTGAAAGAAAGGAGGAAAATCAGAAATGGGACAATAATAAGGGCCAAAATTCTAGCCATCCAGTGTTGGGAGTATTTTCCCCAAGAAATGGACTTGTCTCCAAACTTGTTCCACAAGTCCACAACGGTGTAAATTCCCACCAAAGAGGTGACAAACAATCCTACCATCTTAACGGAACAGGTGCATCCAATGGAGATACCCGTCAACAATAACCATTTCCACCATTTACGAGTGAAAGGAGTCTTTTGGTTGAACGAGTCAAATCTAACGAAGCAGAACACGGTAGCAACCGTGAAAAACAAAAGCATTGAATCCAAAAGAATGAACTTTCCAAGAGTCACGTAAGACAACTCAAAGCATACCATCAACGTGAAAAGCCAAGTTGTAGCCACCGAGTAACCAATTTCCTTCATGGTGTAGTATGCAAAAGGAACACACAAAGATGAGAAAATCGCCTGGAAAATCCGCATTTTGGTGTAGTCGATGTACTCAGGGTAGTCTGTGCCCGATGGGAAGTCCCATGAGCCATTGTAACCGGCAAGGTAGCCGGATAAACCAATCAACATTTTACCCAATGGAGGATGGACATCATGGTAGAACTCATGACGCAAATAATAGGAGCCAAACTTTCCAAAGTGAGCCTCGTCCCACACCACCGAAGCATTGAGTCCAATACGATACAACCGGACGCCAAACGACAAAATCGTAAAGATTATTGGTGCCAAGATCTTCTCCAATTGAGCAAGACCCGAAGTAAACGAGTCATCTCCAAGATCATTATGAGGTTCTTCACCTGAGTTATTCACTCCAGACACCTTGGGTCGTTTACCACGAAACCGGAGCCCGTTCTGGTCTCCAGTACTCACACCGGTCGACATGATACTGAGTTATGAAAAATCGCGACGTGTTAAATGGTGCGGGCGAAAGTGCGCGCGGTGGGAGTGTGCAGGGAAATTTTAGCGCGACTGCAAGAGGGCGTGGAGGTGGAGATGGAATGGAGATGAAATGGAAATGGAAATGAAGATGGAAATGAAAATTGAAAATTGCGAGGAAACTGACAGTTGACAGACGAAGAAATCAGCTTAATGTTTAGTGTTCGAATGTGGTTGGTGGTAGTGAAACTTCAATTTTGCAGTTTCCACGTTTTGATCATGTGCAGGATAAGAAGGTTGCAACAACCGATCAAACCTTGACTAGATTTGGGTATTATTCCACTAAAGGAAGAATGAAATCAACATACCAACAAACCAGAAACATCATAACGAGAAAGTAATTTTTTCGTTTCGTCCTTATTCGCTTCAATTGCACTTTTAAAGAAAGCACCTTTTTTCTCAATTTTAACTTTAATCCTTTTCTCTCCACCTTTTTTCTCTCAATTCCCTCTACTCATTCTCACTTCCCTCACTCCCTCACTCCCTCACTCCCTCACCCCCTCATTATCACCGGGATGATTTTTCAGGATGCGCCATATTCACTCGGGTTCGCAGCACAAGAACCTGTGAACATGATATCAGTGTCAAACCCAATTTTGAAAACCTGATACCTGAAGTTCGGTGCAAATAATCCTGGAGCGACTCTGCTACCGATCCTGAGTCTTTCAATGCTCGGAAATCCTTTTCGGGTATCGACACTTTTATCAGCCGGAGAGCATCATTGGTGGTCTTTACGGTGTACACCAAATTCACATCATCCACTTCTAATTCCTCTAAAGTACTGAGAAGAGTATTTGGTGTAAGCGTGAGTCTATGGATCATTATTGGTGGCGATATCGAAGCCAGTTCGAGAATTTGGACAAATATAGTTGCAAACGGCCTGGTTCCAGAAATCAAAACGACGGTTTTTTCATTTTCAGTGACGAAAATCACCTGCTGTGGTGCTGACAACAAGGTATCGGGATGGCTTACGGTAATTGTCGTGATTTCAAGCGAATTCACCGAATCCGATCGAAAAATTACCGAGATATCTGCCACTATATCATGAGGTGAATTGTAAATTATTTTGTCTGAGGATCTATTAGAATGCTCCGAGTATAAATATGCTGCTAGATTATGACTTATGTGACGCTTGTGAGTTTCGTCGAGATCTGGAAATGTTCTGTTGCTGGTGTAGAGACCGAACTGGCGGTTGCGTAGATGGTCCATAAAAACAACGCGCGCTGAATTCTGTGGAGATGAGAAAATAGAGAATGAGGAATGAAGATAGAAAATGAGATAGTGAAAATTGAAATTGAAAATAGAAAATGAAAATAGAGAAAGAGAAACGATAGGTATGTCAACGATAGGCTAAGCTTAGTAGCTGTATTTCAGAAATGGCATGTCGCTATTAAACCGACTTCTACGTCTTTTTCTACACTTCGTTTGCAATCATTCATTGAACAACTACCTTTTCACATATGGTGCTTCATGGGAAACTACAATTTATAGTCCGAGCTGCCGTCCGAGGCTAGTTATTGGGAAGCCTTGGCAACGTGCTCCAACAAGTCAACCACTCTGGTGGAGTAACCAAACTCATTGTCGTACCAAGAGATCAACTTGACGAAAGTTGGAGACAACAAGATACCGGCCTTTTGGTCAAAGATGGAAGAGTAGCTGGAACCAAGGAAATCGGTGGAAACCACAGCGTCCTCGGTGTAACCAACAATACCCTTCAATGGACCATTGGCAGCAGCCTTGATGGCCTCAGAGATCTCCTCGTAAGTGGCAGATTTCTTCAATCTGACGGTCAAGTCAACAACCGACACATCGACGGTTGGAACTCTCAAGGACATACCGGTCAATTTACCGTTCAATTCAGGAATAACCTTACCGACGGCCTTAGCAGCACCAGTGGAAGATGGAATGATGTTACCGGAAGCGGTTCTACCTCCTCTCCAGTCCTTGTGGGATGGACCATCGACAGTCTTTTGAGTGGCGGTGATAGAGTGCACGGTGGTCATCAAACCCTCCTCAATACCAAACTTGTCATTGACAACCTTGGCCAATGGAGCCAAACAGTTGGTGGTACAAGAAGCATTGGAAACAATGTTGATGTCCTTGGTGTACTTGTCCTCATTGACACCCACAACGAACATAGGAGCGTCCGAAGATGGAGCAGTGATGATAACCTTCTTAGCACCACCGTCAATGTGCTTTTGAGCACCATCCTTGGTGGTGAAAACTCCGGTGGACTCAATCACATAGTCGACACCAGATTTACCCCATGGAATGGAAGCTGGGTCCTTTTCACCGAAAACCTTGATGGAGTGACCATCGACAACAAGAGAGTCACCTTCGCTCTTAACATCACCCTTGTATTGACCGTGAGTGGAGTCATACTTGAACATGTAAGAAGCGTAATCAGCAGCAATAAAAGGATCATTGATAGCAACAACCTTAATGTCTGATCTTTGCAAGGCGATTCTCATCACCAAACGGCCGATACGACCGAAACCATTAATACCTACGGTAATAGCCATTGTATAATTTAAATATGGGTGAAGAAATCGAGGGCGCGCCGATTGACTTTATAGCCTTGCGCTCGGGCCATGGCCCCCCGGGTGTCGCCCGGGTATCACGTGCACGTAGTGTGGTATAAGTGCGGATGCAAGGAGAGTGGCACCACCTGAGGGGTCAGATGCGAATTGTGCGTCTATTTCAGCATGATTAATGCATCAAATGATGCAAAATAGGGGTCAATTGCATCAATTGTATAGAATTGTGTATCAATAATGCGTCAATTAATCACATCGTTGCTGCATCATCGCTGCAGATCCCTTAGATTGCGTCGGGTTGGAGCCAACCGCGGAGCAATGCCTGCATGGCGGATGGACGGGTGCGCTGGTGGGGATCGGTGTTTGGTGCCTAGCCAGAGTAGTGTGCATTGTGCAGGAGTGGGCTGTATGCAGTCGAAAGCGTTGAATTATATGCCGTTTGTTATCTGCAGTCCCATGGGTATTCGCCTATTTTATCCGGTTCAATCTGGCTCAATCTGGCCCAATCCGGCTAAACGGGCAACCAAACATGTCTCAAAAATGAAAAAAGCGCCGATCTTTTTCGCACCTTTCTGTCGTATTTATAGCCATATACGTATTTGGACAACTGCTCAACGCACCAGCTTCCCAATTGAGTAATGGTACGTACTATTTGTCATGCAAGGCACGAAGAATACGGCCGAAAAAAATGCATTAAGCTGAAATGTCTCACTTTAGTCTTTGCCAATATTAAAGTTATTGAACTTCATGGCTAGTCTATTTTCTTGTCTATCTTCTCAGCGTACGGCTCAACCCAAACAACAAATTCGATTTTATCCAGCCCCTATGCACAGTCCCAATTGAGCAATGAGCAATAATACATTAATCATTGGCTGGTTCATTGTTAGCACCTAGACCTCAAATATTATCTAATATTATCTGTACATGCATAGACGGGCAACTGCAAGTCAATTGAACTCCCGCTACAACTTGCGTAGAATGCGGGCAAAATGTGGGCGAATCTAAGTCTGGATGCAACCCTTTCTTTTCTGCGCATATATACCGCATAAAAGTGGGTGCAAATCGCTGTGGTGTACGGCTGTGATCGGGTTCTACGCCCGTTGCTTCCGTGCCGGGCAGCCGCATCCGGCTGTCGGCCGAACCGCCGGCTACTGCTCGGATCAGCCTTGCGAAGGTTTAGGTGTTGACAGTTTACTTGCAAACTGGGGCGCCACTATAACAATAGCATATGGTATATACGACTACCAAACACGATTTCGAACGATTGTGACGCCATGCATGGCTGCAAAAAGCAGCCGCAGACCCAGCATTTTCTCAACATTGTTTCGGCCAAATAAGTACCCCGAATTCACTTCACCGACTTCATCCAGATCTATTTTGCAATCGTGACCGTCCCCGTTCCTTTGCTCGAGGTCATCGGCCCGGCACCGAAAATATCGCACCAATGTCAGTTTTCCTGCACTTACCATGTAGTATAAAGCAGCCTCGCGCCCCTCTGATTAGTTATGCCCCCGGTATCTATTCTGGTTTAAGTATGTACTCCCATGCGGAGCCTTCCTCGCCTGAGGATCATGATAGTCAATCACACCTAAAAAAGAAAAGAGTAGGCAAGGCGTGTGACCTGTGTCGGATTAAAAAAACCAAATGTGATGGGAAAAAACCTTGTGGAAGATGTCTTGCTGACAACAAAATTTGTGTATTTCTGGAGAAAAGAAGAGCCAAGGATAAGCTGCCACCGTCTGGTTACGTAGAGCTCTTGGAAACTCGCCTTGATCTTCTTACAAAGTCGCTAGAAAAAATGGTTCAGCTTTCCAAAAGCCACCTCCCATTTCTCAAGGAATTATACGATCCAGAATCCGACTCTATTCCCATAAATGACGTGGTTACCTATCTCATCAAGGAGAAGGGTTTGCTTGCGAGCCTTCCCGTAGAATGGGAAAAAGGTGCCATAATAGCAGCAACCATGCTGTCGCAATCCCAAAAGGGAATAGAGGCAGCAGCAAGCGCATTTGCTCGCCATCGCCGCGAAAGAGAAGACGATGAAGTGTCGCTCGCGGACTCACATCCGATAAAAACCTCCATTTCTCGCGAAAGCTCACTCGATGACGAACAACTGCTTGCGTCGTTTGAAACCATGGGACTCGAGCCACGGCTTGGTCGTCAAATGCTTGTTAATCTGGCAGCACTAGGCGGAATTCCCTCACCACAATCTTCAAACCTGGAGTACGATTTGGACAACTCGTCGAATCATCACCCTGAATTACCAGGTTCGCTTTTCTCCAACGACCTTCCCCCACGCAATTCCTCGGTCACATCGCTCACAAATAAACTCGAAACCCACACAATACACTCACCCACCCTCACATCTTCCGGGTCCTCACTTCGAAGGTCTTCCTCCTTGACTAGACCCTACCTGCCTTCGCATCAAAAAATGAAGAATCACGGCCATATCCAAAAGAATACCCATTCGCACCATCACCATTCCCACGCCCATAACAACATTATATCCAATAACGGCAATGAATTTTCCCTTGCTCTTCGTGGCTCCAATTCATCACCATCTTTGGAGCAGCAATCCACTGCAAATTACCCTTCACAACTAGCCCTGCAAGAGTCCAAATGCCCCATAGTACAACAAATGGTGCCCCTATTGACTTCACTTCGCTAAACAGCCCGTACCTTGATGATGACCTTCCTTCCAACGCACTTAATCTTGAATCAATAGACAACTTGGACGGCCTTGTGAGTAACCCATTTGCTAAATCATACACCTTCGATATCAATGAGCCCAATGACCACTCTCAACTTTCCTATCAAGCCTTATAGCGTTTGGTTTATAGTTCCGATTGTATGTTACATAGTGTTAATTATAGATTATGACAAGAGCTGCACTTCCAAGGTGCTACAATTCTCAAGCCTCTATCTACACTTCGTTTAGAACATCAAATTCTCCAAAAAGAAAAAAAGAGGAATTGACACGGACAGGAATTGAACCTGCAACCCCCTTCGATCTGGAGTCGAAAGCTCTACCATTGAGCCACCGCATCCCAACACCCTTACTAAGGGGGTTTCGCACATTCATGGCCACTAGGCCACCACGTCATCCTCTGGTGTATTTTGTGCCCAGCGCTCTTAAGGGTATATTGCAGCATTGCGAATCATAGTGGTACATTTTTTTTATCAACATTGAAAATGGCAAAAAAATCAAAAAAGCCAGATCCACTGCCACCGCCGAGTAATCTGGCGTCCAAATCAAAGAAGAATGAGGATCCTCCACCTGATCCCAATAAGCCACAGCGAGGTTTAGCAATTGGTGAAAATTTTGGATGGACAGGAAAGCTACCTGCAACGTTACTACATGAGCATTGTCAAAAACAAAAATGGGGCAAGGTGATATTTGATATGAAGAAAACGTCGGCTGGGTACATTGGGATAGTCAATTTAAGTTGGGAAAACCCAAAGACAAAAGAATTGATCAAGTTGAGAATGCAACCTGATCCAGAAACTTATCAGCCTAAAGAAACTACCAATGAAGCTCGTCACTATGTGGCCACATACACACTACATCGTATTAATCATGTTAAGAACATGAAGATGGTGTTACCCATCATTTTTAGGGACTATTGGACGGCTTTGGAGAAAGAACGATTGGTGCTTTTGAAGACGAACAAAGAAGAACATGATTTCAAATTTAACGCCAACCCGTTTACGGCATTTATAGAGAAGCGGGAGAAGAAGGAAAAGAGAGAGAAAGAACGTCTTTTGAAACAACAGAATGAACTGAAGTTGAAAAAACCAACCATCAGCATTGGTCCTACCAATTCACTTCCCAAAAGGAACTTTATCAGGCAACACTCGTCCAACTTCAGACCCTAAATTGAAGTCACAAAGTGGTCAGCACCTTCAAAAGCGTCGAAACCAACAAACCAACAGCAATTACAAACGACAAGAACTTCGTTTCCTAGGAAAGTATGGGCAAGTGCTCCATTCATTGACTTTAGTTCCGAGATACGAGCATCCATTGAAGACTCCATTAAACACCACATAGACTGGGTTCTCACCAAGACAGAAGTCTCTGCGAAATCACTGACTTCTGACTTATCTTCCACTCTAGAAACTTTAGGTTTTAGACCACTGCATATTCAAGAGGCATTCACATACACCCTGACATTCACTTCAGCATTGGAATGGCTCATATTTTACATTCCCGAGGATGACTTGCCGCCCATATTCGCCAAGTCTGACCAGGACTCGGCTGTGTCTTTGAAAATCTCTCATAATATAAAGCTTGAGTATATGCTCAAACGGTTGGGGGAATCGGGATTTGACAACGACGAGATAATTGCAGAGCTAGAAAAGCACAACAACGATGAGTTCTTGACCAGTATAATATTGACTCGCAAGCTTATTGGATATCAAGCCAAAGACGTCGGTCCAGTTGACGACTCGCAGCAATTGTGGGAAGAAGAAATCGATGCCTTGAAAAGTATTGGAAATCACAAAATATCTTTCCAAGAAGACCGAAGGATTGTGAACATTTCCTTGAGTCCAGAAAACATTTCTGCTGGTTTGTTTCAAGTTCGCTTGTTGCGTTGTGACGACTATCCCAATAATCTTCCGGGAATCCAGATTATTGTTGCTGATCCTTCTTTCAAATTGGCCAAGTATATCAAGATCTCGATTCTCAAACAGCTCTTGTCATATATCTTGGAGAATAGCTTTGTCGGTGAGTGCATGGTGTACTTGATAGTGGAATGGCTTGAGAGCAATATCGCATCGATTATTGATAATCCTGGTCCCTTGGTTTCTGGCTCCTTTGCTTCCCGCAGCAAGGTACTGGATTCCTCAAAGTCCAAAGCCAAGACCAAAACTACCTCGAGGAGACCAAAAGCAAACGACATAAATGTGGAAGAGCTCGCACAAAAGTATCAAGATTTGATGAAATCTTCAAAAATGAAGTCGTCTATTTCTGACAGAATGCGCTTACCAGCGTGGAAAAAGAGGGAAAGGATTGTTGAGGCTATCAATTCCCATAAAGTGACATTAATCACCGGAGAAACTGGGTCTGGAAAATCCACTCAAGCAGTACAATTTATGCTCGATTACATGAACTCTAAAGGCGATTTCAAGTCAAGAATTATTTGCACCCAACCACGAAGAATTTCAACCATGGGTCTTGCTGAGAGAATCAGCGACGAGAGGTTGTCTGTGGTTGGTAAGGAAACTGGTTACATTATTCGAGGCGAAAATAAAACCGGTCCCGAAACCAGAATCTCATTCGTCACTACCGGTGTCTTATTGCGTATGCTCCAATCATTTTTAGCATCGAACAAAGACGATGAACGTGTGTTTGAAAGTCTAGGATACATCTTTATTGACGAGGTTCACGAAAGATCTGTTGACAGTGACTTTTTGTTGATTGTGCTCAAGACAGTAATGTCCCGGTTTCCAGATCTCAAGATTGTTCTTATGTCGGCGACAATCAACATTGATACATTCAATAGCTTTTTTGGTACAAAAGTGAACCATATACACATCGAAGGACGAACTTTCCCCATCAAAGATTACTATTTGGATTCCATTTTGGACGATCTCAACTTCACCATAATGTCTGACGACGGTGAGAAATTGCAACCTAAAGCTGACTCTCGGTTTTTCAAATTGGGCAATCTCAATTACGACTTGATTGCACAGTTGTGTTTGAAGATTGCCAACGATAGTGTAGACTCTGACGGTTCGTTCTTGATCTTTTTACCTGGAGTGATGGAAATCAACCGCACCATTAGAAAAATCGAAGAGTTATTTTCCAACAATCGTATGGATTGCTGGTGTCTCCCATTGCACTCTGCACTTTCTCCCAGCGAGCAAAAGAAAGTGTTTCTTCGTCCTCCTAAAGGAGCAAGGAAAATTGTCGTTGCAACAAATGTGGCAGAAACTTCCATCACCATTCCCGATTGTGTGGTTGTGATAGACTCGGGAAGATCCAAATCACTTTTCTATGATTCCCAAATGGATGCAACAAAATTGGTAGAGAACTGGTGCTCAAAAGCCGAGGTTGGTCAGAGAAGAGGTAGATCTGGTCGTATTACCAACGGAAAATGTTACCATCTTTATACCACCGAGACACAAGCACAAATGTTGGCGCAACCTATTCCTGAAATCATGAGGACCAGACTTGAAAACTTGTACTTGGTTGTTAAGTCCATGGGTATCGACAATGTCGAAGCATTTCTTAACAGTGGAATTGATCCTCCAGATCTGTCTTCGCTAGCCAAATCTCTGCAATTACTCACGGAAATGGGAGCGTTGAATGAAGGTAACTTGACGTATTTGGGAAAGTATTTATCATATCTTCCCACCGATCTTCCTAGTGGAAAGTTGCTTATTCTTGGCTGTATTTTTGGTTGTTTGGATATAAGTTTGACGCTCGCAGCTGTGAGTTCGAGTGGGTCGCCGTTCTTGAACAGTTTTGAAAACCGAGACAAGATCAAACAGGTTCAATCGAGTTTTTCCAAAGGACATGGAGACTTTATTGCCCTGGCAATTGCATTCGATGAATACAACATGATAAGATTGAAGGGCCAGAATACCAAAAAATTCATAAAGGACAACTACCTTTCGTATCTCAACTTGACCACCATATCATCCACAAGAGAACAATTCGTTTCGATTTTAAAGAATATTGGATTCGTACCCATGACCTACAATTCCAGAAACAAGGAAAATTTCTCGAATCTCAATAGAAACAGCTCCAACTTGACCATTGTGCTGGCTGCACTTACCGGAGCATATTATCCCAACGTTGCAAGGGTTCAGTACCCAGAAGCAAAGTATTTCCAATCTTCAGTTGGAGCCGTTGCCATGGACCCCGATGCCAGACTTTCCAAATTTTGGATCAGAAACGAAAACTATGAAAAAGATAGTGACTCCTCAGAAGAGCTTCCAGCATCGCGGGCTTTCATTCATCCTTCGTCGGTGCTCTTTGATACCAGTGCAGAAGACATCGTATCTCCCGACTTGAAGCAGTTCATGGATGAAGAAGGTAACATAGATATGGCAAAAGCGAGAGCAGGTTATAGGGCTGATTTGACACCCAAAGTTCTGCTGAGCTCTAAAGCTTTAAAAGCACCGTTCGTGGTTTTTGGAAATTCACATTTTTCCACCAAGTTGTATATTCGAGAATTGACCCCAACGAGCTCCTTGGCAACTGTGTTGCTAGGAGGTGAGATATCCTATGACGTTGCTGAATGCCTCAACACCGGAAAGCCGTCTCCAGGAATCGTGCTTGACAACTGGATCCCCGTGAGAACTTGGTGCAAAAATGGTGTTCTTTTGAAGCAGTTAAGACTCATGCTCGATAGGCTAATTGAGGAAAAACTATCAAATCCAGAAGCCACCATCGACACTTCAAGTCAAGATGTGTTGCCGATTATAGAGATGGTGTTGACCCAATAAAAAAATCTTATGTGTCTTTTGTAATTTTTCGCAGCCACATTTTGCAACAATTGTAAATTTGTAAGAATTCGCAATTTCAAACGGTGCGATAACAATTTTGAGCAACCGTAGTCAATATCACTCTTGCTAACCATTGAAACGTGGTAAATAGTGTATCATCTTCTAGTCCCCTTCTAGTTTTCAAATGCTGTCTGGACGTCGTAAAGACGAAGGCGGAAAGTACCAATTTTTGGATCAACATGAAGAAGCAAGAGATCCATTGTTAAGAGTCAGAACCAAGTATGGTTCCACCGAGCAAGATGAAACAAGAAGAGCTCTGCAACTGGATTCAGACAGCACTAGGCAAGAAGAAATAGCAAAAGATGACGAAATTCCCGAAATGGTTCGTGAGTCTGTTTCCTTGGAAGATGATGTGAATTTGCCGGTGATCACATTTCGGTACTTTTTGCTCTCTACATTGTTTGTCATTCCTGGAGCCTTCATCGACACTATGAATACCTATAGAACCACTGCTGCCGCATACTCGATTTTTTTTGTTCAAATTGCTTGTCATTGGGCAGGTAAGTGGCTTGCGGAAGTACTTCCTAAAAAGAGAGTTTCAGTCTTCAGATGGAGTTTCAACTTGAATCCAGGTCCATGGTCGATCAAAGAAACCGCCATGATCACCATAACAGCCAGTAGTGGAGCCACAGGCAATTTAGCTACCAACGCAATTTCTTTGGCAGATTTACGATTCGGTGAGAAAGTTCATCCGGTTACTGCAATTGCATTCATGTGGGCAATTGTGTTTGTGGGCTACTCTTACGGTGCAATTGCCAAGGATTTGGTCCTATACGATCCTCAGCTTCCTTGGCCTCAGGCACTCATGCAAACAACCTTACTTCAAACTCAAGAAAAAGCCGATAAAGATCCCCAACTTGGTGGCAGACGAATGAAGCTTTTTTTCATGGTTTTGGGATCGGTGGCTATCTGGCAACTATTCCCAGAATACATTTTCCCCATGACATCGTCTTTGGCAATTTTATGCTGGATAGCACCGTACAACAAGGTATTGAATTTCCTTGGTTCAGGCTTGGGCGGTATGGGAGTACTCAATCTCTCTTTAGATTGGGCCAATATCAACTCAACAATCATGCTTTTTCCTTACTGGGTCCAGGTGATTCAGTTCATAGCATTTGTCATCGGAGCCTGGATATTACTTCCCATTGCAAAATGGAGCAGTCTCATCAGTTACCACCATGGACTAATGTCTAACAGTCTTTTCACCACTTCAGGTGAGCCATATCCTTCTTCCAAGCTATTGAACGACGACCTTACCTTCAATCAGAAAGCATACGAAAAGTATGGCCCAGTCCTTCTTGGGGCACAAAGAGCATGGAATATTTTCTTTGACTATGCAGCCTACATTAGTGGAGTAGTATGGATATTAGCATTCAGATATGACGAAATCGTGGAGTCTATCAAGCGGCACCGTGGATCTAAAAAAATTGTTCATACTGACACTTTGAACAAATTGCAAAATAGATATGATCCAGTACCCAATTCATGGTACCTCCTACTTTTCACCGTTTCATTTGTCACGTTAATGACCATTTTCTTGTCAGGTCAAATGTTCATGCCTTGGTGGTGCTGTATTATTGGGTTAGTATTGGGAGCTATTATTGTCACTCCTCTTGCATGGCTCTACGCCTTATCGAATTTCCAGCTAGCAATTGGAACTTTTAATGAGTTGTTTTATGGGTACTTGATTCAAGGACAAGCCAAAATACACCCTGTTAGTGGAGCCGTCTTTGGTTCAATTGCCGGAGATGCTTGGTACAGAGCACAATTTCATCTCCAGTGCATGAGAATTGGCTTCTACAACCACTTACCACCAAAAGCAGTTTTTCTTTGTCAACTTTACGGAGAGCTCATAGGGGTGCCAATAAACTACTTGGCAGTACGGTGGGTGCTCAATACGAAGAGAGCGTACTTGGACGGTACTAAGGTAGACCCGCTTCATCAATGGACCGCCCAAGGAATAACATCGCTTCATTCAAATGCAATCCAATATGTTGTCTTGGGACCCTCAAGATTATTTGAAAATTATAAATGGCTCCCCTATGGCTTTTTACTTGGCTTAGTAGGTCCCTTGACGATCTTTGCGTTGTATAAACGATTTCCTCACAGCAAGTTGAATTTCCAGTTGTGGAACACTACTGTCTTCTTTTCAAGTATGACAGTGTTTTATGGAAACATCTCCACTGGATACTTATCAAAGTTTTTGGGAGGAACAGTGACAGCATTCTGGGCATTCCATTACCATCATTCGCTCTGGCAGAAATATAATTATATCATGGCTGCAGCATTTGACACGGGATATAATCTTGCAGTATTAATTATCTTTGCTTTGTACTCAATGGGGTTGGTTATGCCAAATTGGTGGGGTAACAACGACAAAAGCGTCGAAAGGTGCTTTGCATTGTGACACCACTTAAGTGAGCGTGGATCAAAACCCGGTATTATTTTTCACCTTATAGATTTGCAATAGATTGTTTTGATGTGTCAATGCACTAAGCGGATTCTTGAGAGAGAATTACTAGGTATAGGTGGACATTCTATGTGTCGCAGCCTCCAACGAGGCACCGTTTGTTCTTGCTAAAAAAGATGAGAAGAGCCAAGCAATTTTGAATGAAAAGTTAAGAAGAATAAAGTAAAGGTGAATTTCCATTAATCATAAACTAAGTTCGAAATTGAATTATAGGATTGGTACTGAATATGATTATACAGAGAGCACACACCTTACCGAAAAACTATTAAAAACTGAAAATTTCAAAAACTATTCCAATCCTCCAGTAAGCTCAATGCACACAAAAATTCCCAAAACCACTCTTTTGCCTCATTTTGTCCCCCCGAAATAGTAGGCTCATCACTACCAATTTTGCACCCAATTTATCGTGGGTCCGTTCCTGCATATCACTTCTCATAACTTGCCTCGATTGAACTTCTTCCAGGTCGCTCCTCTTTTCCATCTCTACATCCAACCCAAGACCAATGAATCAGGGCAACCAGGGCAACCAGCCCCAGCAGATACCCCAGCAGGGACAGCAGACACGTTCCCAGGCTCAGATCCCTACTATTCAGCTGAAATACGTCGGCCAATTTGTCCAGGCTTTACAGAAAGAAGCAGCTCTTGCACAAGCCGCCACCAATGAGGCAGATCGAGCCAAGCACTATGCCAAAGTTGAGTCGTTGAGGCAGATATTGAAGAAGTACCAGACAATGCAACAAAATGCTCGTCAACAGCAGCAAAACCAAATGAATCCACAACAAACTCCACAAGGGTCCACCATGAATCCAAGACTCAGCACCGGTAATCCTGGTTCCTCGCAGATTGCTAATAGACAAGGATCTTCTCCGGTTCCACAGAGCATGCCTCAGAACTTGGCAGCTCAGCGTCAAAATGCTGGTCAAGGTGGTCCAGCCTCTGCACCGCAAGCTGGAACGACGGCCGGTGCACAAGGCTCTACCCCGGCGCTTGCTGTTTCCGCCGAAAACCTCAAGAGAATCAATACGGTGCTTACCGAGTTGAGCAAGCAGATCAATGATCTTGAGACAAGAAAAGCCAACGGATTGTCAGCCGAACAAGCTGCGAACACTGATAACCAATTGAATCAGTTTCGGTCCAAGTTTGCACAGTACCAGAAGGTTGCTGTGTACATGAAGGGTCAGTTGGAGAGAGGTGCTCAAGGTGGCACACCAGCCTCGGCGGGAAGCCCTGCTGTAAAGGTAGGCACGCCTGCAATGGGTGGTGGAGCGTCAGGACCCGATCCTCGCTTGAGACCAGGTTCTGCCCAGGGCGCAGGCTCTCCCGCTCTCACCAAATCTGCTGGCTCGCCTCAAGGGGATATCAGGCCCGGTACGCCATCCGGAGGAATTGGTTCAAGTGGCCGGTCCGCATCGCCTCCTGCTTCCGGCAAAACCAATGGAACACCTTCCAAAACAAGCCCCAACCAAACCCCTGGACCACCCGCTATCAACTTGTCTGGAATCACAAAGCCTAGCGTTTCGTCCATGCCAATCTCTAATACCATCAACGTGAAACCACCAGCCGCTGTCACACTCAAACCCAACCCCAATAATAGACCTACCCTCGCTGGAGGTGTAGCCAACGGTATTGGTCAACTGTTGGGTACTCCTTCTGTTCTTAGGATGCCAACTTACGACTTGTCTAGCACTGGTGGTCCTAGTGCCCTTCCTGACAATGGTGGAAGGGTCTTGACTAAGAGGAAGTTGTCTGAGTTGGTGAACAGCATTGGAGCAGATGAAGGAGATGGGAAAACTACCATTGATGGTGATGTTGAAGAATTATTATTGGATCTTGCCGATGAGTTCATTAGCTCTGTGACTGGATTTGCTTGCAGGCTCGCTAAACATCGTAAAGTGGACTCTGTGGATGTCAAGGATATTCAACTCCATTTGGAGCGCAACTGGAATATTCGTATACCAGGCTACGCCATGGATGAGATTCGCAGCACTCGCAAGTGGCAGCCTACCCAAGCTTATAACCAAAAGAAGCAGGGCGTGGAAATATCCAAATCGGTAAACTAGAGACATGTCAAACGTAATGCTAAGAGTATTAATTGAATTTTATTTAATCGACCGCCGTAAAGACGTCTGGAGACTTTTCAGCCAATACTCCTCTCTTGATCCAGGCATCCAACGCAGTGCGTGCAGGGTATTGTTGCATGTTGAGCCTCGAGCATATATCTGCAATGCTGAGTTGGGAGGCGTTGCAGCCAAATTCTAAGACCACAGCTGCTTCACTTGGCGAAACACTGAAAGTTTGCGTCGACCCATGTGTTTCAATTTCGAGCGTCACTTGGCCCAAACTTGGCACAAGCTCGAGAGACCGACCTCGTTTATTTTTCTTGAAATTGTCATTGTATGTTTCAAAGTAACTTTTGAGATGAGACAGGTCAAAGTGGTCAACGTCGGAAATGTTTTCGGAAACGCTTGTCCAATACATGTGTGAAAGGATTAAAGAATGAAAGGGGAGGTTTCCTGAGATGTCGGTATTAGTTTGTCTGCTGTTGATGACATCTCGAATCATTACATCGAGAGTAGAGAACTCTTCGGCGCCGAATTTGAGTTTGAGGAGGTCCAATTGTTGCTGAATGGGCATAGTATCGTAGTCGTGGAGGTTAATCAAGCGGTTTCCAAAGATCTGGGTGAACT